>JAWWES010000041.1:34219686-34295194 GCA_035583135.1 Lophotriccus pileatus | reverse complement strand
TGCTGTACAGTTTCAGGGGGAAAAAATGTAGCTGAAACAGCTGAAACAAACCTCATTCAAACAGCAGTAGCATCATTAAATCACACACCTGTGACAGTAATGATGGGTCTGCTTTCTGAAATAGAACACACAGACCACTGAATTGACCTGTTGTTCCCTAACTTACAACACTTATTTCAAGGGCATTTGCACAGTACTACGTTTCTCTTTTAGGTCTGTTTGGTTTTGGGTTTGTTAGTGAAAAAGAAATAGTTTTATATATATATATATATATATAAAAGGGCAGCTAGTAAAAGAAGGCATATGCCTGTAGGACAGAAGCAGTCTCCTGACTGCAACAAACATTTTATCATCTTGCCATCTTGCGACAACTGAAGTGTATTCCAGCTGAGCAGAACTCCTACCCATTTGTTCTTGTGTGCTATATGTCTGCTATATGTACAATATCATATAACTTCACTACAATCAAAGGATTATTTTATTTACACATCATGTACTCCATTGCCTCATATCCTTTTAGACACTGGAAATGCAGAGCTGTGGTTGTTGCCAAACAATTTCTTTTCTACTTTTTTTTATTACAATTATTATTTAAAAGTGAAAGAAATAAGAAAATGCCATACAACTCAGCAAGAGGTTTAAAAAAATATCCAGGGTCGTTCACAAGTCTCTTTCATATCAAGAGTTTCCTCATCTTTTCCCCAAAGAACAGAACGTTTGGAAACATTTCAGTTACACTGCCGATGAAAGTAGAAGTAGTAATCAGTAAAAAATATTCCAGCAAAATAAGGGTCTGTCGAGCAGCTGGCAAAACCCTGCAGAAGAAAAATGAAGGAGATTCATATAGGATATTCCTTCAGTTCAAATGCTATCGTTCTTTTGCTGTGTTGCCATTTGAAAAGTCTTACCGGTACAGCTACACGGAAATAGTATGCGCTGTCGTACAGCTTAGCTACAGGGAGAGTCCAAATATGCTGACGCCCCTAGAAGGTAAATGAGAGAGGTCAGATAACCTCATTTCCTGTGAAATGGGAGAGAAGGTTAGGCTCTGGAAACATGTTGTGGACAAGTGCAGTGCAAAGTAATTATGATAACAAGACTTGGTAGCTATAGTCGAAGTATTTAAAGAGCAAGTGCTGGCTTCGAACCCTGCAAATGCGGGTTTGCTCTGATCAGCTCTGCACAGGAACTGACAGGCATCTGACTCTCACTGACACTCAGCTGGCTCTGAATAACTGAACTCCCTCATTTGTTTTCTAAGCTGATCCCAAAATAAATAGGCATTGTTCCTGATTTGCCAGGTGGCCTGAGAGCTTCAAGTTGTAATGGGAGCAAATGGCAGTTCTGCTGGTCTTGGAATAGCAACTTTAGTAGTCTTCAGAAACAGGAAAGGTGCTCTATAAATTCTAAAGATATGGGTAGTGTCTTCCCTCAGTATTTCAAAAAACAGATACAGGCAAGGTTTCATGCTATTTTTCATTACAGGGTTCTGCCATGTACAAATTAAACGATATATTTTGTATCTGAAATATTTATGATACACTGAATAAAACAAAATTCAATCCTCAGCTCTCCTTAACCTAATGATCTATGGTAACTTCTACTAGTAACTAACTACTAGTTTCTAGTGTCTCAACTCTTTCATCTCTCTAGCCTCCCTTCACTTTCTGACACATCCTCTCTGCTAGAGATGATATGTTCACATGATAAAACGTACATGAGACTGCTGAGTCCAAATGATTGCTGTCCTGCCTTTTGGTAGGGAATAAGCCTTCCAATCCCTAGGAAAATCCTCTTGAAAGAAACCTCTTCAACTAGGCAGCATTTCTAGTCTGTGTCACGTCAAATCTGAATGCTCACTGCTGCTGGAGGTTTGTTAGCTTTAGTCTTTTGAAGTGGATTTCAGGTTGACACAGAAAATCTCTTTGACCAGTTCTGTCACTAAGCTTCAAGGACATTTATGCATGACAAAAAACCCTATGTCTGACAATTTCAGTTCTGTTGGAACTACAGCAAACTTGGTCAAAACTTGGAAAATTTTGGCTTTCTGATGGCTTTGCTGCAGCTGCAGAGAAGCCTGTGACTTTTTGCAAGAGTATTTGAAAAGTTGATCAGAAAGCCAGCTCTAATTTGCTCTGATTTGACAAAACAACAAAAAATATTTAAAATCAATTAAGAATATATTATGCATGGCACCACAGATCAGAATTCTAAAGAAAATTCAGAAATTACTTCCAAATTCAGGGATGTTTCTCTTACAATGTGTTCAGAAATTATATTATCCTTGCTTATGCCTTTCCTACTGTTTTAGCCAGAATAAACATTTCCAAGCAAACATTGACAAATGGGGACCTTGACAGAATCTTATATTTCCAGAGAATTTGAAGAGAGTTTAAAGCCTTCATCAATTTACTGGAGATGCTCAGAATTTTGCAAGAGCTGGTCACTAAATATTTTTTTTTACTGGTAAAAGCTAACATGTTTTAACAGCCTTTATTCCCATTGAAGCAATCCAGAGAATAATATGTAAACAACTCTTGCTTTTAAAATGAAGAGTTTTCCCTAGAGGGATTTACTGGTAAACTCCTGTTCACACAGAAACAGAGGGGAATACTACCACTGTTTCCAGTAAATTGAAGACTTTCCAAGTGGAATTCATTTCCCATAAGATAATAATGGAAACCTAAATTAGATGAGAGTTTGTAGGACTCTGTCTCCTAAAGTCCTGAGTGATAAGTTACTCCCATTTTTTTAATATCTCCGGAATTATAATGAGTTACAGTGGTGACTTAGGCTGAAGGAGACTCAAAACTGTCCTTCCAGAAAAACACTGGATAGATTTTTATCAAAGTCAGCAGAAAACTGATTCCAACAAAAAGATTTCATGTCCTTATGGCCATGCCAAGCCAGCTATACTGGCAGACTCAAAGTACCACTGGATATCTACTACCTTAACCAAGACCAGAATTTTGCAGCCATTAATTTTATAAAAATGATCCCCACAAGCCAGAGTATTGCTGCAGAAATCATACCTGTGTGGTTTCTAGGAAATCCTTCCTACTGTTTTGGCTTGAAGAATAATGGGAGCAATAATTTCCAAATGTGACTTTGCAGAGAAATATAATTAATGGCTCTGTGGTGCTTCAAGAAACAGAGAAAAATAAGGATACAAATTATTTTATTAAAAATAAAATCAGTTTCCCCCAAACCACAAACCAATATTCAAAATAAATTTATACTCAGTGAAACTCTGAGTATGAGGTATTAATCCCTACATGGGAGGGCTGTGCTACTAGTTTATAATGGCATACACTTAAAAGACAAATCTTCAGCAGCTGTAGAAAACAAGCAGACACTTCAGGAGTACTGTTATATTTCCTCTTATCTGAAAAAAGCAGATGTTTGCAAGGACAACATTCAAGACAAAAGACTGGACAAGTCATTTCTTGGAGGGACAGAAGTCATGAAGTGTCATCAAGGAGATTGTTTGGCAGCTGTTATGGCTGTCACTGGCCTTTCTCAGAGAACTCCAAAAGAAAGGACTTGTTACTTCTGGGAGAACACAGTGGAGGTAGGCTTTTGAGGAGAAAATACCTGCGGAGATGATTAAGTCTGCTACTTATTCCTGCTGTAAGTCACAATTTTATATGTTATCACAAGTTCCTACACAAGAATCCCCTTTTACAGGGCTTGGCACAATACTCTCTGGAGGTATTTATGTATATGCCTAATAATATTTCTCTACACTAAAAAAATAAAATCCCTAGGCCAAAGGCCACAATCCTGCCAATATATGCATACATGTCTGCTCAAACGATTATTAGGAAAAAACTTAGGAAGGACTTCTGGATTTTAATATCTGTAACAGTGGGTGAAATTGCCATTGGGCTGAGAATGGGATTGGGCCTATGCTACAGCAAGGGATCTGCTCAAACATTTACATTAAGAACTTAGTTGTGCGTAGATTTATCCCACTCCTCTGAAAGGACAAATTTGTGTCACAATAGACATCAGGCAGGAATTTCTATCAAATAAGGAACCACTGTTGCTTTTTGTATGTGTTCTCTTTAATTGTACTTACTTTATTTCCAGTGAGATTTCTACATCCATGGGTGTGTATTTGTTAACAGGAATAACAAAGCTGTAATTTCCGGAGCTAAAAAAGGTTGCATTAATACACTTAGGATTTGCATTTAAACAGAAAATAATACAAAAGGGTAGCAAAGACTCCTGCATGCTAGAGTGAGCAGGAGCCAGCAAAGTAATCATGCCACATTAATAGTATTTTATTCCACCACAGTGTTAATAAAACAGTTCACCTACCTGCATTGGAGATTTTTACTGCAGTAGCGATTGTCAATGCTTTGCTGAGTTTCCAAAATCTGTATGGAACTGATTGTTGTATCAATCCCTAAAAATAATAACAATAATGGTTTATTCTTGATTATTTCAATAAAGAATTTCAAGAAATCTTAGATAAGAGCATAATAAAACTGCAGTTAATATGGTGGCATCTACCCTCTTGATTGCCACTACAGGACTTGCTGCAGGTCTAAATTAGAGCTCGCTTAAAAGCCTTTGATTGATTACCTTCATTCTGTCATTACGGGGGAGATAAGACCCTTGCTCAGTTTGCAAGGACAAATATCCTGGGAACCTAAGATTGTACCATTTTCTTTTGGGCAGACATTGAAGGCAATTTTGATGGTAGCCAAAGGAGAACACAAATGTGTCACTATTCATTTTAATGTACTAGAAGCCATGCTCATGCAAGTAATCATTACTTTGAAAAACATCTCCATTGAGAGAAATAATATGAAAAGCAAAAAAAACTTGTTTCTACTCCTATGTACAAGAAGACTACCCAACTTTAATGAATATTATAATTGCTTCATAAAATGTTGCCTTGAACTTGCAAGAACTTTTGTTTTTGCAGGAACTTTGTAACATTCTACATAGAAGAGTATAGCCATGATGATACTGTTTTTTACCAAGGCAGATTAGCCCTGCACAGAGTTAGGCAGCAAGAACCAATGTTCTTTCTAACATAGGAGCACAGCTTCTGCTTTCACCCCTGGTCCAGGAATCGCCGCATTGAGCTGCATCCTGAAGGGCTTATTTCTTCTGAATACACCTATGGCATCCAATTGGTGAAGGTCCATAGTTAAACCTGCAGCATCTCAGATCCCTGAACTAGTTCATTTCAGTTTGAACTTTGGAGGGCCCTTAAACAGAAGGGGCTGAACAGGTTTTATCCCTTTGAGTGGAATTAGGCTGACATGTCAGTGGTTTGGGGAAGGCCCAGGTGTGGAGGGAGTGTGGGAGCCATCAGCAGATCACTAACCTCCAGCTGTTGCCTATAGCATCAAGCTGCTGGTATTTTAAAACATAGAATTATAGAAAATCTTGAGCAGGAATGGACCCACAGGAATCAGAATCCAACTCTAAGCCCTGCACCGGACACCACGTGTCTCAGAGTGATGTCCAAATTCTTCTTGAACTCTGTCAGCCTTGGTGTCATGACCACTTCTCTGGGGAGCCTGTTCCAGTGCCCGACCACCTTCTGGGTAAAGAACCTTTTCCTAGTATCCAGCCTAAACCTCTCCTGACACAGCTTCATGATACTCCCTTAAATCCTACCTCTGGGCACCAGAGCGAAGAGATCAGTGCCTGCCCCTTCACTTCCCGTCATGAGGAAGCTGTAGACCACTAGGAGGTCTCCCCTCAGTATTCTCTTCTCTAGGCTGAACAAAGTGACCTCAGCTGCTCCTTGTAAGGCTTCCCCTCCAGAGCCTTCAGCAAGTCTTGCAGCGTGGTGCAGAAAGCATAAGGAGGGCCAGGTTTAGCAGGGCCAGGCCTGTTCTTCACATCGCACTGTGCACACTGCTTTTGTGTTTCTGTTCCTCTGTTCTCCAGCAATCACCCCCTACTTTGCAGACAAACTTGATGATTATAGGCTGACCTATTCTCTGATTATAAAACATTTGTGTGGTAGTATATACTTAACTTCCAGCATGCAAGTATCCACACATAAGCTTAAGTGACAAAGAGAAATTGAACATGTTCATCTCAGAGAACTAGCAGAGAAGAACGTTTCCCTATGATACACCATCTCATTACAACATGTATCATAGTGATGCCTCAGAGGACCTTTTCTGAGGTGTGTACCCATGTAAAAAAAAAATCAGAAGGGGAACGATTTTTCCCAGATCATCCCACTGGGGCACACCCAAGCAACAAGCAGAACCTGTGTTCTATTCCTCACATGGCCCGGGGTAGCAACCTGCTTTAAGTGCCTACTAGTGTATAGATGTTTTCTCATCCAAATATTCCCTAATCTTTACTCAAATGTTTATTAAAAAACCCAATCCTTAAAATGGAGGATCCACATAAACAGAAAAGACATAAGGCATAATCCTGCTCATACTGAATGACTGCCAGAGCATGCTGCTATAACATATGTAATTAACAGATACTCATTTTTACATAAAAGAATCAATATTTTCAGCCCAGACTGGCACTGACAGCAGTGCAGAGTCACTAAAAAAGGAGCCTGAAATCAAGCCAAGTCTTGTGTCTAGGAACTTCATTTCATCTCCTCTAAGGAAGGGAGTATCAGGATCCTAAGATAGAGATGGCCCCTTTCAGCAGCTGACACTTTAATCCCTTAGGTGAGATGATCCAAACCCCAAACACTTTCTTTACACTGTGTCATGCATTTCGTGCACACAAACATCACACTCATATCCTTAAGCATTTTACTGTTAAAGGGTTAGCACAGTTAAGCACCTTGTAACTTTTTAGCCCCGTCAAAGAAATTTCACTTGTCATTTTATTGTGTCTGAAGCCAAGCCAACCCTCTAGAGAGTGCAGTGAGAATGTCTATAAAAACCAAATGAAAATGTAAGAATAAACTGAAAATTACAGTGAATCACAGGTTTCCTGTGGTTCACAGGGAATAGATTCCCACATGCTAATTCTCTATAATGATCAGTTACAAATGAAACTCCTCTAAATTCCAGAAGCAGAATTTCAAGCCTAAAAGTAGCTCTTGAAAGTTATACAAGTATACATTTTTACTATATTTACTTTAAATATAGGACTTACAGTCACTTCCAAGATCAGGTCTTCCATTAGGTTTTTTGACTGGATCTCTTTCAGGTAGTTTGTCACTTTCGTTTCCTGTGAAAAGATGTATGTACAAACATCTCCCAAATTAGCCTTGCACAGTTATAATGGAAAAGTATGAATACAACACTAGAAGATGTTTTGTTAATTATCTCTTGGATAAAGGCATGCATACCCACAAGCCCCTCTATTTAGAAGATATACACAGTCAAAATAAGTTTGCAGATAACAAGAAACGAGCTTTTGAAATCTACAAGATACCTAAAACATTTCCAAAAAATAGCCTAATAGAAAAGATTTCATCACATACACAGAACATCACCAATTTTTATAATACAGAGACGAAGTGAAAGTCAACATGCAGTCATGTACTTCAGCACAAACGTGATCATAAAGCCACATCTTTCTTATTAGTAAGAAAATTGCATTAGTTTTAACAGGCATCTGGCACACAAACATGAACTGGTAAAACAATTGGTAGAACAACTAAGGTTTTTGAATGAGATGTTAAGATACTGAGGACTGACCCAGTACTTCAGAGAGAACACGCCTAAACAAATTAAATAAACTGATAAACAGCTCTGACAACACATTCACCTCATTCATTGAGGTCACTTCTGTAACTTCAAACATTGAACTACTCTGGGTAATATAAGCTGATGATTTTTTTTTTATTATTATTCTATTAATTTTCTCAAAGCTTCTCTAGAAAATTGAACTTTAAAGGTCTTTTGAATAACCATCACAAAGTACAACCTGGGGAAGGCAAAAAGCCCTTCAAGCCCGTGGAAATGGTTTAATGCTATTCCTGTGCTTTTACTCTACCTGCCAGTCAGGAATCTGTTCAGAGATATGTAACCAATAAGATGGCACTGGGAAATGTTGATCTTGCCTAAACTAACATGTTTCATCAAAAACCATTTCTCAAATACCAAAATACTCCATTCCCCTGTTTTCCAAAGGAAACATTCTGATTTCACAATGGCTGTTTAGAACAGAAATGACTGTTTCATTATATAAACACTTACTTTACAGAAGGAAGGATCAAAATGCATTATTACTGAGACTGAAAAAAGATAGGTGGATTGGCCTTACTGGTTTTTTTATTCGTGCCAGATTTGGTTTCAATTTCAGTATTGGGAAATAAGAAAATCCAGACTTTTCTCATGCTACAGGTGACCAAAAGCATGGAAAAATGTAATTATCTTCAGATAAGCTTACAATAAACTCATCTGATAAACACGGTATCCATTTTTTTTTCCCTCAAACGCTTTCTGGGTTTAATTCACGTGAGTTGTAATATTCTATAAGCAGTGTGGAAAAAATCTGCTGATGTTTTCTTGTGGTGGTGGTACCTTACTATGAATCTGTTAACTACCATCTGAAAGCAATAAATGTGAATGCATGAGGTTGACCAAAATCCAAGAGGAGCCCTCACCAACCTTTAGTTGTGACAGGAAAGACATGGGGGAGAAACAACACTGTCTGGGAAGGTAAGGACAACCCCTGGTGACACTTAACTTTAAGGGGAGAGAAATGAGTACTAATGGGAGTAGAGGGCAGAAAAGGCTCAAATATTGCAGGGTGTACACTCCTTAGTTCCACTGAAATCAGTGGGAGTTTGAAAGCCTAAATCTTTCAGATAAACCAGTTAAAACAAATAAAGTGTAGGGGAAAAAGGCCACATTAAGCTCAACTACATAAAGATATGCTGATTTTTTTGCTTAATAAATTTTGTCTTGCTTATGAATGCTTTTGTTTCTACTTGAACTTTCCTAAACAGTCTTCTCAAGAAATCTGAGATGCAAGGCATTAGGAGCTACAATGGATGCACTCAGTAGCAGTCTGCAACCACAGAATTCAGGTATTGCATTGTGGAACAGCAAAAGGTCTGTTAAATATGAACTCCTAAATTAGTACTTAATTCAGCTGCAATTTCAAGTAGTTCTACCTTTCCACAAATCAGACAAGTCAGATGCTTCTAAAATATCCACTGTTTATCTTGCTTATTCCCCATATTTAACTCTTGGCTTTTTGTGCTGAAAACATTTTCCTTTTCATTTATCTTGGCTGCAGCTACACTAAACAGCTTGTTGGTTTTCCTTCTGTTTGGATTTCATATTGACATTGTTACCTTCCATCTGGGGATACATTCAGCTTCATTAAACTTGTGCAGAACTGAAATCTTTTCAGTACCTTGTGTACTGTGCTGATTTTTTGCTCTTGGATCCACACGTAATGCTATTTGGAGCATAAGACCTTGAGAAGGTAATGCTTTATGTTTATTCTTAGCTTCTTTTTCCACCTAATACCAAAAACAATCAGCTGGGAACAGAAGGTTTCCATATTTCATTTTCATCCATCTACAATTCCCTCATTTATAAATGAGATTAATGTCTTTTTGATTAATAAACGCTCTTTCAGGCTTCAGAGCAATACAGGTCACTTAGGTATGACGTCCTGAAAGCATTGTATTGAGCTATATCTGCCACAGGCTTACTGCAGCACTAATCACAAGAATCACAAGGACCACTTACATGCAGCTTGTCTGCAGTATAAAGAATGACCAGTGGGTGAGTCCCATTGAAACAGCTACTGCTGAGAGTGTCACAGCAATTGGTAATGCCAGCTCTGGCAGACATTTGAACTTCAGAGGCTGAACTGCATCCATCCCCAATTTCACCTCAGTTTGTCAACTGTGGTGCAAGAATTGTTCCCGAGGCCAAGAAAGGAAGAGTACAAATGCTGGTAATATTAACACGTGCTTCCAGACACTGACAATGTTAAGGACTGGCAAAGAGGAATACAGATTCCAACAACTTATGCATACCTTTATGCATTAACCCTTTCTTGTAAGTATTATAAAATTTGAAAATTACACCTTCTCACACATTACACATATAACATCTGCAGACAATAGCTGAAAGAGAATTCATTCCAGTAAAAGTATTTTATTTTATGGAGCTCTGCCTTCAAATAATGTTACTCAAAACCCCTGCGTGAAAAATCAGAGTTTTAATTGTAAGTTTTATGTTTTCAGGTAGTTAGAATTCTGTCTCTGCCCATAGAAAAGATACCATCACACTGTGATATGATTAAGTATTTTTTTTAACATCTCTTAATTCACTCTCTACTACCCCCAATCTACTCCTGTCCAACTGTAGCCAAAGGTTAATTAAAGGGATTAGTGACTTTCCAGTTCACACGAAATCATTTACCATAAATGGCCAGGAAGAACAGTGACACCTGACAAAACATTTTAGGACCCCAAATTCTTAAAGGCAACCATGCCAGATTTTTCAAAAACCTATTGACTGTGGTGATGATTAGTTATAACAGGATTTTTAAAATCCTCTGGACTAGGCTCTTTTGTAGGAAGCTAACTACCTTTAAAGATTCTTACCCCTTCCCCCACACTCTCCATACAGTCTCTGCTCAAACTGTAAATAATAGAAATTAATTTTTCAACTTACGTTTCTCCTTTGCATTGTTTCTTTCATAAATTAGAGATTTGACTTTTGGTTGATGAATTGGACAACAATAGACCTTGTCACAAGGCAAAATGTCACAGAAATTCACCTCAGGGATCCTGCTGATTGGCTGTGTGCTCTGAGAAATTGTGCTTTCCATCTGAAATGCTAAAGCAAAAAAGAAAAAAAAGATTATCAAAAATGCTGTGTGTTTATTGACATTTTATAACAGCACAGGAATTGAAAGTCTGTCACGTATATGCAGACCAGCAGAGACACAGTACCTGTTGTAGTCATGGAGGAGAGTGAAGTAGAACTTGAGGTACTGCAGATGAAGAAAAATAATTCATTAAGAAATGGACATCTGCGTTGAGGACCAAAACAAATTGGTCCACAATCTATTACTAATTCTACTAATTAGAATTCACTAATGCTAATTTAACTACTTGCCTGTAAACCAGATGATTTTCAAAACGTCTGTCATGAATGCTAAGTAAATACAGGCTCCATATTGTCAAAGCACTGTAGAAAGAGAATTATACATCCATCTCTTATGTAACATAATATGAATAATACCTGGGCAGCACCTTGCCCAAATGTCCACTTTCCCTTCTGAGGCACATTCAAGGCGTGCCATACACAGAGTAGTTGCCTGTGCATCACATGCATCACTTTTATAAAATTATTTCAACTCTCCAATATCACCATTCATCGTTAAATTTAATACATTGTGTTCTTTGGGCAGGAAGGGTGAAAAGAAGAGAAAGAAGTGCTATCTTCTTTCTGATAAGTCGAAAGGGGAAGGGAGAAACAAGTCAACTTGTTGATAAGTAATTGTTACCATAGTGCCATAATAGCAATCAAAGCTACTATAGTCACCCGGAAAATCTTCATGGAGCAAGATTCTTTGGTCTTTGACAAACAAACCTAGAAAAAAAAAAGTTTGCTTAATTTAAGTGGCACAAAACTAAGATACTACTAGTAGATTATGAACTACTACACTAGTCTGACTTTAAGTCACCTTTCTTTCTTTCATAGGAACAATACAAGTCATCCTTATATAGTGGTACTCATCTAAGGAGAAAAACTTCAGTAATGAAAGGCTGCCTGAGACTGTGAGTGCACTGTGCACTGCTGATAGTCTGGTGACACAACTATTGCAAAGGAAGAAAGGATAGTTACAAATAATAACAGCTTCTTGTCCATTCTTTTTCATACTCTTGAAGAATTTCAGAATCAAAGGAAGAACTCAGTAAGCAGTAGCTAAAAGTTAAAAGTTCAGCAGCTTTCAGTGTATATTCAGACCATGGGCTGGTGTAAATACAGAAGAAAGGCACTTTACAAACAAGTAAGATGATTTAGATGATGAAACATTTGATTGTCATTATGAAACAAAGAATATTTGACCTATTATTTTCTCTTGCTCTTTGGCACTGGCAAAAGCAAGGTAGGCAAATGAGCACTGGTTCATATTAAAGAACAGAACTTGGTAGAGTAGGAAGATTGTCTTTAAAAGGTCAACATATATTTCCTAACTCAGGCAATCCCTGTGAAAAGGGATGTGTGCTTTCTATACCACGATGTGAGCAAGAGGAAGTAATTCAGAAATAGCAATATGATCTTAGCCAGGTCTTAAACACCTGAAAGATATCATTATCCAGTACAAAACAGGAGCTATAACTGCAAACCACAGTGAAAGCAAGGATGAAGGCTGAGGAAGAATCAGCATCACTGTGCAGAATTCCAAATCAAAATGAGCATTTCTATGTAAGGCTGCACTACACCATGTGAGCACAACTATGGGCTGAACATTCCTGTCCTGTAGGTCTCTTTCCTCCTTCACACCATTATGCAGCATGGACTTACTTTCACAGAGACTGTGTATAGACAAGAAGTAGAAGTGACTCATACATAATATCTATCTCATACAGTTAATTATTGAGCTTCTAGCATGACACTAAATAATCCTGGATAAGGAATTGATGATATATTTAAAAATATGAAAGCTTTCACCAATATTTCAGCACTTACTTTCTCATAAACATATTCCGTATATTTCATTTCACTCACCTTGCTGGATTTTAGAGGGACTGATTTTTTTGATGGCAAAAAACTAGTAGCTCGACTGTGCCTGCTGTAAGAAACAAGATCTGTTTGACATTCAAATCCATCAGCAACTAATAAATGAAAAAAAGACATTTACAATAGAGTGCTAATGTCAATTGCTTTTTCAATTTTAACATTTACAAAGAGAAAGGCAAAAGTGCCATTAGATTCATTTTCAAGCACAAAGGCCTCCAGTTAACTCATTCAGGTGAATGCTATTAAATGCTACATTTGCTTTCAAAGAAAACTTGGAGAAATGGCTTAGAAATAGGAAATGCTCATCATTTCCACTGAAACACTAATGAAGATTCTTTCTAGCAGAAGCTCTGCAGATTTGTCTTAGAAGCAATTTCCAAATCCAGACCTGTAGTTGGATATAGTCTACCCTCGCTTTATGCAACAGCAACAATTGCAAAAACTACTATAATTTAACAGCCATTTCAAATATTAATTTTGTCAGCGAGTTAAAAAATATGAGAAATTTGGAGGGGGTTGCAGAACTTAAATGCTGGAAATAAGATGAACTCTACTGTCAACCAAAATTGGTTTTCGTTTCTATCACAGAGATCAGTTTTCCAGTTTGTGTGACAAGTATCAGAGAACATCCTGGACAGATGTACCTGACTTTGCTCTCTTCACTGACTGTTGACTTTAAACTGCTCATCCGTTTCAGCCTGGCCAGTTTCCTGTTCCACTGTTCCAGTTCTTCTATTCTGACTTCAAGATTGTTCGTTACTTTACAAAGTTGCTTTACAGCACCAACATTCTCCATAAAGATCTGATCCTAAGGAACAAAACAATGACAAAAGTAGATCGAGTATATTCATCAATCAGATATAACAAGCAGAAATGAGTACAGAATTCACCAATGTAAGGACACATTGAATATTTAAAATGCAAACACAAGTTCTCACTGTAAATGGGATGCACATATGACTGTAAAACCCTTTTACAAATGTTCATTTGGCAGGAAATTGAAAATGAGAACTTGCAGAAAAATTTGAAGAATATAAAGGGCTTTTTAGACTAAGAATTTAAGCTATATTATACCTTCACACTGTGTTGAATTTTAAACTTTGACACTGTCACAACAGGCATCTTTGATTTTCAGTGCTGCAGCTGAACAAAGATTTCAGAATCCCCTAGTAAAACGTACATCCAACCATCTACCTACAGGTATTAAGTAGGATCAGACAAGCCAGCATTTCTATCCATGTTGTATGCATAATGCTAATCACACAGGGATCAGTGAGAAGGGAAAAAACCAAAACAGAGCTCAAGATGTGATGGCATAACATTTTCCTCTCCCCTTCAGCCTCTCCAGTCTCTTACAGGAGCGTCGTAAGTTTTATTATCACAATTAGCTCTGCAACACAGTTCAAACACCCTCCATTTACTCCTGAATATTTTACTCAGGAAGACCCTTCTATTCTCCTACCCCTGCTTATCATCTAAGTATCAATCTGCTGCTAGAGAAGCCCTCAGTACAACCATCCAGGCAGGAAGTATTTTATCCATTTCTGAGACAAAAATGGGTACTGATCTGCTATAAGAGCATGGTAGCATCATACTTTCTCAGCTGTATTTGAAAGAATGGCTTTCTCGTACAAATATACAACTAGACTGATGCCATTAAACCTTGGATGAAGCTATTAGTGCAGTTAATGTTACGAAGTTCTGCAGAAGAACAGAAAAAGCAGTTTTGCCTTTCATGTCATAAATGCCACGCACACCTTTTTTTAAAAGGTGACTGCATTCCACAAAACCAGACAGTATTTTGTACAAGCAGATTCAGAGCACAGTTATAAGTGGTAAGTTGCAAACTTCCCTACTGCCAGAAGACTAACAGCCTGTTTAACTAAAAAGTGATTTCAAAATAATCTCTTGTGCCTAGAACTGTGAAATCATTTATATGGTCGCTTGTCCTCCTATCAATGATATGCAGCAGCTGCCCTTTCCATTCTCTTCAAATCATGCATGAATCACTTCTAGGTGGCCTCAACTAACAGAGAAAATGGCTCATATGGTACAATGAAGCAATAATTTCTTTGGGGGAACAAAGGACTGATTAGAGTTTTACTGCCTCACTGGTGACAAAGTACTGAGCACAGTGAGACTGAGAAGAAAATATTGTCTCAAAATAGCAAATTTCACACAGTTGAGACATTTCTCTAAAAAATAGCAGAGCCTCCTACAAATGTGCACTGCAACCAAGTAATTTTACAGAGTTTAACAGCTCCAAACAGGTGATTGACAAAGAGGCACAACAACAATAGCCAATATCCCACTTATCTGGAACTAAACCTGGAATATGAGATAATAAAGTTCAAGGCCTCATCACCTATCAAGCTGAAAGCAAAAATATAGGGCACTGTCCATTTGCTACTCAAGGTGCTCAGCTATTCTGGAGTTCGGAGCTCCAGAAATTTAAATCAGATGTTCAACCTGGACAACAGATATTCCAAATCTCTGAATTCAATATACACCTTAAAGTGTTAGACACAGATCTCTCCTGCCCCATCACTCCAAAGGTCACAGAAATTACATTCACATGCTGTGCCATAGGTGTTAGGAGAAAGAGGAGAAAGCACAGATCTACCTAACCATACTAAAACGTTGAAATGTTTGTGAAGTAATTCCAGCTCAGGACAAGTAGTCAAGAAAATGCTAAGCAGCAAATAAGCCATTGCTGTAACAACCTGTTCCTGCCTGGGCCACATACACAGCAGAATAACACTCTCCAGGTGTGAAGTAGGAGGTAGGCTCTCTTCATTTGCTAGGTCACATCCCTAGAAGACATCTTGGCAAGAATTATCCAGAGACCCAAAGTACAGAGGAGAAAGGGAACATGACAGGCCCACACAGCTGTGCTGTTTGAGATGGTTTTTGTGTGATATTTCAGCAAAAAAAAGAGATGTAAATCAAAAGCTCAATTGTCCAACCTAAAATTTTGTCAGAAAAAAAACCAAAAACTGACTACCCCAAAACAGTTGTGTGGGGGCTTAAAAATAGTATAGAAAGGGCTAAAGAGCAAAATTAACTTAGTGTCATGATCTGACAGCACTGTTCTTCTCTGACCATCTAGAAATTGGTTGAAAGCTTGACCAAATTCAGCAATTTTTTAAGTCTCCTCTTCAACAGTGTCTCTGAAAAGTGCTCTTTCCACTTATGCAAGGTATCTTATTCATGCTTCTTTTATATGGAATACAACCTAGAAGACTTAACCTATGAATTTAATTTATTTGTAGACTGTCAAAAGAAGATTAGTGAAATACAAAATTTTTAATAGGTATTTTCTCCAACTTTGGTGGTATAAACTTGTGTTTTCTAAAGAATAATGAAAGAATGCACTATGACAATGAATGCAGGATTGTGTTCATGATATCATCCAGATAAGGTTACCAATCCATAAAACTTCCCCTCTCCTCACTATCAGCTGTAAGTGGGGAAAAGCTGGGAAGTGGTCCTTGGCCTGCAGTGAACCAGCACTCAGAGGGGCCGCTCTGTTCTGGAGAAGCAGTGTGTGCAGTCCTGTGTGACTAAAGCATTGCTTCCAACCTATGAGCGTGGTAATTACTTTGTGTGCCATAAACATTTCATAGTATATGATTTTGAAGCTGTAATAAGGATTTCAGATTGCCAAAAAAAAATCTGCACACAGAGCTACTGTTTGTATTTGGTATGTAGAGGTTACACCAGGGTTAGAGTAAGGAAGTTTTTATATAACAAATAGAATGCCATCATTGCTTAGCTCACTTCTGGAACACTTTATTAACTGAAACACTTAAACACAAAAGAATATTTTGGAGCCCCACCTGTTGAACCAATGCTATGAAATCACTCTCCACTTTTATTCAGAAAAGTTTGGGGTTCTCTTTTTCTCTTCTACTGTATGTTTACACAGTATTGTAATCAAGTTTTTTTTTCTTCAAGACCATACCTTGTCAACCATGAGGAAGTTCTCTATTTTTTCTCCATCATCACAAGCAACATCTCCAACTTCTCTAACAGCTTCAGGTAAAAGTTCCTTCACTTCCTGGGCTATTATTCCTGTTCACAAGATAACAAAAACTAATGTCAGGAAGCACAGTGGCTTGCCATTGACTATGATTATGTACTTTCTGTTGACCATCCTAAAAGTTACAGGCAGAGCAAAAGATGATCTAGAATTTCTCTCTGGTAGAAAAATCCAGGATTTAGGGTTTTGGGGTTTTTTGGGTTTTTTTTCCCATTCCACAGGAAAAAAAAACAGTAACCTTTAGAATTCTCATTTCTCTGCAATAAGAACTAAATTGTTTGTAATCATGTACTCCATTCTCATTAAATTTTCATAAAAATGTCTCTGGAAAAATAACCTCTTGCCTTTACAAGTTGAAACAGAAGTTGTAAAATTACCAGAAAAACTTAATTTTGGCATTTTTATATCACAAGAGATACACAGCAAAGCACGCAATTGCAGTATCCAAAGAAATGAGGATGAAATAGCAGGCTGTTAAAAGGCACTATGGCACAATGGATGGATATTAATGAAAAAGGGGAACACAGAGGACTGAATACCTGTTTCATGGGTATCTTTTATTCCCATAACAGATGCAAATTCAGGCTTGTAGTCATATTCCACCAGCCTCATTTGTGTTATTCTTCTCAACTGCTCATTTGTATCGACCTAGTTGGACAAATACCAAGATTTACATGTTGAAACAGTAAGAATGGCATCTGGGACATCACTGAGATAGCAACTAGCCTGACACAATCATTTGGCTGATATTCACATTGAAAAATATGGACAATCTTCCCACTCCCCATTATCAAAAGTCCTGTTTGTATTTGTATTGCCAGTTACCCTTCAGTCTGACAACTCCCAGCTTCCACAGACAGCCTCTTCCCAAGTCCATAGGCAGTGGTTCTACAGAGCACAGTGGTATGTCTGGTTTCTTTAGGCCAGCATTTCAGCACACCCAGGATAAAGAATCTGCTTCACGTGTCAGAACAATGATCCACACATGTGCTGTGGTGCAAACATAAACGCCCTAAATACTCCACAGCCCTCACCTCCCGGACATTCTGTTTTGCTCGGCTGTCAGATGGATGCATGACTCTGCCCATAACTTTTGCATTTCCGCAGACAACCAGTGCTTCGTCTGGTGCATCTGTGTTAATTCCTACTCGACCATGATAGACTATCGTCTCTGGAACGTGTCCTCGCTGCCACAGTACATCACTGTCATTCTCAAACTGCCCTGGATTAGATGCCTGGAAGAAAAATTTGTGTTTAAAGATATAGTATAGAATGGATGTACTATTGCTTATTCCACTAGAAATTCAGGAAAAAGGAAATGCCAAATCCTTAATATTCAAATTGTACTCAAGAGCTTTTCTAACACACCAACGTTAAAAAACAGGGTGGAGTCACTTCTAAGTGTTTCTGCTCACACAGCATTGGCCTCATTGCTTTTTACGTTGCATTCTATTTTATTATCATCTTAAGCTAAATTGTCAATATCCAAAGCTTTCCAAATTTTATCTTTGATGTTATGTCACATAACCATTCTTTATTTACCACTAAATTTAGCTGAGACTGGAAATCAGAAAAGAGCAAACAATACATGTGGTTTATAAAATCCTCTTTAATGTTCTAAATTAACTCATATTAGAAATTTAATGCTAAGGAAATGGGGTCTTTCAAAGAACACCAATAAAACAACAGAATGTGTATAACCAGAAAAGGCATTTGATTTCCATAAGTAATTTGGGGTTGGTTTTGAGCTTTTTTTCATTTTTAATTCAGGCTTTAAAATTTGAGTCTGAACAAAAGTATGATCATGATACAAAGTTTGCAGTCAGAAGGCCTGCCTTTAAAGAAGGCAGGCTTTCACAAAGCTTTGCCATCTACAAGGCATAGTGCTGTGAACTCACCACTGTTTGTCACAATTAGAGCATGATCTGATATGCCTGACAACCACTACTCAGCCCACAGCTTTGTTGTGTTTTAGTGTATAAAGGGCCAGAACATGAGTTGCTTCTTTTGCAGTGCATTTGTACAGCTCTGCCACTTTAAGGCACAGCCAGTGGCTGACTCACTTTACCCTGCCACTGAAGCCCTGTTAGACATCTGCAAAATGACTTTTCTTTCTTTCTAGCTTTCCAGTTGATATTTTCACCACCTCAGATCACAGCCACTTGATCTTTCTGCTTTTCTGCCTTCTTTTTCCTTTGTCTGAAACAGTGGCCATGTTTGCAAAATCTCATTCCATGGATTCCTATTAAAAAACTGTCTCACATACATTGAAGGAACCTTCTTCCTTGAAATTTCAAAAGAGCCTAATAGTAAAAATAATAGGAAAATGTAAATTTCTAAATCTTACTTAAAAATATATATCTTGTAAGGCAAAAAGAATAAGTCAAATGTGAAAATGGAACAGCTTTCCCAAATGAGTAAAGAGGTGATATCTGTGACACTGTAGATCCAGAAAGAGAAATTCGGATCAAAGCAGTATTGTGGAAATTAATGGATAAAAAAAGGAAAAGAACCATATATGCAAGAACGATGCAAACACAGTGCTTCAGTTTCCTGAAATAAAAAGAATCCACAGCAATGGCCAGGATCGTAAAACTTCTCAGCAGGGCAAAGAACTGCTCAACTCCAGACACTGCTTTCAAAGTCCTTTCATAGCTCTGCCTAGAAAGGAGTTCTCAGCCATACTGCTCTCCAAAAACCTAACCATAACTGCAGGAAGAGGCTTTATGGCACAAGAGGACACTCAGACAAAAAAAGAGTCAGGACTGAAATGATTTGAAAGCCCTCGTCTTCCTTTGGAAACCCCTGTGCAACACTCCACGTTTCGCTCTCTCCAAACCCACATGCTAAACCAGGCCATAGCCATAAGCCTAGGGAGATGCTGGGCTGACAAAAAAGACCCAAGAAATGGCCTACAAAAACTGATGCAAGGACTAATAGCTTTTGACAGCCCTCACCTTTCTTTAGCAGCCCTTTCCCAGCCCCTCTTAATACACTAGAGCTCTTGGTCTTACTTGACTCTAGAACAAAATGCTTTAACATATTCCACTCCATAACCCAAGGACTAGAAAAAGCCAATGCAAAAAGAAGCAGCTTCTCAACTGACCCACAAGAAAAAGTTCACTGAAATGCTATCTTCCAGAGGCCCCCTCCATCCCTTGCAGCCCACCGCATGGCACCTACACATTTCCCGTTTTCTAAGCCCTAAGCATAATATTCATCTTAGAAATAACCAAACCCTTAGACCGTGCCCAGTTCAAATGTTAACACCAGCTATTGATCACATGAAAAAGGGGCTGGGACTGAAAGCTTTCAGCAGCCTCCACCTTTCCTTGGCAGTGCCCTTGCAATCCCACTCACGCTGGGGACCTGTGCTTCCTCTCTCTCTTAACCCTAATCTTCCATTGCTCCCATTACACCACAGCTTCCCATTTTTTCTCTTTTCTAAGTCTAACTGTAGGCTAAAGCTAAGTACTAAAAGGAAAACTTTATGTGGATCAGGGGACTGAAAAGTAATGGTTAAGAGGAAAAGAGACTAATTCTTCCAGTTTCTAATTTGAAACCTATGTTACTACCACCAAATTAAGAGGTGGGATTCACTGGAAACACACTGGAAAGAGACAGCTATGGGTTTTAATCTGCCTAGAACTACTTGGCTTCTTTCCTTATATTTTTTTTCCTTCTCATCCTCCTTTGAAAATGAAGCCTCTAGCCAATGAAAGCATTTACCAAATTCCTGGCAAGTGCAGGAAATTGTTTCATCTCAAATAAAAAAAAAAAATCTGGAAAAACCAACATATTTGCTATTGGAACACACAACAAGCTTTCTTTTTAAATTCTTCTATAGCTCTACTTTTAACATTTTTAAACTCTGATAATTAAAAGATAAAATACCCATAAAACATACAATTTTAATTTTTTCCCCTCAATCTTTTTGAGTCAGTGGTAATTTTATACCCAATAATCATGCCCCCTCATTATCTCCTGTGAATATCAAAACAGTAAATACTTTTACATGAAAGCAATATAAATTTATACCTACCCTCACAATTATCTTTTCAGAGACATTTGCAGACAGTAGGTAAAGTTGGTCCTGAGAGGCAGCATACAGTCCAACTACCAGCATGAAGTATCTAATTTGAAATTGATTTATTGAAGACAATAATTAAAGTAATGCCTTCTCACAGAAAAAAAAATGTTTTAAATACAGCTGTTATTATAGATACATAAAAACAGAGGCAGAATGGTTTTTTAAAGTGTGTATGTTATAATAGAAAATAAAAAAGGGTTTTTTCACTCTCAAGAAATATGCTTTTACAATCCCCACAATCACTGGAAATTAACAAAGTTACAATACTTTTGAAAAATTTAAGCAATGAAGATTCAAAGAGGAAAACCTTTCTTTCCTCAGAAGAAAATGATCATTATATGATTTTTTTGGCATCCTGGCTTTGTTAGCCATTATTTTGCCTATGATTTCCTGAAACAATCTCTAACCACAAGGATGAGGTTTGGGGGTTTTTAATTCTCACATAATTCTGCAACTCTAGAGAATGAGGCCTTTCAGCAGATACCAAGAGCCATAGAATTTCAAATAAAATTTGATAATACTGAGATTTTTCACAAACATTAGCTTCATTCTAAAGCAGACCTTCTCTTTTCCACTTCCAACACACAGGCCAACTAGCTACAGCAATACCTCTGATCAGGATTAGGTTTCCCCTTTTTCCTCATATTATTTGCTGTTGTTTCACTGAAATGCAGCCTTCCCAGTGTTACTTTAGTCACCTGGTCCCCTGGCAGATCAACTCTAAAACAGAAAAGGAAAAAGAACAGAGAAGTAAGCATTTGGAGATCTACCTGCCCAAGCCAGATTTCCTCAAACTTATTAAAACAGTTCTAAGAAAAGCTGACAAATGAAAAAAACAGAGGAACCCCGGTAAAAATGCAGTAACCTTGGTTTCTAAAAACATATTTGACAGAGTGACTACATCTAGGAGATAAAAAAAATAAAGCACCAGCAGTGTCCAACTGTTCTGATTACTAAGAGTTTTGTGTTTCTTGGTCTGTTTGTCTTGACTGCAATAAATGTATGTGCTCCATATGATAGCTATTTGCTGTTTACCAACATTAATGGCTGCTTGCTTATTATGGGACCTGACTTTCCACATTAAAATTAATAGATTTTCCTGCTTGTCCTTTTTCTCAACTGCATCTAATTTGTGTATCTGGAAGTACAAAATAGTCACCTTTGTCTCAAATACGTAGTGGTACTGCTCCTGTAAGTGATAAATTATACAAATAGTTTGCACGGATAAAACTACAGTCCACCAAACAGTCACATATGAAACAAGAACAGAACCCATTTGTCAGTATGCAAAAGGAAGAAAAATGTCATGATAGTGATAATTTAGTGAAAAATCAAGCTCTTCTCCCAAGCTCAAAGTTAAGTTTTGCTAATATTATAGCACAGCCTTTATCCCAGCACCGTCCTGTCTAACTTGACACTCTCTTATCTCTATGTTATAAGGCTGATTTAATTATTTATAGAGAACAGAACAGCTCCAACAGAAGACACTTATGCCAGAAGAATAAACATTGAATTTGCCAGTGAGTTAAGCTGCTGAAGAATGGCAGAATTCCAGGAAGATGCTGCATGTACGTTTCTAGCAGAGGCACTCCCCCTTAAAAGCAGTGCAAATATATCCCATGCCTGTGTAGGACAGGAACATTACCGACATTTTTTAAGATTCGAAACACATCTGCCATACAGCTCTAAGCAGCACACAAGAGTGTGCTAGCTGAATATGAATATTTTTGATAGACATATTTAGCACATTTGTAAAGCTGCTGAAAATTTTCCTTACTGAAGGGCAACCAGGTATACGTTACTATTGTGATTCTATCTCTGTACCCAGAATTGAATTTGGACAAAAATCAGAAAACTGGCTTAGAGCTACTATAAGTTTTCAAGAAACAACTACTTCACATTTCAAACCAACCACATACTTGAAATAAAACTGAATAATTTTCTCAAAATTCTTACTTAACAGGATGGAAAGTTTTTTTGCTTCGATCTGACTGAGACTGTTCAATAGTAATTGTTTGATTTGGAGCTTCCACCTATAAAGGAAAAATAATTTTCAAAAATGACAAAAATATTAAATTTTCAAAGACATAAAAATGGAAATAGAAATTAATAGGCAAATTCTGTCTGAAATAGTGAAATCTCTCTCATTTCTAATGGAACTACATAGAAATTAATACAGGAACTGACTCAGGATTGACTGGATAATTGACAGCTAGTCTGAAGATCCAAATCTTTCTGTGGATGTAATTTGAAAGGAAAAAAAAGAAGGGAAAGTCCCGCATTAATTTGCAAAAGAAAAATTGCTTTCTGAATCCAGACTGTTATTGGTTCATTCTATGCCAAAGCATAAATGTAGATATTCAGCATGAGAACTAAACCTACATAAGGTAGTTCCTTGCTCCATACATTATTTTAACATCAATTTCCATACCTTTCTGGAATGGTGCCAAGCAGCATTAGCTTCAGATGGGAACAAATGACAGAAGTATTCACTAATTTCATCTGCATTAGAATGCATTAGGCAAAACTGGTAGTAACTGCCATGTAAAAACAGCTGCATGGATTTTTTAAAATCACTGAATGTTGGTAGTAAGTAGAAAAAAAAAAAAGGTAAAATCTTTCAGACAGATTATAATTTCTTACTACTTCTGTATATGCAGGTTTTTGGACCCATATTGGAAATTCTGTTCCACACAGAAGTCACTCGTAGCTTGAAAGAGTTCTCTTTTGTCAGATCTTGGTTAAAAATTACTCAGAAAACAGTTTTTTACCTCATTATATGGATAACTGGAAGTAATAATCTCAAAGAGGATAAACACTCACCTTAATTCCATAAGCTTTCAAGTAAAACTTTTCTATTGGTTTTCCCCCCAGCTGAGTTTTGACATATTTTGGATGTCCAGTGATTCTAATATGGACTGTGATTTGGAAATGATTCTTCTTCTGGCACACAAAGGCATCATCTGCTGTTGAAAAATTAAATCCTTTATCTGTGACAATGTGATATCCTACAGCAGGTCTACAAAAACAAGAAGAAAGAATAGCAACTTTAAGTGCTGACATAGTTGAGTGACATCTCGAGTTTCTATATTTTTATGTGATCTGAAAATCCATCTGATTTTTAAGGGCAAAATGGGAGCTGAAACACATCCTTACAATCACCAGTTCTACCAGAGTTTTCTTCATAGCTTCTCATAGGTGTAAAAATGAAAATGCATATAATGTGACCTCTAATTCTAATCTGACACATTCAATGTTCGGAAACCAGAGGCAGAGAGGCTTGCAGAATCCTCCCTTACAAATCTGATATAAAGGAAGTCTGTGCATCTAAAATCACAAACCTTTTAGTGTATTCAATCATTCATTATAACATTGCTATAAACAACAGTTTGCAGTTAGTGCTGCAGGCAACAGTGTGCTAATGAGCCAGGAAGACTCCCCATTTTGTTCACAGATTCCCACACCAAGCTCTTCTGCAGAAGCTACTAGGATTCAAATAAGGCTTTATTCAAGCTAAAGGAAAAGGTATCACTACTGACCCTCTGGCCAGATGATTAAAAAACTCTCCTTTATATTTTGTCCTTGCTACTCAAGCAAACCTATTTTATTTATTCAAAGGGTTAATTTGTTACCCAAAGAGCAAGAGTGTTCTGTCCTTGTGACTCACAGTAAACAAGGAAACGTATCAAAAGATTTTTCCAGAAGAGACAGTGAACTCACCATCCCACAATGTTTCCAGTCCTTTGATTTAAGTGATGGATAATTCTGAAATAACAGGACTACACAGCAAGGTTCTTTTATAGAGGCACTGGCTTTTCTTTCTAATGAAAGTTTGATAATGATGATCTTGTCTTATGCTACTGAGAACCTCTCATTATATATACCTCAAGCAGATATTTTGCTCTTAGTGCACAAAGAATGTTGAGTCTCACAGTAAATAACTTTCAGGTAGCAAGGGATATCCCTGTCACACGAGCATCCCTACTGGAAATATGCTTCAAATTCCTTTTCCTACTCCCAATTTAAATCTTCAGACATCTTTAGAACAGAGCCACAGCAATATGGGGCAAGGGGTCAAGACAATGCCATCAGACACAATGCAGAGCATAATTAATGGCAGAGTAACCTTTTCTAATGAATCCACGTCAGCAAACAGCATTTTTGTTGTGAAAATTAAATAACCAAAAGGTTAATAATGATTAACCTGAGAAATGCCCCCAAAGTGGGCACAGCAGTTTGAAGGCATAGAAACAATTCACCTACACTAAGCAATGATAAGAATATGAATCCTTTGAGGCTAACAGAACACAGGATCACCACTCAAAAAATCTGTGAAACGTGTTATAATTACAGTGCATCTTGGAACGATGGCACTGCTGTTGACCTCACTTAAAAGTAATACTGACTTCCTCTGCAAGTAACATCTCCACCCCCTCCCACAGCAACGGCAACAGTGTGTGTTATTTGGATACTTTAATGTTCAGCTTCACATTGTCTTTGTTGACCCAAGTCACAATGAAATGCGAGTCTGGAACCTCAGTTTTAAGTGTATGGGAACCAACAAGTAATTGGGCAGCAGCAGGAGAGCAATCTCCCACAGCTGCCACGTAGGCATGGACTGAAAGTGTAACAAGAGTTGGAAGCCACTTCCACCTAGAGTGACGATTGACATCACATATGCAGCTGGAGGTTTCTGGGCCCATCCAGCTCCCAAGGTGTGGACATTGAGCTGTCTGCTCTCTTGTCACGTCAATACCCTAGAAGAAGGGTTTGCATGGGACAAAGTAAAATGCGTTATGCTCCTATCACACACTGTGCAAACAGGGAACATCAGTGTCCAGCAATGATACTGATACACTCCCAACTCCCATGAGAGTTTTCAGCAGGCTGGGCTAGAGGAACATTAAAATTTACTACACTGTATAATTCCTGTGGAGACAGTGATAGATTTTGTGTACGAATCCTGAAGACCTAACCAGATATTGTAGAAAAGGGTTAATTTGTTAAAAGCATTCATTCACTAAATATTAGAATGGAGAAAATCAGGGATGTAAAGTGAACTTGGAATGACCTTTCCCGGATCATGTGGCCAAAAAAAAGAAAAATATTTACAGTTTGATTTACACAGGAAAACTAAATCTTTAACTAAAACAGTTGCGTGCCATACACAGATCTCTATAGTTTTTAAGACTTAGGTTATATGAGCTCAGAAGTAATACAGCTATTTTCTAATTCCGTTTTTCTTTAATGTTTTAGGCCTCTGGAAAGAAAGGTGCCATATGCTTAGTAATTACTAGCCCCAATGAGCTTGACAAAGGAAACAAAAAGTTAACAGGTTATTTTAACTCACTTTTCTTCAGTTCCTAAATCCCCAAAGGGAATTCAGAAAACCTGCCATGAATTTCAACCAGTGTTTACAGATACACTTAAAGATCTGCAAGTTCATACTTCATCATGCCTGTTATATTTCCTTCTACGATCTTATTTCCAGTGAGAACAAAGGATGCCAAATGTATTGTTTCTTCCTACAAAACTACTATAACAGGGGGGGGGGAAAAACCAAAACCAAACAACAACAACAACAACCAAAAACACAAGGAATCATGTTTTCAGGTGCAAACATCAGCACTTACAGTTTTTCATAATTAGAGTTAAATAAGCTGTTCCACTGGGAAGTTTGATATGGTTGCCATGTTAGAGCTTGACAGCATTTTTCCAAAGCTGCATTCTGTCCATCACTGTCATATTCTTGCACTTCAGCAGCACAGTCCTTAACAGTCGCTGTAGAGAGATAGTGACAATTCAGCTATTACTTTTGGAACTGGCCAAAAATCCTAAATAAGCAGTTTTATAAATATATTTACATATATACACATACACACATACATATAAATCATAAATGCATTGCATATATATTTAAATCTGATTGTCCTGTGTAGTCATTCCAAAAGATTGTGTTATATTCCCTTACTCTAGAAAATACATTTTTCAGCTTTCCTAATTTGCAAAATATTACACAAGTAGCACTTCCTATTTTTTATTCTCTCCAAAATGATGGATAATTTCCTTTGGGGAGGGGGGAAAAGGAAAGCTAACCATTTTACTGTACATCTGCAACACTGCAAGAAGCAATTAAGCAAAATAATTACATTTGTTTCTCATTCTCTCTACTACAGATTTAAACTGAAGAACATACAGCAGGAGGCCAACAGTTTTCCAACAGCAAGCACGTTCACCACTACATCTGGTTGATCTGGTTACTGCTTTCATACTATAAATTATAAATATCTGAGATAGACAGGGTTAACCACTATTCTCTGATATTTAAATTTTATGAAGAGAGACTGATAAATAGAGTGCAGTAAGGATAGGAGAAAATATGTCATTGATCATATAAACCAAGATTCACCCACAGCCAGTGACAGCATAGTAAGACAGAGCCTACAGAAGCATTTCAGACCCAAGCTTCTTTTGCAAGTCCCTGCTTCTGGCATACAGTCAAGTAAATATATATATAGATATACAGATATAGATATACATAAAATGCCACAGTAAAGAAATTTACACCTTATCTCTACATGATCCCCAAGCCATTTTTACCAATGTCTGTGTTCTTTTTCCAATGCACATGTGAGATTTGATTAACAGTGGCACCCAAAGAAAGTCTATTGCAAAGCTATGTCTTTAAACATTAAAAATAGCAATAGCAATTTTAGCAAAAAATAGCAATAGATACAGAAGTGTCTGCTTGTCTTCTCTTTCCAGCAGTGGTTGACTTAGAGGACTAGTCACAATCAAGAAACACTGATCAAATAATAGATAACAAAGGAAATGTAACCTACTAAATCCAGTTGCTACTCATTAAAAGTATTCTGAAAAAACTATTTAATGCTGAAAAATAACTCACTCTGAAGAAATAACAAGGAACTCTCAGATTTTTCACTAACAGACATGGGTGAAAATTCCTCAGATAAACTGTTCATTACAAACTGTTCACTTTCAGAGAGCTTCACACTTCACAGAAGCTGATTCATTTCTGTATGTGCCTGATAAGCCTTTGTGTATCAATTGCTATAAGCTTAGCATTCTTATCTTGATAAAACAATGAACCAAATTAATTTGGGAGAGAGGTGGGAAAGAACATAGAGCTTCCACCAAGTTTGCGCATGGATACACTTTGCGGAAAAAATATGGAGTGGAGGTGATAAAGGGAAACTGAAATCTCTTTACTCATCTCCCACATTAATTCCTTGTTAAGCTGATCCAAGATGGTTTCTTTGCCCAGCCAATTTAATGCCAAGCAAAGTCAGCAGAGTATGGTATCATCTGTGTCCTCGAGGCTCACTCACGCATAGAAAAGGGCAGAATATTCTGTCCAGAGAATCCTCAGGGAACATGAACCTCTAATGCTTCTCCACCAAATATAAATAGGTCCTGGTTTTCCAAATCACTGAAAAGGTAAATTCCTCCAAACCTGGTAGTGGAGTACAGACCATTAATACCACTACCTTTTCAGAGCCAGCAGGAGCTGTGCTCTTAAAGTATTCAATTGTCTATGGCATAAAACATTAAATTTCATCTTCACAGAGTTTCTTACCTTGTCTGGAGTCCCGAGACTGCACTGGAGAATCAGTGACATCACCCAGTAATTGGGAAAGCTTCCTTTTTTTGCCTGATGCTACAGAAATACTTTTTAAAAAACACACTTTGCATTACTTGTTTATAAGTTTAAATACAAATATTACAGAATCATAACAAGAAAACACCCATGTGTCTATGATCCTGTTTTAACTACACTGTCATCCAAATTCTGATTCGCTAAGCGGAAGAAATTATTGGCTTTTTAAAACTGAATTACCCCATTTTTTCCTTCCAAAGCATAATTAATTTTTTTAATGTCATATGAATAAAGAAATTGAACTCTTTAAAAAAATTTACACAGTGCATAAATGGCAGGGGTTACTGTTTCCTGGCATCTGCACTAAAATCACAGCTTTTATCTTGAATAATTGTACTGCACTGAGCATGAATGCATTTTCATTCTTGTACATGTAACAGCAGTAGCAGATAACAGTTTTCCCCTTTCCCAGGGAGTGACATTTCAAGAAATGCTTCCTTGTGCAAAAGGAAAAAAAAAAAAAAACCTTATTCCAAAGTTTTGATACTATAGAATGTAAACTAGAAGGTCCTAACAGATCATTCCTTCTGGATGGGGGAAAAAAACAAATCAAATTCCAAGTCTCAGTCAGGACCAGTAGGAACTCAAACTAAGGTTCCTCCATGTCAGTGCATTCTTACTGGGTATCATGGTTATATGCTTGCACTAGTAAGCCTATTTTACCAGTTAATGTTAAAATACCGGTGTATTTTAAATAATTAAGCATCCAAAACATACTGGTGAGTTAATACAGCAGATGTTATATGAATACCATTTGACCTGCTTCCACAGGTATGACTTCTTTTTTTCTTTTGTTACTTGCTAGAATACTTACAAGATACTTATGGACAAATCCCTAAAATGGGTACTGCAAAACAAATGAGTGTTTCTGTCATCCAGTTATAAAGCACATGTCGAGCCCTCCTTAGCCTGCTAATGTTTTAAAAACTGAAATCTATTCCTACTTCCAATATGAACTGCAATCAAGATGTTTTAAAGAACCCTCAACCACAAGCGCCTCAAAAATGTCTAAACACTGCCATCCTGTGGAAAACCCTACACCCACAGGGATTTACAACCAGTCCTAAACCATGTCTTCTACCAGCCCTACTTTTTTTTTTGTATCTGTCTCATCCTTTGCATAAAAGCTGTATCATTTACCCAGAAATCTGAGATGCATTAGGCTGAAAGTATGAATAATTAAAACCCGAACAGCTGGAGGATGTAGAATGATTCCAAGGAGTCACAGTATTTTCCATCTTCAGCCAGCAGCCTTGGGAGACGCTGCAAGGATGCCCAATGGCACTGGGGTCAGAGTAAGCCTCCAGGAACCTGCAGGGAAGCTTGCTGGGTGCCACGGTAGAAGGGCATGGGAGCGGAGGCTGCAGCCCACTGGGCCATGTAGTATCATACCGTGGGGCTGCAGGAGATAAATGGACAAGGAAATCAGAACACGGGAGAGGAGCTGGAGACCTTGCTATAAGCTTTGGGAGAAACAATTCATGTCACCTACTCTGTAGCTGTGGTGGAGAACATGGTTCTGATCCAGAGTCTGGTGGGGAGTCTGGCAACTGGCTTTGCCTAGGGATGAAATAGAGATTTTAATTTCTACTGGAGCAAGACATGGAGGATGACAACAGCCAATGCTGAAAGCAGATTGGGGACCACCAGGCTTCTGACAACGGTCCTCAGGAAGCACTGCCCACCATGTTTGCTGCCCTTCTCACAGGAGCAGTGTCACTTATGCTTCACCAGACCGTATCCTACGGCCCTCCCTTCCTGCCATGCCAGGAGGCCCCATCCTTACCTGTTATTCCCCAACCCCCACCTCCACAGTCTGCTGTCTTCAATCCTCCTTCCTCCCCATGAGCAGTTCTTCAGCTACCTCCAGGCTACCAGTAACCCTGAATATCCCTCACAAGGGATTTAAGGCCCATTCTCCTAGACTAAAGTTTAGAGATCTGTAGCATCTTCATCAGGAGCCAATTTCCTAAGACCTTTGTTTGGCCAAAGTGCTCTCAGACTCTCTCTGTCAGAGGGTAGCAGGCCCCGTTTTAGCACCTCGCTCATCATGAGGGACAGCCCAAGTCTGGAGGGAAGAAGGGGCTGACACACAGGTGGGAAATGCATGTGCCCAGTTTGAAATACAAGCTTTTACAAGTTCACCAGAAAAGTCCAGAAGTTTATGATGGGGTTTCCACAGGCAAGTACCTTCCTTCTCATGAGTTCTACATAATCTTCCAGTTCTGTTTCATTTACAAGAAACATAGTAAGGGACCAATAACTGAGAGCTTCTATCCCTAAATCAAAAAAGCATTGAAAATAAGGAGTACTAACAGGTCCATCCCAACAGCCTCCTCAAAAAAAAGCTTCGAAATCCAAACAAACCCTAAAAAAAGCCCCTCATTCCTCACAGAAGACAAGCCATTAATTAACATTTTAACCCAAACACCACTGCTGACCCATTATTTGTAGGGCTGAGTTTATCAGTGGGCAATAGGAGGGGCTGACTTGTATCCCCAAGGGTGGTAACAGCACCCTTTTCATTGTACTCTTGTTCAGTATTGCACATGCCAATCTGGTGATGTGTGTTTTATATGATATATGAAGGTTTTTAATATTTTTCTCCTTTGACATGTTTTGGCAAGTTCCTTTATGACATTCTATTCTGTTTATGCACAAAGAGTCTGTAATAGAGATGAATACTTAATAACTTGACTTGTAGAGATGTAATGATTCAGTAAATGTTCTTAATCCCAGAAATAACAAAGTATGACTGAACTACTAGTGTAAAATTCTGTTCAGCCTTCAAACCCATAATAGCTTCACAGATGGTTTTCTTGCATGCAAATACTTTGTTGCACTGTAACTATAATATCTAACTTACCTAAGCTACATAATAGCATATATATACACATTTATATTTCTGTTATATTTTGTGTATAAAAGCAAAATAATAACATCTTAAAATTGTCATACAGGAATTCAATAATCCAGTTAACCTAAAACACATTTAGTGACTCTAAAAATAAAGGTTACGGATATTTACACATAAACTCCTCTTCATTCTTTATTTTTATAGCTTGGGCAGAGAGAATAAATTCATTATTCATGATTTAGCACAGGTAGAAGCCTATTTAGCCCACTGTAAGTAAACATGTGTACTGCTGAGTGTCTAGAATGAAAAACCTCATTATTTTTAAAACATCTCCTCTTGCTCTGCTTCTTGGCAAGTGCAAGTGTCAATCCATTAATATCATTTTGCATTGAACAACAGTCATCTGACCACTGTCTAGATGAAAGGTCTGGGTTTCAAGTCTTTGATAGATCATAATCTTTCCACTCTTGACCATAAATCTCTGCGCTGTGCCTCCTTTGAATCTCTTAAAAGTTAGTCTCAAAAGAGATTAATAGGCAGTTTCTGTCCTGAATTAAGTATCAGGATGAAAACAGTAGCTCTGCTTCCCTCAAACTGGGAGATTCCCATTATTCTCTCAACGTATTATACAGCAGTCTCACTTTTATCACTTATTCTGTTCATAAACAGTAAACTAGCATTTACAGGGATGTTAAAGGAACAGCTTTGTATGTAATGCCACAATTAGCTTGACAGTTTTGAATCAAGTTAGACTTTTACCATTTGTTCTGTTGAACAAGACAATCATATTTCTATTACTGTCTGTAATTCATTTTTTCCAAATCTTCTTACACAGCTTCAAGAAACAGTATCAAGAGAGCCACAATCCTTTTTAAACTCAGATTTAATCATGGCTCTAATAAGAAACAATTCCAGAGATGTGGCTAAGGAGAGGAAGTACCTGTTGTTATAATACTTACAAAGTTCCAAACTCTATGTCACTACTAATGAATTCTTCCAACATGCTTGTATCCACCATGGGATTCTCCAAGGCTCCATGGACATCTTGCCCTAAAATTGAAGAAGACAGAAATTCAGAGGGAATCATGATGTTTCATACTAAGTAATGCTGCCCATGCTCCTACACAAAGGAAAATCAAATCCATCCTGACATATATGTAACAGGTGGGTTTCACTCCCGGTTTAGTCACTCTGGGAAAAAGGATGATGAGAAATGCAGTGGCAGATGCAAATGATAGGGCATCACCAGGGTAAGTGCAGTGCATTAAGGCTTCAGTGAACTACCACAGCAGGAGGATGAAGGACCCCAGTCTGCAAATGGGAAAGGAGGTTTAGAAGATAATTTCTGATTCCTTTACACTGGAGTCAAAACAATTTGTTGTGCTGAAACTCAGACACTGTCTCACACAGATCCACTTTCTGGATTAGTACTGCAAGTGAATTTCCGAGACGATCAATTTAAAAATCCATCATCTGAGTTTAAAGAAAGCACAAATAAAGCTTTAGAAATGTTTGACTGGTGGCTTCCTTTTCTGCTACTCAAAAAAACCCCATCCCACTAACATGTTAAACGTATTAATGAAAAGAAAGGTTCAGTACTTTGCCCTTCGTTGCTTGGTAACTGAAGGCTATAAACAGATTTTACGATTATAAAGTTTCCGGACTTCATGACAGCTTTCACAGAAAGTCAACTGGAGATCTCTAAAAAACCCAACCAAGCAGTCTTCCTCTGCAGGCTCCACACCTCTCCAGCAAGCCTTCCACAAACACAGGTGTGGCCAGTCAGAAAGCAAACAAGATAAAGACCTTGGCACTCCTGCTTGCCCTGCATGTGGTTCTATCCCACTTCTACGCAAGACAAAATGGACCAGCCCACACACCCAGAGCTGTGTGGCTCAGCCCCCAGTGTCTGACACCAACCCTGTCCCTTCAGCTCTGCAGCAGCATGTGAGAGCACAAAAGGTTAATCACTGCCACTGAGCAGAGGAGCAGTGACTGCCTTTGGTATGTTTGCTGTCTTCTCACTAGCTTGCACAGTAACAAGTCATACCATAGTATCTTCAGTTGTTTTTTGATGTCTCTGACTGATACTGTTCCTTCAGTGTTAAGAAATGACATAACAGGAAGCAGCACCTAAAATCCACCACCTTGCACAGGAATTTCCTCGTGTCTGTCAATACAAAAATTTACATTGCTAATAAACATTTCCTGAATTGCTTTGCGATCACAGATTAATCTAGGTACTGTTTACTCACTGCTGCTGCAGGCTTAATTTTGACTGCCTTTCACTGGGGGATAGCAAGTTGCAGGTATGCTACTGATAGATCTCAATATATTGACATCGTATATAAACCTGTCCTTCACACCCCAGAGAAGAACAGATTCAATAGGTGCAGCATAACAACTTGCCTCAGGAAAACTGTTCATATGGAAAGTTGTGAAGCAGCAGCAGAGCACTTTGCAAAACCAGACTGAGTATATAAGAGCCTGGCTTTCCTTAGCAGCCTTCCTCAAACTTGTTGGAGACTCATCTTCTCATTCTTCGTGTCTGCATGTAGGACACTCGCACACTGAACCCCTAACGCTTCTCCTTTTACTAATGTAGTCCATAGGAAAATGATTCCACCACCTTCTCCTTCTTTTACCCACCTATTTTCCTGTTCAGATTGCCTAGCCTTCGTGCCTTGATTACTAACATCAGGCCAGAGGTCACATACAAAGTGTCTTTCCTATACCACAACACCAAGAATCCTTTCTGTTTACCAAGGTCAGAGACAGGCTCTTTTGAATCAAGGAATACAGCTATGAATCAAAAAAGGATAAAGCCTTTCAAATGGGCATCCCACAGTCCAGAGATTAGCTCTGTTGCAAAGTGATGACAACAGCAACGTACATTAATCCTTCTTAATCGCTCCACTTTGCATGAACCATTAAATGAGGAGTAGAAGAAGGAAAGAACAAGTAATTCTGTGCTGGGAGAGGAAGGAAGCACACCAGGAAACAGACACGAAGGATGTTCATGATGCTGGTGCATGGAAGAGCTAGTACACTTTGGTGCCCTGTACAACTTCATTCCTTCTTCCTGAATGTACTTTCCAGGTTACTGGCATGATGTGCTTGCATTGGCATCTGTTTCAGCAGAGGAGGAGTTGGATCATATGCAAATTTATTTTAATGTTGGCAACCATTTCACAGGCATTTGATCACACTTGGTACTTAACAGATATGGGCAGTACGCAAGCCAGTCACTCATCTGGATGTTAGCTGCTCATCTGGATGGGATCTGTGTGTATGTGGCAAGGCAAGCCCTGTTGAGAGGCCTTTGTTAACAGCTTCCTGCATAGAACTGTGTGCCTCTCTAAGAGCTGCTGGAGGATACATGGAGTCAGCAGCCTCAATTATCAGCTTGCGCTCAGGGGTCTCTGATCCCAGTGCGCACTTCACACCACAATGTGCCCAGGCATCTCTGGGAAGAGTCTACACTGAGTGACATGTTCAACTTTAGTGTCACTGCGCAGAGGACTGCCAGCTACCCAACAAGCAGATGAGTGTGAAAGGCCAAGGCAGTGCCAAGGCTGGAGTTTCACAGAGAGATGTTTGCAGAACAAAGACTGCAGTCACGGGCTGCATATGATTATATATTTTTCCCATTCTTTCATAAGCTTGATATTCTATTGTTCTGTCCCCAAGTCTGAAACCTGTCAGTTTTTCCACTGACTTCTATTTCCCTGTCCTAGCCTGTCCCTAATGCCCAGCCACAGGCCCCAAAGGAATAGTATGAACACCAGCCCCCTAATCTGGCATTTCCTCTTTGGCAGCCATCCCTTCCTTTACTCCAGCCATGAGCCTCTGATCACCTGGCTCCTGCGCTTCACTCTATGGTCCTGTAACCAACAGTCTCAATCCCTAAAAAACCTGCCTTGATTAATTCTCCCAACACTTCCATGTAGTGCCTTATGTATACCTGCATTTAAATCCATTGTCTCCTTTTCAGTGGTACCTAAATGTAAAATGAAGGATGGGGGACAGAAAAATAGTATTGCCTAAAAAACAATACTAAAACCCATACAGGAGTATAAGTATACAGAGAGGTGGTGATTGCATGAAGAGATTTCTTTAGATTATGGAGAGCACTGAGACCAAGCATTTCAGACACCTCAGTGCACCTCACAACAAGAAAAAAGAGAAGATTGAGTTTAATGCTGTAACCTTCCATCAAGTTTCTCAACCCACTGATAACATCAGCAAGAACTGACTGCTCTACCACATACAGGCAGAAGAGCTCATCAGGAGCTCCGACATTCCCTTGACAAATAGGAACTTATTGATTCTAAAATACAAAATGTTTTAATTATAAATACTCATTTTAACATGAGTAGAAATAGAAAAAACCTGCATCAGAGATGAAATCTCTGGTGTGCATGTGAAATGAAACCAAAAAAAAATTACAAGAACTTCCCAAAACAGCCACATGACAAGAGAAAAGCCATTTACTTGAATGAGAAAAGGCCAAAGTCAAATCCCAAAGCCATATCTAATCTAAGAGGTCTATGAACTACTGAAAGAATTGATCATCAGAAAAAAATTATCTCATTTTCCTTGAAAAAAAAATCCTGTTTTCAGATTGTCCCCTCATAATATTGTAGATGCAAGTTTATATTACTAATGAGTGTCAAAACAAACATGCCCTGTAAGGAATTAAGGCAACAGGGTTAATGGGATCCTTTTTGCTCATGAATTCCAAATCATCTTACAAATCTATAAACGAGCTTAGCTGCCAGCTAAGTTTGTAAGCCAAAACTGAACCACTGATCATCATTCTCCACTTGATAGTGCAGGATTCAGCTTTTTCATACCCTTGAAAGACAGTGTTCCAACTCTGCTATGACTACTCACTGAGGCCACCAAATCAGCACCAGTAGTTGGAGAATCTTCAACTTCCTAGGTTGAAAATAAAACTTACAATTACCCTCTCTCACCAGGGCCAACAGAGGGGCAGGGGGAAAAAAAAAAAAAAAAAGAAATAAAATCACAACAGAAAGGTGAAGTTTGCCAAGTTACTTTGAGATCAGTATCACATGAATACCTGTACAGGCAACAGAAGAAGAAAAAATACAGAAAAAGTTTAGTATAAAAAGGTTAATAAAAACTAAAGGCAAAGTGCAAATAGGAGAAAATTCTTGATAAAAAATAAAAAGTAAAAAGCCTTTGAACAGCCATTTTGGATCACATTATCACAGAGCCCAAGAAATGCAGTTTTCTCATGGCATCTATTAGAAAGTAAATTGTGTAGTAACAGAAAGTCAGGAAATTAATGTGACCTGTTTTAATAGAAAATGTCTTTGGGAAAAAGCCAGAACGACAGATGATCCCAAGAAAAAGACAAAAATACCCAAGTTTAACTTCTCAGAAGGATCCTGAGGATACTGGCACAATTACTATTTTACCAATTACAATCAGGCCATTTCAAAAGAATATCGGTGGAAAGAAAACCCTCTTTAACCTGACAACACTGAGCAGGGATCAAGATCTCTAACCTCATGAAAATCATGAAGATTTCAGAAGTGATAAATTGCAAGGAGACCTCATTCACTTGCTAGTTTTTCTTCAGGGCAATTACCATGGCAGTACTGCAGGCTCTGCCGAGTCCACCTTTCCTTCGGTTTCCTGGCCAGAGTACAAAAAGGCACTGCAGCACATCTGTACCACTTGTACAATTTCACTGCCTTACACAATAGCTTTGTGTAAACAGGGTTTTGGGTTTCAGGGCTCTTCTTCCTCCTTCCTTCCTCAATTACCCCCAAAACAATTACTGTGGGTTTGCTGCCACCAAAAGTTAAGACTTTCTCTCAAAACTAGACTCTTACCTTCAAAGAACTGCTGTAAGGCCTCATTTTCTCCCACCACATCCATGAAAATCCAGAAATGTTTTGCTTTCCTTCTGCTTGAAGAGTTCCCGCTGAGAAAAATGCACTATCTCTTTTCCAGATGATTACAAACATACCAAGGAGCACTTGATGGTTTTTTCAGAGGTTTCAATGAATTTGTCCCAGCTGATTTCATTCCTCCATAACTAGAACCAGGGTTACACTTAGGCTTTATGTACAGGACTTCAACTACACATAAAGAAAAATCTGACAAGCCTTTTGAGGCAAGGTGATGTCTGTTCTATCTGGTCAATAAGTCTAATGTTCTTGTTTCAAGGACCTTTGGTCCCAGTACTAACTATAATTACACATGCGCAAAAAATGCAGCAATAGAAATTACTTGTCTTTGTACTTTCACACAGGTCATGTTATTAATACTGCTGGTGAAATCAAAAGTAATTCAAAATGCAAGAGCAAAGCCATCACTAGTACGGAAGTAAAATTTCTACATTGTTACTAAGAAAACTAAACTACAGAATTACCTGTTTATCTGTTTTATGAAAAACATTTGGGAAGGCTGAACACAGAACAAAGCTCTTTGCTCTTGCTAGCAGCAAATCCTATTTTCTATTTCCTATTTCACTGTCTCTGACTTCATCTTTAAACATTAAAAATGGCCCATTTTGTCACCCCTAAGCAAACAGGACAAAAATATTCAGAAGTTTTGAGTAGGCATCTGAAAGAGGAATTTGGTTATGAACAAAAATTTCTATGAAGTCAGCTCTAGAATTAGGCTATTTTCTGAATTACATTCACCAGACAAGGCCCGAGCACTCACAGTGACACAGGCTTCTCATGATAAACAGCTCATATTAAAAATATAGACAAGAATTTCAGAGTAGGGACTTGAAGACAGAAGCAATCCAGTCAGCATTTACAAGATGTTGATGTAATTGAGCCAAACAGTCATTACCACTGAGATACATAAGGTACACCTTTGTCATTCCTAATACAAAAAAATCACCTCAGCATCATACATTTTAGATACTACCATGTATAGAAAGGACCCCTCTCTCTGCTTGAATGAGCAACAGGATTTCGTCGTTGTAAAGGATATTAAAGTCAGAATAGCAACAGCTACCGGCTACCATCTGCCTACTGTTAGCTAATCATGGAAACAATTGTACCTCATTATGTAAACTCAGGATTAACAATCATTTAGGAAGCGCTTATGAGCCTAACACAAAACATACACAGCTTGTTTTCTAAGAGTGAGTAAAACCAGACTTCGTTAGCATTATTGAAAGAATAAACAACCCTTTAACAATTTATGGTAGAATTTTTCCAGGTTTCTCCAACAGCAAGTAGTACCCAGGGAGAAGAGACTGATAAAAATATTTCTTTGTTACTGAAGTAGCCCAGGCTGGACATACATACTCCATTTCTAGTAAAATATTTATGTTCAGCTCTTTGTTTTAATCTTAACATTGAAATGTCCAGCTGAAGCCAACACTTGCAAAGTGTTTTCAGGCACATACAAGCAACACAAATATGGTATTAAATTTCACTGCTCATTCTGTATACCTTTGTGAAAACAAAGAACATTCCCGTAAGACAGTGATGAATAGCATTGGTTTTGTTCAGCATCAAAGAGATGTGTATCCACTAAGATGCTTCTTGTTAAAAAACCAACTATATAAACTCACCTTCTAATGTTTTGTCTGTTTACTTGCCAATGCTTTTAATCTTAAGTGCAATTGATAAATGGCTGTCAGGATCCAGATCTAATGTTTTTCTAAAAGGGCATGTCTAGTGCATACTCACAGCTATGTTCCTGTAACCTCATCAGCTGTCTGCTTTCAGCTTAGACAGTGCCCAGGAAAAAAAGCACCACTTGAACTTTAAGTGCCAAAGTAACACTTTAAAGTGCATGCTTAAGAGGCCATGATCCTTTTTGGTGCTGTCTGACACAATCTGTGTGTGTGAAAAAACTGATAACATTATATGGAAATTATCATCAACATGTTAAAGAAATCACACCGTGGAAATTTCCCACTTGCAAGGACAGCTGTGCAGAAAATGATGTATAAAACACTGGAACCCAAAAAGAGGCAGGATTAAAGAAAGAAATCATTTATAGGAATGAAAAAATTTTAATGAAAGAAAATTAGAGGGAAAGAGAAAGTTTTTAGCAGTCACATAGGGGTCAGGACAGGTTTCTAACCGAAGTGTCAACAAGATAATTTTATTTTTCCTTGATATTCAAAAAGCACCCTACTTTAAAGATAAGATTCTCAGGTTTATTATGCTGCATATGTTTCTCTTCTTACATGTTTTTAAAAACTAAAAGTATAGGAAAGAAGCACTTCAAAGAATTCCAAGTTCTCCTAATTGCCTGTTAACTGTATTGGCATGCACGCAGAGAGAGCTATATACATGTATCTAAACACTACAATGAAGAACATGTCAGGCATTTATTCTCTCTTCATAAGATCATCTCATTTTTACATTTTGGAATGTCTTCTTGGGGAGATTCACATTATTCTGCATCAAAAAGAACAGAAGACAAAGGCTGTTTCAGATTAACACTTTAATCAGTTTTTGTTTTTAAATGTAAATTACAATCACTAATACACCTGCAAGTGTTTACCACATTTGTTCAACTAAATATTATATGTACGCATATACAGCATAGGTCAGTTTAAAACAATCACAGTACTTCTTAGTGTCATCTGCAAAAGGAGAAAGATCTTGGACCCACTTTGTGGAAATAAATATCAAGTGACAAAAAAAAAAAGATTCAGCCATTTCAGTTATGTATACTCAGTGAAGTTCATGCACGCGCAAGAGTAACGAGACTTAGAGCTCTTCCTTGTAATAGCCAAGTTTTGCTAGTGACATCTCTCGTCTCAGCTGCATAACTTCCCAGAACATCTGATCCACTAAAAAGAGACAGAAACATCATTAAACATACCAAAATCGTATTTTATTTCAACTAATGTATTCAGGCTGCTTCACTCTACATGAGTTTAGGGGAACTTTGTAACAAATATCTGGTAAAACCAAAATTAATATGTGTAAGGGCTCATTGTGCTTGGTTATGACAAAAGCTATTCAAGTATATATCTAAAAATTCTAAGTGACAGTCCTATAAAAAAATTCTTCGAGTTTTAGATTTATTCTTAAAATGGAGAACAAAAATACATCAGTACTTCTTATCAGCTTCAATTAATTGCAATACCTCATTTTAATTGCCTAGCCCCTTGACCCACTTTCTGTAAAACTAAATAACTACAAAAAGAAAAAAATAGAGCTTGTTGAATAAAAACTGCTTAATCAAAGAATCTGTAATTTTGTTATATTTTTTCCATTTATAATCTTTCTTCCTCCCTCTTTTTTTCTACAGGAATCTGCAGCAACAATTACCTGAGTAGGAAAGGCCTTTTTTTCTTATTTCATCTGTATTTTCCTAAACTTGATGACCCTAGTGCATACTGTAAATTTCTGGATCCCACAGCAATACAAATCAAAATTGAATATATAATTATTCAAGACAAAAATACTTTCCATGCAGTCAAGATGCTGACATAGAATGTCCACTAATATAATTAACCTGAACAAAAAGTACAAGGTCTTCCCTACCATATTTCAAAACCCCCTTTTGTGAAAGTGAGCTCTGTCTCAAAAATTACACGGTGCATTAGTAGAAATGCACACAGCACATTACGTAGACAATTATTATGAGTGCCTACATTCTTGTAAGGGTATTGTTGAAATACTTACATAAAGCTACAAATGCAAATTTTGTATTTCAGTAGTAAAGATGACAATGCAGCTGAAATACCAAACTCAATTTTTTTCTGAACTTCTTGTGAAGAATAAATAAATCTGATAATGCTGAAAATATTTAATTATTTGATGAAAAAAAATATTAACTTAGCTTTTTCTATCTCAATGGCAAACTAAACAATTTTTATTTAAACTTCATAGGTTCTTTTGGTCAAGGAAAAAGCCTTTTAATTACACATCTTATTAAAATTTAAAGAACACATTTTCAATATCTTTAGTGATGCTGGTAAATCAGTAAAAGTTACCACCATCTGAAGGTATTATTAAACAGAATTTAGTTCAAAATAGGTCAATTTCTGGTAAATTTCATGGCCCTTTGACCACAAATAAAAATAAATAAATAGCATTATTTTTGTAAGGAACAGTCTAGCACCTCAGAAGCACTCAAGGTTAGAGGCAGAAACAAAATATTTCAATGTAGCTAAAATCCTGAGCTCTTCAAATTTAGAAACATCAGAAGACATGACTGGAGGTGAGGTAGGAAAGTGGGGCTAATTCCAGCCAAATTCTTGATGAAGCAAATCCACAGAAACTCAAAAACTGGAATAATGAAATGCACAGACATCGATAAACATTGCAATGCTGGTTTACTCTACATTCAAAAATGTAACTGAGCTAAAAAAATTATATTTTCACAGTAATAGCAAAATTTTTAATTTGACACAGGGCTAATGACATCTTTTCCACTATCTGTGCTCAATATATCCAGGAGCCTAAGTGATATGACCTGTTTCAAAAAAACCTTGGACTGAAGGCTGTTTGGCAATATTCTTTGACCTGGACAGGGAAGACAATTAAATCAATTGTGTGCAGTTTAAACACAATCAAATCATCTTCATTTTCTTTTCTAGTCATAAACAGGTAAAAGTGTCCTGAAAATGAAGATGAGTAACTACAACTCCAACATGCAATATATGTTTAAATTCTAGAATTAAGTAACTAAGTGTACATTTTCACAAACATCTTTTATGTGGACATACTGAAACCTGATAGCACAGTTAGGCAAATTTCTGAATTACTGTGCAGACACAGTTTAAATAGGCATATTTTGGGTATGCTATTCTGACAAGAACAAAAATGCTGGGTAACAACAGTAGGAAAAAACCCAAACCCACAGTCTGAAGCAACTGCAGTAAAAAACACATTTCTCTTTTGGGGTGGACAGTAATCAAGCCTTACATTTATAATCAGAGCCCTAATCAAGAGATTCTGCCATCTACTGCAATGACCTTTCAGCTGCACTCATATGAATTATTACAGTATACAGGTTTTCTATATATGTAACAGGTTTCCTGTTTACTTTTTACAATTGAACCCAAAATACTGTTACTCTTGCCAGCTCCCCCTGAAAAAATAGTATGACAAGAATGGCTCTCTCAATTCTCAATGCACAAAATTAAAAGACACACAAAAAACACCAAGCAAAAGGAAAAATGGCTCAGACCAAACCAAACTGAAGGTATTTTAGTCTAAAATATCTCCATATTCTGTGAAAGAGACTTGATTTTTGACTACTCTGTGGAAAACTATGACTAACTCCTCTTGTTACAGATTTTTTAGTAACATTTCTTACTGAATAATATAAGGGGGTTTTAGATGGACCAAAAATCAATGTGTTTTAATTTGCTGTTGTTTAAAAAAATAACTTTATGGGAGAAAGAAATATCACCACATTCTCCAAATTCTCAAAAAAACTGACAGCTTTCCAGTAATGTCAGGTCACAGCTATTGTGAGCAGATAAGCAACTTCTAGGCACAGGCACTATTTAAATTTCTGTTTATATACACCAAACACAATTTCCTACTTACCATCTTGCTGCTTCAACAGTCCTTGCTGGATGTATCGAATATATGTAAAGAAGTTACACACAGAAGTGATCTGAACTCATACAAAAATAATGGTAGTTAATATAATTTTGTATAACGGTTATAAAAAATAACTAAATAACTATGCAAAATGAAATCACAGTAAATCTACTTACCCTGTAACGACAGAAAGGAGAAATGTAGTAATAACTGCTTGAATCTCCTAATTTGATTCTATGCTTGCATGACTTACTTTGTCCACTGAGAGCACACTTCCTACAAATATAAAGGTCACGTGATTTAATAAACAAATCTGACATTAACGTCAAACACCTGCATGTGTTTACGGTATTAATGTAACTGCTTCATACTGGAGCAGACATGTGAGTCTTTACTTTTATTTTACATCACGTTGGCAATTATTTTAGTTTCACAAGGACTAATTTCATTCCAATACTGGTCCTTTTTGATCCCTTTTTGAATTTTAAAACTTTCCTCAGCTCTGGGCATATACTTCATATTCACTTATTCAAGTTTGGCTTTACAACTCTAAAGCAGTGGACTTCTTTAATTAACTCTTGATGTGTGAAATAAGCATTATTTAAATTATCAGTTGATGTCAACATTTAAACAGATATTTTAAAAATTCCACTTGATATTGTATTTCATCATAGAAAACATCAGCCCTACAGAAGATCAGTCAATTCTCTGAAGCCTCTCTTAAATGGATTCTAAGGCCAGCTTTGCATTTATGCCCAAATTGAAATCATATTTTATATTCAGAGTGTAAAATAATTTGGGACAAAGGAAAAGAAGCTGTCTGGCAATAATTCTTAATGTTACTGTTACAAAAAGCAATGATAAAATAATCAAATTTACTTCTGGTATACTGCAAATATGCAGTATTTTGGAAAGGTCAATAGTCATCACAAATTCTCCCCCCCCCCCAAAAAAAAAAGAAAAAAAACGATTTAGGAAAGACAAGGATTTTTTTTAAATTAGGAGAATGTGATTTATTCAGAATGTCTGTATTACAGCATCTCAGCCAAACTAGGTTGTCATGGCAACCACTGTTTCATTAATTTTATAGCCACTGACTCTTTTCCCTCCCATTTTACCTCATCAAATGAGGTAGTCTAAAAACAGGCAGCCTTTCAAAAGTGAAACAAAAATTACTAAGCTTCTGTGGTTCTAAACGGTGCCTCACAGGCCCTTCTAAATAGCCTGCAAGCAGGTTCACAGAAACATGTAAGACAGGAGAAAACTGAAGTGTGTATATGACTTTCCATAACAGCTTATGAGGACTGACAGCAGTGCATCAATACAAGAAATCCTAGAGCAGCTGAAGCAAGCTGATCACAATGTCAGTCTAGTTTTTGTCAGAAGACAAACTTTCAGTGCTAGGGAAATAAACCGTTTTTTTCCTTCTGGCTACATAATTACCTTCTGTATGTTGTCTTCCATCACACAGGGTCAAATGCTGGCAGAATGGTTACTCTACTGATGACTCAATTCTGTGCTTTATGGCACACGTGCAGCTTAGTGCTTTGTTACCCATAGGGACAATTATTTGAGTCTTTTGGGGAAACCCAGCTGTTTTTGTTAAGGGAGCACTTACTGAATGGTGCCAGTGATGGTGTGCAGTAACCCTTTCTTTACTGCTGCCATGGCTCTTCATCCTCTACTCCTCACTTCGCTACTGGCCTTGCCCACTATTTTATGCATCTGTTTCCCCATATACATGTACAACAAAATAGTCTTTAAAAACATTGCTCTAGTTTTGGTTATTATTTATTACAGTTTGTCTATATTATGTGTTTAAGATGTTTCAATAAAATAGTGCTATGCTCTGTAAAATAACAGAAACCTGAAACTGCTACTCTGATTCAGTGAAAATTGGAACACCTGTTTCCCATTCAGTGCCAGTGATAATATATAAGGCAAAGCGCATTTGCTGTCAAACTACACTTAAATACTGCACATTCCTCACCTATTAATGATTTACAAGCAACACTACAAAAGTTTTTGTCGACATATAACAGCTGGAAAATTGGGAAAGGAATATGCCTGATCTTTCAATACAGCTAAAATAACTAAATTACAATTTGTGCTCTGTCATCTCAAAATGTTAATCTTTATCTAGCCAACTATTTAAAGATTTCATAAGTTCTAATTAAAAAATTATACTACACTGGAGAAAACAGATTAAAAATACGAAGAAATTTCTGAATGGTGCAATTGAGTCTCCTGAGTAAGTATTTAATCATGTCAAAATACAGGGATGTTGCTTGAACCATAATGACTTTAAATCAACTTGCCAACTGGTTTTTAATGACACGTGACTTGTTTCAGTAGCTTCTGGCTGTCCAGATTCTCTACTGCACTCCTGGAACACAGCTCACAGTGGCAGATCATGGACATGAGTTCACTACCCCTTGAGTAGCTCTGTTATTGGTGCAGGCCCTGTTACAGCTCAAAATGTGTGTTTTCTAGTGACAGGAATAAGTTGAAGAATATGTACGAATGCTTGAATTTTGTAGGCTAGAAAGGATCAAAGACTAAGTCATATAAGTCATAAAACACAATTTTCATTTTATACAGCTTCTTTAAAGAGACAGTAAAGAATTCTGAGATATGTTAATTGCAGTTTCTCTTCCACTCAAAAACAGAGGAAAAACAAGGACTAAAAAGCAATAGCAATGAGAAAGAAAAAATCTTAAAGAGTCAGATAAGACATTTTCATTCAAGTTTTCTTCATAAAATTGATCTCTCTCAAATCAAGTATTAGAGTGAATTGTCAACTTATCCAAAAGATCTCCAACAGACAAGTCATGTCTTTCTCAAGATCTGGAAGGCTCCAGATTAACACTGACCTTGTTCGCTTACTCTGACATATGCTGAAGCACACTACAAATCCCCTCCTTCACAACCATCAAAGCCTCAGTGCTACAGGGCACCCAACTTCGACATCTGTACCAGTAGCTGACAACAAGACTTGCTTCAGATTCCCCAAGGACCACTCCAGAATTCCTAAAACCACCCTCCTGCCAATTCAGTCATACTTCCTACTTTAGGTTCAACCCTCCACTCACCTTCATTACTACTTCATTACATTCTTCCTGCTCAAATTGAGAGGACTTACTCTCTCTATATATATCTCTTCAAATCCTTCAGCTACCTTTGTCAGTGTTCTACATGTGTCCTGAATTTCTTATGCCACAAATCCTTCAGACATCAGATATTCAGCTTGTACTACTTCAATGCCTATTTCTTTCATGATGATTTCCAGCTGAAAGCCCCTAGTTCAAAAGTATCTGTTTTAAGTATCAGGATGGTCTTCTCCAAAGAGGTGAATGTTACTTTTGGGGTCAATGCATCATAAGTGAAGCACACAGCTCTCCCCAAAGACAAGGTTTGTTTTATGTTAGTCTCTTTTAAAGTTCCATTTATTAGTTACTTTCCCATAAAAATTTTTAACAACCACATCAAAGTCTTAGATTTTAGGAAATTAAATTTAAGTTACACAAATTTGACTGAAGTCATCAATTAATAGCAGTTTTCTTAAGCCCAGAGATACGTCAAATGAGTCAAGATTACCCCTCTTGTTATTTTAACATACTTTGGTCCCCCACATTCAACTGCAGAAGCTTTCACAAATCGAACAGGTTGCAAGCCAACAGGTTCAATGCTCAGAGTGTTGTTTTCAACAGCTTCCAAAACAGCTGAGGCCAACTGCAAGAGAAATTTAGAAAGCAGTTAAAAACAGCTCTTCTTTAACCATTGTCTCAAAGCAGTGACATAGTTCTTCTTCTGAAAAGTTAAGAATATAGAAAAAAAATCAACTCACCAAACAGAAATTCTATTACAAATGAAATTTTGCTTTCATCATTGAGCAGGAGGTCCTATTTCCAAGCTCCTGCTTAAATTCTGCCCTCCAAATAACCCTGCCTTCCCTGAGGCAAGGTAACTTCTTTACAGACAGGAATGTAGTCAAGCATGATTAAAAAGCTAACAGTATCTTCAGCCATTCCTCACATGCCCAAATAACACATACATTTGTACATGCTGTGTTCTCGTTGGAGACTGAATATGGCACAAACTTTATTTTAAAACATTGGTCTAATTTTATTGTGTTATATGAAAGATAAAAAATTATGCAGCATGCTTCTATATCTTGAATAAAACAAGTAAATATGCAACTTTTTTACCTTTTAGAAAGGTGTTCAAACAAGTAAGACTAAACAATATCCAGAAAAGCCAACATACTATATAGAAAAGCCACTTGCAACTTTCAGACACTAGTCTAGTTAAAACAAAGTGCAACCTTGCTCAGATTTTTTTATGTTAATTCTTCATGAACACATGATCACAACACACTACAAATGTGATCATTTTGCCTGATTGGATTAAACACTTCCCCAAGACCACTGTTTCAAGTAATAGGCATTGCCTGATTTTAAAAAAGGTGCAATTTATGTTATTAATGAAATAATTTTGTACTAAGGTTCCTTCCTACTCAATAATAAAGATTTTTTTTTCATTGTACTCTGAATATTTTTTAAAACAGAATGTTAGTATTAAAGTAGTTCACATGAAATGCTCCTTCTCCATCATCTCCCAAAAGCAAAACACTATACATATGCACAGGAGGCTACTAACAGTTGATGTAATACTTCAGCCATTCAGATAACTGCATTTCCAATTATTCAAGAACACAATACCTGTATAATTTATTGTTTGGTTAACTGCACATTAGCCTATCAATAGCCAAGTGAAAACAGAAGTCGGTCACTACACACAGCATCTGAAAACAATAAATTATGTAACTGACAAGTGTGAGAAGCCTCACTCTTCCCTTAAGAGGCAATACAAACCTACAGTAGCTATATTACCACTGAAGCACAAAAATCCCAAAATGAAGTTGTGGGGAAAGACAACAGAATGGCCTACTTACAATATACTGAAGGAATAATTAAATTCCCATAGTAACCAAGTAAACTTTTTAGTGGGAGAGGCTCAAAGGATGGTGTACACCTTAACAAACTGGTATACAATTAACTAAAAGATTGTGCATGTTTATGGTCAGCAAGTAACCATAGATGAAAAGCACGGGACAAGAACAACAACAGATAAAAATTACGAAGAAAATGCAGGATTTTCTATGCAAGGTGTTTAATTTTACTGAGAAAAAATACTCAGGGCTTGAAAATGTCTTATTTTAATAAAGACCTAAGAATACGCTCCCTTTCCTTAGTGATATCCCAACTACAGCCTGTAACTGCTGTAAGAACAAAAAGAAAGTAAAAGAACAAAAACCAAAGTAAAGCAGTTGGAACTGCAATTCCAAGATAGGTAAAACTCCAGTCTTTCCTCTGTATGGGAAAACGTGTTGGAATAGCACAAGGAAAAAAAAAATCTGATAATTCAATTCATATAAAACTCTATTTCCAAATTGCCCCTGTTGAATAATAAAATCTCGAAGTCCAATTCTTGTAACTCAAAGCTCTCTTCAAGAAAACTCCCAGACCTGCTTGCAGTCTCCTCTGACTGATCTGAGAGAAAACTGGTCCACAAAATTAAATATACTGGTCTCTACTGCCCCCCTATATTAATAAGAGACTGTGACAGGACACTGTTTTTACACTATCTTTGAAGTAGCAGGAATAAAACCTCCACCCATTCCTACAAACTTCAGATTCTGAAACATAGGAGTAACATTTACAAGAAGCAGCCCTAAAAAGGCCATATCTGGAACAGTATAAACAAAACAAAAAAATGGTCAATAAACCAGACTAAACTTTAGCACTTCACTGGAAACTGTCACACGCTAATGAAACAAAAATGGTTAACTTCATATGAAAAACAATGCAATACTCTACTGGGTTCTTGTAATACATTTCAAGGGAAGTGTCAGTGACCACATTTAGAACATTTCCATTACCTCACTTTTTGAGAAGGTTAAACATGGAAAAATATCTTCCCGATAAATTTTGTCCAAGAAAGGACACGTTCTGTCCATAGTAGGTTCATCCTTCCAAGATCTAAATTCATTGTACAAAGACAGGTCAGCCTAGAACACACAAAGATTTGCATATTTTAGTTCTGCAATTATCACACCATTGTCTATCATTTGCAAATATCCACAGGTAAATAATAGTATTAAAATGCTTTCCATTGCACTGTGAAAGAATGCTATCACTGTCCAGCTATGAATACCTTTTTAAATCCACTGTCTTGAGACTGTAAATATAAGCTCATCAAAATATATAATTTTCAAGACACAGAGACAGTTGATTCACCGGTCACCACTACACAGGGACAAGCTAATTACTTCTCCCCCCTTTCCTAAGCTTTCAGGATAGCTTTGAAAAACTTCACTGAATGTTTTAAAAAAAGTCAAAAACCCAGTTTCTTTCTTGATGCGCCTTCATTACAGTATTTTAGTACACCTCCATTTCTGGGAGTTGCAGAAAAGCAAAGAAATTCAAAGAAAACAACTTCAGTCCTAGACATCTTACATGTTCACCCTCCATCTGACTATAACATGTTGCTGTCCAAACACTTAAAGAAAATAAACTAAACACACTAAATATACCAACAGAAGAAAACAGGAAGTCAATGTAGAAATCAATTAAAAGTATACGTTTTTTCTTCGTTTTTCATCTTTAAGCCCAAACTCTCTCCTTTACCACCCAAGAGAAAGGCAGGGATATTCACCAGGAATGACTTATGAGCCTGCTCCTCCACAGCTCCTCTAGTCCAAGAGGAAATGCTAAAACACCCCATTAAATCATGCTAGGAGTAACCATGCTCTGTGTTAGGAAAAGGTAATTTTACCTGCTTTGAAAACACCTTGTTTTGTCATCTCCACACTGAGATCACTTAGCAGTAGGAAGGCAGCTGTCCAGTCTGGTGTTCTGGAGATTGGTACTAGATGGATATTAAAAATCTACATTCACAGTATGGGACAGCCTGTCCCATGGGCTGGCTACCCACTAACAGCTATAGCACACTGAGGTGCGCCCAGAACACATCATCAGGGTTACGGTTACTTGAGAAAAATCTTGTTCATGGGCTCCAGGACACGAACTAAGCAGAACAGTGATGCGTGTTTGTGACCCATGCTCCTAATCCAACATAAAAGACTACTGCCAGTCCCCAATGGGATATGAAACACCATCCTGCTCCCCAGATGCAGTGCCATCCTCAACTGGTTTTGACATTCTGCTTCAGCAACTTTTCCCCTCCAACTGGTTAAATCCCTTTCTTGTACTACAGCAGACCCATATTCCTAAAACTATGAGAATGATGAATACTGCAGGCAAAAAGCAAGCCAGGATGTGAATTTAAAGTTTTGTATTATTAGAAACAAATAATATAGGTAAGATAATGAAAGAGGGAAAGATATAATGTATGCTAAAAATTGATTTTTAATCCTATTAAAAAGATCAGTGTGCTGCTTCGAACCAACCTCATTCAATCCAGCACTTCGCCCTTCTTTTACATATACATTTGGGGGGGTTCTTTTGGCACTTTCAGAGTTTTTTGGTTTAACTTTTTTCTTTTTTTCTATTTTTTTCCCTTGAAAAATTAGACTGGAAAATCTGTTTTCCATTAGAATTACTTGCTTTTATACTCATGTACAATCAGGAACAACCATCTTAATTAAGCTAGTCCATAAATGTTCTGCTTGGTAAGCCACCAACTTCATTGTACAAGTGAAATTCAATAGGTGTAACTTGCTCCCTCAAGGAACATTTCCCATACCTTAAAACCTATCTCAGGTCTGGCTTTAAAATTAATATAATTAAGAGATACCAGCAGAAAAACATCTCTATTTGATTTGTACTATAGGATTCTAAAAATTGAGATGCATTTCTTATTAACTTGGTTATTTTCTAGATTTAACTCAATTTTACCCAAACCTGCTGCCTTGAAAAAAACTGTTCAGTGAATATAGCTTGATGCTCTTCCTTTCCATTCTACAATGTGATACATATTTATCTCCTCCCTGCCTTTACTTATATTTTCCTTAGGTCACAGTTTTGATAACTGCAAATTAAATATACAGACAAATGCAATAATAAATCTAGTTACATTTTTAATGTTTTCATTTACAGTAAAATACAACATCAGTGAAACATTTTAGCTCTCTGAACAACACTGATGCATTCATCAGCATTTACAGTGAATGGATGCTACCTGTCTGCTTAAGATCCAGGCAGCTATTCAGCTTATCTCAATCTTTTTAATGTGTAGAATCATTAGACATGTCTATTTATCCTAGGAGGTTACTACCACATGCTAGGATATATTTCTCTGGGATGCTGGCACCTTTCCAGTTCCACTGCAACTTAGGGTGGACAGCCAGCCAGCCAGACTTTGTCTACACTCCACACAGAAATCTGAGAGTTGACATGTATTTACACCCAGCTCCATCCAACATCTTTAGGTGACAGACTCTCCTTAAGGGTCCAAAACTATATTTCCCACACCAAAAGGCCACTGCATAGCTCCAAGCAAGGGAACTCTCAGACCCCCTTTTGAAATCGAGTCACTCAACATTAGAATGACATGCAAAGGGTAGTTTAACTCAGTGGCAAGAACATTTAGCAAGAAGGGGACAACACTGGGGTTTCAGACGCAGCTCCCAGAAATGCAAAAACATTTACCTTAGACCTACTATAAACAAAAGCAGGAAACAAAACCACAAGGCACTGGAGAACAAAAGCAGCTGGGAAGGCACATCTCTCCTGCTTAAAACGATGTCCTAGCCACCATGCCAAAGGCAGTCTCGCTTTCTTCAGCCCATGCTACATTCCATTAAATACTCCTGCTCAGAAGAGAAATAGGAAGACTCAAGTCTCAGTGGGTGGAAAATCCACGGTGTTTCTTCAGTGATTCCCTTTGCTGTCACTGGAAGAACTGTCACCGGTTTGAGCAGCCTTGAGCAACCTCAAAGCGTCTCCTTAAGCAGCCAACAAAAAGGAGACTGAACTAAATGTCAGGCAGACTGGTTCTTCTACAGCATATCCTTCACATTCACCACTTTCTCTCTACAAGAAATTGAGGTAAAACAGGTTTCTCCCCTTTCTCAGTCTCGCCCAACACTTAAAAAATTCATTAATTCATGACCACAGTGTGATGCTTACAAAGTACTAGGATACCATCCCCACTCTCCCCTTTTCTGAAGGGCAAGAAGGATTCCATTTTACTAAGAAAAATATACTGGATACGATTGGAAGTGGGCAGGCAGGTTATAAATCTTCCAATTTTTTTTTTTTGAGTATGAAACCAAAACTGAAAGATGCGTTTATTTTCTAGGTTTATTGTTAAAAGGCGTCCAGTACAAATCTAGTTACTGATGACCATCAAAATAAAGCACAAAAATGGCCACTGTGAACCACATTAGATATCCAGTTGGCCTGTTTCCCCTCTGACAACGGCCAGCAGCCACAAAGTTGGCTGAAGAGACATATGAAAGACAGTGACATGTGTTCATTTTACAGCCTCAAAGCTTCTAGCAATCTTGTAGTTAAAGAAGCTTCCTAAGCCAAATGTCATATCTGTCTTCTATATACCTTGAGAGGCTTTCCTTTTGTCACTTTGCGTGACTATATTTTGAAGATGTATTTTTAATCTTGCTACCTCGTGACAATGAGTAAAGTTTTATTATATACTGATTGAAAATTACTTTCCTTTTAGCTTCCAGAGTTTTCTTATTACAAGAATTCATTAATAATTGTTCATCATTCATCTTCCCCATGTCACCTGAGATTGCAGAGATTTTTCTTCTACCTCAAGTATCTCTCTCTACACAGAAATCCTTCCATAGGTTTGACCATTTATGTCACACTTCCTCACATTTTCATTATGTCCTGTGATGAAGATGATACAGCTGCATGCACAGAAACACACATTTACTATATGTTTATACAGCAGTACAATGCTTTTTCTTTTGCTATTTATTCCTTTCTTAAAAACTCCTAAGTTTCTGTTGGTTTTTGACCACCACCGAGCACTGGCGTTTGCAGACAATGATGAACAAGGATGCTACTTTTTCCAGCACAGTGTAGCTCCTTCCAAGTTCACAACTGCAAGCTTGCTAGTTGCATTTCTCCCTACTTGCCTCATTTCTCAAACTTATTTAGAATTTCATCTGCTGTGAAATAAGCTCCCTCTCGACTCTTTGATCAATTTGCCTCATTATTTCCCCATTTTCACATACACAAGTACATTCTTTAAAAAAAAAAACAAAAAACTAAAAACATCACACAGGCCCCTGTGATTCCAGTGGTAATTCTCCTCCTGTTCTCTAATAAGTCATTGCTTATATCTTTTCCCTGGCCTCTTTCACCCATTATTTATATATTAAATTACTCTTCTTCTTTCTATGATAGTTTATACAACAGTTATGAAAGTTTATGAACTTTCAGCAAAGGACTTCGTAAAAAGTCACCAGGACTTACCATTCAGTTTTATTGCTTTGGTTTATTGTTTGTGGGTTTTTTTAATTACCATCTTTAAATTATTAAATCCAATATTTGAAATCTTATTTCATTTTCCCTTAATGATTTAAAGGTAAACAAGACTTGGAAAAACTACCACCTACTGGTATGTAAGTAAAGTTCTTTCACTAATGACAAATACCTCTAAAATAGTCAGCATTACATCAAGATTTAATATATACTATACTTACTGTGAGTAAAACAAAACAATAAAGCCAGCTTATCAGCAAGTATAGAACAATCCTTATACTGTTACCTCTTTACAGTCTTTTACAATTGGCTGCATCATGGTAAGGTCCTGATGACTGCCACCCATAGCACTGCTTGTACTCTTGTTTCTTGCATGGCCTTTCTTAAAAGGAGTTTTTCCACCAGACTGAAACTCCTTAGTTGGAGATGTTGGTGAAGTAGACAGTACGAGTGTTTTCAATGCTGCTACTTCAGCCTGGAGGACATCAATCTTCAAGGGGGTGGGGGAGGAAAAAGTCATTAACAAACAAAAAAATATATTAGGCTAAGAATACGTTGAATCAATTAACAAAATCTCCAGCTATCTTGGTTTAAATCAAGATGTCATCTTCCAACAATACTAGCACACAAATGCCTAATGCAATTGCATATTGTAGCAACACTCGCTTCCTATGCACCTTGCTGGCTATCTGACGTGATGCTAAAAATACCCTGTCCATGTGTGTTAGCCCAGAATATGTCAAGCAACACAAAGCCACTTAGTATATATTCTAATATAACATATACAGGTAATGTTCTATTACATCTATATGATTCATGCTTTAGATTTAAAACCATGTGAAAAGACAAAGCAAGCAAGCTAGCAAAAAGCTCACCTTTCCTTGTGCTTCCTTTAACTGTTTTTCTGCTGCAGCTTGTTTGACGTTTGCTTCTTTAACCATTTTGTGTGCTTCCTATAAAAAACGTTTATTTAGTGTAAATGCCTCACACAAATTTATGAAAAATCCAACAATTAAGGACATATTTTTGCTTCACGGAGACTACTTGTGAATATTAAGCTGTGCAACAGTTTGAACTGAAATAGCTACATTTAAAGAAAACCCTAAAAATCTATCATTTGGATTTATCACTGGCCCACCAAGTTTCTTCCCCTTGGTCCTGAGCCCGGATTTGGAAATTCAGCAACTCCATCCACCCCGCCTCAAGCAGGAACAATACCTGTCATGAACACCAGGCTCCAGTCATGCTTCAGTGGCTGACAAGTCAAGTTCCTTGACCCCCAGGGAAAGACTGAACCAGTAGCAACAAAAGCAACATGGGCACAGTAGCACATTCAAAAGAACTTCTACCTTCTTCTAACCAGAATAACCAGTTTTAGATGAAGGAACCAGTCAAACAACTATGAAGTCTAAATTCTTGCCATCAGTAAAACAGACAAAGCAACAGCATAAAAACAGTTTGCCATTTAATAAACATTTCTTAAGTAGAACAGAAAAAGCACTAAAAAACAATCCAAGTAAAGAAACAAGGCTAAGCCAATAAAGAAAAAAGCATAAAAGGACCTTTTACCTCATACTTTTAAGCCTTTTGTCTGTATAATGTATTTGCTTAGGCTCTGATCCAGCAATTTGCACCTATGATCAGATTACTGTTCTCATGTGATACTTATGGAAGGCAACAAAAATCGAAATATCAGAGCCACCAACTAAATTACTTGGGATAGGATGCTTTTCATATCTGTAAAGCGCCTAGCACATCTGGACGCTATATAAATAGAACAAAAAAGTTTGTACATCATACCAAGAGATCTGGCTCCCACTGGCATACAACACAGCTGTGTAATATGGGTTTGTAAAATTTTCTTAAGTCACAAGACACATGCAGGAATGGGAACATACACATTTATACAATGTGTACAAATACATTTAACATTGATCATGCAGTTTCTGCTTAGTGATGCACCTTTGAAAGCAAAGCATGTTAGTGTGCTATTACAGTGTAATAATGTATTATATGAATCCAGCTGTGCAAAACAAGTTTCAATCCTCCACCGGGATGCATTAATGTAAGCTCTAGCATATCCACTTATATAGTTGCTGAAATTAGTGGGATTCAGAATAAAACACGATTTCAAGGGTTGTAGATCTCAGTGCAAAACAAAAAATAAAATCAATACACCTCACCACTGTGTCTTGTTAGGGCCTCTTAGCAAAATCAAATCACAAAATAAAACTCAATTAATATGCCTGTAACAGTCTGAACAATGCAAACTTAAACTATTATTACTAATACACTATATTTCAAACATAGTTTTAACAAACTATTGTTCTAAGTTATGAAATCTCATAAAAATAAGATTTCACTGATAATTTTATTTTTATTCCTCTACAGGTAAAAATAGCTGCCCAGTATTATTCTTTCCCCCAACATACACAGAGTTCTTATGCTAAAAGGTACCCTTCCAGTCTACTATTTGTTTTTTACACATAGGAACTGGTTAATATTTCAAGTAAACTTGCCCTGCCAGAATGATGAAACAAAACCCATAGAGCAGTTTTTAATTTGAATTTTGCATGTCAGTATTTTCAAGCTTCTTAATAGCCCTCTTATACCAATACAACATCATAGATGTAAACACTGCTTCTAAAACATATCTAATGTTGTATCTTTATGAATATGCTGAAAGCCAATATTTATGATTTAGTAAACACATAAATCATCCATGGATTATGAAATTTATTCTGACAGTTAAAGATATCACAATTTAGGCCTGAGGCATTCCTACATATATTCCTAAAATAAAATGAGAACTGATCCTTCTTCAAGTACGGATTTAGGTTTTATGTCTGTATAATGCAATCTCACAATCTTTGCTGGCACTACTGCCTTTTCCCCAAATGAAACAGTCCTACTTAAAGTTCAGGCTTCTCACTTGGTAACCAGGTTTCACCCTGGTTCATCACTCAATACTAATGTTTCTTTTCAAGTCTGTGGCTGTAGCATGCTGCCAGACCCAAAATTCAGAAGCTGAAAACATGGTTAAGTTATGTACTTGCTACCTCCATTGAGATGGAACTATATTATTTTTTTATTTCGTCACCATGACAACCCCAAATTTAGCCCTTATCTAGATAGCCTTGTTGTCAGACAGAGAAACTGTCTCAAAATAGTTATGCCAAAAAATAAGCTGATATATTTTCCTTATTTTCTTCATTTTGTGTCTAGGCGGATGGACAAGCTCAATAAGATGTCTCTCATCTAAGTGAAAAGTCTGCTGCTTGCTCTTAAGCCTCTACTTCAACACCCAGGTCCTCAAGACACAAATCCCTTTATAAGCTTATTGCAGAAAAATTCAGCATACAATATACTGGTTCTACATAAAACATCTGGCTCAGCTTCCTTTAAGTATATCACATCGAAGACTCCAACAAACCTCAAACAGACTAGCTGTAAGTTCTTCCAATTCCTGTCCAAGTTGATCTCGCACTTTAGAAAGCCTTTCACATTCTTCATCTTTTAACTTCAGCTCCTATGGAAAATTGAAAGTTATTTATTCTGACTTAGAGTAGTAATTTGGCCTTTTAAAACTAATACCAAAAGAGAGGGGGACAAAAGAAAAAAACAAATAATCAGAGGAGCATAAAACCTTTGCTAAACAAAGCCTTTCAAAATAATCATCTTAACACTAAAACCAGTTAATGCTATGCATATATAGCTATTTCTTCCTGTACAGAAATATACCAGGCCAATCTAAAGTATCCTTTAGCTAGACATCAACATTTCCAAAATACTCTGAAATAAAAAAAACTTTTTTCCTGAAAGTATGAAAAACTAAACTCACTTAAAATATAGATCAAATTCATTACTGGGACAGACAGAACACCAGTTCTGTCTAATCATTCCTTAAAAATAAAATAATCCTTTTAAAAAATAAATTAAAAAAAATAAAAATCAAAAAGCACTGTCTCAAGACAATCTCCAATTCTAAACAAATCTTAATATATATTTTACTACAAATACTGTCTCCTGAATATCTCTTTACAAAGAATAGAATTCCAAAATCATACTGTAATTATATCCTTGCTCTTGTTTATGCATCTATGTAAATAAAATTAAAACAATATAATGAAATTCAAAGTGCTGACTACACCACTAAAATTTGAGCAAAAGTCTGACCATTACCACTTTTACAGTAAGATTTTAACACAGATTTGGCAATAAAAGGGTTACACATGCCCAATTTTATCTGTACTGAGGAGAAAATGGGGTAATTTGCAGAGAAGTACAAAAGGGTTGACAAGAAATTTGAAAGGAAAGCTCTTCTCCCCTTCCCCAACCATTACACCCTGGAATCTCTTGCAGAAAGAGTAGGATGTAGAGAAAAAGTAAAAGAAAGAAAAGCAGCACGCAGCCAATTCTGACCTTTCAAACTTTTTTTTTGCCTTAACTCCCTTCCCACTCCCATCCAGCTCTTCCCTCTCTTCCCCCTGCCAAGATAGTTATTACACTGCTGTCACTTTTGAAATGCAAGACCCTGTCACTGACAGGTTAAAGACTTCAAATACAATCTAGCAATGATTTGCTCCAAAAACCTCCACAAGGCAGCCAAGAAAACATCTGTCTTCAGAAAACCCTGGGAGGTCAGTCATTAAAGAGTCACAAAAAAGGACCAAATGGCAGCTTCCCTTGTGGAGGAGGTTTTCCCCTTTGGGGAGGTGGTTAGTATTTCTCTCAAAGTCTTCATGACTGAAGTAACGTTGCACACAATACGGTGGGAAACTGCATCTTGCCTTGGAGCACGCTGATAACTAGGTCTTGCTCTCAATTTCTGCAGTGAAATGGGCAACTGATCTTTCTGTAAGGTGAAGGGTCCTGATTGACTTCAGCTCCTAGATTTGGCAAGTGGTTAAGGACTCCTCTAGGCTCATCTAGATCAAATGTATCATTTCACCCTTCTTTTATTTGATTTTAAGTTTGGACATCTTGACTGATTTTTAGTCTAGTTTGTTTGTCATTTGGATTTTTTGCTTTCCATATGCAACCTTTTAACTATTTTGAAAGGTATCACTTAATTGACGGGGTTTTTTTCCAAACAAGGTATTTCTCAAATAGTACTCAACTCTTACTAGCTACAGTTCTGTGCAGTGACCTATCCCTTTCTTTCTGGGAAAAAAAAATAAGAAAAAAGCAGAAAAATAGCTACAGATGGAGGCATGAATACAAAAAGACAAAGATTTAAAAAATGGAAAAAAGAAGACATAGAAGAAAGGGGGAAACAAAATTTAATTTTGGTTTGGTTTAAAGCATTTCCCATATAAAGTATGGTTCTTATGCAGGAAATGAAAGATTATGATGAGAAATGCTTAAAGCTCAAGTTTCAACTTTTCCTATAAATGCAGAGAAAAAACATCAATACATTTCCTTTGGCTTACTTCACAGATTTGTAAGGATGATTCTATGTACACATCAATACATCTTAAAAGAGGTTATATTAATATTCCGGTCAAGAGTTGTCAAACTAACAACGAAAGTAAAACTAGTCCAGGTTCACAATTTTGGGCTATCACTCCCAATACACTATTTACATAAAACAGCTACAGTTTTGTCTGCAACGGGAAAGGTTAGGAGAAATTAGATTAAAATTTAGGCAGATGAGTAAAGTTACTCAACAAAAACAAAAAGGAGAAAGCACCAGGCAGTCTACTACACACAGCTGCGTAGCTGGATTTGACACACACTGGGCAAGTTCCCATGACATGATTCAGGAGAAGCATAATATAACACATTACTTTTGTCAAGCAAGTTTAAGGTCAGGTCTTCTAGGCAGGGCTACGCAAAAAACTTAGCAGTTATTAGAAACTTTACTACTGCCTGTGTCAAAGCCATTACTGGAGATTTCCCAGCCATACCCAAAGAAAGCAACAAAAAAGACAACTCTGTGTGCTGGACTAACCAAAAATGCAGCAGTCCTTCACACAATACTGTTTTGAAAAAATAAGATGAACTATTTTATAAAGCACATTACAAATATTCTTACTGAAGCAGGCAATAAAAAAAATTAACTTGCATGGAAAAAAAAGTTCAGTATCAAAGAGTCATACTGTTGTTTATTTCACTTTGATCTTCTCAAACAGACTACAGGGTAGGTCTTTAAAAAGAACCAGTGAGATAAAAAAATACAAATTACTGCTTCAAAACCATTCACACTTTAAATTCTACAAAGAAGATCATCCTACATCTAATTTAGCAATTTAACCAAGTCAGAACCAGATGCATAATACCAAGGAAAGAACTTTTTCTACAGATATCATCTAAATTCTGAACTGTGGGGTACTGCTGAATTCTGAAGTTGTCAAAAAAGCAGAATGCATTTCTGTTTGACTTGTCTTCACTCAGCACACAAGTTAAATGAGCTACATAAAAAGCAGTCCATTGCAACCACATTCACAAGGCTATTAAATGTAACAGAAAGTCCAGCATATCTTCCCAGAGCTAGCAGCATTTCACAAACTATGGCATTATTATTTTATGGCATGGGTAAAATGCTTCTATTTTGCTTTCATGTAGTCTTCTACTCGCCTGAGAAAATTTTTATGCCTACGATACACTTCAACAGCATCAGAGGTGTGGAAACTGAAAACTTTCATCACTCAAAGATGGACAGGAACTACTCAAACACCTTCAGAGAACCAACACATCTTTAACAACCACAAGCTTGTGGCCTTACAATTCAACTACAATTGGATTTTTAGAAAAAATTGAAAGCATACTCTTCAGTGGAGTTCTAGAGCATTCTCAATTTTATTGTTTGTTAATTTATAAGCAACTAACAAGGAAAAATTTTAAAATGCTGAATGTACTGGATAGTACATGGAATTCCTGGGCTGTCGTCGTGAACCTGTTTATTGATTAATCCATGCAAAGTTTTAAAAATGTCAGGTTTTACGACCAATCTGAACACATAAGATCGAATTGTAACACTCTGTTTCTGAGATGAAGAATGCACATAGAAATTTTGAAGCCTTTGAAAGAAAAATCTTTATCTCAGAATCAAGTTCTCAAACTCTTGACTGAAATTGACAATACCACATTCTATACTGCCACCTCCTGAACCAGAATCACTGAATCAGTGTGGAAAAAAGGCTCAATTCAACTCTATTAGGAAAATATCAGTAATTCACATTTCCATTACAAAAAGTCAAACTTGTTTTACTTGTTACCAACAATTCTACAGGTATTACTCTAAAAACCATGGGAAGCATGAAAATCAAATACATTATTTGCAACCAGCACCTCCAGTAGAGTGCTCTTTCCTCATCAAAGAGCACTAACCACCACTGACAGTTGATAATCTCAACTCTCTAAAAGAAAACATATCAACACAGAAACCCAAGTTTCTTTCTACACTCATAGATGACATCAATGTATTGACAGTAATAACTTCGGGCCAAATCACACACAAAAAAAAAAAAATCACAGAAAACATGAACTGCTACAAAAACTACAAGCAAGCTGTCCAAAGTGCATGCAACAGGTTGATTAAGCCAGATGAAAAGCAAAAGGTATTCCTTTGCTAGGACTCTACTAAGTCTGTACATCAAGAAATACCATATACCAAAATACCATCCCTGTTCTCTACAAGGTTATTTAAGTGTGGTTGACCTACCTTCAGTAACCACAGTGACATGGCTCAATGCAAACATGGCAGAACAAATGAAAATGCATAGAGACACGAGGAGATAAAGTCCCAGGCATTGAATCACTAAGCCTTTTGACAGCATCTCAATTTTCCTGATGCTCTTTAAAAGGGCAGTGAAAGAAGAAGAAAGGTCCAAATCATCTTAAAACAAAGACTACTCAGTTCTACCTTCAGAACGTGGCCAGAAATTAAGACTTCAAGGAGAAAATAAGCAAAAAATTATCTGAATTGTCTCAAAGATTGCAAATATCTACATTGTTTTAATTAAGGGAGAATTTTAAAGGCAAAATTACGTAAACTGTTATATGTTCCACTAGTACAGAATACTGCCCTGCTCTTACCTCTGATACAACCCTTCTCCCAATCTTATGGCATGATTTGATGTTGCAACTGATCTAGACTGAAGTAGAAAGTATAGCTTTTTCTCATCAAGAAACAAATTTTTGAAAGACTTTTTTAATTAACAATTTTGTTAGCAATGTTGTTTATTTTGAAAAGTCTTATGTAGTCTTATGAAACACAAACTATGAACAAAGCAGAAAAGAAAAAGAACATTTATTCTATTCCTGAATAATTTATTCAGGAACCATATTTAAATGTCTAACAATTACACACCATACATACATTATCTAATATTAAAAAAAAAAAAAAAACTCACATTAAGAAGAAAGTTGAACTCTAAGAAGAGACATGAAAAAAAATAATCTTCAAAATTTCCATTTCCTTTCTAGTTGCCTTTCTGATCAAAACTGCGACAATTTAAAACCAATCTTTTATGTGTATTACAATTACATAAAATTGGGGTAGGAAATTCAGAAGAAATGAAAATTGCAAAATAGCAAATTTGCATTTACTTTGCTCACTCCTGGGAAATCTGTAGCCTGTAAAGTTTCCAGGCTTAATGAGCTTAACAAAATTCAAGCGCAAATTGTAATTCTCATTTTTCTTACTGTTCCTAATAAACAGCACGGAGAATTACAGAGAATTTAAAGCCATTAAGCAAAAGACAATAAGCTACACAGATACACTACCTATTAAATACATACCTACAGGTTTTGAACTGAGTACTCATGGATGAAAGTGAATACAATTCAAAATAGAAATTCAAATATTTCATGACACATAAGTATCACAGGGTGGGCACTGTACTATGTGAACAGCCATGACTTTTGGAAGAAAGAAAACAGAGATGAATTAGGGATAGAAAAAACTAGTCCTCATACAGGAGTGGGAAGAAAGATATAACAGAAGGAATAGGGTTTATTGTTGTACAGTCTGTACAGACTCCTGCTGTGATTGTGCAGTTCGGAAACAGTGCAAGTTTAGAAAGACAAGCAGACAAAATATAAGTTACCCATCCACTATAACACCGTTAAGAATCACATGAGGAGCTGAGAATTAGCAAGAACTTGGACATCAACAGTCTCAAGTTAGTGCTGAATTGCTTTTGTTAAGACCATCCAAAGAGTTTGAAAATACCTAACATGCAGTTAGTATGTCCTAGCAGCTTTCAAGCCATTTCCTTCAGAACAGGCTCAGCAAATTTCAGAGTGGAATAGGAAACATTTCAATCTCTAAGAGACAAAGTGGTATACACTGGAATAGGATTTTCAGATAATTCCAAGGTAACAGTAGCAGGTCCGAGTTGTGGTTTTCAAGTACATGAGCTGTAATTTGATATACTGTAAGGAGCTAGAAGAGCTTTTCTAAAGTTTAAACATTAATTTGTTCTTACTTTTTAAGGTTCCAAGTTTAACTGCTAGGATTATATGTTCACATGCACGGTCCTCAAACTTAGCTCATGTTAATGTTTTCTGTCAGTGGTCAAAAGCTAACCAACACACATATTAGCAAAGGAAGCCATTACTCAGCAATAAAACAATCAACAGAAGAAGTGATGTCAGAACCGTATTTAAGATTCACACTAACAAGGGCAAATGCAACTGTGACAGAAATGATGACTGCATCCAACAAGATGAAGTAACACAGGAAAACAAGTTCAAACACAAAATAAAATGAGCTTAAATCTAAGCAAGAATGGAATCACTCAGAGGAAGAAAAGGGCACAGATACAAAAAGCACAGATACAACCAGCACAAAAAATCTGCTTAAAATTTTAAGAACAGAGGAATGTTAAAGTGATAAATAATGGCTTTGCATTTATATAGCACCATCCATCCAAACAAGACAAAGCGCTTTACAAATATTAATGAATTGAGCCACAGTGTCTTCAAAGGTATCCATATTCAATTTGAAGTGTGGTGTAACAGTACTCTAAAGAACACCAGTGACATCTTTATTGCTTCTTTCCTTTGCAGGCATTCCCTTCTGAAACATCCCTGTTTCTAAAGCATTTACAAATTCCATTAAACATGCTAACTTTTATACTTTAGGAGAAAGAAGACTTAAAAGGTATATAATCAGTTGAATACTTATTCAGTAACTACAGAATGACAGAAAACTACTCCTCAAATATCAGAATGAAGGAATGGCCTACATTCCAAAGAGAAAGTGTGTTTAATACAATATTACAGGAAAAGCTTCCATGGCTAAGTAGCAGCAGCAGCACTAGAAAAACAACATTATCAAGGAATAATTCTAAGTCATCAGCACTGCACACACTAAGAAAACTTACATAAATAAAATAATTACATAAAAATAAATCTATAAGTAATGAGCAGACTTCAAGGTGGGTACCTTCTGACCCACCTATCATTCTGCAATATTAGAAACACTTTGAAGAGAAAAAAAGCAGGAGGAAGAGACAACGAACCTTACCCTCTGAGCTTTCGCAAGTTCTTCTTTCAATCGTTCATAGCCCTTTTCTCTTACTTCCAGTACAGATGGGCTCCGTAAGTGAGATAAACTGTCTGTACTCAACCCAAAAATATCTTCGTTTCCTTCAGCAACATCTGCTACTGTAGCACCCTGCAAAAACTCTCTCTCTACGTTATTGCTCTCCTTCCTGGCATTATTGTGATTGAATGACCCACTCTGGGGTCCAGAGGTAGAACAAAGTACTGCGTCGGTAACATTGATGCTGTAAAGAGAGCAATATATTTTTTATTTAAATAATACATTAAGAATAAATATTTTAGAAATGGCAGTAGTGGTGTTGAATGTGTAATTATGGGCACAATTTAATATTACATAATTGTAAATAAACTTAGAATTTTGTCTCTAATAAAGTAAACAGCTTATATGCAACAAACATCAGCAATTTAAATAAAAAGACACATGGAATTTACCTGACAGCTGATACTTCTCCACAATTCAGTTGTCTGGGAGATGAATAAACAGGTTGTGTGGGGAGGTCAGAAACACTTAACGCATTGGGTTGGATTGGCGTGGAGGACACAACAGAAGGATGTGGTCGGTAGATGACACTGGGTGAGGTAGTTTGTTCCTGAGTCCCTGGCTCATTTACCCCAAGAAGATCTGGTGTAGTAGGCGAAGCGAGGTTCACTTCATGAAAGCCTTCCAAGGGGTCACTGGCCATAATAAAAGCCTCATCATATGAAACCCTGAATGAAAGAATCACATTATCAGAATGCAAACAGGAAATAATTATATCTGACTGCTATTTGAATTAAAAAAAACACTCAAATATGTTCAGGATACTTCATGATAGAATGGAAACTGTGGACTATTCTTGCTAAAGTACCAACTTCAAACATCAAAAATGTTGTGGGTTTTTTTTTCCCCCACACATTGCACTGTTGATCTAAAAGCAGCCTGAACCTAAATGGGATGATAAAACCAAGAACACATTCTACATCATAAAACAAAGTAATCTTTAATATAGCCTGGAGCTGCTTTGTATCAAAAAAATATATTTCATTCATGAAAGCAGGTGAGACCTGGGAATCAGTGAAGAAAAAAAAAATTTTAAACCTAAAGCTTCCACTTTTATCTCAATGAAGCAAATAATCTAGGACAGAAATCAGTGAACCTTTAAATAAATTACAGTCCACAGGAGTTTTAGTTAAATTACTCATCTGATCTTGTAACAGTTCACTGAAATGACAGACTTCGCCAATAAGACTTCTCGTGAAGTATGATGATGTATTCTTAATACATCACACAATTAAGTGATCATGACAAATATGAGTAAGTATCATCTCCAAAATATATTACAGGCAAAAAAGTACCACGAATTGGCAATTTAACTGACAATATCTTTCAATTTATTTTTAATTACATATGCTTTTCGTAAGATCACCAGAAAACAAAGCATATGGACATTACAAGACCTATTCCCCAGCAGTTTATCAGAGATGACAAAAGTCTTTGCATAATTCAAAACTTAAGTTGGAAGTTTTATAGAGAAATTTGTGAAGTAATTACTTAGTAGTGCTTGTTCACTGCAAAAAAACCCCAAAACGTTTTCCATGTTACTGAAACACAGAAGAGAGAAAATTCAGGTTTCAAAAAGATACTGAACATGCAAAAACGAACTGTGCATCGAAACAAAATAATACATTGCATTTTACAGAGAAAGTTGTTTGGATCTTACAACTGAAAACACAAGGCAGGGAGAAGATCTAGAAAGATGACGGTCATAACCACGAAGAGACTATAACATCAACTTACATGTACATTCAGTTCATGAGCTATTTCAAAAAACACACAGAAAACACCAGGAACGGAATCCCCAAATTACATATGAAGTCGTGTTTTAGTTATGTTAATACTTCCTGGTTGTCTTAAGCTCAAAGAACACTCTTCAAAACTGTTCTGAATCCCAAGGACTCTGGTGTGTACTTACCAGTGCTAAACAAGTAACTCTACCACACCGGCAGGCATATGCGGAAGAAACTGAATTGCTCAGATAGCAAAAATATGTTATTAATTTTTCTCTCTGTTAATTACTCCCAGGGAAAAAAAAAAGAAAAACATCAGGCCCCCTCTAAGCAACTGCCCAGACTTACAGGACAAAAAGGACCTTACATGAATAAATAGGGACATTTCAGGTCAGCGGTTTTTTCTGCAGAAAATTTTATGCAGAAATTTGTTTTATTTTCAACTACCAGGACCACTTGTACAAACATGATTTACATATAAAAACACTGTCACAGTTTTGCGCTTTGGAGCTTTTCTACCATAACACAGAGATGAAAAGCTTACTTTTGAGTTTAAGTACCTTTGGCAAATATTGCTGTTTGTTTTCATTATAGTTCTTCTTAACTATTAGAAGCATTATAATTACATGCTCTACATGATGATATGGCTTGTTGAGTCAACATATTAAAATGAAGGGACTGACAGAGCTACAGGACATTTTTTCAAAGCTAAATTTCAAGAATAGTACAAGTATTACATGCCATTACTTTACATTTAATAAGATAAAGTACTGTCATCTTGAAGAAATGAAAGTTACTGAAATAGCTCTTTACAGTTCATCATCCCAGTTGAAAAATATCCATCTTGCAAGTCAGGTTCATATCTACACAAAGATATTCCCTTTCTATGTTTCTACTACTCTCCTCTTTTTTGACCATCAGTTAAGCTGTAGCCAACACCACTATACCAGCAACAACACCAAAATGTCACTTCCAATTCCTGATTCTTTGGATTCCAGTCCTCACCATTAACAAAAGACACAGGCTTCTGAACAGGGATGTGGAAAGGCTGCCTGGATGGATGCCTTGCCTTTTCTAAGTCTACAGCACCTGGGAAAGTGTACCCAAATCCACACAACAGAAGTAAAGATTGAGACCTGGTTGAGAGCAAAACAGGAACAACTCTTCTACTACATATTCCACTCTGTTGACTAATTTCTATTCCAACTTTGAAAGACACATTCCTAGCTGCCCTGAAAACTCAGTCTCCGTTGATATTCAATACAGGTAGCACAGAATTTCACATCACTAGTACCACCGACTGTTTTCAGTTGCACACCCTGTTGGGCTGAACTTTGCTATGAAAGTTCTTTTTTCAAAAACTGGTTTTTTTTAGAAAACACTACTTAGCCTTTGTCCAAGTTTAAAAAAAAGGCTCGGGAAAAGCTTGTTTGTTGGTTTTTAATGTATTTTACTATTTATGTACAAACCTTAGGGCTATCTGTTTGGAGCAAATACTTTAAGTACATTCAGTAAGCAACAGGATAAAAGATGCACCAATACATATATTTGTGAGTAAGCAACAGGATAAAAGATGCACCAATACATATATTTGTGATAACAGACACAAATTCAGCTAAAGGTCATGCTTGGCTCACACAGAGAAAAAACATTTTGAAGCCTCCTTATTATCTTGCAAATGTTCAAATGCATTTCTAGCTGTCCCTGTAGACTATCACATCAATTTACAATAAGCAAAATATCCTGCAGTATTTTTAACAAGGGGAAAAAAAAAAAAGCCCAAACCAAAAAGATTATGGAATTTTAGTCACAAGACTATCACTCTGCTTATACACTAAAGATCTATCTCACCCCAAACAGGCAAGAGATTTATGAGTAATTAAATCCACACATAACTTTCAGCTATCAAAAGACAAGCTCTTTCTGATACAGTTAGTAAAAAAGTTATAAAAGTTATTCCTGGAAGAGCAGAAAACAAAGTCCCTCAGATAAGCTTTTCGTATAGCCAGTCAAATAGGCACTCATAAGCAAACCATCTATGTAAAACACTTTCCACTCACAACTTGCCTCTTTCCTAGCATTACTTCTCACCAGGCAGTGAGCAGGCAGAAGCCATGTACACCACCCAGACATGACAAAGGAGCCCATATCAAGTATCTCTGTCTCAAGACTCACCAACACCATTAGGCTGTTACCAAGGCACCAGCTGAAGACACATTACACCTTAATGAAACCAAACATACATGCAAAAAGCCAGGTGGTTCTAAAAATAAAAGTTCTCTTTTGGGAAAAGAATTCTTCAAAGTTATGATAAGCAAAAGAAGGGGAAAAAAAACACAATAAATTTCAGTGTCATTAAAGATTAGAGGCTTCCTTAAGACTTTGTGGGGTGGGGATTCGTATTTTTGACTAAGGCAGCGATGAACAGCCTTGCTGTGAAGGAACATGAAGCAAATGGTAAGTGGAGAGCTTTACTGGGAGCCAAGCTGACAGTGTGTAAAAAAACCACAGTGTTGACACAGCACTCTTTAGTAGTAGTTCTGTGCTACTGTGAACAAAAGCTGATATTCTGACGTTTCAGGGCAGCCCACTTATTAAATAAAATAATGAATTTTCTTAATACTTTTTCTACCACGTTAATATGATGCGAAAGCTTGGAATTGCATTAGTGCCTACCAAACAAATGATTATTTTCGTTTTTGTTGATATTATAATTTGGATTACATTTAAAAAAATCAAGTACTGTAATAAATCAGGATGAAACAACAAAATAAATTAATTTCCTTATGCTTTCATCTGGAAATAATGCAAATTTGGTGGGAGCTGTCAAAATGTTGTAGGTTTTTATTACCTCCACAGCCACCCTTGCACTGCTGACTAACCACATAATTTCATGAGGAAACTATGCTCAAATCTGTTATTTTATCTAATAGTAAACTAAAACGTACTACAAAGAAATCAATTTATCAACAGTCAGCTCAACACTTCCTACAGCTTCTAACAGGAATCAAGAACCATAAACATTTTCATCAGCAGTGAAAATAAAATGCTTAATCTAATTTTTCTATTATTAATCCAAGAGGGGTTTAGCTACTTGACTGAATCAAACCACCCAATAACAAAATACTAAAAAGCTCCCTAAAAATCAGTAATTTGTTGTGGTTTGTTTCCTTTTAAAAAAATAAGAAAATAAGAAAAAATTGTTGAAAATCACTTACTACAAACTCTGGAGTTTGTCTTTCACAGATTGCTTTTAAATACGATACATCTTGAAGACGACAACTCTGAACAATCTCGTAACTGTTATAGTCTATTTAAATGTAACGCAAAAACACCAAACATTTCAGGCATCAGAAATCTCATTTTTAGTTTTGATGGTAAAATGTACCATCACAACGGAATGGCTACCTGCTCAAGTGAAAAAAAAATCCCACAAGGAAAAAGTTAATGTTTCTAAACATTTTGATGAAGAGTAAATTGTAGCTGGCATTTATCAAAAAAAGGTGCCTATTAGCTACAGTGGTTTAATCTCCATACAGCAGGCCTTTCAAAAATAATAGTCCCAAAGACTTCATTTGTTAGACTCCCATGTCTGCTTCAGTTAATTTGGGAAGGGCCAGGAAAGTAGATTTTTTTGGTAGCTGTTTCTCAGACTGGCATTAGCCCACCACTGGGTCTGCTTTCTTCTCAGTGGGTTTAGAAAAAAATATTTTGAAATATTTGGCATTATAGACTCTGGAATGTAATATGTTTTAAGCTCTAAAGGACTCAGTAGGGAATTACAGTAGTGGACTAATGACTACCTTTTAAAGAAGCAGTTCAATTAAGTACAGTTACTTCATACCTATCAGATGCAAACACGCAGTTTAAAATTAGAATTGTTATAAGGCACATATGGGCATTAATTTCAAGCTCAAAACCAATTCAATTCCATCTATCCAGTATCATCAAATACTCATCAGATGTAGGCACAGCACAAAGAAGTTTGTTGGATTTTTTTCTTTTCCTAAACTGCTTTATAATTAAGCTCAGCCATAGAATTAAAGCAAGTTTAAACACCATTATTGATGCCAGTTGATTGCACGAACACAATTCAAGATTTGACACAGGAATTCCCTCAAGGTTTGCAAAAAGTAATTCCCACCCTTACAATTTTGCAATTATGATAGAAGTTTCTGCTTCAGAAACCAAAATACACAACACTTTTTTTTTTAACTGGTAAGATATGAGAGAAAACTGTGAACCACTCCATCCAGTCTTTATATATTCTACTTTTATTTACAAGTGACATTACACCACATATTTACCACCTGATAAATTAGGCAAGATGGTAGATAGAAGGTAAATTTTAAGTTAGGCAAATCTACAGAATTTAACAGTAACCAAAACTACACTTGGTTCAATGTGAGAATATTTTTCTACAGCATTTCCTCCAGTGTTGCCATATAATGCCATGATGTGGGACTTTTTCCTATTCTTTACTCTCATGCTAGGCATTCAAAACACTATTTCACACTGTTTAAAAAAAAAAAAAACAAAAACATATAGTCAACTTGATAGCAAGATTTTATAAAGTTAAAGGTATTTTTGGTTTGATGAACTGATGATTAAAAAAAAAATCTTAAAATCTTTATTATAGATTTATCTTCAACTAGAAAAATACAGGTGCAGACAACAAGTCTCTCACAGGAACAAGCACACTCAAGATTCAATGACCTACATTTATGAAGTGCCTGTGAAACTTATAAATAAACATGGTTTAGAGTCTAGTTGATAGTACACCTCTTACTATAGAGAAGAGTCAGTGCTTTGCAAAGTAGAATGCTACAAACTTTTATTGCAAACTAACATTCAAAGAATGCTGTTCTGTTCACAAAGACTCTCTAAACCAAGTTAATTAAACTGAAAATATGATTCTTTTTGCAGACACTGTTCTTTTTAAGGTAAGAGCCTTATCTTGGAAACAACTTCACAATCTCATCTCAGGTTTAAGCCTGACCACAGTGACTGTAGTGTCATTATTGCCAAGACTTGGACCTAAAGACTGATTTTCATTTAACACTTAAATAAACTTAAGTAAAAATTATGATGATTTGCATGATGTTGTATCTGTAAATGTATTTCAAGAAATATTTTCTTAATTCATGAAAAAAATGGCTAGCATATTATTAAGTGCAATAAAGTCTCTAATACAAATCTTAACAGTCAAGTTACAGTAAGACCATATTTTAAGTGCCACAGTAAAAAGGGTCTTAAAAATAAGAATCCAAAGTACATGTTTCTTTTCTGGGAAAATCAATAAACCTAAGAGGAACACTGAGCAACGAGCTCATTGGTATTTTATGTGAATTTTTAAATCAAGTCAATAAAAGCTATGAAGAAAGCTGCAAGTCTATAATCAAAAGTCTTATTGTGACTCTTCTACAGAAAAAATTCCCCTTTTTAAATATAGTGTAACAAGATAGATATTCCAGTCACAGCTGTGAGGTGCACTCCCATTTGTTATTTATTAAAAGCATAATGAGAATGGTAAATTATTTATCCTTCTTTGCTCACTAGGTAACATTAACCAAGCACAAGAGAGGAATGACTGCCAAGACACAAATACAGAAGGCCTAACTTTAACCCTTCCCAGAACTCCTTAGATAAATCTATAATAAAAACAACAATAAAAATGTTAAAGCAACAAGATTTCAGGTTTTGTCCTATAGTGAAGAATACAAATATTTGAACAGATGGTAGCTGCCAATACATGTTCTAGTCTGAATAACCTTACATCTGCTTCAAAAGGGAAGCTGACAATTTCACAGTTACAGGAAGTCTGTGGAAGATTAATTATTTTATCTGTCTAGACCACTGTTTTTGAGACTAAGAACATATTTACAAATGAACACAGCGAAAAAAACAAGCAACATAAAACTTAATACCCTATCTGTAAACAAAACAGTTAACACTCCCAAACTGATGAAAATACTGTTGCTTCCTGTCAGAAAGACGAACGCCGAGGGCAGCATTAAGGCTTTGGCCACTCAGTGTTCTCCTGCTTCCAGAGCCCTGCGACTCTCGGGAAATTAGCTGAGCATCAGCACTTCGGGGGCACGAATTTCCACACAGCTCATCACCTGAAATCAACTTGTAACGAGAATTTACTTTCTGAGCCTTACTCTCTAAAGTAGCTACATTAGAAATTAAGGCTAACTGAGATCTGCTACTTAACTACCTATGCTTACAAAACCACTTATCGGCGACCAGGTATGACCCTCAATATTGCTCACAGACTACAAAGCAATCAGAAGCCCTACAGGCGAGCGCACCTCCACTGTCACACACCACAAAACGCCCTCCGGTCTCTACCCACGTTGCTCTGGCACCTCTCGAGGGGGGTGAAATCTGCGCAGCCCCCGGGGGGCCCTGCCCGGCCCTTCCCTCCCCACTCTGCCTCTCTCGGCACTCGCACCTGAACCGCACCGGCCGCGCCGCCGGCCGAGAGGCGAGCGGAGGTGCAGCCTTCAGCCCCGGCTCAGCCTCTTCTCGCACCCCTCCCTTCCCCGCTCCAGCCCCTCCCGCCCAGCCGTCCTCCGGTCCCCGCCGCCCGCAGTGCCGGGGCAGGACAGCGGCAGCCCCGACACACCGGCTCCGGGTGTGCGACGGCCCTTTGTCCGCCGCCGGCTCTCCCGAGGCAGGTGCGCTCGGCACTTCCCGGGGCGATCCTCGGGAACTACTTCTGCCCAGTTTTGCCTTGGGCCGCGGCTGGACTCGGAGCCAAGCGCATCCCTGCCGTCGGCTGCCCCTTCGGCGCCCACGCAAACGTCGACGGAGCCGGGAGAGCTCTCCCGCCGCAGACGGACACGGCGGCAGGGCCCGGGACGCCCCTTGTCCCCACGCTCTTCCAGCAGGGGACCCACAGCCCCCAAAGCCCGCCGGCGCCCCGCCAAGGGGCAGCGCTCCCCGGTGGCGCCGGCTCCGCCCGCGCGGGCACGGGCTGCCGCAGGCGCGGCCCGGCACGTGCGGCGGCGCTAGCGGGAAGCCGCGCCGCGGGCAGCCGGTCCCGGTTCCGGGAGGAGGGTCCGGGGCCGCGCAGCCCCCGCCGCACGTACCTGCCGAGCCGCGGGAGAAGGGAGGTGAGGAGCGGCCGCCGCGCCGCCTCCCCCTCTGCCGACCCGCGGGGCGGGGCCACGCCGCGCCTGCGCACCGCGTGCGCACCTCCCGCAGCGGGGGGGGGGGGCCGGGGTGCGGGCCCCGCCAGCGCCCCCGGGCGGCCGGGGCGGAGCGGTGGGGGTGAGCGCCTTGAGGGGCGCGGGGCCGGGCAGGGAGAGTCCCGCAGGCGATCCACTCATCGCCTGGGAGAGAGGGTTCGAACAGCTCTTCTGCTCAAGGGCAGGCGAGGACAGGGCTGTTAAAGTCTGAGTGTTCTGTTGCCGTGAAGGCAACACAAGGAAGTTAATAATTCTGTGTTTAATTCTGCACGCAGTAACAGAGGCACGGGATTGCACAATTAAATATGAGAAAATGAAAGATATGCCGGGTGATTATCCAGCAATTTTCATTCACAGGCCATGCATTGCTCCAGATCAGGTTCTCAGACTGAACTCTACGCACAAAATTTCTGGAATCAGGCCATATAGAGCTAAAAAAGGACTCACTGCTAAAAAGAGGTGTTTTTCGAGCTCTAATAGCTTGTCTGATAAAGAGCTATTACTACAACCTCTCATCTTGGCTTGCCTTAAGCCATCATTACTGCCACTCTGACACAAGCACGGTACTTAGTGCAATTTTCTGGCTTTTCAGAGGTTAATGTGCAGCCTTCACATTTTTCCTTTTGAAGTCCTGGTCTATACTGTTTTTTGTGTCCTATGTCTTTAAAGGTAATAGGCAAAATGTTATAAAGCTGCTATAAATAAGACTCCATTTTACCACTGGTCTGATTACAGTGCCAAAAAATATGCTTCAAGTGACAGCAGTATTAGCTGGACAACATACTTTCCTTGCTGTTAGTGCAGCTGAACTGAACCGTGTGCTACCTTGTGAGGAACTTTAGCAAAAAACTAATGTAAACAAGATCTTATCCCATTCATCAGTTAAGGAAAGAGGCCGCATTCCAGTCAATAATTGAAACTTTAATTATCTTGACAGCTTTCCACTGAACATGAAAGAATCCTGTTTGGCCGGTCCTGCAGGACATAGCTGCAGGTGAATAATGCTCTTTGTGGCACATTCCCCGTCAAGCAAGAAGTTCATTGAAAGCAAAATAATATGACAAAGAAGATGTCAAAAGGCAAAAGTACCAATGCCATTCCTCATAAAGTAAATACAATACCTATAAATAGTATTATCTTCTAAATTACTTTTCAGTATGTAAATCTACACTGACTACAAGGGGGCTCAGGCAGAAAAATTTGCTACAGAAAATAATCTTTTATAGCTTTTCTGGAAGCTATTGGAAAAACAAGAAACCAAGCAGTGCAAGAAGCGGAATATTCAAATAGCAGTTATAATTGGAAGTTTGTCATCAAAAGCCTCATAGAGAAGTGATGTTCAGTTTCAGGAGCTTGAACCTTTAAATTATTTAATTTGCTAATATTGACATGCAATAGAAACCAGGCAATGCTACAAGTTTGACAAATTAGGTGCATCAAATTTCATTAAAAACGTGATTGCGAAAGAGACGTGACAAGTGGAATCAGAAGCTGAAAACAACCTATTAAGACATAGTAAACCAACAAGAGTCTATAATTAGGATCTGTAATCCTATAGTTCTTAATCCTGACAATGACTGTGCTTGGCATGGCAATCTTCTGTCTTAACCAGATTAGACATCTTGCATTTCAAGAAATAAAAGCAATACAGTTCCAAAGACATTTAACTGTGCTAAAATTAATCACCAACAGATTTATTTTGTCAAGTACTCCTGTATTTTGCTCTGTGTAATACTTTAAAGAGTCAGGCCGCAACAAAAAAAGCAAGCATAATTTACATGGTTAAAATTAAAAATTTAAATAAATTTTATTAAATTCAGAGTCATAAATGAGAGAAGTAGCATTTGCAGGGCAGGGAAGTGGGGGGGGAGACAAAAAAGATATTTTAATACTCTATTTCTATCCAGCCCTTGGATGAGCTGCACATCACTGTCAGGGCAGGGTTACTCCTCCAGGCATCATAAACTGAGATGCCTGGAGTTACCCGAGGCAAGGGTAACCCCACTAGTGAGGGCACAGTCAAGAGAAGGGCTAGGGTGGCAATAGCAACAAGTTGCGGCATATACCTAGTGACCATCACAGAAAGTAACATGTCAAATCAAGTCAGATTTGTAGATGTGTAGACCTACACCTATAATGGAGGTCTGAGGTTCATCCAAGAAGAGATCAATCCAGACAGGCTCACATAAGACAAAGTACAGCCTCCTGGTGGCTTGGGTATGAGCTTAAATGTAGCCCTGGAGTCCCTGCCCACTAAGGGAGGTTGATCTGCCCCCCAGATGAGGCTGATCCTAGCAATTGAGACCTTTTAGTGCCCTTGGGTCCCTGGCAATCAGGAAAACTGGAAGTCCTTTGCAGAAACAAAACCATGCATCACTGTTGTTCTAAATGAACAAAGTCACTGTTGTTGGTAGAAAGTGAAAGTTTGCAGCTTTGGTGGAATAACATATGCCATGGGTGCCGGCTCCAATTAAATAGATGTGATGTGACAGGACTATCAGGGGTGAAAGTTATAACACCCCCTAATGATTAAGGACCAAGAGGGTCCACTCTGCAGAAAATTAACTCACAGTGAAAGACAGGATGGACCCAAGGGGGAGAACAAAGAGCAGAGAGAGTTTATTCAAAAGGGGATTTGCTTATATCTTCTTGGATTTGGAATGTGTGGAATTTTGGGAGGATA
>JAWWES010000041.1:34164985-34219586 GCA_035583135.1 Lophotriccus pileatus | reverse complement strand
GTTACTAAATTGATTAAACATAACACTTCCACAACATAGAAAACAGTCTCTGATGTAGGAAGCTATCTGTTATCCAGGGATGCTGTATTCCAAAGCTGTATTTCTTCAGTCCTCTCTCTCTTCAGAGGTTTTCCTTCACCAAGCATAGGCCTCGTGTGGGGAACTTCCAACACAGGACCATTCAATAAAACTGCCCAATGTACAAAATCTGGAGGATGGACTTCGCTGAAACTGAGTTGTTTCTAGTGAATGCTGGCATTTGCTGCTCCCATCAAATTCATTCACTCGGTTTGTTAAATCAGTTCATCTGTTTATTTTGAACTCCTTAATGTGGTTAACTGCCCCAAATGAGAAATTCTCCAGCTAGCTAGAATGCCGAATAGATATCTTGGCACAGACTTGGCCACATCTATATACTTATATAGTCTCACTTGTATAGCTTCTCTCCAGTCATACTGGTGCAAGATATGACAAGCATCACTGGAAACAGTTCTTGCACTGCACAGAGTTCCACTGAACTGCATCCCTGTCTGTCCATGTCTTCTGTTGCATTTGAACCATCTGTCTGAGAGACTGTATTTTCAGATGTGTCTGTTTCCTTTCCTAATAGTTACAGTCCACTGGACCTAAGAAACCTGTTTCAGGGAGGAAAAAATGCAAAAGACAAAGGTGTTTCACAGAAGGTAGTCCCAGACCATGGCAGGCAAGGATGGCTGCAGGGCTTTAAAGAAACCAAGTGCATTATTTCTCTTTGATCTGAATTTAGTTAAATTTAATATCTCATCTGTACACAGAAGCAAAAATGCCAATGAATTTTTCTCCTCCTAGAGGTTGGGAAGTATAAAAGAATGAGGTGGTTGTTGTCCTTGTAGAAGATGTTGGAACATGTGGTAGGGGAAGATGTCACAGAAATGTCATGGATAAATAAAGCAAATAAACTTTGAAATCTCATTTTTTATTTGCTTATGGTGCTTCCTACTTGTTTATTTTGCTTTATTTATTTTTTAATATTGAATAAATTGTAATTATTACCTCCCATTCCAAGAAGATGTTATAAAACAATAAATTCAAGAAAACTAAAGGTAGAATCTATTAATAGTAGTCACACATGCATTGCAAGCCCACAGTACAGTGAAAGAAAATAATGATCCACTACATACAAAAAAGGTACAGAGACTATATGTCTTATCTATTTTAGAAATTTTTCCCCACTTCTACTAGATCAGCTGAACTAGTGCTAGCAATTTTGGGAACCATAGTTGCCCAGTCAGGCACATTTGTTCAATGTTTACCAAAGCATTTGAAAATTAAATCTAATAAGCATCCAGCTTATGGTAGTCCTAAAAACTTATCTCTATGCTGCTTTCCTTGTTTAACTGATAGAATGTTAAAACCAGTGAGGTCTGTGTTTTTCTTCAAATCTACCCACTAAAAAAGCCCGCAAATAACAAAAAACAAGCAGGATGGATATTAACTGCTCCTGAAGCTCCTTCCTAAAACTTCCAATGGTGGAACACAACACAGCGGGGCATTCCAGTGCTGAACTAGCCTTGAAGTTAGAAATATTTTTCAAAGTCTAAAAACCTAATCTCCTTTGCTGCAGTGTAGGAAAAGAGGTAATGAGCTTATCTCAGTGGATACAGGAAGCAACCATCTTCAGGGTATTTGATAGCATCCCCTCCATTTTCTCACAAAATAGCTATTTTAATCTTTCCTCATAGATGATGTTCTTTAGACCTGCCGTTGTTTTTATTATTCTCTCTGTGTTTCTTCCTGTGGGTCTACATCAGAACAGTGCACAGTTCTGGGCACAACACTCCAGCTGAGGTCTGACCACCATTGGTTTTAGGATATCACACACCTGTTTATATATCACAGCAAAGTTCCCTTGCTTTTTCTCTTTTAGCAGCAGAATGCTGCTTAACCAATCTTTCTCCAACATGTAACTTCACTTGTGAGCTTTCTTCTACATCCGTTGATTCTTACAGAATTCTGATGTTGTTCTAAAAAAAAATGTTTAGAGCCCTTCATATCTTGGAGATTTGAAAAGTGCATTCTCTATTCCATAAGCCAACTCATTAGTCAAAATACTGCACGTTGTCAGAACCAGAATGAACCTCTGAGCTTAGATGCTCTTCTTTAACAATTGGCCATCTAAAACCATGTCTTTGCAGTAGTTTATGCCAGACAGCATATCCTTCCCTTTCTTATGAGATGTCATAGGAGGGAATTTCAAAAGCCTTACCAAACTCTATCTGTAGGTATGTTGATTCTTTCCTATTTGTCTTCAAATGATGTGCTCAGATCATGCAACAAATCTGTTACAGCGTCAAATCCTCAAATCAATTCATAGTCTTCACCTCTGTTACCAGTGTTATCAACTCTGTTGTCAATACACCGAATCAGTGTCAGAAATAAGAGCTTAAAATGATGTCTACAATTAAAGCCCTGTATTCCTTAACTGAAAGTCAAGGCCTGAATACCAAAAATATAAACTTGGGAAATAAATTCCATTTATACACAGCATATATCTATACACAGCCTGCAGAACTCATTGACACAATATAAAAAGAGTGGCATATTCTTTACTGATTAAAAAAAACCAAACCAGCAACACCACACTTGTATGAATACACAGAGCACAGCCTCATCAGGGAAGATGCAAATTAATAAAGTATCATTAACTATTAAATGACAAGGATTAATAAGAAATTTCCTTTTCAAACACATTAGTTTACAATTGTCCTCTTCGACCATGAGACTGATTCTGCAAATAAGCTGCCCAACTAGATAGATTTTGCTGTTGAATATAAAATAAATAATACTTCTAAGTTTCTTGAAGGTGCTTATAAATGTAACAATACTAAGTACAAGAAACATAAAAACTGAAATGGCCTTACCAACTTATGTAAGGACTGACATGTGGTTCCATTTATCTTTAGAAGCAAGCCAGGGACGGATCCAGAGTGTGGTTAAAAATAGTACATGTTCATCCCTAGTTGGAAGACAGCAGAGGTGCCAAACCTGAACTCAGAAATCATAAAGTAATATTACAAAATACATTTTCACCTGAAAATTAACTCTCCAAAATCCAAACAAACTTTGTAATCCTGACATACCCGCAGTTAAAACTCAAGAATTCTTATAGTTGATTAGACTCCAAAAACACCTCCACCAAATACTGCAAATAAAAGCAATGATAAGCATTGGGTGAGAATTCAGGAATCCTATATTTTATTCACAAGTTTGCATTGGACCTGGATACTCTCCCTGTACCTCAATTTATCTGTCTCTAAACAAAATTCATAAAACTTCTTCTTCCTTCTCCATAACACGTGGTCACATGACCAAGTTTAAATAATGAAATTTTGACAGGTCTTCATTCTTTCAGACTAAAGTAGCTATGAAAATGGAAGAAGGGGCTTTAGTGGGCTGATTTTTTCTTTATTTTTGCTCAATGATGCAGAGATTCAAAACCAGGCTTCAGTCAAGGCTGCCAGTTATTGCTATGTTCTGCTCCGTGAGGGGAAACTTAGCTTATGGTAAAGTTTTACAGGTATCAACCATTTCCCTGTGTGATAAAAATACTGTTTTATTCACCTTCTGTCCAGCATTACCCAGTTGATATGGACATCACACCACTGGGCATAGGAATGCCTTCCAGTTTAGAATGGCTTTTTCTTCTCCTTGTCTCCTGTTTTCTCCAGCTTGGCACACTCATGATGGCAAGGCTCTGAAAGTCCAGCACAGCAGAGAGTAATTTCTGAAAAGTAACCTGAATCCTTTACTCTATTGTGTAGATGGTAAAAAATGCTGAAGTAGTATCGAAACCAGAGCAGTTCCAGTGGCACAAAAGAGAGGGATTACTGTTACATGTTCCAAAGTGACCTTAAAAGTGCTAGGCCTCCCAGAAGTATAGTCACCATTATATATATCTGTTTTACCTTGACTGGAAATGTTCTCCCACACTCACCGTGTCAGGAAACGTTTCCCATCACCTCACTAAAGTAGTTAAAGCATGGATTTGCCCAGGGGAGAATGAAAGATAAATTCCCCAGCTACAACTGTGTGTGTTCTGGGCCATGTACAAGCAGCAACACAATGAGCACAGGGGTTTTTTTTCATCTGCTCTAGGCTCACAGATTGAACCTTGTGTCTGGGGGAGCAATGAGACTTTACATGCTGTTTAAGCATTTTTTCTGAGTGAAAGGCTGCAGGAAGCAGAGAATGAGAGAGTTTGTTGCAATTCAGGTAGAAATGCTCAGGCTTGTCCATAGGAAAAAATCAGTTTACTGTTGGTTCGCTAAAGTCACTATTCTTTTTTGGGATGCTACTTTCTCTTTTTATAGTCTCTTTTTTTCACCCTCTTAATCAACATCTGAGAAGCAAACAAATGAAGGTCTGAGGGAAATGTTTAGCACTGAAGTGTGCAAGGGAGGAAAGGCAGAGTTAGCTTTAATACAGGACTGGCAGAACCACCTGACTCATGGAGTAAAGTCCTTGGTTTTATCCTTTCCACGTGTGTATTACTGCAATTTTTAACAGCAGGAAGTATTATTATTACAGTTCTCTGAAATAAAACTAGCTAAATAAGGAAAAGACTTCACTTGAGTTGTTCCCTTTATACAAAAAGAAAATCATGGTGGTTGGCCATCTTGATGTAATCCTATTTTATGCACAAATACCAATAATCCTATTCTCACAAACACAGCAACAACAACCATTCCAAGTTGTTTCCAGACAATAACTAATTCAAAAGAACTTGCCTTTTCTCAACACTTTTCCCTGCAAATGCTCTTCTGTCTGTTCTTAGCCATGGTCTCATTCTTGGAATCTCTTCTGTCTCATCTTTCCCTTTCTCTCTCATACAAGCAGATACTCCCATAAATCTCTCTGTCCAAGAGACAGCTCAAGAAAATCCTCCATCCTTACCATCCCAGTTGCATTTGCCAGTAATGTGACTCTAAATTTTGGGTTGAGGCCCCCTTTAATTTGAGTGTAGATAGTGGAGGGTGTACTTTCTCCTATGAGTTGCAACATGGTTTAATCAGACCTCTAACGGTGTTATATATGGTAAAATGCACCACAGCTTTGTATCAGTCATTACTTCATGGTGTTACTATCTTAAAGTAGTTCACAATCTGAATCATTGTTCTTGCAGGTGGATTTTCATATACACAAGTAAAAATACATTCATTCATACAGAGAATTTCTTAAAAAAATAAGCAAAAGCAGTCCTTATTAACTATTAAATGGGAGAAACAGAATGGTTTGTTTGTACTGTTATGTGTATTGTCCATTGTTATTTATTATTTTTATTATTGTTGTTGGGTTTATTATTATTATTATTATATTTTTATGCAAAGAACGAGAGTTATCATTTGCTATTCTCAGACATGTAACATCACTCACTGAAAACCTGACCCCTTAAGCCATAAAGAGTATGAATTTATGAGGCTTCCAGTGGTACCTCCAAAACCTTGACTGAGAGCACAAACATGCTTGTTGTACAAACAAAGATGCATTATTAACTCTCGTACAAATAAACACTTTTAGTGTTCTTATAAAATAAACATTCAAATGGGAAAAAAGATCCTTCTTTCTCAAATTTAACTGCTTAAGTAATGCAGGACACATTAGCATATATTATAATGCACAGACCATAAACCATCAATATTCTTCAATATCTACAACAATTTTGTTAACATACTTTCATCATTAAAAAGAATAGAAATTACAGTTTTGCATCATCCTGCATGTACAAAAGGATGATTATGCAAATGGCTGTGCAATCAGCTGCATTTTTATGTAGGTAAATTATCTAATATCCATTGCTTGACATTGTGCAAGAAGTTTTGAAACTCTGATCGTCTTGCAAAGCAGAATGACACTGACTTCAAAAAAGCCAGTCCATAGAGGAAAATCAAGCACCTCTCCTTCTGTGATTGCTGTTTTACCATTTAGCTTTCACTTACGCTGTTAGCATATATTAAATAACCCACCCAGACCATTTCATATGAACATAATAAGGAGCACTTTGCAGATGTAGGTCTTAAGTCAAGAGAAAGCTCTCCCAGTCAATCCAGGCATTGGCTTTTGAGCCCAGTTCCTGGACACCTCATTCTTGGATGCTTTGTTGATCTCATCTTCTGTCTGATAAGTTCCATGCCATGACATTAGTTTGCTTTTATATGTCTGTGCCTTCTGGCAATAAAAGGAGCATTGAGGCTGATAACAGTCACAATAATAATATTTCTAATACCAAACTCAGCACTACCGCATAACAAATGATGTTTATTTCATGACAGGAAAGTTACAAAGCGAAGTGTTTCTGATCACAGTTTTACACTACTCAGAGAATTGATCTGTCAGGACAGCAGGCTTTATCCTCCAGATGCATTCATTTGTAATCCTCTCAAGTATTCTACCACATGACTTCAGGAGATAAAAGAGCCTCCTTTAAAATGTATTTCCATAACCCACATTGAGTGATGCTAAGTACAGTGGTATCTCTCCCACTAGATTAACTTCTAATTATTGCAATTCCTCTCATGAAAGAGACTGTAAGATAGCACAGCAGCTCTCTACAAATTCGTTCTATGGGCAGAGGGCATTTTATGTTAATTTGCTGATTTATTTAAGACAAGAATTACAGCAGCAAGTGACAGTAAGTAGAAGAGTGTAGCAAAACTCGATATATTCTCATTTGAGAAAATCTGACAGCAGCTCCTTTAATACTGTTCTCTTCACAACACTTTAATTATTCACTTCATTTCAATAAGAAAATTCTTTTATGTTGTTCAGACCACATTTTTGCCTAGTTATTTTGGCATTTCTTTGGATATTTGCATTATGTGTTGTTATTACAGATACTGAAGTGTTTGCTTGAAGCTTCACTAGCACACAATATGAATTTCTCTTCCAGAAATCTGGTAGATTACTGGAACACATTCCAGTGTCTCTACCAGAAATCTTCCAGTATAAACAGGTTGAAAAATCAAGAGGAAAGAGAAGCAGGAAGCATTATTAAAGTAAATAACTTTTATTTTATGGATTTCTATTATCTGTTGCACTGAGCTGTCTTGTTAAACACCCATGGATGATGGTAGTGGAAAACCTGTCTAGTTACACAATGCCAAAATTGTTTTTGTCTCTGTGTGATATGTATGTGTTCAAAGTATATCAAGAGAAAATTAATGCAAAATACAGGATTATCAATGAACACTAGTAGAACTGCATATAGAAAAGAACTTCTGAAAACTATTTTTGTAGATGAAACCTCTCAAATTCTTGTCTACCTTATTTACTTGGAGAACAAAAGAACGTATTTTCCTCCTATTTCATGATGATGCAACACTTGCTAAGGATGTCCATCAGAATAAGGTCAGAAAAAGGACAAGAAGCAATAAAATTAAGGTATTCACTGCAAATGGGAAATATTGTTTTACATATTTTACAAATCCATCCTCTTTTGGTAACCTTTTGGGAACACAATTTCTGCGTGTTATCTGCAATATGACACATGCTAAAGATAACTACATGTGATAGCAAAGGTGTGAATACCTTAACAAAATATAACTAACTTATCATGGCTTGCAGAGATCTTCATTTGAATTTGTTGTCCATAGTAAGATTGCATATAGCTTTTAAATGGTCTCAAATATCTGCAAAATAATTTCTTGCAAATGAAGGTGAAAATAATTAGTGGTTTATAATATAAAGAGCCCTGGAGTCCCAGCAACAGTTTTCAGGTCTTTGCTTATTACTATGAGATTGTAAGAATTTGCTATAAAACTTCATTTTTTGCAGTGGACTCAGTTATGTTTAAAAATCAAATAAATGGTCATAGTTACCCTTTCTCCTTATGGTAGAAATAGTCACACAGAGGATAGGCAATAAAAAGACAGATTTTTACAGGAATTTTTCGTTATTTTCCTTCAAAAATATGTCTCATTTCCTCTATTGTGTAGTATACATCAGCTGCCTATTAGACAGTTAATCATCTGGCACCCTTTTTTTGAATATGCACCTTCACTAAGTAGTGTATTGAAATGCTAGGTGATCACTCCAATTGCACATGTCAACATCATCCAGAACCAAAGGAGTGTGACTATCATTAACCAACAGTTTCTCCTTAGCTTTAGCTTTAGCTGAGACTTTTGACAGAGACTGGGAAAAGCTTTCACTGCTGTTTCCTTCCTCACAAGTCCCTGTCTTTATCCTCTGTCGCTAAAGCAGAAGGAAGCTTCTAATGTTTTGAAAAAATGTTTTTTTTGCAGAGTTCTGTAGCTAGTCCTTTATGGACCAAAAAAACTTTCACACCCGTTCTGTAATAAATGAGCTTTTGGAGGCTGCCACCACTGTGTTGTTAAGGCTGTGGATTCAAAATATCAGTACAAAGATAAACTGAAAAGCTGCATCAAAACTTAAGACTACCTTAAAATTTACAGTAAAAGCTCCACTCGCTCATGCTAACACAGATACAAGAATCAGCTAGAAGGTTATTAACTGGGAACTTTGCTACAGCAGTTACAAGCTGTTACTCTCTCTCCTTCCACATTCAGGTGGGCCCAGGTAATCTATGGGGAGTGGACAAATTCCCCTAAAATGGGAGCATCATTATCCGGGAAAGGATGTGCACAGCCAAGTAAGAGGGTGCAGTAAATCACACAGCAGCCACTGTTAGAAAGGGCTTTACACCATTCAAGTACGCTTATCTGTGGGAGGGTGGAAACAGAGGAGGAGAAATAAAAACATCACCTGTCTTCAGGAAATATGCAACAAGGAATTAGGGATACTTTAATTACAGAAAAAGGACTACTTCCTATAGAACCAGTCACAATGGAGCTGTATTTATTAATTATTTATTAATTATTTATTAAATACAGGAAACCTGTATTTATTTCTGCCTCTGAAAACACAGGAGCTCTAAATCTCATGTCTTCTGCAAAACAGCTCAGAGCCAGTAGAGTAATCTCAGCCACTCCAATCTGCAGGAAAACTGAAGAGCCGCCAGGAAAACCACCTGATCCCCACTAACACACAGAGGTGCTATTATTTACTGCTCAGTGAGACCAGCAAATGATTATACTCAGTGAAGAAAAATGTTTTAGGTCTAAGTAATTATTTTACCAATGACCTTAAAATATCCCTGTTGTTAGTTTTCCTTGCAGAGGGCAGTCTCTGTAATAGGATCAGGCAGTATGTTTCTTCATGCCAAGTCACTGAATGCTAAAATGATTTGTCATCTTTTCCCACAGGCCACTGCCTGACACACACATACCACAGTCTAATGTCTTGCCTGCTTTGACATCAAAGTGTCTTCCTTCAGCCATTATCAACAAGAAGAAAGGCAAACAATGGCAGCAACTTCTATTCTTTCTGAGAGAGTTTTAATTAAATAAATGGTCTCAAATAGCTTAGTGGGACTAAGGCAGGAGGAAAAACCTTTCATCATAAAATGTATTAAATCTATAAATCTTGCTTATTCTCTCTCCCTGAATTTTTTTTTATTTACTTCACAGTCATATTATTTCATTCTCTGTAGAGATTTATGACAATATTATATGACATCTCCTGGGATTTCACAGCCTATCATCTTTTACAGCTCACTCTTAATGCCATGGGCCAAAAAGACAGAGTTCATCTCATTTTACAAAGAGGAAGGGGGAAAGAAGTCCTATGCAGATCCTGCAGTTTCAGAAGGGTTTTCACCTGCTGAAATCTACCATTTTGATTAGGTTCACCGAAATTTTTGGTATCAGCAACTTCACCTGTTTTGAGGGATAGGTGATTTCTACAGCATACTCCAGAGTTCTGATTTCCCAATTCAAATCAGCAAGGCAGCAATGTAGCAAAAGGTGTGCTCCAAGGTGGGATCAAGTTGTAGCTGGAGCTGAAAAACTCAGGTTTGGTGGGGTTGTCTTAGATCTTCCTATTTAGATGTAGTTAGTCAGTGCTATTCACGGATGTGTCTTCACAGACCTGATTTAGAGAGATCATACTTTTCAAGAGAAGTCTCGTAACAAAATCCTCCCTTCTTGTCCATCTCATTTTGAGGAAAATAAAATGCAAAAAACTGTATGTGGCAGCCAAACCATTGCAAGATTCTTTATTCAAATGAAAAAAGTCCTTCTGATGGCAAGTGGCGTTATAATTATAGACTAGAAAAAAGCAAGATCAGCAGCTGCTGCTGCTGCTGCTTGCGTTTGTTCCCTCTGTAACTGACAGGACAGAGTACTTGGCAAAAACAGACTTCCAGAAGTGGAAAGACATTTTAACCCCTGTTCTTGTCAGTCCACTTCTCCTGGGGCTCGGCAGCAGCAACCCCTTGCTTCAGGTTAAGGGAAGAGCAAGGTGACTATTGCAGATCTGAAGGGGACTTTGTTTGGGACGTCTGAGAAAGAGGAAGGGTCCAGGATTTACTTTCGGGCTGCCAAATCAAGATAGCAGGTCAGTGGATATAGTGTGAGCTTAATATGTTTTTACAGTTGGCTTAACTCAAATCTCTCTCACTCACTTTCTCTCCTATGTCATGTACCAAGAAAAAAGGTGATACAATGGCAAGGAGTAGGTCTGTGTAGAGGCACTATCTATTTATACATTCTGTAATGTGCCTTTCATGGTCAGTTAGGGAACACTGATGGCTTTTATTTTTTACTGTGGTTTCTCTCTGAATCCTAATGCATCCTGAAATTCTCAGCCAGGCAAAAATCCCATTTACAGTTGGGCTCAATATTAATGGGGGGGACACACACTTATATTTTCTGATGATCTTAGCAAAAGTGGAGGAGTAATATATAACTTACATTTCAGCCTGTGGTTGAGAAAAGTTCAGAGAGGGAATAAACACTGAGCAAAAGAAAAAGCAACATCATAGATATGAGTCAAGGTCTCTACAGGCAGCAAATGGGCATAACTTGTACTGTGTCTCCTAAACTCACAAATCCACACCAGCCTAGCCCTACGTCTGCTAATGAAGTTAAGGGCAACACAGTTAATAGGAGTATTTTTCATAACACTGGTGTCTGTGGTATCTAACCTAATGTGCTCTGTCCTTCTTTGGCCCTGGCCAAAACAGTGCTCAGGAAGGAACATGCTGGGGGACATCATTATGCTTTGCTCTTCCGTTTCATCTCAGTTTTAGCCTTTTAATTTCCTGTGGCCATAAGCAAGGTAATGTTGGAAGGACTCTCAGTTGACATGCTGTCCATGAACCAAGGGCTTGGGACCACCGTGCAAGAGCCAGGCTCAGCACAAGGTGTTACACCAAAACATCCCATTGCGTAGGGAGGCCATACCCAAGTGGTTGTAGCTGTTTCCAAACAACAGAATTCTCCAGAATTCTCTCTTTCATAGTCCATACCTTTTTGTACAGTCCAATGCACCTTATCTGACCTAATGTATATTTTAGAACACTGAATTGTATTATCCTGAAGTCTCTATATGAACATAATGATACACATTAAACAAAGCATTTGCTTAACAGGAAACGAAAACACAGTGCACTAAGGCAAGACAGGGCAAGGAAGCCAAGGCACCACAGCCTGAAACTGCTCTTACAGTCCCACTTTTATTTGCCCCATCTCATAGGGGGAAAGAAAAAGCAGGGGCATCCAGTGCCTCCCAAGTTAATGAGAAGTGTTTCTATTCAGAGCCAATAGGATTGAGTTAAGTGCTAAGAGAGATGGCTGGGATGTGGTTAAGTAAAATATAGTTGCTTGAATCAAGCAAATTGCGCTTCATGGATAAAACTCTCATCTCCCAATCCAGCACAGGGAGGAATATTCTTAATCCTGAATTCTATTATCGTTACAGCTCTGCATTTGTGGCCAAAACCCATCCACTAGGCCTCGCAAAACAGAATTTGCTTCAGTAGGGGAGGTGGACTCATTTTGTCCAGTTTAGCTACTGATCAGTTTCTGGCAATTCCAGTCACTGGGAAGCCTGGGAGGAATTAATCCTTCCTGAACCCCACATGCAGAAACTGAGAATTGTGTTTTTGATACTTGTCACTGCCTTCCTGCAGAGCTGTAGATGCTGTGAGAGTGCTGCAAGCAATCTTGTTCCCTCCATGATTCCCAACAGAAGAGGCCATACAAAAGTTTAACAGGTGCCCAGATACCAGGGGAGACAAGCAAATCCCTCAGACTCAACCCTGTATGTCTCAGCTCTGTGAATTCTTCCTGAAGGTCATCTGCTGTCCAATTATCTGCTCCCAGCTTAAAGACCCTAAACAACTGGGTGTCTATCTAGTTCTGATATTTGGTTGGTCCTACAGTTAGCAATTTATGTTTTACTTCACCCTGTATTTGTCTAACTTCATCCTCTCATCATGGCACTGTGTTAACTGAGGGTCTGTGTTCCTGCTGGGCTGTAAGCCCTCACATTATCAGACATCTTTTCAAAGTCTAAGTCCCTACATGCAGTCAGTCCCACTGGAGATTTCCATTATAAACTGCATATTAGTGGGGAGATAGAGACACACTCATTAATGATATGGCTTGAACACACATACTCCATAGCATCAATGGCCAAGGCCTAAAGCCTCCTACAGCGATCCCAGGAAACTCAGTGTATTTTTAAGAGTATTTTTTACCTTATTTCTCCCCTATAGCCCAGCCACAGATTTCTTTCATTGTTTATAAAGCCCCATTTCTGATGGAGGATGGACATTTTTTCCATTTTCTTAAGTGTTGAATCCTGACCACAGAATTTTTAGCAGACAGGACTGCATTTCTGTATTCCAGTCAGCAAGTTTGGCTTCTGAATTGAATTTCATGGTGTACAGAAATGACAACAAAAAATTTAAAGATCTGTGCTAAAGCTCAGGGAAAGGAAAGGTATAATTTGGAGGCTAAAGAGTAAAACCCATGTGTCTTAAAAAAACAATAACAAAAAATAATCTCCAATCCCATACTGGCAAAACTCAAGCAGCCTTTCTGCAGAGGAAGAGAGACAGCCTGTCAGTAGTACAAGGCTTATGGTGTCTTTTCCCTACTGATTTCCTTGGCAGCTAAAAGAAAAAGTGGTGCTTTTATAGCTGAATTTTAATGGCGTACTTCATGCTCTGCATCAGAGACAGAGCCAAGCTATGTAAAATGCTACCAAGTCATCTATTAACTAAGGGTTCAGATTTTTTTTCCCCAAGTATAAATGTCCTGCAGGGGCATCAAGAAAGTATAGACAAGAATCATGTTTGTGAAACACAATAACCATCTGGAGGTGATCATCTTAGTTACTCCCTTTCTTGCATGCTGTATAAAACTTCTTTCACCCACTTCTAGAGTTGGGATTTCTTTTGTAAGCACGTCAAAATTTCTGTAGCATCTTCCTATACTGGGTAAGCAAGTAACAAACACAGCACAAAGTGTTTACCTGTGTACTTTCAGTAGTACTTTAATTATACTGTGTTGCAGCTTGCCTACCTGAGCAACCTTGTTGCTTGTTTTGCGTGGCCATGAAGTGCTGAAATGTTGATGAGTAAGTCTGGTGAGTCAAGGTGAACAGAGTTCCCCAGCTGATCTCAGCTGCTGTCGTAACTGCTAATGAAAGAGGCAGTCTTCAAATCTCATTTGGTTTTTAGATTATTATAATTACCAAGCCAGCTAAAAATACTGGCTAGGGAGGAAGGTGCGTTTGTGTAATTTAGCTTTACTTCTCTTACCAAGAGGCTGAGAAGTTTCAAAAAAAAATTCAAGCAAATTTACTTTCTATACTTTGCTTGCAGCAGACTGGAGCAAACTGAGAGTAACCAGAGACTTCAGAGGTATAACATCTCTGCTCCTGCCACCCAGGGAAATGGGCTAACTGTTGAGTTTGGGTGGTCTTTGAGGTAAAGCCCAAATATAGCCTTGCATGTGTCAGTCTGCAGGGGCAGTCTCAACAGAGCTTGTAGCTACAAGATTTTTACTCTCTCTCTTTCTATATATATATGAATACACACACCATGTATTTATGTACATATACTTTTATATGTTTATATGTGCATGTATATCTATGTATCTATCTCTGCAAGGGTGCATTCAGGTTAGGATATGCTGTCTAAAATGTTGTTGGTTTCCTGCTTCTCTTCTACTGTTTCTAGGCACAGCCTGCCAAGACGATGACAGTCACTTATTCCAGCAAAGTAGCAAATGCCACTTTCTTTGGATTTCACAGATTACTCCTAAGGTGGAAAGGCAGCATCTACAAATTGCTGTACAGAGAATTTATTGTTTTTGCTACTCTTTACACAGCGATAAGTGTATTATACAGGTACACTCTTTCCAATTCACATCTCATTAAATGTTATACTGAAGTTTCACACTTCCTAGTGTTAGGCCGATGAATGATGGGGGGAGGTTACTGCATAATTATTATCTTTTCCTTGGACCTTTTCTAATGTGCTTTCCTTTCCATGTTTAGTTTACTGTTCCAGAGAAAGTATGTAGAGTGTGAATTCTATCATATTCAGCTGATTGTATTTTCAGCCCAGCATTGAGCAACTGTCCTACTGAAGTTACACTAAATAAACACTTATAGCTAGCCTAGGTTATACAGCCTTTGCTGTTCTGACATTGAGCTGGATGAGGTGACTGTGCCTCCCTGCTTTAGACAATCAGTAGAGACTTTTTATTCTCCTTGCAGAACTTTTCAGTTTAGTCAGCAGTAGTTTCTTTGAGAACCCCAAGAGGTGATAAGTTGAGAGTCAGCTTATATAGCCAGGAAAAGCAAAGTTTTGCTTAGAGCAAGGACGGCATGCAAACCTTATTTCTAGGCTTGCAGAGAGACAAGGAAAACTGCATGGAAGCCAGACATGGTTATTATCTGTGTGTCATCCAGCACCTGGGAAGATCAGTTAGAAGAGTTGCTTCTTCCACCAAGGTGTGAATTAAACAGCTGTATGACAGGTGGAGTGCATCAATTAATACCGTGAAACTTTTAACTGATGAAGTACACTACACAGAAGTATCAAAATCATGATTCAGCTCTTACCATGATCCGTAATTATACCTGTGTCTGGTTTTTATGTGAAGCAAGGAGAAAATCAGTTTGTGATTAATCAGTAATTTTCCAAAATCTTCAGTAATCTATACCTATAAACTCAGAAAGAAAATTACAGTATTAATATGGAAGGAAACAACAGAGTCTCACATTCATTTAAATTAATCTAGTTTTACTGAAATGTCAGGCAATTGAAGACCATGGTAAATACACCATGGAAAGCTTTCTATATATGCTCCAGCTTTTATTGCACAATTGTAAACAAATCCCACCAAATATTTTTTATATGTTTCTTTTCTATTAAATCACAGAATAACTGTAATAATATTCATCTATACAATTTTTTTAAAAGAGCTTATATTTAAGCTTGTTGTATTTTGTACATATCTTTTCCCATGGGCAGAACTCATGCCATGGTTCACTTATTTGCTATAAGTTGGTGAATATTTACCTCACTGCAAAATAAACATAGTTGTTGTGGTTTTAATCTTATGGAAAAGAAAAATTTCATAGAAGTAAGAGTAAAAAACTGCTGCAACAACATAACATTTTAAAATAAGAGCAATTACAGATTGGTAACCTTTTGCAATTCAAGCAGACCTGAGTATTTTCATTAAGTATCCCTCTGTAAAAGGAGAGCAAACTCTACTTGCAGACTTACAGCTTACTATCATCCTTGTTCAGTATGAGGCAGCAAACTGATTTCCTCCAGTTATACTGATCCTAATTAGTAGTGCCAGTCAAATTAGTAATAAGAAAACTGCAAAGACCAGGGAATAATACTGTCTTCTCCAGCTTCTTTAATATATGCCAAAAGAGTCCAGCACGTTACCTTTAAGAATTCGCTTGAAGACAGTGGCCAAGGTTGCTCCCCATTGCACATACCTGATTATTTATACATATTTGCACTTTGTAGCTAGTGCCAGAACATTATGAAAGGACAAATACATTTTATTTTTGCTGCAGATTTTTTCTTACAGGTAGCCAAAAACGGTTCTTTGAAAAATTATCAATTTACTGTGACAAATATGCTGAACAAATCCCAGTAACTTTTGTGCTTGGTAAGTACCAGTTACATGTGAAATTATTCTCCAATGCTGTCTCTGTCCACACATTTTGTGAATGTCCATGCATGGAAGCATTTCAGAGCTGAGGGGCATGTGGGATGTTAGAGGCTCATAATAAATCATCAGCTTCCAACAGGTCTCCTTAAATTCAAGTTGCTTTTGTGACATCAACATTTATGCTTATGTTCTTAATGTACCAACAAAAAAAGTTTCCATATATGCGTGTGTATATATTTATGTATATATATTGCTAATTAACACTGATACATTATGCCTGACCTTTCAAGGCACTAAATCCACTTAAGTTTCACTACAGAAGAGGAAATTTGGAAGTTCATGGGTCTGAGACACTCAGCTGGAATGTGCCATTCTATTGTGCAGTGTCTATTAAATACTTAGCACTGATTGCATTCTGGGCTTTGACACGACTTACTGCATTTATTCTTGGAAGTGCAGCAGCTCAGTGTTATGAATAATACTCTGCAAACTAAATCAAAGTAACCCAAGCAGAAATCCTGATAGGCACTGGACTTTTTTTTTTTTTTTTCTAACCCCCAGGTTTCTACGTTACTTTGGTGGTGAATCGCTGGTGGAACCAGTTTGTGAACTTGCCATGGCCAGATCGCCTGATGTTCCTCATCTCTAGCTGTGTCCAGGGCAGAGACGAGTACGGGCGCTTGTTAAGGAGGACTCTCATGCGTTATGTGAATTTAACGTCTCTGCTGATCTTTCGCTCTGTGAGCACAGCCGTGTACAAAAGGTTCCCCACCATGGATCACGTAGTAGGAGCAGGTATCGGAGTCCTGCTCCCAAAATTGCTTTCCTTTCTCTCAGAGTTGGGGGCACAGGGAGAGAAAGAGCCAGACTCATTTTTTTTTCCTCTGTGGCCCCATGTGCACCCCACACTCCCCCATGTCAAAGCAGTCACCTTTTTGTTAGCGACTTAAATGGCATGACCTTAAGCATGCATCTTTAATACTCCTCAAGTCTTCATTTGGCAACACTATAGACATCAAATGAGTCTAAGACCCTTATGTGAATCTTCTTTCGGACACTGTGGATGCAATAGGCCTGCCCCAAACACTCAGGCATATGGAGCAGGTATAACATTCTCTAAAGCACGAAAAATAACAAAGCTGCAATATAGTATCATGCAGTAGGAATGGTAACTTGTTATATGGCATTGCCTCAATATCTAGGATATAACTTTGTCTTTTGTATCAGAAACTGATCTTTGCAAGCGCTTCACAAGTACAGCTTTATCTCAATTTATTTTAAGTAGACTGCATTTTAAGTAATCATTTTAAGTGTTGTGATTTACTTAAAAAAACCCCTCAGCTCCAAGGGTTTTTTCTTTAAATTTAAAACCTTACCTTAATGAGGTAAGTTTAAAAACTTACCTTAAGTTTTTCAGTGATAAATGTCCTAAGTATTAAGCATGTCTTCGTTTTCTGTTTGTTTTGATAACACAGTGAGTGTGATGATGGTGAAGGGAGTTCAGTCATGTAACACTTTGCTTGTTTATGAAGTACTGACCACTGCATATTTAAAAGCAAGGTGCCTTCTGACTGGCATGGTCAGAGTCAGAGGTAGAACACCAGTGCAAAGATGTGGGGATCTGTTCCAAATAGGAGAAGTCATATGTTTTTTACTAAATGTCTTTCACTTCTTAAATTTCTTCCTCTGGCAGAGATTGATAAGCAAAGTTGCAGCACGTTAAAATACGCAGTGTATATATATATATTTCAAATATGCGTGAGAACCTTTGGATATTAAAAAAAAAAAAGCCCAGGCAGAATGCACCAATCTTATTGTAAAAAAAATCATTTATTTTGGATTAATTGGGTTTTGAAGCTCTTTTTCTTGTGCGGTGCAACAACAGTGTTTACCTGAGCCTGTGAGAGGTCAAGGAAGCTTCTGTCGCTCTCCCCAGCAACCTGCTTCTACTACGCACTGGAAAATTACAGCATTTCCAGGCAGTTAATCCAGCTCTGCCTCCCTATTGCTAAAGACAATCTGTTCCAAAAGAGACAGAATGTCACAGTGTTGTACAAAAATTGTAGACTGGAAAACAAGTTTTGGTTGTTGGGGTTTTTTAATGGTGGAAAATATTCCACCATAAATTGTATATCTAAGTATTGATAGTGTAGTCAGTTCTGGATTTCAGTTCTTCTTCTGTAGGTTGTAATGCATATTGTGATGCAGAATTTTTATTGATGTAGTACTGAGCACTACAGGGTAATTTTGCTCCTATTAACATGCAGTGATTTAGACAACACTCTGCAATCATCCCCTCCCTAGCTCCCTATGGCATTCCATATCAGACTGCATGGGAGGGAGGCATTTATTATGCGAGCAGCAGAATATGATACTTACAGCACAGTCATCATTGAAACAACCTGTGAGGATTTTGCATTTTGCTGTCAAACTGTGAACTGCCACAGCATAACTACTGCTACACATTTCTCTTTTCAGCAAATGAACTGCTTAAATTCATAGATTTTAAATCTGAGAACAGGATCATGATAATCTAGTCTGACTCATCCATAACACAAGACACAAAAGCTTACTAACAGCATTCTTTATTATGTTGCAATTTCTGACTAAGCTGTAATATCTTCTAGGAATACAACCAGCCCAGATTTAAAATTCAGCTGGATGTATTGGAGTCTATACTGCACCCTAGGTGAACAGACATTCAGTGAACTTGGTGTTGAAGAGGGCAATTTTATTCTCAGTCTGAACTTGCACAGTGTCATCTTCTATTCACTGGATTTTGTGATGGGTTTAAGTTCTTCTTTTTTTTTATTAGATGAAAACACCATTTGTCTCTCAAGAGTTACCTAGTAGCAGAGTGCATAAAGGCTTGAATAAAACTCAGTAGCTTCACCATATGTAATCTCTCCCTACAGGATGTGGTCTTCAGTGCTGGACCTTCCTCCTGACTCTTTTTTATATTCTAACATTTTCTCAGGAACTGTAGGCAGCAGATGCAGGTAGATTCATGACATTGTGATGCTGAGTGCTGCAGCACATATACCATAAATATCAAATGCCTAGCAGCAGTCCTGAGATAGCACTTCTGTTGGCTGCAAGGTGCAAGGGGGAATCTGGATGCTCAAGATCACAAGTCTTAAAAAACAGAGTAAAGAGTGAAACACTGGGCAGAGAGCCACCAAAAAGAGCTGCTAGGAAATGCTGAAGAGAAACATGAGGTATGAACTCAACAACATGAATACCTAAGGATGGCTGAAGTCTGCAGTCTCAAATCCTCCCCTGAAAGGAAGCATCTAGATTAACCCTTTCCCACATAACACAGAAGCAGAAAGTGTAACTTTTATCTACTCGCTCATTGTTCCTTCTTCTGTAACCACTAGTGTCCAGAATATTTGATATGGGTACCCTGGACCAGTCTTATCTCAAACCATTCAGTTTTGTCAGGAGAACTGAATACTCTTTGAATCACTTGAGGAAGAACATGAGTGACTTTTTTTTTCCAGCCAGGCTTGTGTTCTCATCAATAATTATGCCATAAGATCTGTTTGGTTGGCACTGTTCACATTAGTGCCCTTTGATTCTTTATTGATTGCACCCCATGTCAATCTTCTCATACTTTCACAAGGCTTCAGTGCCCTGGCATTCCTTAGATCACCCTTTTCAAGATCTTGGCACAATATTTGACAAATATTTCTGGTTTTCTGGAGCTGCTCCAGTCTTCCAGTGCTTGTCAAAACCAGTGTTCTTTAGAGAGTTTCTCAGTTAATTCTTTAAATACTCCTAAAAACAAATAGTATGACCACATTTAGAAACCATGTAATTTTAATAACTGAGGTTTGATATCCTCCCCTGTATTTGGTGGAATATAAAATGTTTCTTTACCATTGCAATAACAGCAAGTGGTTCTGAGCCACATGTTTTCTCTATTGCCATCACCTTCACCAGCAGTAAGAGCAATCCAGAATTAGTATTTTCTGATTGAACTTTGAACTTTATTTTTATCTTTATTGTTAAAACAACAAGACTTTGTTGAGCTTTCCTGAACAAAAGGTGCCCAGTTTTAGTGGAAAGCTGAACTGATCCTTGGAGCTTTGCTGTTCTTTGTGACACTCCTTAGGCTGTGTCCTTCCAGGTAATGACTTCCCAGAGGCTCCAAGTGACTTACATCCAGTGGTTACTCCAGACTGTTATCCTGTCTCTGTTTCAGCCTGACAGAACCATCTTTTCCTGTCCTGTAATGATCAGGCTGGTCAGACAGAAACAAAAGGCAGCCTGAAAGACTGAATTTTAGGAGTCACGAGACATGACTAGCAGGTCAATTTATCTGGTTGCCTGATTGTTTCTGCAGTTGATTATGAGAGCTGGCTGCAAACTGCCCAGAGACCTTTTAAAAGCTTTATCTTATTCTGTTCTCAAATTCCAGCATACTGCAGGAGTATATATACTGTGTCTTGCTGCTGAACATCTCCTCTATCACAGAATGTTCTGTCCTGTCCTCACCTTCCTTCTCAGTAGTTGCAGTATTTCAAATCTCCTGTGTTGACTTGTTGCAACTGCACAACAGTGACATCTTCCTCAACAACAGAATATTTAAGAAGGTCACTGTGTTTAGCAAATCTTCTTTATCCTTATTCTCATTTTTATATGACACAACCAAGTTTCTGTATATTTATTTTTTTTGCTGCCCCGTGTATCTTTAGCCATGTTAGCAACTATAGACGTATTATCAGTTACTAGTTGGAGTCTACTCTCAATTCCTTTATTGAATTTTCAGCATTCAAACTTGTAATTGATTGGCTGAGCCACTTATTTTGGGGCTGTCACGTTACTAACTTTGTCCTGTTTCAGAACTAATGTCAACACAGCAAAAGAAGCTTTATACCCACCCTGTTAGATGGCACACCTGAGCAAAAATTAGGGTCCTCCAAACCTGCTCCAACCCCAGAAAATCCAGGATTTGGACAAACAAAAATGGGAGTTTTCTGAAATTGCTTTTCTCCAAGGAAGGCAAACAGCAGAGCAGAGCTTTCTGCACCAATGGGGTAGAGGTATTGCTCCAAAACCCAGCTGCTCCCTTGCCAAGTCCCAGGCAGCAACTGGTTCTGATGCAGGTTTTGTCACACACAGCCCTGGCTCCCCTGATATTTGACCATGGACTTGCTTGCAGTAGGGAGAAGAAGGATTTTACAAGGCAGGGGAACTCTTCAGGAAACATAATACCTTCCCAGCACCCCAGTGAGGCAAATTGCCAGGCAGAGAGCGACTTCAGCCTGCAGCCCCACAGCATGTCACCTGGCCCAGTGTCCCATTAGCAGCGGGATTCCTGTTCATGATTCTCCCTCCATCTCTTTGCATGCCTTCATAACCCCAAAGAAAACATGAAACAATCTGGCAGGGAAGTATTTCACTGGCAGAAGGCACACTCTCTGTTGAGCTCTGTTTCATGCACTTATATCCTCCATTGCTTGCTCACTGCTTTGCAAATTTACCAAAAAATTATCAGAATCAGAAGATCAGAAGGTCGGGTAACTGCCCTTACAACATACATTGAGATGCTACTGAAAGCTGTTATTGCTGAAAAGTGAGAGTTTCTTGACTGATATATCCTGTTCCTTATTTTTCTGAAAGCAGAATATGAAACTAGAGAGTAATTTGTGCAATTCTTAGTATTATATGTATCTACAATATGTCAGCAGTCAGACATGAGAACACAGTAATAGCAAATTATTGCCTGTATTGGTAAAGAGGAATTTTGCATAGATAGTTAATGCAAAAATAAGTTGTTTCAAGCAAGATCTATCTTGGGGAAAAAAGCTTAAAAAAAAAAAAAAAAAGGAGTAGGCTACTAATTAGAATTATAAATTGTGTTTAGAAATGTCTATGCAAATATCACATAAACAGATTCAAACATATTCAAAATTTATAGTAGCAGTAGCACTGAAAGCACAGAATAAATTAAGTCTTTCTTTTTTGGTAAACAGGTTTTATGACAAGGTATGAAAGAAAACTTTTTGATGAACTTAAATCTCCCCACTTGAAATACTGGGTTCCATTTGTCTGGTTTGGAAATTTGGCATCAAAGGCACGAAAAGAGGGAAGAATTCGAGACAGTGTAGATCTGCAGACACTGATGAATGTAAGTAGAAGAAGTAAATCTACAGAAAACCAACCTGATATTGCTATGTGGTAGCTTTTCACTTATATAATTGATTTTATTTAATGTGCACAGATCTCCTGTGTCATTGAAATTATCTTATGATTTATCCCAGTTTTCACTGTGTACCAGTGTACACTCAAAACCACAGAGCAGCAGTCCTCTGGGATTATTTGTATATGACTAAGAAGGTATTAAAAGAAGCAACAAATTGAAGAGTAAAATATTATTGTAACATCACTGTAAATTCATACTTGTTCTGTTGCTGAGAATATGAAAAATGAGAATAATCTACCGTTTTGAAGATTTTAATATCAGTTTCAGGGAAGATAATCTCCCTGAATATTTCATTAAGTGGTAAAACATCCTTTTTATGAAAGAACATATTCTCTTTCATATATCACTAGACTGGGGATAAGATAGAAACAGAAGATAGTTTGTGAAGAAATACATAAAATACTAAGCATTCCAACTCCATAAACCAAGTTAATATTCAAAAGGGGTGCTGGATATAGTTATGGCATCAATTTATATATACTATACTTCCACATCTCCCTGTCCTTCTATATGTGCAAAAATGAACTGTCACAAAATATTTATCATTCATAATGGTACCCCATGTAATTTTATTTTGTTGGGGTTTGTTGGTTTTTGTTTGTTTGTTTGTTTCCCCTTTAGGAGATGAATAAATACCGGTCTTGGTGCAGTCTTTTGTTTGGTTATGACTGGGTTGGAATTCCACTGGTCTATACCCAGGTACTGAGCTATTTTCCTTTAGCAAATTCAAAACACAATTTTCATACAAGGGGAGGTTGGTACCAAATATTCATAGTCTTAACCAGAGTCTCTGAGCTATGGAGCACTGGTTCACTCCCAGAGAACCATGGAGGCCTTGCTAACTATTTAAGTCATAGTTAATATAGAGCTGTTTTGAAGATCTTGCATAGTTTGGAAGAGGGGAGGGAAGCACTGAAATGTTTCTGTGTTTCCTGGATGTTCTTCCTGGCCATAATTCTACCTGTGGCCTTTCTATTTGCAATACCTTCCTACAGATTCATAAATTATATGGCAAAAGTCAGTCACAGGTCTTTGGGTATGTGTAGCTTTGTGCGTAAGACTGTTTTATTCCATTATTTCAATGAAGTTTTGTTCTTTGCAGGTTGTTACTCTCGCAGTCTACACTTTTTTCTTTGCCTGCCTGATAGGGCGCCAATTTTTGGATACTGACCAAGGATATCAGGGCCATGACTTAGATATTTACATTCCAATCTTCACACTGTTACAGTTCTTCTTCTATGCAGGATGGCTCAAGGTAAACTAGCTTTCTGGAAAAGTGATGGGGGGACCCTCTATGGGACTGGTCAAGGTGTCAGATCTCTGACACACTGTGAAGTCACCAAAGATCACTGGAGTTACACCAAAGCTGAACTTAGCCCCATGTGTTCTGTGGTCATACAGAAACATCATGCAATACATTTTTAATTGCACCTGATTGTACAGTAAGAAACCTGAAAGAACCTGAAAGAGCCCATTTGAGTAGCACCAATGCAGCCACAACTCTCCAAGGGAATATTACTCCAGAAAAATCCAGACTTGGCCTATAAAATGACAGATGAAAGATTAAAAAAAACACCTTTCTCCCATTCCACTGTTCAGTGGGGAAATACTGCTGCAGACCTGGTATTGGCTGAAAGAGACTGAATCATACTTTCTTCTTGTAATCAAAGCCAGCCTGTAGTATCTGCTGTTAACCTCATCAGATGCAGGCAGTTAAAGGTCTCCAGTTGCAGGGGGCTATGAAAGAGGGACAGCCAATATTGGCTACAACTTCACTACATAAAAACATTCATTACAGAGAGTTATACAAGGAATTGGATGCTGCCCATCAGTCCATTGGTGACTGCTAGGTTAACATATCATCATCAGTCTGATAGTTGAGTATCTCAAGGTGGTTCCCTCCTCTGCAGTAGACTAACTGAGAAAAGTTTCAAATAAACATCAAATTGGTATATTAGGGTTTGTGCACATTAGTATTTCCTTTTGTGTTTATTTATCGTGGCTGGAAACTTAGAGGAAACTTCTGATTTTTCTGTAAGAATACAAATTGCACAAAATTTGCCAGCTTTAGAGCCCCCTTCCCCCAGCCAGCTCCAAAGGGTAGAGAAGAGAGCACACTGAGCTGGCAGGTGGCAGAAAAAGTAAAATGCCTGCAGGGCAAGCTCCTCTAGTCCTGTGTCCTAGTAAATCAGAGGGAAAAAGGGTTTGCTGCATAGGGACCATCCCAGGTGGGAGCAGGAGAGAGAGGAAGGGAGGCTGCTGCACTGAGGGTAGCAATTTCTCCTGGAGAAAAATGAGGCTTTATCTCTAGGCAATGTCTTCCAGGGTTTTACTAGTGGGTTACAAAACTATAAGCTGTTCCTCTTGACTGCCCTTCTGGTGCTCCTGAGGGGAAATGGTTTCCCCTTCATCAGCACTGAAGGATGTTAGCAGCATCTCTTCCAGTTAGGCTCAGGGCTTCCAGCCAACTCCTGGCTACAGCAGGTATGAGACGCCATTGTAACTGAAAAATCTTCTGGATAAGAAAGTGAAAGGGAGGAGAAGAAGTTTTAAAAAGCTAGTTTAACATCAGAAGTGTTCCTTCAGACCAGAGGTTCATTCAAACCTTCAGTGCCCCGAGTCAGGATATTTCTGTCTTGAAGGTTACAGCCAGTTTCCTGCTGAGTGTGCTGGGCTTCGGCTGCCAGGCAGCAAAATGGACCCTGAGATATTGACTTCCAATAATTTGGCAATTCCTCAGAAATAATGACTAAAGTGAGGTAATTCCTTGGCCTCAAGCCTGGTCTGTTATATCTACAATACAGGGCCAAAGTTTCACATCATGTGAGACACTTCTAAATCCCCATTTTCATTACAGGCATAGATGGACTGTCCAAATACAGAGGTTAGTTGTCCAGCACTGCATTCCTTTCTGGAGAATAAAGCCATGTCTCACATTCCAGGATCAGGTCAGCCAAGCAAAAGGCCACCACTGCTGTTCCTTCTGTCCCAGTGCTGCTAGCTTTTTTAAGCTCATGTGATAGGTTTTTTGGGTGCTGATCTCTGCTTCACAAGAAGCTGATTCAGAGCCACAGCACAGACTGTGCTCTGGTTCCCTCCTGTTGCAGCACTTTCATAGCCATACCCAGAACTTAATAACATAGGCCAGTCAACGAGTGTGAGCAGAGGTGCCCCCTGTCTTCCTTCATTCCTCCTTACATGTGTTTTCATAGGGTTGGTCTGCTCAGCAGTTCCTTCGTTATCTGCCAGCGCTGGCCTGGGAAGTGGTGGCCTGGGACAGTCAGCTTACCCCTGGGCAAAACCTAGAGGCACATAGGAAAAATACCCAGGGAGCAACTGCCTTACCGTTAAAAGTTATTTAGATCATAGCTGTTCATAGTGAGGTTAATGAGCAGTACTGTTTAATCATGCAGCTTTTTTACCCATATACACATTCAATCAAGGGCCTGATTGCTGCTTCTGTGTGTGGCCATAGTGGCAATTAGGAAGGCTTGGAAGGGTCATCAAGAATGTGATTGGCTCCAAAGGCAGGGCTTAAAAAGATAAACAGGAGAAAAGCAAAGAGGGGAGAGGATATTTAACCTCAGTGTATCAAGGAAGTAAGAAATAGAGAAGCAGACTGCATTTCCTAAAACCTTTTTTTTTGTTTTTAATTTTCCTATTTCATCTTTTTTTTTCCACCCTCAGAAGCTATACTCTTTCTCCCCACAACTCTTTGGTAATCATGGGGATGAAGGGGCAGTCTCTGGTTGTTTTTCTACTGGATGTGGGCAGCCAGAGAGGGTTCTCTTCCCAGACTCGTTCCCGGACTAAGGTGCCTCACCACCAAGGTGCCTGAGCTCACTGTTTGCTTATCTCCTCCACAGGATGGGCTTCTGCCCTCCAGTTTCAATCACTTCAGGTACAGAAACCCAAGCCAGCAGGCTAAATTAAAGAACAGACTCTGATTCTGTCTCTTGGATTTGGCTAGCATGATGCATGGAGTCTGCCTGAGTCAAGGGTTTTGTGGGCTGTTTTTCCTGAAAAGTTGTGGAAGGTTGCCAATAGCATTAACCCCAACAAGGAAGCAGGGTCTGAGGGCTGAGCTGGAGAGACAAGCTCTACTCCATCCAGCAAACTCCAGCTGCAAGCCTTGGGGATACTGACCCAATGGGCTGGTAGACTATCATAGACAACAGTGCAGTAACAGAGCTGCTAAACCATTCATTTAAATGAGCCAAAGACGACAAGGAAAGGTAATAACTATCTTATGTGACAGTTACCCTGGGCCAGACATGTCTCAATTCCCAGTAGGCCAGCACCAACAATCATGACTGACAGCACCAGCAAGGCACAGAGTTATGGATCTATAGGGAAGGCAAGCTGTTCCTTCGCTAGGCTGGCAAAACCATCAAACAGGAGCTCAAGCTATGATTGCAAGTGACAGGCAGGGAGAGAGAGAAAAATCCAATCTTACTTTCTGTGCAGCAGTGTCCTGACATGGCATGCCAACGCCTCTTCTCTGTCTCATTTTCTTTTTTAGGTTGCTGAACAGCTTATTAATCCATTTGGAGAAGATGATGATGATTTCGAAACTAATTGGTGCATCGATAGAAATTTACAGGTTGCTGTTGCTATTTATACTTCCAGCTTTTCTGTACTATAGGTTATCATTACATTTAATCCTATTTCTTAAATTGAGGTACAAATTAGGGCAGCAAGTGTCAGCAGATCAAATTCTTTCCCTGAAGGCTCTGATCCCCCGAGTTTGTTTCTACAAGCTAATTCATCTTGATTTTGGTATTTGGTGTTTATGATCCCTGACAAAACATGCAAACAGCTGACCTCGAACTATAAGAACACTTGAAGCCTGGGAAAACATATAATGTGGGTCAATCCTGCAAAATCCAAAAGCCATTCCCACATAGATCAGAACACATTTTGCTAATCTGAATGTTTTGAGATTAAAATACTACATATGAACTTTCCTTTAAAATAAAAAAGGCAGTGAAAATGCTAAAAAGACCAAGCAGGGCCCTGAACTAATAAGCAGGGCCAGGACCATTCATCTTCTGACGCTGCCACCCACAGCAGCATCCGTGGTCGGCACAGGAGCCAGTGTCTTTAGTGGCAGGAGCTGTGAGATGACCAGGGTACACATTATTGCAGATACCCCCGATTCTCAAACAGCCCCTGTCTGTTGTGCCATGAAGGAGCTCAGTGACACGAGAAGGCACCTGCCACTCCCCTTGGATAGAGCCAAGCACAAGGCTTGGCAACGAGCTGCTGTCAGACCCCACTTCAGCTGGGGACCACTCAGACAGCAAAGCAGAGCCCAGGAGTTAGAGGGAGCAAGGGCAGGCCAAGCAAACCACCATATTAAGCAAAGTAAGCAATGCAGGTGTGCACAGGAGTGGGAAAGGACTTCACACTACCAAAGCTTAGCACTACTTCGGGGTACTCCTGCTACAGTGCCTTACAGCCTTTTGTACAAAATATATTGAAGGCCCTAGAACAGGATGGTCACATACTTGGATCTGAATGTCTTAAAATGGGGATGAAGCTTATCAGAAAGATTCTTGACCTCCAGACATTTTAAGGAGCACAGGTAATATTTTACACAAACTTTTCATAGCAGAGAGGATCACATTTAACTACATCATGTGTGTGGAAAGGACTACAGTCAGACATAAATATTTTTGCAGTACAGAAGACTCAGTTACAATAAAATTTATACTTTCATGAATATAGGTGGATATAGGGGGGTTATTTTATAATACTGAGTCTCTTCCTATTGCCCAGGCCATAACACACAGCTTAAAGGGTTTCTGAAAGAAATGTTGACCCAGGGAATATAAAGCAGATTATTTCATATACTGTACTATGCTGAAAGTGACATGATTTATACAAAAAAAAAAATCTAAGGTCTCACTTCTGGCGGTGGATGAGATGCACATGAACTTGCCAAGGATGGAGAAAGATATTTACTGGAATGATTCCTCTGCCCGGCCTCCCTACACAAAAGCAGCTGCTGATTACTGTATTCCTTCATTTCTTGGATCGACTATTGAAATGGGGTGAGTGGTACTAAGGTCCCTAATGCCATCAGGAAGATCACCACCTTATAGCCCACGCTGACTGACAGACCGTCAGCACAGGGCTGTGACGATACTGCAAGTGGGGGAGCTGGAAATGGGAAGTGGTGTTAGGAGGGAGTGGACAGGCTGGTGTTGGTGGGATGATGTCTCCAGTGGTCCATGTGTGCATACAAATTGTGCACATGTAGCTAAATTGTATAATTAGTAAATAGAGCATGTTTGCAGGAGAGTTTATTGCCAGTCTCTGAGCACTGGATGGCACCTGAAGAGAGTGACTGACTTTTCTTAATAATCCTTTCTTCACTACAGCTGCTTCATACACCCCCAATTAGCAAAATAGCTATTCCTTTGCTTATTTAGTTAGCAAATGACAGCTAAAAACAGTCCAGATTTTTGTGAAGTTCAGCAACAAATCATTTTAAATGTTGTATGACTTTTCACTGACTAATAATCTGGGCATGGAAGTTGGAGCGGTCAGATTTTGTGGCAGGATGAAGACAATTTATTTGGAGAGATTAACACAAGAACCATCATTACAAAGAAACATATAGATGATATAGGACTGCCCCCTGTTGTTGGGATCTACCTGAGAAATCAGTGATAGGCCAGTTGGTTAACAAGCTGTTACTTTAAATACTTGTGAAACTTTCTTATCTGAAAATCTTTTCTAAAACTTTACAGTAGCCATTTTGTTAGCTTCAAAAATTATCTCAAGATGTTTACAATTTTCCCATCATTCCCCACCTTTATCAAAATAAAAGGTGCTTAATTTTTTTGTTTCATTTGGCCTCAAAATTGCTGGTTTTTCATTTTTATTCCTCTTATTTTTTCATTTTTGCATGCACTCTACTACAGAGGACAATGAGTTTATATGAGTTCTTATTACAATCAGACTCTTCAGAATTATTTCCTTTTGGAAGAACTATAAAATGACAAAAAGAATAGTAAAGAACAAAGTTAAAAAAGTAAAGAAGAAAATCTCATAGAATATAATTTATTTTACTGCAGTTGCTAGGGGGAAAAGGTGGCAAAGAAGAAACATTGTTAGATCTGCAAACAATTTTTTTAATAAGAAGGACTTCTCACAAAATATGAAGGAAAGAGTGAATAAACAGTAGCTCCCTGATAGCCCTGTGAAATGCAAACAGCTCTGATGAGATAATTTTTTGTTATTTTCCTATCTGAGATGTTTCTCTGTGTATATCTCTAAAAATAATGGGTAGTTCTTATGCAGACTTCAAAAACAAGTTCTAAAGATTCAACCAAGTCCAAAGCAAGTGTACAAAACTTGAGCCCAGTTCCAAAGCCTTCTTCAGTCACCTCAAGCAGACATCCAGAACAGGTTGCCCAAAGAGGTGGTAGATGTCCCATTCCTGGAAAGATTCAAAGTCAGGTTAGATGGGACACTGAGTAATCTGATCTAGCTGAAGCTGTCCCTGTTCATTGCAGGAAGGTTGGATTAGGTGACCTCTAAAAGTCCCTTCCAACACAAACTATTCTGTGATCTTCACGAATGCTGAATGAAATTCCTCTGTCCCTGCAGGGTAGTGTTGCCTCTCTGTGCTCCTTACCTTGGATTAGGCCCGAGCCCCTTTGCCATTCTTGCCCTTAGGACAGATAACTAGGCCAGTTTGGCTTGTCCTCTGGGCTGCACTGAGTCAGTAACGTGTACGGGATTGACTGGCAGGTGCAGCAACAGTTGTTCTCATGAACCACCAAGCCTGTGCAGGAGCAGACTACCAGGTACAGGTGAGACTTTCAGACACACTACCATGCCCCAGAAGTGAGATTTGGCCATCTGAGTAATTCCAACATTTTTTGAAATTGTTGCACTCTGCTTCCAGCAGTAGCTTTTTCACTGTTTTTATTTTTGCCCAAAGGATTCTCCTGAAAATAACTACAGCATCAAGCAGGACTTCTTTCTTCCCTTTCCCTCACTCTAAGCACAAGGGTAACCATGTGGAGCTGCCTCAAAGGGCTGCAGCCCAAATATGAAATGGTGCCAGATGCCTGGCTGGATGCCCCCCCAGCCTGGTCCTCAGGAGAACGGGGATCTGGACGTTGAGAGCACTCTGGCTGGTGTGATCTGGCTGGTTCAAAGGCACAGGCACTATTTCCTGGCACTCTCATCCTTTCAATGCTCTTCCTTAGGGACACACTAGGGCCTTGCTTCCTATGTCTTCCTGCTGAGACAGCGGGATATATGTGCATAGAGACCTCATACTTCCTATGCATAAGTGACACCTACTACCTGGCTTTATTTGGCAGGCTGGCTGATACCGATTTCCTCTACGGGGAAGAGTGGCCCTGGGAAGAGGAGAAACACCGAAGACAATATTCAGTGTTGAGAAGAGTCAAGAGATTTCTCAGTGTCCACGAGGGTCCTGCATACCCGACTCAGCGGCGCTACAGTCGGCAGACGAGTGAGAATTCGGTGTTTTTCCCAGCAGATGAAAAGGGGCACATCAGACGGCTGCAGGAAATGCACACAAGAGGGAGGCATTCTGCCTCAAGCTTCAAGAGGAAACATGAAGGAGCTGACAGAAATAACAGGCTTCATAGTAGCCGAGATTTAGGACCCATAACTGAAACCTCAAGGAACGAGGCACAGTTCGGTGACAGTGACACCTTATCTGACACAAACAAACCAGTTCCTGAGGTCATCATCTCTGAAGCCGAGGAAAATGCACTTGGCATGCTGGACAAACCAGATCTGCCAACAGAGCGCTCCGCAAGCATGCCAGAAGAGCAGCTCAAAAGGATCCTAGCTGAGGCAAATGTGGGTCTTCTGAACCAACCCTTTTTCCCCCCAGAAATGACTACATACATCGCAAGCTCGGAGGTGCATCAGTCACTTCCTAGTGTGATAGGAGATCCCAAACATGAGCCCCATGGTAGTAACATAGCTGGTCTCATAACAGATCCCGAGAGAAACCTTCAGCGATGGAGTTTACCAAGCTTCCACAGTCCTAGTACAGCACCTAGTGCAGCTGACAGTGAACCACCTTTAGCAGATTCCAGGACAACTTCACAACAAAAGACCTTTAGTGATGGAAACAATGTTACTTCTGCTGCTGCACCAGAGATGTTTGAGATGCAGCACTTATGGGAAAACATGGACAGTAAAGAAACAGCCATAGTAGAATTTTCTAATGAGGAAAGTGAAAGAAAACTTTGACCATGCTTCCTCTGGGTTTGACTAAACTTCTTGTCTTCTCTTGAATGTGGTTCTCGTACAGGTTTGCTGAAAGTGCAGAAGGGCAGACTTGATGCTCAGACAAGTCCTGAGCAAGATCCAACAGAAGATTTGGGACCTAAATAAGAGGCATTGTGATGCCTCTTATTTACCATCAACGCACAGGACACCAAGCTGTGTGGGTTCAAATAGTCTAAAAACTAAGGTTATCAGAAGAGTGGAGGCAGTTCTGTCCACTTTGAATGAACACTGAACACTGCTGCCTTTGTCCACTCCATCAGGTTAAGGTCCATGACATACTTGTAAGACCTATGAAGACTTTTGTTTTCTATTCAAGTGGCTCAAAGGCGAGGTGTGGGCTCAGTTCTCTCCTCGGCTTGGAGAGATTCAGCCCACCATCTCTTACTGCCTGGAGGAACACTTGAAAAATTAGGCTTCTCATTTGTCTAAGACAATAGTCTGCCCCACTCTTGCTGAAGCTATGCCACTGGAAAAATAAAAGGATTAAATGTTTAAGTTCATTAAGAAGAATGGAAGAGGCATAACTGCTGATGAGCAGGGCATGGGAAGTCTTAGTCTTGGTCTTTGCTCCCTGGAGCATGTATGTAGCATAGCCAGTGGCTGGTTAGTGTAAAATGAGGATCCCAGGTGGCCTCTCTAGTGATGACAGAGCTGTGGCACTCTCTCAAGAGGTGGTGGAACTTCAGGGGCAACTGAGCTTAGAGCTCCAGTCTTGTGGAGATCTTCAGCTGGAAATGCACAGGCTACAGTAATGCCAGGCAGACAACAAAATGGACCAGGACCACTAGCAAAATTGCTTTCCACTTCCTTCCCCTGCCCCCATTCCCATGCTTCCAGACACACCATACACATTCTCCATTAACTCAAACCTGAGCTGGCATTAGGGGGCTCCTGCTGCTCCAGGGGGAGCCAAGCCACCTCTCTAAACCTCCTGGTAGTGACCTGGCCTTTCAGCTGTCACTCCTACAAGATGTCTCAAAGCAGGCTAGGAAAGCAGCAGCAGCTCCTTGTTTTTAGCTCTTTGCCCACATTTATAAAAACACAGTCCAGAGCATGTCACCAGTATTCTCCCCTGAGTAAGTATCCAAGTAGATAGTCTCAATGGAAAAGGGGGAGACCAGATAGCTTAAGAAAAGAAAGAACAGAGAGAAGAGGAGACACAGAAAATTATGGGTCTGCAACAGCCTGCAAAAGCAGTATGGACTGTATAGACAGCAAGTCCACCCAGTTCTCTTGCCCAGAAGGTTGCACTTCAGGCAATAAACCAGCATCTCTGACAGGATAACTGTAGCCCCAGTGGTTTCTCAGAGTCTTTAGGACTCCCTGAAGCTGGGAAGGAGCTCCTGCTTCTCTGGCCAACAACTTAGATGAGGAGCCCTTCCAGCAGGCTGTCACATACAGTAGGACTCTGCTCTCTCATCTGGGTAGTCCTTGAACAAAAATCAACTACCCTCCCCACTTCTACGTCTTCCAGCATTATTTCAGTCTGGGAACTGGATCATGATAGTGTATATTAGGCAGAGCATGAGCAGAGCCACCCTTTCAAATCCTTCAAAGACATTTGAAAAAGCACATCTATCCTCACCAGTTTAGGAAGCAGAGGACACTTGGCCCAAGGAAGAGCTGTTTAAATTCATATTATGTGAATTCTATGTATGCAGAAAAACCAAGCACAGATTTCTCAAGCACCTCTGGAGGCACTTCTTCACACCATGAGATGAGGTGACACTGGTGTCTGACAGCAGCTTCAGTGCAGTTTGATCACACTTTGGAGTGAGGTGTTCTGGTGCAACCTCACCCTTGCCACTCCACAACAAGTCCTCAGGCAAATGAAGCTCTTTTGTTCAGATTTGACCAACAAAATTAAAAACTATGAAGTGAAATTATATTGAAATAAACAGCATCTTAGCCTAGCAGTCCAATTTTCTGAATGGCCCTTCCTAGGCAATACCCAGCTCTGGAAGCATTGCCTCTTTCCTCCTGTTTCTTCTTGTAGCTGAAGCCATACTTTTCTATTCAATACCTTCTCAATTTAATTACATCTGCAACTGTCAAGGAACTTCATTTACCAATGAGGTTAACTTCAACAAATGGTAAATTTTAAGTATAAACAATACATTTTAAGGATACCCAGACAGCTCCAATAGCACAGCTAGAAACAAGGTAAAATTAACTGCTGCTCCCCTCTGTAGCACTTTGTTAAAGTCAGGAAAGCAATACAAATTTCTGGGAAGTTCGGCCATATGCAGTTTGGCTGTGCATATATAGGAAGGCTTTTCAGTGGCTGCAAAGAAAGTCTGGCCCATTATCAAGCTTTCTCCTTACAGTACATAAGGTTGAGGAACAGTGCTTCCTACTGTAAGGGAATTTAAGCCAGAAATTAGAAATGACTGTCAAGTGTTCCCAGCAAGTCTGCACTGAGAGTCCAGTCCCATCACACCTCCTCACTAATCCTTCACACAGTTTCCACCAGGGTTTAAGGTGTTGGAGGAAAGTGCTCTTCCTCCTCAACCCATATGTCTGCGTGTTTCATCTCAGCACTGCTAGGCATGAAAGAGCCTCCCCAGCTTCTCATTATCCAGCTCTGCTCATCTTCCATCAGCCTGATCACTGTCTAGGATGCACACTGCTGCTTTCCACCAGGACATTATACATTTGGTTATACATCAGCAATGATTTTGCTACCTCTCCCACTCACTCTGCCAGAAGCCCCTGTCTTCATTCTTTGATGGAAGCTAAGGGAGGCCACACAGCAGCCATTAGACTGATAAAAGCTTCAGTCCTACGGATGTGTCTACTAGACATGTAGACGCATGTTAAATTAGGAATGACAGCTCTGAGGCCACACAACGCAATCTGCAATAAACAACTAGCACTTCACACAGGGGGCCAGCTCCGAGATAGCTACAATATTCTGCTCGTTGCTTGTAAAGAAGCTAGTTTTGGGATGAGTTACCAGAAAAATTTCCTCTCCTCATTTAATCTGTTATCTCACTTTTGCAAACACATGTGGACTCTGATTTGTATTACATTATCTTTTGGGATTATGTGCTCTCTTTTCTTAGTAAACTATTTCCAACTGAATGGTAAATGGATTATTTTAGCAGACCCAACAATCTAAAATTCATGTTCACAGGTATAAGCAATGTTGAATTACTGCATGAATAAAGGCACTTTGAGAAACACCATCATCTTGATTGTATTGAACTCTCAAAAAGCATTTCTGACAAAGGTTTGACCTACCATGCAAGTCAACTTGATATCTACCAGGAACAATGACACAGACTTACAGAAGTTGGCAAAGCTGGAAAAGAACAGGGTCAAGTTAGCCAAATAGGTCAGAGCAGCAGCTTGCTCCTATCAAATGGTGTTAATCTTGAGCAGGATCAGATATATCAGAACAAAGGGAGGGCCAGTCCCTCTACATGATGCCTGATTTTCCACCTATTTCTAGGTTGTGTTCACACTCTGCACTGAAATTCCTAAGCTAAGATGTCAGTGCTGGGACTGACTGGTTACAGGAACACGTCTCAGCAACCTTAAAACCTTTGCCATAAATAACAGATCTCGGACCGCAAGCTCATGTCTAAGGGATATATATGTATTTTAGAAATAATGGAAATGTACCAGAGTGTTAAGTCTTCTGCATAGTAAAGAAAACAAAAATACTTTGTTACTGTTAAATGAGGGATAGAGCTTTATACGTGTTTGTTTGTCTTGGTTTATGACCAAACAAATGAAATTTTCTAGATAAATAAGTTAGCTCATATAAGTTGTCCATTCTTAAACAGTGATAAGCACAAAGGGGAATCAAGGCAAGATTGGTCTAAAATACATGATAACTTCACACAGCTCAATCTCGTCTGCAGAAGGAGACAGCTGGCAGCAGAGTCTTCTTTGCTGGAGGTTGACAGCCTGGATGCCAAATGTGTAACACAATGTGGCTGCAAATAGAGAGTCATGAAAACAGGCACAGGAGAAAGGGAATGAATACTTCATACTGAAAGGCAAGATCAGTGTGTCAGAGATACCTACAGGCAAACTGTCTTGCTTTAGTAATACTTATTGAGTGTTACAACTAAAGCCTCAAAATCTAAGGGGTTGTGATCGTAATGCTGCCAAGGCCAGCAATGGGTGTTGACTTTGGTCTGTGCTAAGCACACCCAGGCAGATGCCAGCAGCAAATCCCTGGGGGCCACCAACCCCTGTTTCAGCAATGCCACCATGGGGCCAGTCTCCAGACCCCCATGGCTCTGCCCTGCTGGGGAGGTGCCAAGAGCACAGGGCTGGGGCTGCGGACATTTTCTGGCTGTAGGAAGACACATGCCAACACATCACACCTTTCCCCTCCAGGACACAGAGCAACCTGAATTTTCAGTTGCTGTTACACCTTCTCCTCCCCTTCCTCTCCAGCACTGGAACCACTGAAGAAAATACAAAATGTAGCTGAAACAGCACTAGGACCAAAGCAGATTTTGCTTATGTAAGTTTTATTCATGTGTACTGGTGCAGTATCAGTTTTAGCAATCCAAACAAACACTCCAGTGGGTATCATTTTGGTGAATCCTCTTTTGCCAAATCAGTGCAGCTGCCTGTGGCTGTTTCACCTGAAACAGCTGCCAAGGCTGACAAGAAGTGGCTGAGCAAGAGGCAGTAGATGTCTAGTGCTGGTGCACCTCTGAGGTGGAGGGAAGTGTGCTATGCCTTTGCATGGGCTGCGGTCTGGGTTCTGTAATGTGAATAGATGCAGCTCCAGCTGCTCCTGCTGCCAAGGGGCAGAGGTGTCAGGTGCTAAAAGCAGCATCTGACCTAACACATGGATGTTAAATGCTGAGACCCAAAAGAGGAATAGAAAAATATCCAGCGATAATGAGTCTAAGGGAAAAAGCAGGTTTGAGTGATGGTGTAAGGAACAGGAAATTGTGTGCAAGGAACAGTAGTGAAAATTAGTGGTCACAGAGACAACAGTCAAATTCTCCTTTATATAAGCTTGTTGAAGCAAGCTAATTTAAAGAGAATTTCCTTGGCACTAAGGAAACAAAGTTAAGCATGGAAAATAATGAGGAAAAAGAAAGTTGTAGGAAATGAGGTGGAAACTAGCAAACAAGAAGATAAAAAGGATAGCCAGACCAGGCAAGACTGGAATTAGTTTCCCCAGCTCATAACTTCTATCTTGTCAGACTGGCACTGTTCAGCATTTTCATTCTTCCTGATGTTTTGCAAATCTGAGTGCTGAGCTGTTTCTCCTTTATCCTGAGAGTTGCGGGTCCATCAGTTACTCAGGAGATATTGTTTCTTGGCTGTAAACATATAGATATTGAACAAAACCACATCATTTGGGACAAAGATCACTGCAAAGTCCCTAAAACCTGGAGGGGGACAACACAGCATGCATTTAGGTCCAAAGTTTCAGTAAAATCCCTTCTTCACACAATATTGAAGATCATTACATTAACATTTGAGGTAAGACAGAATAGATGCTATTATGACTCAGTAGTAATCATTCCTGTGAACAGCTTTTGCAAATCCCACTCTGTCATTCCCACGATCAAAAATGCAGTAAAATGCAGACATGAAGACATCTCCCAAAATCCAGAGTGGGCCAGTGCGGGTGGGGATGTCGAGAGACTGAAAGCCACTCATGCAGAAGGTTTGGTCGTCAATAGACTCCTGGAAGGGAAAGCATGTGTCCTTGCAGCAGCCTGCTCCAGCCCCAGCTCGGGAAGCAAGGAATAGGGAGCAGGGAGGCTGCAGATACACACCTTGAGGATGTATTGCTCTGCTGTCAGCTTGTACTCATGGTGTCCGATCGTGAAGCTTATGTGAGGCAGGCTTGACAATCTTCTGCAGTCTACAAGAAACTGTATGCGATGCACTGATTGAGATGGGATCAGTCTGTCTTTTTTTAAGTATTACCCTTTGAATTCAAGGCTTTTGCAGCAGGTAATGGTGAATGTACTACAGAGAAACAGCATCAGGCTGACTTATAGCCCAACACCGCCCTCCGGCTTTCCAGTTCCTGTACTTGGTCAAACCAGCCTAGCAGCCCAGACCACTGCACCAAAGCCCCTAGTGACTCAAGGCCGATGAAAATCCTTGCAAATCCCAAAGGCAAGGAGATGAAGGGGACTCTGATGTCCTCCCTGTACAACTCAGAAAGAAAACTGAGAGTGTAGTCCCCAGCAAGTCTGCATTAGCAAGGTCTGCTGAGCAAAAGTCCACCGACATTCCGGCCTTGACCAGCTGGAGGGAGCTGCCTCCAGCCATGCAGGAAGCACCCTATGGCTGCAGCTCACCACATGTCCTCCAATAACACCATTATTTTAGGGAAAAAACAAGCTAGTGGGGAATACAGCACTTTATACTTATACTCTGCCTTAGAGTGGGGTTTAAAGAGCAGAAGGACTAAATTCTGGCATGGTCATTAATTTCCATAAATAATACATTCACTTACAGTAACACAGAAGATAATTTCCTGGCCTTTCTAGTTATTTCATGAAATAACTGGTGTGTTAAATGGTCCTGCAGAATGCTCCAAGTCTCAGAGGGATCTTTGCTGCAAACTGTAGTGTTTAAAGTCATTGCTTTAGAGGCTTCCTAGAAGGAAGAATCTGCTTTTTGCTGTTTTTCAATCTGCTTTATGAAACCATAACACTAAATCTTGTGTACACTTACCAGGTGTCATACCATTAAAACAAAATAAACCATGAGATACAGAGGACAAGGGTAGAAAACACCAGTATAATGGTTTGCAGGATACAAGAAGCAAGACATAATTCTTTTACATAGCCAGTACATCCAGAAAAAATTAATCTTTGCTGGAAAGGGATGAAAGTTCTAGTAAAATTACTGATGGATACACTCACTTTTTCTGGGATAAATTTCAGCCAATTTATTCTGCCTGTCTGTGATTGTGAAAAGACCAGTCATAGAAACCCTTATTTTCAGGATACTTTTTTGCAGAATCTGAGATGCCAGCTGAGGGTTCTTATGTCAGCACTGGAGTATATAAACTTATACTGCAATGACCTGTTCCTTGTTTATACTATGCTAGTATAAGTACCTTGGAAATGCATATTTTATCTATGTTCATTAGTGTGTACCAATATAAAAACAACTTGCTATCAAAGCATGCTCTTTGGCATGTGTCTGAAAATTTGAACAAAATCAAAATGTATAGTTGAGAAAGAATCAGGAGCTTCAGGAACCACTGGAGTCCTCCTATTACAAAGTGAGGTGGATTAAGAGTCCACTTTCATCTTTGCTCTTTGCCCAGTGCACTGGGCAACTGTAATACTCTTAATTTTCTTCCAAGAGCATTTTTGGGTCAGGTTAAAGACAAATGCAAAGTTAACAGAACCCGTATGTGGCAGCTTTACTTGGGGCACTGGAGCTGTGGCAATGTGCTAGCAATCTGTGGGAATCAGCCAAGGGCCAGCAATAAGGCACAGTAGAAGAAAGCTGCTCTTTCCCTGGAGCCAGGGACAGGAAGAAGTGGTGGAAGCATCAGCAGGGGGGATGCAGGAGAGAGCAGCAGGCAAAGAGGAAAACAGTAACAAGTGAGAGGAATAAGATTCAGAAGGAATAATAAGAGACAGCAAGTCTTGTCCTGCGCCCTGTGACTCATCTGCCAGGAGCCACTGTTGTGAGTGACACTGATGTGCATCCCTCCCAGGAGCCCTGCATGGCACCACCTGCTCCATGGCAGGCGGACAGTGAGAGGTCCTGTCAGTGAAGCCACCGTTAGGCTGTCACTAAAATACCATTCCCTTTCCATTTGATGCTGACATGGCTGGCCATCAGCACCAACCCCCTCCTGGCTTGGGAGAGCCAACAGCTATAACTGGAGATATTGAAAATCCTCTGACCTGCCAAAAGAAAATTATCTCTCATGCAGAGCACAGATGGATTCCTCAAACAAATGTACTCACTATTTCCTTACATACCAGTTCTGAGTATGGGAGAAGAGGTGACTGTTTGGGAGGAGGCCTGGGGCAGCAAGGCAGATAGGTCAAAAACAGATTGGCTCTGGGTTCAGTGCTATTCTGGAAGCAAGGCTTTTGCTGAGACCTTTCTAACTAATTATTTTGGTTATTTTCTCACCCTATAAGCTCTTTGCACCAAATACCAGTTTCCCTTCCCATCTGGCTGTTTTCCTTCCATACAGTTTTTACCTCTCCAGTATTTGATGGGCTTGCCCCGATATATTCCTGTAATCGCCTGATTTGTGAAGAGGGTCCAGTGATAAGAGAAGTGCCTGAGTCAACGATGGCTTCGCAGCCATGGAAGCAAAATGCCACCCGGCCCTGCATCTTTATACTGCAAGTGAAAAACAAAGCATCTTTAAGCAAATGGCATATGCACTGTGACTGAAACATCATATTATTGTTAGCTAAAGTACCAGAGTACAGACTGAAGTGTCTCCAAGGTAACAAGCGACAGGACAAGAGGAAATGGCCTCAAGTCGCACCAAGGCAGCTTTAGATTGGATATTAGGAAAAACTTCTTCACAGAAAGGGTTGTAAAGCATTGGAACAGGCTGCTCAGGGAAGTGGTAGAGTCACCATCCCTCAAAGTGTTCAAAAGACATGTGGATATGGCACTTGAGGACATGTTTTAGGGTTGCACATGGTGGTGGTGCTAGACTGGCTGTTGGACTTGATCATCTTTGCGGTCTTTTCCAGCTTTAATGATTAAAATTAGCTGCCAAGCTTTGCTAAAGACAAGAATGTCTGTGGATACACTTTTCTCTCTTGGGACTCCTAATCACTAATCATTTGCTGCCTGCTGATGAATTTGTCCTCACCCACAGGGATGTGTTCTCATTAATTTAGGCAGCATGCTAGAGGAAGAACAAAGGAACACTGACTGCTTTGATCAAAGTTAGCAAGAAAGGTGAGAACAGGACCCAGAGCTGGATTCAGCCTGTGGGTGCCTTAACCTCCTAACTTAACAGTTAAAACATACTAACTTGTTCTCCTAGAAACCAGCCACCCATGTCACAGCAGATTTAGAGAGCTAACAAACCCCAGTCTCACCCTGGTGTACCCCCTCTTTGAGAGGCACAAGGGTAAAACACTGCAGCTGAGTCCCCTGCGTCTGCATCACTAGGTGTTTCTGTCCCTGCAGATTTTACCTGGGGAGGCAGATTTCACCAGGTTTTTCATACATACATACATACATACTTGTTCACATGTATTTGCCAGTAGCTTTTCTCGGTGACTGGGACCCAGTGGATTGAACCTTTGTAGAGAGAATGGTCTATCCCCCCCAGAATCAACTCACCACCATTCTCAGTGTCATCTCCTCTGAAAGAAGAAGACAAGGTAACACAGACATGGGAGGGTGCCAGCATGGATGAGATTACACTTAAAATGCAAAAGACAAATCACATCCTATTATAAATTCAGATATGGATGGATGAAAGGGATTATTCCTAAATTATCACTCCATCTGTCCCAAACAACATCTGAAAAGACTTACAGTAGGCTGCCAAGGTAGGCATTAGGAGCAGGTTGAGACAGTTGCTACCCTCACCTCAGAATAAACACTAAAGAAATCAGTGGAGTTGTGGCTAAGTCCAGAGTAGGGAACAACATTTTTCTGCAATGTGGCTACTTGGGCATAGGACAGCATTTCTGTTCATCTCCATGGGCCAGAAGGAAACCTCTGGCAACAGACATGGTGAGTCTGAGCTGGGAACTTTTCTTTATGACCAGCTCAACAAGAATAAATCTCTGTCCAAAAAGGCATGGTCCGCCCATAACACTTTTTCTTTTTATGCCATATTTTTCAGTGTCAAATTGGAAAAAAAAAACAAAACCAAGAACCAAAAAAATGATGGAAATTACCGCCTAGATTTGAAGCTTTATACAGAGGCACAGTTATTTCTATCAACAATTAGAATAAATTTACTTATTTTTTGCCAGTGCCATTTTAAAGACTGACCTTTTCAGATAGAAAGAGAAGACGGGCTCCTCTACCAAGTGCTGGTTCATGATGCTGTCAAACACAGGCAGAGCATTGCCCACTGCTAAGGAGGGGTATCCTAAGCCCAGCACGCCATCAAAGTGGGCAAGGATGAAAGTTGTTCCTGGCTCAAACACTGACTCACCAAAGTCTTGCCCCTTGATGGAGATGTTACTTATCTGTTTGGTTAAAAAGAAAATTAATAAATAAATAAAAATAGACAAAACATTTGAAAGTAATGACACCATCAATTACAAGAAATTATCCACATTTCAGATCCATATCAATGGATTCATTCAGTTTATAAAACCTGGGACTTGTATCAATACAACAGGTGCCCATTTCACAGGTAGGCTGCACTAATTCCTTAGAATGCCTTATTTGTGAGGTCCCTTGTTCATAAACCCGGAACAGACAAAGACCCAAGAAGACAAGCAGAAATGAAAATAAAATCTTAGGGATTTGTCTTGATAGCCCAAAGCTGGAGCAGCACCCACACCTCTCAGTATGTGGCTAGGTGGGACCTCACCCTGCCTAAACCAGGCAAGGTTTTCCAGGGCAAGGCCGGTATCTGAAGTGTCTGAAAACAGTTGACCTGGAGGCTGACACCCATTTTAGGTGGATGCTCACCTGCAGTGTGTCTCTGCCAGCAATGCCCAGAAGCTGTCCCGAGCCGTACTGCAAGGAGAAGGCTTCCCCTCCATGCTCATATGAATCCGACTTGAAGGACTTAAATTTCTGGTGAACCCCTAAACAAAACAAATTACACCTTTGCACTGAGGGGAGGTCCCAGCAATGCACCTGCTCTCCAGTGCAGAACCAGATGAGAGTTTTGCTTCTCTTATGAGAAAAGTGTGTATAGAAATACTGCAGGCACCTCAGTTCCCCTGTAGGGCACACCATTTTTTTTGTACCTGAGAGATTATTTTGCATTTTAAAGACCAATTGAAACAAAAATAGGCATTTCCACCAATTCTGGCCGCTCTCCCAGATCTATTTTCATGCCTTTTACATCAGGCACCTTGTGGTCTGGAAGGACAGCTGGCAGCTGCAGTCGGCACCTGTCCTGGCTGCAGGATGACATGAGGGGCAGAGGCAGAGGAGAAAACTGGGGAGGAGAGCAGCCCTAATGGATGCTCCAAATCCTTCCCTTCCAAATCCCTGCTGCAGGCGAGCTCCTTGGGAAAGGAGAAGTGGTCAAAGTATCCAAGACATGAGGAGCATAAGGGAGAATAATGTTTCTTACTGCACGCCTCGCTGATGCAATAAGCGGAAGGGACCCAAAAATTGGAGGAGCCAGTGTCAAACACGACGGTGAACCTCTGTGGGGGCGTGCCGACATTCACCACTCCGTAGTACTGCGCCTGGGGGAGGAACAGCCCCGTCAGCTCCCAGCTGCCTCCACTGAGCTATTCCTGGGGAAGAAGCATACTCGGGAGCATCACACAACGCCTTCTCAGGGGGGTCTGTGCAATTTCATTTCAGTGTAAATGCACACCACGGGGAAGTGTGTCTGATTCCACGAGTGGCTTCAGGCAGCAGATTTCACTCCAGCTGCATGCACAACGGTGAGGCATTTTTAAACCCTTTTAAACAAATATTCAATTGGGTTCCCTGTGGAGTCAACAAACCCTCTTGCACTGGTTTCAGAGGTGGCAAGGTCACCTCCAAGACGAAACTCTGACATGACCATACAGTCTTTCAGGCTGTTCCTCACTGATGTCAGTAAGAAATCAGGGTTGCAAAATCAGCACAACCTGCCTCTGCTGGCTTCAGAGGGCTCCGACCAGCGGCACAAACACTGCCAATACATGGCTAGTCTTTTTCCCTTGTATTAACAACTATTAGCAAGTCAAAAAAGTATTGTGTTGCACAAACTGCTCCTAGTGTACTGAACAAAGTTCATCCAGCGGATGAAGAAACCACTGCCCATCCCTGGATACCAATTGAGACCGAGATAATCTGTGAACACGTGAATGCTGGAGTGCAGTGCTTGTCCACATCCCCTATACAAGTGTTTAAGTGCTCCTATCTGGCCCTGGAAGAGCACTTCAGCATTAAGAGGCCTATTTTTAGGAAGAGGCATTTCTGGAATTCAACCACAGATAGGAAAGCAATAGCTAGTGCCAAGCTTTGTGCAGCAATACAAATATTTGAATATGTACCTTCAAGTGCATACTTCTTAGTTAATACACTAAAGTTTCTGACCCCACAGTTTATGGTCTGAATGAGATAGTCTTGAAAAGGCAAGCAAGCAAGCCATTTAAGAGAATATCCAGTTATGCAGCAGAATTTTATTCCCTTCTGTATTAAACAAACCTTTTTCAATGAATTTGTACATTGAGGCAACTCTAAGGGATGTTCATGAAAAAACAAAAAACTACCAGAAAACCCACAAACACAGTGCAATAAAACCTCCACAAAACTGTTCCTGGTGCTACATGGATATGCTAGGGAAGGGAGTTTTTCTTCATCATTTTGAGATTTATCCCTCTTTGAAATAAGCTTTAAAGCATACTAAAATGTTTGTTCTTCACATAGGTATTTCTTTATGGCCCTCAAGTGTCAGAAGTTCTTGCTGAATGAATTTGCCCTTCCCTTCCGTTCTGTTCCCTGTTCAGATGCAGCCTTCACAACATTTCTGCAACTTAGTTTTCCTTTAGATAGGCACAACATAAGAACCAAGTAAAACAGAAAACAGAGACTATTCAAATAGACAAAATGCTAAACCCAGGAAAGACACCTTACAAAATGGTTGACCTGCTGACTTGCCTGCCTGAGATCCAATGAACCTCATATATTTTCTTTTTAAGTTTAGATTGTAAATTCAGCCAGGTTACTATGAGGCCCAGGTCAGTCTCCAGTATTTAATACACACTAAACTCCAGAGATAAAAGCAGAAAAGTAAAAAACTCTACTTAGGTTTGTTATCACTGACTCCACATAATCAAATAAATGAGATTTGGGGGATTTTTTTTTATAACATACAAACATACAAGTTTCTGATAAATAGAATACCACTAGCTGAAGGAATCAGATTCTGCTACCAAAAATCTAATAGTTCACCAAGACTGATACAGGCAAACCCATTACTTCTTTGGGGACCCAACCATGCTGAATACTGATCTATACTAAAATAAAACTTATCACAGGACTATCACTGCTAGACTACATCAGCTTTCTACCCAGGTCCCAAGCTAACCTAGATCTAGACCTGCTTTATTTTGCAGACTGGCGAACTGATTTTTTTATGATCTGATTTACAGCATAGAGCAACGAGACACCTCAAGCCCTATAATCTTATTGAGAGAGTAGATTTGAAACGTGCTGGGAAAAAATCTGCCTTCAATAGAACAATGAGGTCTAATGGTTGCACTACCAAAAGTGTACTTACATTCATGTAATCATACAGCCTTTCTGAAGCAGTTCCTACCGACAAAGCAATATCTGCAGGGAAGCAATGCAGATATCTCCGGGCAAAGACATCAGGGTGGTGATTCCTCCAAAAGTCCTCTAATTCTCCCTTTTCTTTCAGCTGTTTCTTGATAGATTTGAATCGAATCAGGGGGATTCTATGCAAATAAAATAAACACACCAAAAATAACTGGTTCCTCCTTCTAGAACTCTCATGTATTCTTTTTTTTTTAAAAAAAGGCTTCTTTTTTGAGACCTCAAGTAGCAACAAGCACAGCTCACCCCAGGAAGCCAGCTAAGACATGATGCCAGATGTGTTTTCTTACCGTTCCATGGCCAGGATGAATGGGATGTAAACCACAGCCAACAGTATCACTCTCATGGTTCCAAGTGGCTCAGAGTCTAATGACATTCTTTCGCTCGGAAGTCCCTTTTTTATGGCGTGTTGTCAGCAGAGGGCCACTCGCCAGGTCAATCAATCGCAGGAGGTCAGTGCTTTGGCAGAAAACCGATTAATTTACCCTCAGACTAACCGCTGGATTGTGCAAATAGTGATGTCCAGTGGAACCACTCAGGCACAGATAACCAGGGCACAGTCTAGACCAAACAGGCATTTTCATAACAATCCTTAATGTCTTTTACATGAATATGATGCACGGGATGAGCTTGGCTCCTGTTAGCATGGGAAAGAGGAAGCAGTCCAAGGACTTCAAGCCTTTCAAGATTGTTTTAGTGAGAAATCCCTCAGAATTGTTCAACACAGAGGAAGAGGACACGACATGTAATCATTTTGCTTTTTCATGGAGGCATTTCAGCAGGGCAGACAGACATTTGATGGACTTGTGACAAGTCACCCCCTAACAGCTGATGTTTAATCCCCTATATATAGGAGAACATAAATGTGACTGCCACCCCAGAAAATGGGTCTTCCAAGTAAAAAACATGACAACCTGAAACATATAGTAATATACAGCTAGAAGTTTTGCACACCTTTCAGCAAGACATTTGGAAGGGCTCACTTGGGTTTATTTTCCTGAGATTTTCTTGAGGTTAGTGGCTCCCATCCCTGCCTGAGACTTGGGTTCAAGTCAAGTCTTCAAAAAAATAATGTTGTCAAAAAGGGGCTCTGGTCTGGCAGAGCGCAACTCCACACCTATTAGCTGCCTGGGAGGAAGCTCAGTGCTGAGTCTGCAATTTACTTCCAGGGCTTTTTGAATCTTTCCTCTGCACAAGAAAGTGCGGTAAGCAACCACATATTGCAGCCTAGCATATATTAAAGCCAAATTTGAATAATCAGCCATTTTTGTTCAAAGTACAAAGTATGGTGGGAGGCTGGGAAAAGACCAACAACATTCTTTCCCCTGCCACATACCATTTATTTAAAATAAACTGTTCACTGCGTGAAGGTGAACTGGAACTAGGTAATCCTCCCAAAAGAGAGCAGATGTGCGACAGCATGGAGTAAAGAGCGAACATCAAGGATATGGAGGAGGGAGGAGTCATCTTCTCTAGCAACAATGCTCCAGTCAACAAAAAACAGCAGAAAAACCCAAACACATGGTGTTTGTGAGAAAAGACAGGGTCTAAATGCCTGTCACAGACTTTAAAGAAATTCAAAGCAAACCATTATCAGAATATACTAAAGAAATTATTAAAAATTGTTCCTTTTAATCTCTTCCCTTGTTATGTCAGACTGATTGAGAACAGGCATGAGAACCCTAAAATCATTAAGTTTAGAGCTCCATTCATTAGTCCCCTGGATTCTGAAATACATAGTTTGCTTTTTCTAATGTGCCTCCAAAATTGCGAGGGCTAAACAAACTCAGCAAAAGCTGAGCCTGGTGTCATCACACAGCTGTGTGCAGAGCTTTGGATCTGAAAAAGCACCAGCATCACTATTTTGTTTCAAAAAATAAAAGAATCTCAAAAATGCATATTGATTTCTATTTTATTGTGATTTTTTTTGTTCAATTATCTAGCTCTGAGTAATGTTCCCCATTTCTCCTGGACTCAGGGGTTTTACACAAGTTATCAGTGAACAATCACATTTTACACAAGTTATCAGTGAACAATCACATTTTCTGTCCCACAGTCATCCCAGCCACTGAGCTGCAGGAGCTGGGTGCTGGAAATGAGACTGCTGAGCAAAGATGTGGCCATTTGTGAACTTCCAGAAAGCACAGGCATTTCTCAAGGAGCCTCCACTGCCACCTGACGCACAGCAAGCCCCTGGGTAGGGAAGTGTCACTTTGACAAGAGTAAGACAATGTCTGTGCTGAATGCCTTTATCATTTGAACTTCTCCTCAAATGCCAGAAATGCTTCTGGGAGGTCATTAATGTTCATGTTGGAGGGCATCATGATAACTTCGAAGACATGAAGTGGCTTTCAAAACACCACCTGGCTCTATTGAGGGGACTGCCTTTGCCTCAGAGCCTCCACTGAGTCCTTGATTCTCAGAAAGAACGTGATTGTTCAGTTTACTGCAAATGTAGCCCTTTATTAATCCACACATGAAGGTTATTCTTTCCCAAATTCTCTGATTTCACAGTATGTTCCAAGCAGACATTCATTTAGCTAACAGAGGTACAAAATACAGCAACAAAAGGTCATCATGACTTTTTTTTGATAAGCTGGAATAATGATTAAACTACAATCCAGAGGATCCCCAAGAAACAGTTATCTGCAACTTAAAAGTTCCATTAAGCAGAAATAATTCAAGTAGAAAAAGTACATCCCCATCTCTGTCTATAGACTTAAAGTACATTGTAAAGTTATTTGCCTACATGTGGATTACTGAGAAAAATATGCCTACACTATATGATTAATATATTCGTACCTACGCTTTCATGTTGCTCTGATTAGCAGGTTACCTGAAAAGATTTGTCTAAGGGACATGTCCTCACCATGGATGTAAATTCATTATTATTTATGCCAAATACATTTGGTTTTCCACAACTGTAGCCTACAGTGCCTTAGGAGGAGGGACTCTTGCCTTTAGAAGGTGCCACAGCTGCTTAGAAATGAAAACAAATACAACAACCCACTGAATGAGAATATTTTCTTAAACGTCAGGTCACATTCCAGGGTAACTGCTTGGAAAAGGATGCCCTGCAAAATCCAGAAATGACACATTCCCCACAGTCGTCCTCTGACAGGGCATGTGGTGTTAAATCAGTAAACAAGTGGCTGGTTGGAGATGTTTGTTCAGTGTGAACTGGTCTGTTGCTGCTGGGATGCCATGCACAGCACATCCTGCCTTCTGTCACCAAGGAGGGAATTTTCAGCACCTCTCTTCCACAGCACCATCAGAGATGAATGCGACATTATCTTTGTTCTCCAGGCTTGATACTCTGCCCAGCTTTTCCATCCATGCTTATTTTATGGCACTCAGGTCTCAGCACTCCTTGTTCTCCGTCCTGCTGCTTGGTTCCCAGATGCCCTCCCTGTTGTCCTCCTCCCCGAGGGAAGCCCTCCACACGTTTCATAGCATCACCTCATAGCATCACCGCTGCATGGCACAGCCACTCATCTTGCAGGGAAAAGGCTAGTAAACATCCTTAGCCTATATCCAATTGATAGCTAAGACCCAATTTACATTTGAAAACAAGTGATAGTAGATAGAGTTGACCAGAGATCCAGAGGCCACCTTAACTGTTTGATATTGCCTTTTTCTCAATATTCTGTTTGCTCTGCCTTTTATTCTTCCAAGAGTGCATGGCTTCCAGCAGTCACAGATTTTGGTAGTGTAGCACCAATGCTCAGAAAACAACTGCAGACTGTTCAAAGAAAATTTTCTCCCATCCAAAGTTCACGGTACAGCCACAGCCAACAGACAGGTAGGACAATCATAGAACAGTTTGGGTTGGAAGGAATCTCAGAGATCAGGTAGTTCCAACCCCCCTGCCTTGGGCAGGGACACACATGAATCCCCAAGAAAGCCTAAAAGAGCAGCAGCTCAAGAAGTCAAACTATGTAGAGGTTCCTACACATGGGAATGCTCCTCCTAGAAATCAGAGGTATTCCTGATCTGAATAGCAAAATGGGTCTTGATGAGAGGAGAAGAACAGTTTACAGTGCCACATAACTTTTTAACATCATATTTATCTCATTCATAGTAAGTGAGAATCTTGATGGAATTAAACCCATGGGAGTTTCTTTACAGGTTTAGGTACAGACGTGGGAACTGCAGCAGCACAGTTGGAAGGTGGATGGAGAACAGCCTTGGCAGTTTGTGATAACACATTAAATGGGGATTGAGACAAGAAGTAAAACATAATGTAATGAAAAAGGCCCTACACAGTCAAGAGTGCCAGAGCCTATAGTAAATACCATTAAATTAGGAACATAAATAGTAGAACAGCTCAAGATAGCAGTTTGCCAAGTATCTGTGTTAAAGCTTTAAGATAACTACTGGGTGGCAAGTTACACTCTGAAATCATGTTTTTGGCACCTTGCAAAATACATCCCTGAAAGTGCCACTTGTCTGGAAAGTCAGTCAGATACTGACTGGTATTTTAAACAATTTGATTGTATCTGACATTTCTGCTAAAAATTTCATAAAAGTTAAACATTTGAGTTTAAAAATTTGGCCTTCTGTGGAATTTACTTTGCCAAGCCAAATCCCACTGTCCTTACTGGCCACACAGTGAGAGCAAGAGGTAGGAGCTGGGGCATTGGGGTGACTGTTTGGGGCAAAATCAGAGAATGTTCACAGTGTGCAACAGGCAAGAAGGAATGCTTTTGGGGGCAGCGAGTGGGAGTGTGGGTGAGAGAGGCAAATCTGTGCTCTAAGTCGCCTTGTCTATTCTCCGTCACCAAACACTCATTTGGTTATCAGAAACATTTCAGAACTCTTGAGATTAACGGCTGGTGCCCTGTAAACAGAGCCTTATATTGGGAAGACAGAGTTACTGGCAGGCCAGTGCACAGCAGGAGAAGATCAAGGTGGGCCCCTGTCCCTTGCAGTCCCGGCCATCCCAAAACAAAATCTCAGGATGGGCAACAGTCTGAAAGCCATAGTTGCTTTTGTGCCCTTCAACAAGTGCCAGAAGTACCTCCTAGAAGACCTAGAAGAGATGCCAGTGGATAAAATGGTGGATCTGAGTGGCAGGCAGCTGAGGCGGCTGCCTCTGCACATTTGCTCTTTTCGGGAACTGGTTAAGCTGTACCTGAGCGACAACAACCTGAACCATCTGCCCCCCGAGCTGGAGCAGCTGCAAAACCTGCAGATCTTGGCACTGGACTTCAACAACTTCAAAGCGCTGCCCCTAGTTGTGTGCACACTGAAGCAGCTGTGCATTCTCTACCTGGGCAACAACAAGCTCTGCAGCCTGCCCCTCGAGCTCCGGCTCCTGCAGAACCTCAAGACCCTCTGGATCGAGTCCAACTGCCTGCAGTTCCTACCCGAGGTGGTGTGTGAGCTCAGCCTGCTGAAGACCCTGCACGCCGGCTCCAACGCGCTGCGCACACTCCCTCCCCAGCTGCAGTGCCTGCGGGAGCTGCGCACCATCTGGCTGTCAGGCAACCTGCTCTCCGATTTTCCTCCGGTGCTCCTGAACATGCCATTTCTGGAGGTGATTGACGTGGATCGCAATTCCATCCGGTTCTTCCCCAGCCTAGCTCACCTCCCTGGCCTGAAGCTGGTGATTTATGACCACAACCCCTGCAGGAATGCCCCCAAAGTGGCCAAAGGAGTGCGCAGGGTGGGGAGGTGGTCAGAGGAGACTCCCGAGCCCCGCAAGCGGTCCGGGGCAGTGATAGATATCACGCTTGACGAGAAACCCTTGCTACCTCCCGCCGCAAAGACCAAGCCAGAAGCTGAGCCCTGCTGATGCTCGAATTCCCGTTCTGGTGAACGTGGCAGCGCACCCACACCACTGCCTGACCTCTACCTCTTCCTTGCATGCTGGTATCCGGGCACCACCACAGCGCCTGGCTTGTCTTCAGGGCAGGTGCAGCGACTGGGAGCTGTGTGACAGCAGAACTCTCGTACACACACGCCCTTTCGCACAGCACCCCTAGAGCAGACTTCTTCCTACTTTTCCCCCTCCTCCCATGACGGGACCACTGACTTCACAGTAGAGATGAAGATTTAGTTTAGATGTTTTCCACGGATGGATTGTATATATGGACTTGCTGCTCTTCACCCATGGGCTCACTCTCTTCACTTTCATCTTGATGAGGTGTCTGAGCTCAGCTGGAAGCCACTGCTGAAGGTGATCACTGCTGAGAGTCACAGCTCTAAAGCAACCCACAGCATTTGTCTCAAATGACTTATCTGAAACACAGCAACAGTTTGAAGGTTCCCATACCTGCCATATGGGAAGTGGTAGTGAAGCCCTGGCTGCACTGTCAAGGAAACAGCACATACCTAACAGGGAGCTCTCCTCTTATCACTGCTGCCTTCTTCCTGCAAAATTTGCAGCTTTACTTTGTTACTGCCAAGCAACATTTCAGATGATGGTGAGGAAAGCTCTAGAGGCTTTGCTAATTTTTGTTACTGACAACACTGCCTATAAGGGCAGCTGTACAGAACAAGTTTTTGTGCAGTAGCAAAGAAGGAAATCAAAACCTGACTAAAGCAGCAAAACCACAAGAGCAGCAAAGGTAAACTTGCATGAATAAAACCCATTGGTGGGATCCTGCCACTATAGGCCTGCACATAATCCAAAGCTGAGGCAGATGTTACTCAGCTGATTTCAGCCAGGTATTTCTCCAGGTTCAAACTGACCAGTTTAGATCACCTTCAAATTGCACTGAACTAACTTTTGTTTAAAGGCAACTTTGCTTTAATCTAGTAACACAGAAATCTAGCTCAAAATAACATTTTAAACTTTTGATTCCATTGAATTTAGTGAAAGACAGCTTTTGTAACAAGGGTGGAGAACCCTTGGTGGTGCTCTCTTCAAGCCTCACCAGTGCAGTTGACTTTCAAGAAAAGGTTTGATTCCATGCCAGTTTGTAACTGCTTAATGTCATCTGCATGCCTGAAAAATTATTTGGAGATATAGACTCCGCTAGCACTTGCTGTCTTGTTAAATGAAGCCCAAATGCGGACTTGGCTGGCACCCATGTAGTGTGCTACTAGTCAAATTAAATAAAGTATACTAGGAGCTTACCAAGTTAAACCATCCTTCTTTGGAATTAATAGAATTCTCTTTCCAACAATTCCTTCCTACAGAAGGAAAGCAGAAGAATTTGGGGCTTTTTTAACATCCAAGCTCAATGTTTTATTTCCTACGGAACTGACTTAGTACTGTATTTATCTGAGGGGAGGGGGAGAAAGTGTTTTCACTGGCTTGTCAGTGGTCTGTGTTTCACACAGCTCTCTCCAGACAGTATTGTCACTTCTGGAGAGTCTGTGTTGAGAGTTCAGGGGAGCATTCTGTAAGTAGATTCCTTTCACTTTAGGAAACCTAAGGGAGAAAAATGTTTGCACACATACTTCCTTATTTTGAATTAATGTTTCTGCTTTGGCAGACTTGCCCTGGTTTTTGCCAGGTGCTGCATTACATGTGCCAGGGCCAAAAGAGTCACAATGCTTGGTGTGCACCTCTGGGCTTTAAGAGACAGGGCCTCCACTTGCCTGTGCTTACAGTCATCACAAATCCATGTACAGACTGCTGCAGGCATCGCAGGCTTCCTTACGACCTGAGATAAAGAAAGCAGCCCAATTAAGAAACACGTTGCCTTTGCAGCAACTACTAGAATAGGAAATAAAATATCAAGACAGGGTACAGCAGACATGAAAGGGGCGGGGGGAGGGTGTGTGAAGTGAATGCGATGCAGCCTGAAAAACGTTCCGCTAACTGCCGTCTATTATACATTTGTAAAGTCATCCAGAGCCCAGTACTTCATAGTTAAACACTCAGACTGTTCATGCAGAATGTTGCTCTCTCCCAAACTGCATCTTCCTCTCAACTCCCCTCAGCAGAACTCCTATCTACATAAAATTTGTGGTGTAAAAAGCAGTAAAATCACCTAGTTGTAGTTCTGAGCATTGACTAAGGTTCCTCTTCAGCTTTTTCTCTTCATTGTATAAAAAAGGAGTAATACTCCAGGATCACTAGAAAAAGACACCATCTAATTTCAGAGCCTGTTTCAAGGATCACAACTCAAAACCTATGCAGCCAGGACTGGAATATACCACTTAACTAAATGCACCAGGTCAACCTGAACTAGCAAGTCACAAGGGCCTGGTCACTGCCTGAAGTGTCTGAGGACTGAGGATGTGCACTGCAGCTGTCCTAATGGAACTGCCCTTCCTGGCTCTACACAAAGAAACATAACTTCAATGAATCAGAATTTTTTTATGTATTTTTTTTTTATTTCTGTGTATTTTAAGTGGAACCTCGAGAGGAACAGAAGGAATGGGGTTGTATAAAACCCCTGTTTTACTTGAAAGTGAATTCTTCCCCACAACATGTCTAAGTTCCAGTAAGTTAAAACCAACTGAAGACAGTGCCATTGATGGAGATCTGCTTGTCTCAAGCTTCTGTTCCATAACCTCACAAAAACTACATCATTAAAAAAAAAAATTTCTAGGTGAGATCTGGTCCACACATCCTCAGGTACCGAAGAAAATTTAACATGGGCGATGGTCTGGTACACGTTTTCTGGGGAGAAAAAGAAAAATCAGAAAATTCCCACCCACGCTGATGTACACCAGCCCCTCCCCACCCATCCCTATTTTTCATCTTTAGCTGTTATTTTGTGTTCAGTGCCAGCTTTGTCTCACAGCACAAAAGGCAGCATCACGTCAAAGCTAACACACCACCTGTGACCACGGCGAAAACACCTGTGACTCAATAAGCAGTGCAAACTACCTGGTAGCAGGCGCACATGGGATAACCTGCCCAAGAGCAGCAACTCTTCCCAAAGTTTTTAACAAATATGTTTTTGCTTTAGCTGCAGATTCCAGCTCAGAAGCAGCTGGGCATTTCATTACAATTCTTGCCAAAAGAAGAAAGCAGCATGATACATCACATTTTGGTCAGCCAGTTTTGCAGATGTTTCAGTGCTATATGTGACAGGAGTAGCTGGTGACCTAAGATTAATTAGGCATTGCTCAGGCACACCAATATAAGCTCACTGATGGCTCTAAAGGCCTGGTCATACTACTAAAGCAATAAAATCATCAAATATGAACATTAGCATGTCAGATGTCAGGTTTCATTTCAAATAAAGCACTTTTAGAATATGTTTCTTCTGCACTGTTAGTCTTCCACAGAAGGTTACTCTATAGCACTGTAACTGACCATTCAGATGCTCAGATCGTACCTTGGTGCTGCTTTAATGATGTCATCTACACGAAGAATCATTTCTGCTGCTTCAGCTGCACTCAGCAAAACTTGTCTCTTGACTTGGAAACTCTCTGTTACTCCCAGAACTGCCATGTCTCCAATGGTACCTTCTTTCATATCTGGAAGAAACACATTAAAAGGTTGGGTTTTTTTCTTAACTTGGCATTTTTTAAGGAAATTACAAGAAGGTGAGAGCATGTTGGACATGTCCAGGACGAAGAAGAAGCCTACACCATGTGGAAAACAGAATTCCCGACTGAGGAAAACACAGAGGCTACATTCGTTTAAGGACTATACTGCAGAGACTTTAGGCTAAAACCTATTGCTAGTTTGATGCCTTTGTTTGGAGTTATGTTTCAT
>JAWWES010000041.1:34132007-34164885 GCA_035583135.1 Lophotriccus pileatus | reverse complement strand
GGGGTTGGATCAAGGGTTGGACTTGATGATCTTGGAGGTCTCTTCCAACCCAGTTAATTCTATGATTCTATGATCATCTGATTCGTCTATGATTGCCTGGTACTTCACAAACCAGGAAGGTGACAGCCAATGGCCACCTTTCTGCTCCAGTACTGCTGATACAGTATGGGACAGTAGCACAGTCATTTTCTGACCCGTTGTAAGTTTCCTGGCCTCCTCTGTGTTCATAATTACTGCAGCCACTGCTTTCAGGCAGGTGGGCCATCCTTTGCTCACTTCATTCAGCTTTTTGGAGAAGTAAGCTACAACTCTTTTATTTGGTCCCAGTTGTTGAGCCAAGACTCCTAGGACCATTCCCTGCCATTCATGTAAGAACAGCCAAAATGATTTTGTTACATCAGGCGAGCCTAATGCTAGGGCCTCCATGAGTTCTTGCTTCAGTCTTTTGAAGGCCTTGTCTGCCTCAGGGGTCCAAATTATGATGTTTTTGGTTGTTTTCAATAAATCATATAGAGGTTTTGCAAGTATTCTGTATTGGTATATCCACAAATGACACCAACCTGTCATTCCCAGAAAGGCTCAAATGTCCCTCACCGTCTCTGGTTTAGGCATCTGGCAGATGGCTTCTTTTCTTGCTGTTCTTAGGGATTGTTGTCCTCTGGAGATTTCTTATCTTAGGTACACCACTTCTTCTTGCACCAGCTGCGCTTTCTGTTGGGAGACTCGATACCCGTTTAGACACAGGAAACTTAATAGAGATATTGTCCATTGTACACATTTCTCTTCTGTTTCAGTTGCCATTAGTAAATTATGTACATACTGGAGAAGAATATCTTCTCCCTGAGGCCGTTCTTATTGTTCCAATTCTTTGGCTAATTGGTTTCCAAATAATGTGGGACTATTTTTATATCCCTGAGGTAACACCATCTAAGTAAGCTGAGTCTTTCTCCTTTTGCTAACAGATTGTCATTCAAAGGCAAAAATCTTTTGACTTTCTAATGCCAGGGTAAAGCAAAAGAATGCATCTTTCAAATCTAACACTCTGCCCCAATTTAAAAAATTTCTCTATTATTGGTTCAATTCCCTTCCTGTCCTCTAATCTTTGTGGATACTGTTTCCTAATTTTATATTTAAGGGGTTTCAGGAAAAAGCCTTTTCTCATTGACCTGTTGCTCCCATGACTTGCACAAATTCATCACTCTCAGGCACTAGTAGCTCCAGCGTCAATTAGAAAATCTAATTCTTTTTCATTTTCCCCTAGCTCTATTTTAACCAGTGGGTCCGCTAGAGAATGACTCGCTGGTTCCCTCTCATTCACTATTCTGATGAGCAATGACAGCCCATTCTGAGTCTCTTTTGGGGCAGTCTCATTTCCAGTGATCTCGGTGCTGCAAGCATCAGAACAGCGTTTCTTCAGTTTGTGATTTTTCTGTTCCCTTTCTAATGTTAAAACAAAGGGATCTTGAGGTGGGAGATTTATTCTGCAGCTTTTCTGCCATTCAGGTTTATTTCTTAAAGTGAAAAACATGTCTGCGTACATTACTTCATCCCACTTCTCCATTCTATGGAGAAACAGCATAAGTTGTAAAATTGTACTGTAGTTAAGGGTTCCCTCAGGCAGCCACTTTTCTCCATCATCTGGCTTGTACAAGGGTCACCAGTCTTGGCAATATTTCAAAAATATTTTCTTACTTAAATTTCCTCCTGGAATTCCACCCAATTCTTTCCAGTGTTTCAGAATACATCCTAAGGGGATTTTTGAATTTATCTCTTTACTTTGCTGGCTCCCCATTATTATAGGGGCCAGGATGAAGAAGAAACCTACACCATGTGGAAAACAGAATTCCTGACTGAGGAAAACACAGAGGCTACATTCGTTTAAGGACTATACTGCAGAGACTTTAGGCTAAAACCTATGCCTTTGTTTGGAGTTATGTTTCATCTTGTTGTTAGGGACTTTACCCCCTTGGACTGATTGTCACTCTCTTGTTGGGCATTTTCCCCTTCTTTCCCAGTTATTTCATTGTTGTAAACCCTCCTCCTAAATGCATATTCATGTGAACCCCGCCTATCAAACCCGAGTTTACATAACCCCTCCCGGGTTCTGGAATCCTCCCCAGCCTACCCCTTAAATAGCCCTCCATTTTGTATAAATTACATCTGCCGAGGAGCTGCAACCCTGTACCTCGAACCCTGCAGGTCTCGTGTGTTCCTTCCCGAACCGTGGCAAGAGCACAGTAACTCACCTGCTCAAACCAACCATACTGATAGCGAGGGAAGTATTAAATAAAGTCTTTCACCTCAAGGCTCCTGATTTAAGTGTAACAGTGCAATTACACACAAAAAATTAACGATGAAAACGGTATACACTGCAAAGAGGAGACAAGATCCCAACAGGACTCTCAGCACTATTTCATTAGGGATATTAACTTCAGCGTTCTTCTCTGCAATTTTGTGGTGGTTGTTTTCTTTTTGGAGTGGGTGGAAGGGGAGTGAGCAGGGAGGAGGATGTGTTTGCTTCTGCTGGGTTTTCAGTTGGTTGGTTGGTTTTAAAACAATGCCATTCATTTTAAGCTTCATGTAACTAGACTTAATGTAAGTAAGGAAAATGTTTTTCAGAAGTGGAAACCCTTCACTTTAAAAACAGAGGTTTTCAATCTACTGTCAAAAGCCTGGTATGATAAATGATAAAGGAATGATAAAGGAATGTAGCACTGTACACCTAAGGTCTATGCAAAGCAAATGGAAATCAACCTACTCAGTTCTGGCTGAATATGTGACAGACACATGTGATCAACTTTAGTGACCCTGATCAACCTGCTAAACAGCAATTCAATCACAGAAGTAATATTGAGCCCCTTACCCAGTCCATAAGTAGTCTTCCCTTCACTGTGAGCAGCTCTGAGCTGAGCAACCAAATCAGCACTGTCATAGCCAGCATTATCAGCTATTATTGTTGGGATCTAAGAGGATAAATACAGGTTGTTTTTAATTAATGCAGGGACTGATCACTAGTAGACATAAACCATACTTTGACATTAGTAGTTACAACTGAATTCCAAGAAGATGCTTCAAAAACATGACAGATGATCTATTGCAGTGATCAGAAGACAGGGAAAGAAAAAAAACCAAACTACCTTTCTAAGGATTTTGTTTAAGACCCTGCTGTAAGGAAAGTAGCAGAGAAGACAGAAGCATGTTAGGATATTTGTCAGTTCATTTTATTTGAAAAAAACCCAACCTGAATCTTGTCTTTCATCAAGTCAGACTACAACTGGAGAAATATTTTCATTTTAAGAACATAAGCTTGCTGATAAGCATTAACCACCTGATCATTCCCTTCACTGTTGCAGTGACAGCAGTGTAAACTTGCACATGCTGGCTGAAGAAATAATGTCACGTGTTACCATGCTCTTGAATTTTATTTTCTTGGCAGAAATGTTTTCCTATAGTCTTTCATTTCCTAAGAAAGGTTTTCCCTAATCTAAATTACAGGAAGGCAATTTTTTCTCAAATAGCACAATTCTAAAATGTTTCTTGTGACACTCATTTCCTACTAAGATGCAATTTCCAATGCAAGCCTAGAAGCTTCTAGATAGTACTAGAGTATGAATACACCCAAACAGCAGCGCTATTTCTGCAGCACTTTTAGCTTGCAGGTAAGAGGAGCAAAAACAATTAGAGAAAGGCTAGCATATGAACATTCACAGTTCTGTAACACGCAGAATTATTAAAATACCAGTACTTTTTCTCTAAGACAGAAAACAAGTTTTCCCCCTTTGGTCATCCAAAATGTGTCACTAAACTTCACTTTTTTACTTCTAACAACCAAAATTTTTAAAGTGAAGCAACTATCTGATGTCATAAATTAGTAAATTTTGTGAAACTTTGTCTCTTAATGCAGCAATCTGATTAAATAAACTTACCATTCGTAAAGCCTTAGCGAAGGACTCCATTGCGACAGACTCTTTGCCAGGTGTTCTGACAGCAAGTTCTGCAACAGCATTAGCCATCAGCATCTCTGAACAACCTGTTCATTGAAGACACAGAGATGTTACATATCTAATGAAGAGTAACACAGAATGTGTATCGTATACAAAGTACAAAGAATGTAATACTCACCTCCACCATACACAGTTCTAGTGTCCTTCACAGTCTGGGCAAGAACACAGAGAGCATCATGCAAAGATCTCTCTGCCTCATCTAGAATCTGCTGTGTTGCTCCACGCAGAACTATGGTGCACGCTTCACCTAGAAAGCACAAATGCAAAAAGATTTAAAAAAAGAAACCAAAGACACAAAAAGAGGCTATCACAAAGCATTTGTAAAGGTTTTGCTATCACTGTAGTCAAGGTTTATAGCACTTAGTTTTGTGGGAAAAAGAAAGCATGATGACATTTCACAGATAAAATGAAATTATGTACACTATGCTATTGATTTTGTTCTGCAACACCTTATTTAATAGAAAACTCATATTGCCTCAAAACAACCCCATGAAAACTTACAGTACTGGCATTTACTAGAACAAGCTCTCAAGTTCTTAAAGTATGACATGTGGCTACTTTTCTTGTCAATTTAATTTCCCAAAGCAGAAGTCTTGGTTCCCACCCTTACAAATGGTTATGTTCACTTACATAACACTAAACATACACAATTTCAACCGTGAACATACGTCTTTATGGGATTTTTCCTGGAGAGCAAGGCTTTAATAAAATGGTTACATGAATTATTACAAAACTCCTATACCCCACTGGTAACTGAACAGCGTTCACAGAGGGTTAGTACAAAGGTTACAACATGCCATTAGTGATTAAACACTTACCCATTGCTACTCCAGAGAAATGAATGAGTTTATCTTCTCCAATCATGACTTCTTCAATAAGCTTACAGCTTCCTAGTTTTACTAGCTCAGGGTGATCAAAAGTTGATGCAATTTCACCGCCTACAAATGTAAGACCACACAGAAATCAGAGCTCACAATAAAAGTATCTGTTCAAACAAGGTCTAATCAAGGGGGGCTGGGGTTTGTTGAAAAAAATCATCTTCATAATTGCCCCCAAAATAAATTTAAATTAACAATACCAATAAGCCAAGACTTTCTCACATCAGCATATGGGACCAGAAACCTTCAACCAATGCTGATAGATCTTCAAAACATCAATGTTTTGTATCACATCACAAGGACTACCATGCTTTTGAGTTTTGTCTGGGTAAGACACGAAATGTTCATCTTTGCTAGAATTAAAATGTTGGTATTTTTCAAGTTTTCATAGTACTTACTGATGAAGTACTTAGAAAATAATAAACTGAGTTTCTTATGCTTTAAAACCTGAGCTTGTAACACTATTCATTTTGCCTGCCTGATGTTGGCTGAGAACCGGAGGCCACCACTCTCCTGAATCACAAGTCTCATGCCATGCTGTACCAGCAGTGTTGTGCACAACTTGTAACTGCCATACTGTAAGCAAAACAGGTACTACAATGACCAAAATGTCTTTGAACAGACTACTGTTCTAGTACTTTAATCTTCCTGTTAAAAAACTATTTACATGCATGCAATCCCAATGCATGCTCACTTATTCCACCACTCAAAATATCCAGGGTGTTCCTGTCATTTGAGGTCCACCTCAAGTTGATGACTCAGGCCCACATTTTTAACAAAGGGTGACTCTTCAGTCTTCTCTATCATTACAATATAACTCCCAGCCATTCTGAACAAGATGGCATTATCAAATAAAAAACTAACGCTAATTTGTAGAGTCATCATCTTATTCTTTCTATTGCTAAGTTTCATCTTTTCCCTAGAAAACAAAAATTTCAAAAGCTTATCATGGAGGGACTTAAATGAAAATATTTTTAAAATATGAAAGAAAATTAATAACTGACACTAACTTGCTAAATTATATCTCACACTTAGCATCACGATTCTTTATTCACAGATGTCGGAGGGAAAAAATGTATGTTTAAGTATGTTTAACGTTTACTAAAGATCAAACAAATAATGTGCCCCTCCAAGTTTCACACGACAAGATACCCCACACACCTGTGACAAGAGCCAGACGTTCTACACCAGCAAAGTCTGCATGTTCAATAGCCATGACACCAGCAGCTCCAAAGAGTTGCTCAGGGTAGTTGTAGATCAACTGCCTGCAATTAAAACACATTTCTCTGTTACACACAGAACAAACCTTCTAAAATACCAGAGTAACAAGGACACTGGATTCGCAGAAGCAGGACATGGGGCACATTTCTGAAAGCAACAAAAGCAATCAACGTATGAGGCACCTGCCACACACAGAATGTTACACCACACAGAAGCAAGCACAGTGACAGGAAAACATACAAAGCTAAACCCCTCAAAATTAATTCAAACTATGAAATTTTTGAAATACCCTCCCCCTGAAGAAACACTGTAATACTAAGCACAGGGAGCCATATGCTTGAAGTTCTAAGTCCTTTGATCCTACGTGCCTGCTGGGCGCTTAACTGCCTATTCTAGCAGGGTGTACTAGAACAACACGTGAAGTAACATCTTTAATTCCTTCACCCATCAAAAACCCAAACAGTATACAACTCTACAGGAACAATAAATGGCCAGTCTTGTAAAGTACACAAACAGACCAGAGAAGAGCACACGTTCCCTTACTAATATGTGTACTACTCTCTCTAGAATGAAGTCACCTAAAGTTGAATGGTCAATGACCATTCAAGAGTGCTATGCCAAATTATTTTTCCCTTTCAAATTAGAGATTGAGTGTTGCAGAGATTCAGCAGGAGCTGGGAGAAGCCATCCCCATCAAAAAACAGATGTTTCTAATCTATCTTCAAAAGAGAAAACTGGTGCTGCTGGGTATACACAGAGAAGATTCTTCCTACTCTGGATCCACATGGCCTTGACCTTTGTTAAGCACCTCCTCAGCACAATTTACCTGGCTAACATTTACAGTATAAGAAGTCGATCTACATGTCTATAAGCAGAAGTCAGTTTCACCCAGGAATAAATCTGAAAGTGAAGCATCAACCTAACTGCAATTCCCCTAGCCTGAGCTTCCTTAGAACAACTACCTGCGTCAGTGATGGAGTTACGGATTTAGATTTTTTGCATAATTCAAAGGACTCTTCCATCAGTTTGACAACAGGACTCCTGACTCTTGGACTCTGTATTTGTACCACGTTCACTGGACAATGCTCATTTTGCCTATACTAGAACACAGTACATCTGAAGACGTAGATGGAGGGACTAATTCATCATTCTTACAGATGTTTAACACAAATTTTCGAGGTGAGTTAGAAGATGCACTATGCCCTGAGTGCAGATTTTTGCTACTGTGGAAAACAGTGCTACTCTTACAACTCCTACCCTTTGGTGTAGTACTAGCTGATCAGCTTCCCAGTAGACTACGTGATGTGCTGAACCAGCAGGTACCAAACTGCTTGCACCAATGGCAGTTTCACTCAAATGAGAATTACTGAAAGGCAGAAGTGTTTTTCCTCATTAAAAAATGGGGTTTTGTACTGTGACAGTTCAAGAGAGAAGCACAATGCTAACAAAGAAAAGTAACCTAGATACGGAAATAGCTATCTTTCATACTTTCAAAGATTGTGTATAAAGGAAAAGGTTCACAACAGGGTCATAGACACATCCCAGACACTCTTGAACTTGGAGCAGTACTCCAGCACCTGCACTTTAATGCATAAAAAAGCGTAGCCGGTTTAATCTGAACTAAATGCATTGAGCAGCACAGACTCTTTTAGCAGCAATTTTCCCCCAGAAGGGGGCACATGGGTATCAACAATGCTGCTGGTATTCATAACTAAATAAATGTTAGTATAAAAGCAAAGTGACTTTGCTTCAACTGGATGTAAACATGGCTCCTTGAATAAATATTATCAGCTCTTCCTCTTTAAAACAAACAAAACTAAACTAAAACAAACAAGAAAAGGGGGGCCATGGTGCACAAGGGGAAGCACAGAAAACAGGATTGGCATCAGCCAGGTGACTCAATTAAACACTAGGCAAGAGCACATAACACTACAGACACGGGAATAAACAATGTTCTTCACACAGATAATACTAAAATATCGCTACTTTGTAACTCTCCCCTTTTCCCAAGAAATACATACCTGTTAATAAAGCAGTTAATCCCGTGTTTAAGAATACGTTCTACCTTCTCCTTCATTTTTTCTTTTTCTGCCTGTTCTATTTCTGCCACTTTCGCCGTAGAGTCCACTCTAACGCGAGAGCCAAAAATCTAAACCAAGGAAAACAGAGTTCAGTCCCGGAATTTCATTTACAAGAACACAGTTACACAACAGTAGTTCTGTCACATACCTTAATTTTGTCTGTATCCATACCAGTATTTGCAATAAGAATCTTTGCATTTTCAATTCTTTTTGGCTGATTTACACCAATCTTCTTGTCAAGTAAAAAGCCTGTATTAATAGAAAGGTCTTGTAAGATTTCCAATTAAAAAAGGAGACTAATTTATTTAAATTACTACAAAATCCCCTCATATTTAGTATTCATTTTAATAACAATGTAACAATGTTTCCTAGACCAAATTTGCATAGAGATGTGCAACTTTCAACAGCTTTATTTCTCGAATGCACATACAGTCAACATATAAAGACTCACCTTCATCTAAGTAGGAATCAGCCAAACTTCCACCAAGTTTCTTAATTACATGGATAGCCTCCAAATTACCAGAACCTTTCAACCTAAGAACAGCTTCTACAGCTAGCTTGACAAAGTGGTCCTTGTGGTGAGTAAGTAATTTTGATGAAAGAGTTGTTCCTGCAATGTTCATCAAGTCTTCACGGAACTTCACTTCATCATTACTAAAATAAAGACATTCAGTTAAAGTGGAAAGCCTGAAAGCCTTACTATCATTAGCTACCCCTGAGAGCCTCTGCCCACTTCTTCTAGCCTGTATCTGCGTGTACCATGCTCTATTCTGAGGAACACTGCACAGAATCCCTCCACTGTCCCGCAATATAACCTTCTATTTGAAATACGAGTTCCATTAGGAGAACTTTTGCATTCCACTTCAGAAAGTCTGTGTTCTCATAGTGTCAGACAAGGGAAACAGTCCCATTTAAAAATCCAGCTATGAAGTCTGAAATAACAGCTCCGATTTTTGTTCCAGGAAGCAAATTATTGTTTGCTCGTATTTTCTTCCTGCACATCATGAATATTTTAAATAATATCATAAAGCTTCTATAATTCACCTGAAAAAAGGCAGTATTATTTTCTTAACTGTTAAAATTCATTAACTCAGCCTTCATACTACTTTGAAGAGAGGGAAGAATTTACCAGTGGTCTATAATTCTCACTGATGTTTTGATCTCGAGTAGTTTTTTATAAAGAGTTAGAGCAAATGGACATTACTAACCCATGATCCACAGCTGCTTTCAAAAGTGCCTCTCTTGAAGCCTTTGTGGCTGCTCTCCAGCCTGCAATGATGGTCTGAGGATGAATCTTCCTCGCAATCAGTAATTCTGCCTCCTATTTAAATGAAATTAATAATTATTTCCCCTCCCCCAAGATACAGTTACACTAACTAGGAAAGAAACTTCTAAGTAATCAGAAAATTCTCAAAAGCAGTAAAAGCCAGTGAGCTACAAAAACAAAATTAAGGTCACCTTACTGGCAGATTTTCCATCCTAGACAAATATGATCTGCCCTTGGAATAGGTTCACCAAGAAATTCTAATTTAAAAAAAAATTAAACTCCAATATGAAGAGCAACTAGACTTATATTTCAAAACAGCAATCTTTCATTTCATGTTTGAGATCAGCTTCGTGTTCACTTATAGTTGCAACTTAAAGTGTAGTTGGAAAAAAGCCATCTTCATTTTTTTGAGAAACCTGGCAAGCTGATGGATCATTTCTACAACATTCTTGATCCCAGTTCCTGGATTTGAGATGATGAGCCTTACTGGCACAGCTCTGCTAACAAGAATTACTTCAAGTCTTTTTGATAGTAATTTCAGGTTTAAAGTTTGCAGTGTAAAACTTTTACATACACACAAAACCCATTCAGAGTTTAAAGGAACAGTATGAATGCAAGTTTTGTGCAAAGAACAGAATTTAACAGGGTTTTTTTCTCATTAATCTTATGGAAAAGGATTTTGGAGGACCAAGCATCACAACTAAGCAGTGCTGCATGCTGCCCAGTGCAATACCCAGGAAGCGACCTACAAGAGCGATGCTTCTCTGTTTCACTTGCATAATGAAATAACAGAACATAATTTTCTAGGATGTACCAACTTAAAATACTTGAGAGTTTATAAATAATATAAGGAACAGTAGTCTAAAACAAAAAAAAAATTGATAATGCAATACCTAAGGGTTGTTTTCTTCCCCTATCAATTTGAACAGCAACAGAGCAAGCTATTCCTTCCATACCTTGGGAGCCCTCTTCACAAACATAGGGTAACACCCCTCCTACTGGTGATATCACAGGAGTACATTGCCATACAGAAACACGTCTGAAAAACTGTAATACATCACCCTCAGTAGTTCAGCTGCCAACACTGTGACAGATGTAGTTCCATCACCAACTTCATCATCTTGAACCTTTGACATATCTGAAGAAGGAAGACACGGTATTAATGTTTTGATTCAAAATAACATGCTCATCAGTATGAGGTACAATTATTTTTCTGTTGTACCAGTTTGGAAAACAAATCTTACTATCTGTTTAAAGAGGGAAGTCTAAAAAAGCCACAGAACAACATAAGATGGAAATCAAATTCAGCATCCTTTAAATTCCTGCTCCAGTTCCAGCCTGGTGATGGTCAAGAGCTACTCCCCTCTGTTTCCAATCCTAAAATTGGTCACCAAAGGAAGTACAGCCAGACAGAAGCTCTAAGGTATACGTACAGCATCAGAAACTGTAATAACCAAGTATGCCACATGAACCGCTGATAAACTGGGACCCAGCAAACATGAAATCATTATGAAATTTAACACCCAGTTGTTCAGGCCCCTGCTTGTCACCAGAACTGGACCACTGGTGCAGAAAGACAGTTGATCAAAAAGGTAAACTCTGTCCAGAGTACAATGTTCACTGAGTTATAAAGAGAGATTTAAATTAGGGAAAACCAGAGAGAACCTCTGCCCCCCTCTAGACTTCTGTTCCAAATTTTCCCAGTGAAAGAGGGGTACACAGCTGTCTTTTGTCCCTTCTGACTCCTCGAACAAACCAGGGTTGAGAGAAAACAAAAACATCCCAGAACAGTTTTGAAGAGCAGCATATACCTTAACCTTACTTTTGCGGAGTTCCACAACTCTTGCAGTACCCTGCGGTCCTTGCTTCAGGATTTCTATCCCCTCCCCCCCACCATTTTTCACAGTATTTCAAGAATTATTTTCTAAGAACAAATAAAAACTACATAATAAAGTTATAACTGAAGCAGTATCATGCCTTGAAGAACTCACCAACCAAAACCTTGGCAGCTGGGTTGTCAACTCCAATAGCTTTCAGGATGGTTGCACCATCGTTGGTAACTGTCACAGAGCTATCTCTCCCAGTACTTAAAAGAATCTTGTCCTACAAGATGCAAGATTTAGAATACCAATTGAAAACATACTGTAACTACTAAAGCTCAATTAAGAGGTATGACTACTGAGAACTTGCAGCTGCCTTACCATGCCTTTAGGCCCCAGGGTGCTCTTGACTAGGTCACCAATGGCAATGGCACCAACAAAGGAGGACTGAAATGAAAATAAATACACCTCAGGGAACAATTTATTTCTACTCTCACACAAGAATTGTACGCTACCCCATAGCTTTCAAGAGGACATTTTAACGCAACCTTTCAACAGCCACCCTTCTTTCAAGGAAGGCTGGATCCAAGTTTCTTAACTGCTACATTTTGATATTCGGATCAAATACACTTAATTCTCACAGAAACCAAAAAAGCCTGCCTCAAAAGCCAGAAGAAACACCTTCCAATAAAACACCGATTTTTTGAGCTACAGTACTGAATTACTTAAATTCTTGAAGTTTATCTAATTGTCAATATTAACAACACTCCTCCTCCCTTCTGTTCACACACACAACAAGGAAAAACAGAGACAAAAGTTCCACACCATCATACACAGAAAGTATTTTTAGCATTAGAAATGACAAAGTTTAATTACCTCAAGTACTAGCTGTTTCTTAAAAGAATTAAACTTACCAACCGAGCTGTTTCTGCCTTCTCTTCATCTGCACCTGCCTTGAAAATGTTCACTGGAGCAAGAGAAATGGATGCCTAAAACACAGTTAACACAAGAATATTCCTCTAGCTTTAACAAAATTATGCATTTTAAAAACAAATCCCTTACACTAACAACCTAAACAATGGTTTTATTATTAAAATGACTTCTATACCCTATTTGGTTTTGATAAAAAGTATATTTAAGATAAATTCACCTTAAAAGTCTGTCTTGCAATCTCACAGTCCTGTGAAGGGATTGTAAGACCGAGTGCAACCTACTCCCAGAGGCTGCAGAGCACATTCGCTGCTGGGACCCGAGACCGAGAGACTCATCCCCAGCTCCTCACTCCAACATCCGACACCCGCCCGACCAACCACCAGACCCCATCGGCCCAAAGACTGGCACAACCAGCCGGACCGAAAAAAGACATCAGCTGAGCACATTAAAGCTTTGGTATTTTGATATCTGGGCGGAACCCTAATCCTTTGTTTTGTTTTGTTTTGCGTTTCAACGAAAATTAATCAAAGCAGTGACGAACATGTGCCTTTAAGAACTAACACTTGCAAAGCACCCAAGGCCTTTAACGCAGAAGTATCAAACACCAAAAAAACAATCGTATCCACGCTGCTAGGCGAGGGGGGCAGGGTGGGAGCGGGGGAGCTCCCGGCGGACCCGGCCCCGCCCGGCTCCAGAACCTTCCGCGCCCCCCGCGGGTACCGCGCGGGAAGGGAAGGGAAGGGAAGGGCGCGGCCTCCAGGCCCAACATGCGCGCTGGCGGGGAGCGTGGCCGCTGCCCCGCCCGGCCCTGCCCTTCCCCCTTCCCCGGGCCAAGGCGCGGCCGCCCCGCTCACCATGGTGGTGGTGCCGCCGCCGGGACCCGCCGCCGCCCCGCACACCCAGCGCCGCCGCCGCCGCACGAGCCCCGCGGAACCGCCGTCACAGCCCACGCCACTTCCGGCCGCGCGCGGGGCGCTGGGAGCGCAGCCGGCCCCGCCCGCGGGAGGGCCGCGCCGGGAGCCGAGTGCGGGGGGAGCCGGGCGGGGGGGCTGGAGCCGGGCGGGGGGCTGCGGCAGGACAGTCGGCACTGGGAGCGTGGAGAGGCGCTGCAACAGGTTGCCGAGAGGAGTTGAGGATGGCCTATCCCTGGAAGTGTCCGAGGCCAGGCCGGACACGGCTGTTAGCAACCTGGTCTAGTTCAGGGTGTCCCTGGCCAGGGCAGGGGGGTTGGCACCAGGTGAACTTTAATCCATTCTGTGATTCTACGATTCAGTTACATTCCTGGAGGTCAACTCTTAAACAGGTCAAAAACATTTTAAATCATTGCTGCTGGCCTCCAGAGCTCTTGCCAGACCATCCCATATAGCATGCTATGAGATCGTGAGATCCATGTCACCACTTAAAAGCAGTGCACAGGAGATAGCCCAGCACAATCCCACTCAATGCCCTTTTCATTTCCACACTGAAATACTGGCAACCATTTTCTTGGCAGCTTTGCCAGTGTGAGACAACATCCGAGCCTTGCTTTGTCACTGATTTTCCTCCACACAGAAGGCCCCCTACTTACTGGTCACACTAAAAAACCCCAGAATTCTCTTGTAGGATTCATTCCTCAAGAATCAATTCCAGCTGGCATTCATCTCCTTGCTGACAGATAGAAAACTTCAGATATATGCCAAGTTGTTCTAGATTCAAACTGGCAGAAATCCATCCCAATGAAGACAGCAAAAAAGAACATGACTAAAACTCTGCCAACTTTTGCCTGTATTACTGGTTTTAAGTATAACAGTACCTGGTTAGTATTAGTTCTTCAGTACTTTGGGCTTTTTGCTCTATTTTCCTCACAGAGTTAGGTATGTTCTCCCCCCCGCCCCCCAACCTTATTCTGAAAACTGGAGTACTAATTGGATTTTAGCATCTTTAGTTTTCGTCACAGGTATGCAGAAATTTTAGGTTTTGGCTAGGGCAAATAACCCAACTAAAACAATGTTAACAGCTTCTATCTCAGAGCATTCATAAAGATTTGCACTTAATTAATGATTCATTTTAATTCATATTTGCTTCTACAGTGATGTGAGTTGGGGGAAAAAAGATTTTAAAGTGCCTTAGACCATAATCTGAGTTATAGCCTTTTGAAGATCAAGTTTTATGCCTTAAAACACTGATTTGGGAAGGATTAAAGAGGAAATAGGGAATTTTGATAAATCACCGCCATACTCTCCAGAAGTCAAAAGTCCACCTGGACTTCAACCTTTTATTTTCTTATTTCTTTCTTTTGGAATTTATCAGTACTATGCTAAGAAATTCCTTTTGGGCTTTCTGAAATCGTAGCACATTGAAATTGCTGGCATGTGATTCACTAGCCAGTAGTTGACAGCAACAGTACTACCACCACAAAAAAATCTCAGTCTACGTGCATGACAAACATTTGACAGAAAACTAGCAGAAAATGAAACAGAAGTTTGGAGACAAATTTAAAGACTTCAGGTCATCACGATCAGTTTTGGGTTTGTTTTTTTACTGCTGAGTAATGAGTGCAATACGGAGGCAGGGAGGAGGGCAGAGGCAGGTACCTGAAACAATGATTTAAAGAAAAGCAAAAAAAGGTTATTAAAAAAAAAAAAAAATACAGTAACACTAACCCTGCAAACTAGTGAAGTAACCCACAGACAATTTTTAATGTAAAATCAATAGTTTATTGCCATGCTACAATTTTTTTTTTTTTCCAAATGAAGTTGGCACTGGTAAAGGGGAAAAATGCTGTCATAATACATAACACGTTTTTTAACAATGCACATTTGGTAAGCTTTCTCAATAATGGCAGCTTAAAACAAGTGAAATTAATTTTTTTAGATTAATGTGGAATGACATAAAAATACACTCTTTCTGCATAGTATAAGAAATACGGAATGTTTGTAAAAACAAATTCATTTAATAGGGAAAATTACTTGAAATTTTATAAACAATTTGGCAATGGTACTCCCACTGTTTAGACTTTTTCATATAAAAGAAATAAAAATCTAGAAAGCTACCTTTATACAAAGTTGCTATATTTATGCCTTTAAGTAGGAAAAAACATTTTATAATGCAAATTAGGACATACAATAATCTTACAATATGATACAATGTAATGACAAGAAAGGAACATACAACATAAGATTTTGGCCTTTGAAGAAATGTCTATTTCTGCATTTAATAAATGCATTTGTGGCACACTGGTGTCTACTGTATTCTTGCTACCTACCAGTCAGCTTTCATGCTAGGGCAGTATTCAGCTGTCTGCAGTTTGGCTGAAACTGAGCACTGCTTCTGAGGAGACCAAAGGTGATGCTGCAGTGAAGCGAGACGTGAAAAAGGCAACGTGCCTCCTGGTCAAGTCCCTGTACTGTGGGACACCATATAACACTCTTTCCTTTCATACCAGAGCATTTCTTATACATTCAGTTAAGTACCAAAGTCTTACAAGTGAGAACATCAGTGTTTGCGATTTGGCAAAATTCCAGGGAAAATACAAAGTTAGTACCAAATATATATTATATATAAAATGTGGGTGTATGATATACACACATGTTCTAATGCAAAAAACTGCATTATTATGGACTTCAATTCGCTGACATCCATTCCTAAATAACATGGCCATTAAAAACCAGGTGTAATCCCAATCTTTCACACACTTTAGAATCACTTCCTTTTTCATATACAATAGTCAAAGCCATATATATGCAAGTATGACCAAGAAATCTAAACTCCTGTAATTATCTGAACTCTGACCACAACAAATAGGATTTGTTTTTCAGTACACGTAATTAAATATATTTATATTTTTACAGTATTTTTAGACCATTCATGAAGAACCTGACACCTTCAGGTGTAACAGAGCTGTCAGCAGAACTTGATCTTGTAGGAACACATCCAGTGGCCCTTGAAGTCGACATGAATCATTTGTTCAGATTCAAAGGACTCTGCATGCGGACCCAATGAGCTCTGGAAGGGTCACCCTGCTAACAAGGAAGATTCCCTGATGACACCAAACCTTCATCTCAGACTTCCTTTCCTACTGTAAAAGGGAAGGACCAGAGCAAATGATACAGGGACTCTGGGTTCTCTGGGTTGCTTGGCGGGTGGTGTTGGGAATGACCATGAACAGCACAGCCCCAGCACCAGGGATTGGCAAGGTAAGCTTCATGGCACCTTTTGCACTAAGGCTTCTCATGGGAAGCAGAGGAGCTGCTTCCCCCCCCACTCATCACTTGGCAATTCAGTCACCATGGGTCTCAGACACGAACTCTGGCTGGGACCCCAAGGCATTTAGTACTTTGCAGACACAGAGGAAGACGGTCCCTATTCTGAAGGGCTTCAGCCTATTTCTTTAATCATAATTTTTACATAATCTCCTTTGTATATACACATATTTGCTACATAAAACAGAATTACACCAAAGTAATGGATATAGCAGAAAACGCTGTCACAATATATGTATATTACCACGCTAAATAATTACTAAAACTGCAAGAAAAATTTCAAAAATGCCCTTCATAATATATAAAAATATAGAAATGTCCAACACTTGTTTCATCAACTTTATCTCTCATATTCTATCTGTACACCTACATATTTTCCAAACAAAATACTGCGTTAATCTGGAGTAAACACTGTGTTAGGGCAATATCCTCCTAAGACATCTGACAGACTCTGTAACATACCTTACAGCACAGTACCACAAGAAATAATGTATACATGTTCAGAGTTGCATATTTAGGTTGCTCTTTTTCTTTTTTTTTTTCTTCTGATGCGCTTTCATTTCCAAAAGAGGAAGTAATCCCTAAAGATTGTGAAAGAACCTCAATTCATGACTTCCTGTCTTTTTTGTACATGCTCTGTAAGAAGGACATCAACAAACTTGACTCCATCTTAACGCAGTTTTTTGTGGTGGAATTTCTTCTGGACTTGTTTTTTTCTTGGAGTGTACATGAATTTAAAATAAACACATAATAAATGAATTTAGGTTTATATTAAGTAAATACTGTCAATATAAATGCCTGAATTGCTACCTCAAGGAAGAGATGGGAAAGATCGTATCATTAAATTCCAAAATACACCTACTTCTATCTATCACACTGAAGGACCGAACTCCTTTGGAGGAAACAGAATTTCAGATTTAAATCCACTACTAGTTCCTACTCCATCAGTTTCATCTTATTTGCATCCATTAAATAAATTAGTACAGTGCAGAAATGGAACGTCACCATTGATCCCACCTTACATGAAGAGAATACTGCTTAGAAATAGAGGTCCAAATCAGATACATCATTATATGCTCAAAGTAGTAACTGACATTAATCAGAACTTCCATTTTTACTTCACCGACAGTGAATAAAAACAATCTGCTCTCTCCTAACTCTGTCTCATTGAGAAGTGGTTAAATATAAAACAAAAACAAGGACAGCCAGATTTTGAGCCAATACACACTGTTATAAAACTAGTAAAATCAACTGCTGGTCTGTCACATACCAAAGCAGCTCTGTTTTGACACTCTTTTGGACTCTGTACAGCTTACACATTTCTGTGACCTTTTTTACACCCAGGCTCCAGTCTGAGGTGTAAACACACACACAAATATCCAAAGATCTGGGGGCAGGGACACACACACAACTGGGGGATTTAAGCAATTTATTACATGAAATGTCTCCTCAAACACTTAAGTTTTCTATAAAAGGTCTGCAGACTTTAATAGGAACAGGAACAGTGCTTCAATGCACACCATCACATTCGACCCCTGTCATATACAAAATGTATTTACTGGGGGAAACAAAAGATTATTTTCCTGATATAACAATGGATTAAATTCTCACTACCTGTATTTCTAGTACAATCTTCATTATGTACTTTTGGTCACCGAGTCATCTTTTTTACCAATTCAGTTTCCTTGTTTAAAAGGTACACTAATGTATATCTTTCCCAAATCATTGCATTAAAGGAATACCTACAGTTAAAGACTTTCCCTTGTCAAATGTGCTTGAAGGGCAGCAGCCAACTGCATGCTATGGACGAAAAACAGAACTGATGGAGATGCTACCATTTTTACAGGACCTTGTTTATGTAAACTTAACATGCCTTATTTACTAAAGAAAATAGTTACATATTTGTAGTTTCTCGGTCTATACACCTGTGGGCCCAAAATAAATATGATCTAAACACTGTGGAGAGATTTCAGCTGAAAACTGAATCCTAGATTACAGAAACTAAATCTAACATCACAGCCTTTAAAAGAAAAATTGAAAAAAAATATTTACCAAGTCAAAAAGGTAAAGTGCATTGCAACTGCATCTACTTCAAGGGGCAGAAAATAAGGAATGCTAAAGATGAGTAGTGTGGGTAACAGGGACTACTCAATATGTTTGCAGCATACACAAAATGGGAAAGCATTATCCCATCTGTAAAAAGTAAGAGGCTAAAAAAGTAGTCCTGGAAAATATGTCATCAGACTTGTTAGTATAATTAAGGCTACAAAAAGTTGAAATTTCAGTATGTTCTCAATTCTGGGGACCAGAGCTAGGAAAACATTGTGAAACTTGCAATAAGACAAAAAAGTTCTCAGACCATTTCTTTTATCTGAAACTATCGAGACTAAATGCATAGGACAGTGCACTGGAACTAAGGAGAGATATGCCTGGTTGTTGAAATTTCAGCACGTCACTTACAATCTACTTGAAACCTGTTTCCATATTTGGCAGTTAAGAATATTACTTCCCTGACTCACAGGTGTGTTTTTAGGGTCCAATTAATTTGTCCAAACTATACAGATGAGGACCAAATATTTCTAAGCAGCTAGTTAGATCAAACATGTTTGCTTCAAAACACAGGCTGAAGCATTAGTTCAGCTCACAAACTTGAGTGAGCTATACACTAAGAAGAAGAATCACACCAGTATTATTAACCCAGTAAGTATTTTGCAACGCATGGTACTTTCTCTTCAGTACAGACCAAGACTGGTCCATAGCATAAGGTGAGGCAATGGCAAAGATGTGTGGAAACACAGAATCAATTAAGTTGGAAAAGACCTCTGAGATCATCCAGTCCAACCTATGACCGAACACCACCTCATCAACTAGATCATGGCACTCAGTGCCACATCCAGTCTTTCCTTAAACACCTCCAGGGACAGTGACTCCACCACCTCTCTGGGCAGCCCATTCCAATGTCTAATCGCACTTCCTGTGAAGAATTTCTTGCTAATGTCCAACGTAAACCTGTCCTCTTGTCCCATCGCTAGTTGCCTCGGAGAAGAGGCTGACCCCCACCTGGCTCCTTTCAAGAGACTGCAGACCTGTAAAATGCCTAGCTTTAGGTAGTCATTACCTTTTTGAGTACCAAGGTCTCCCCACAAGTCAACAAGCCTATCACAAGAATATGCAGAGGCTAATTGCAAAATCATTAATGAGGATTTTTTTTTTTTTTTAATCTCATTTAAGGTCCTCATGATGGTCTCAGTGACTCCCATCTTTTACTTCTGCAAATTATGATCTTTGTGCATCTGGTATTTCAGTACCACACAGTCTGTAAAAAATAATGAAAGTCAGAGTGAAAAGGTTGCCTGATACCAGCTAACGGTGTGGCGAGACACATGTATTTCAGGTGCTACTACTGCTGCCACTACTAAATGAGAGAAGACCAAAGAAAAAAAGAGGAACAGAAATACACACCAATTTAAAAGACTGGAAATAACTACGTTTTTATATAAAACTTCAATTCAAATATTGCATGAAGACCCTTAATGCTTTTCCAGGTCTCCGAATGGCTTTTCGTGCATGTTTTTCCTCACAGTTCAGGAGCTATTTTACATCATACCAGTTCACACAACTGTCAGTTCCTTTGCAATCACAGGCTCAAGAGCAATGTCTCCTACTGCTAGTACCAAGGTGCGCCTGCAATACTGCCAGAATTCTAAGATTATTCAGAGTATTAATAAACAAAACAAAATTAAAACTTCTAAGGGTGCATCTGGCATATTCAACGAAGAACATTCTACCTGGATGTACCTGTAACACTGAGCAGCCATCATCATTGTGACCAAATTCACCAACTGCAAAAGGAAAAGAATTATGCTTGTAGATAATACTACCTTCAGATAATTTACTACATATCTTTCTAAATTAAAGTATACTATCACCTATGGATGCACACTGCTAGAACGTACAACTTTCTACAAAGAACTATCAAGTCCAGTACCCTGCCTCCCGTGTAACCTGGGTTTGATGCTTTAGAGGAAGACAATAACTGCATAATAAACCTTTCCAGTTGTGCAATAATGCATGCTGCTGGAGAGCTGGGATATTTCTGTCAGGCATAAAAAAGTAGAACACTGGACAAAAACAGCTATATTTGACCTTCAAGAGTCTTTCTTTGTCAAATGCAGAGAGTAAGACAAACACATATACGACCCTGAACAATAATTAAAGCTATGTACAAAATTTTGACTTTTAAAACAAGACATTATGGAACAAATAAAAAAGAAACATACAAATGCAAAGAAAGGAAAGGACACTGAACTAAAAAATGACAAGAGAGCCTTAATTCGTACAGCCCATCTGTGAATTCCTTCACAAAAAAACCCAAAACGCTAATGGGATTAAAATTTTGCCAGATTTCACAGGGAATTTGATATGCGACTTGGAATTCTATTCTAGCGGAAGGAGCTTAAGGCTGGATTTAGATGTGTTTATAGCTCTGATCAATGAGCATCAATGTGACCTCTCAAAAATCACACAAGTTGAGAAAACTGTCAGGAATTAGAGGCCTTCTTGCCCATAGACAAAAAAGGTGTGGTGTTTATATTCCTTGAGATGAACCAATCTATCTTGTGTGTGTCAAACTGAGTGAATTAGCGTATTACATACATTTCATTCTGGAGGAACCACTTCAATGAGAAATGAACGTAAGATATGTATATGGAAAGATTAGGTTTACCTGCTAATAATGCACATATCAAGAGGCTTTTAAAAGTGTTATAAATGCCATTAATGAGTATAGGCACCAGACCAGAATATTTATAAATTCAAAACCAGCATGTCACTCAGACTAATCAATTAAAGAGGCACTGTGAAAGGTGGTGATGCTGCTATGCAGTAATTACTTCTACTGTAGAATGAAATAGTGTTACCTAGATGAATACTTGCTCTATATTAATTCCCTTTAGTTAGACAAGTACATGAAGTATGCAGAAAAAGTTCTATTAGTTTATAAAAGGCATTAGTGTTAAGAAATGCAAAGTACTCGCATCTTCAATGTTATAAACTTCACAAAAGGTGCAAATGTTTCAATGCTTCCCAGGCTCACATAGGCAGGTCAGTACTGTTATGTCTAGTTTTCCTAGAAGTACCATCATCTCGGGGCAGTGCTTTTTGCAAGCTTGACATAGCAGCAGTTCTTTCAATGTCTATCACAGCATACAGCTCTGTGCGCCTGGTTGGAGTCTGCGGAAGTGGAGTGGTGGGGGTTTTTGGAGTCTGAGGGTTGTCAGAGTCACTACCACCTTCCAAGTCAACCTGTATATAGTTGAGCTGCCTGTGTTCTAAACTTGGACGCCTAATGTCGAAGTTAAAGACTGTTGGGGTACAGTCCCGACGTCGTGGAAATTCTACTTTATGAGCACTTGCTGGTACTGTTACATTCTCTGTATTAACATAATTATGCATTAGATCTAGGTTATTGTGGTAGCCATTCAGAGATGGGGTCTTTGGTCCTAAACTGTCATCTTCATCTCTACTCAGCTTGCGGGCTTCCCAAACAGGAGGCAAGGATGGCAAGTTCTCATAGTTCAACAGCGCAGTTCTCCTCTGAGCAGAGTTGTTAATGTTCTGGGTGTCTGAGGTACTGGTTGATGTCAAGCGACCTCTCCTGACCCCTGAGGCACTAGGGATGGATAACCTATTAATATTTTCATACACCAGTTTATTACCAGATGGTGTTTCTCTACGTTCATCACTGTCGTACCCAGTGTCCCATTCAGTGTTGTTTGTGCTGCTGCCACTAACTTGATCTCTCCCAAGTTGCTCCAGTTTCTCTCTTTCCATTAACTGCCTTTGAACAGGTGTTGGTCCTAAAACAAACTTGACTCCTTCAGGCTCCAGGAGAACCTGAGCATCTCTGTCATCAGTACACATCTGATCTTCTTTCACTTTAGTTATTTCAGTGTTTGAAAGCTTTGATTCCAGTGGCACATGCACACTCGATCGATTTTTTCTTTCTTCTTGTACTCCAGTAGTGTTGACGTAAGTGTGCACCTAAAAGAGGAAGAAAAAAGAGGAGATTGAAATGCTCTTTGTGCCTTTTTTTTTCCCCTCCAAATTTCTTTCTTTCTTAGCTCCCCACTTTTCAAATAAAAATACCTGAAAATAAAATCTTGTTATGGCAGGTGTTTAAGCATAAGGTCACCTCTCACATTTTGTTGAACTGTGGTCAGTTTTGGGTTTTTTCCCTGAAATTCTGTTGTTGGTTTTGTTAATGCTACTATAACAAAAGAACAGAATTTATATTTTAGATTAATAATTAGCTTTATTTGATGTTTTATCTCAGTTGTGCTCTAATTCTCACTTTTCAGGTTCTATTAGAGCTCTGCTCTGATCAGGGCAAACTTGGGCAGCTCCTTACTTCATTACATCCATTAGCTCATTACTTCACATGGACATCAGTGAGGGCTTTACTTTGTTGTCCCTTACCATGACAGTGACCAACTGTTACTTTGCTAAATTTGTCTTTGTAATTTCCACAATGCAAAGGAAACTTACTGTCCATAAAAGAAGAAAGGAAAAAAAAAAAAAACACAAAACCAAAAAAACCCAAACCATAGAGAGACCTAAAAAAACCCTCAGGCTCTTGCCTTGTGTTCTATTGCAGCAACAAAAAAAGAGAGGTTGGGTCTACTGGAAGAACAGTCCATTCTTTCTTCAAGAGCCAACAGCCTCCTCATAACAGAAACATATATAATTCGATATGAGGAGTGGCACTCAGAATTAAATAGAAGCAGGAGTTGTCACTATATGCTACTAGGAAAGGCAGAAATACACTACTAGGTTATCCCTCCAATTTTTCAAAGTGGATCAACACAAGGCTGAATGGGAAAGACTGGATTCTTTCTCTAAATTTTAATTCTATGTCTGGATACCCAAAGAGCAAAAGTAGTATTTTACAGCAGCAGTCATGTAGCCTTCCAAAACTCTCTGTCAAGCTCTAGAGGCTGAGGTTTTATTTACAGCTCACTTGACTCCTACACCGATACTTTAACTCATTTACTTTTCAATAACTCCAACAATAACACCTGAACTCTTCTGTGGTGGCTCCTAATAAATCCTTTCCCACAAGACAAATCCTTTCCCACAAGACAGTTCACTGCACTCTGCTCTGGTTACCCTCTCTGGTTTCCAACACCGCTTCTTGTCGCACACAAAAATCTTCCTAAACCACATGACATTATTAAACTTGACTAACATTTTCATCAGCAACCTGAATGATGAGAGAAAACACACCCTTTGAGAGTTTTCAGTCTTTCCCAGATTGGTAGGCTTTCCACTGAGAGGGATCTCAGCAGCCTGGAATATGGCTCAGATTCTGTGGAATCCCCTTGTTTGCAGTATTAAAAACATGACCAGGACAAGGCTCTGTGCAGCGGTCTCTAACTTAAAAATTTGATCTAGAGGACTAGAAGTCCCTTCTAACCTAAAATATTCCATGATTTCTATTTGCCAAATATAAGACATATCAAGAAGCTTTTTGACCAGGATCTCTCATTATAACCATCAATTATTTGTGTTTAAATATAATTACTGAAATTTTTGAGAAGAGTATAATGCAAATACATACTTTCTATATCTTTATTTGTATATAAATACAAAGCTATCCTACAAAGTATCATTTTAAAGAGGCAAAATGTAATAAAAATAATACAATAAACACTTCTCTGAGGTAGTTAAAATATGGTAGAAATACATTGCACCCGATACTGAAAAATGTACGTGAAAGCCTACAGAAAAATCATTAGAAAAAGCTGAAGTAATGTGGAATCTAAGTTGTATGAGGGGAAAAAGCCACTCACTTGCTCTTCTGCTACAAGTAAAGGATGTGTTGATTCTTCACCGACAGAGGGGAGGCGTGCACTTCCGACAGAAGGATGTCTGCTGGAAGGATGTGATGAAGCATCTCCAAAAGACGGGTATCTGGGATAGCCATTAGGTAAACTTTGTGCATTGAACCCAGGAGCTGATTCAATTAGAAAACAAGCAAAACCATATTAAAATAGAACATTTTACTGTATATTAGTAAGATGCTTTATATATTAATTTTCAAATTTCAAAAGGGAAATTTAAATATGTAAAACAGTATTAAATATTCACAAGGCTCAATTTTGCTCGGAGGAAGGAAAGAGACAACAGAGAATAGCATCCAAGTATTTACTGGGAAACATGTCTGAAGCAACGACTGAAACCTGGGTGTATTACACACTGCAGTCCTCCCACTAAGATTCCTATCTGACTTTCTGCCATTAACATGTCTCCCTGACAAACAGAGACTTATTTAACTCAGCTTCCATTTCTTTAAAATCATCAATAACCTGGAATTCATAGTTTCAAATATCAAGCTATCTGCATGAGATTACCTAAAATCTTCTGGTACTTTTGAAAGCACTCCAGTCTGCCTGTTCACCTACCCCAAGCAAAAGAAAGATTCCAAAGCCACTGTACATGTGATTTTACCAGTACTTTTTTCCCCATAATTAAAAGGTTGGAACATTGCCCAACATTAACATTTCTCAGAAATGCTACAGGTAAAACAGTTGATATATTATAAAGCAATTCAAGAGGTGTATTTATAAGTGTTCTCATGCAACAACTAAGTTCCCAAAACTTATTTCTTAGAGATGAAGAACTTTACTATGGCAGTTCTGCTTCTAAGACTTAGGGTTCTCAAAAGAGAAAATACCTCAAGAGAATGCATTACTGGTAGTTAGTCTCAGCTTTAAATTAGCTTTCTTTTTAATTACTTAAAGATTAAATGCAAATCAAATGCTATTTTCAGCTAAGTACCACATTACATTCAGGTATGTCATTTGACAGTAGAACCATACTTACTCGTAGGTGTTCGAGGGGTTCTTGGAACTTCCAATTCAGTTTGATGATTATTCCTTTCTACTACTGGTTCTTCTACTACATTTATGCTATTATTCTGCATTATCTCTTGTAACATGTTAAATAGCTCTTCTGCCCGGGCACATTTAAAGGCAAAGATTCCTACAAATACACACACACACAAAAATTAAAAATCCTTTAACTAAGAAACATGACTTACAATATATATAACTTTCAAGAAATAGAACTGGAATCCACATAATGAATACCTGTTAAAGAAGCAAAAATGTTATGAAATTTTTGTTGTACCAAAACACATGAAGTTACTGTGAGAACCTTTAAAGTGGTTATCTCATAAAAGAATAAGATTCCCATGCACCAAAAGTTAAATTAGAACAGAAAACTGATTCAGTTAAGAGCAAAACTAAGTTTTGAGTGCTAAATGGGGAGGGGGAACCCACAAGATTCTTTCTTTTAAGCTCATAAAAAGGATACCTACTAAATAAATACAATTTTAAAAAATCTTTAAATGAAACTACAGTGGTGCTACAAGGTCGTATTTCCTAAATTGGATTTCTATTAAATTACCATATAAAGAAGATACCTGCACGACAAAAACAGGATTTAAACACTGGATAAAAGCTTAGTTTCTTTAAGAGGATTAAAATGAAAAGCTAGTAAGACAAACTGTGTGAAACAGACAGTAACAAACTAATTGCTTTAGGCTAATAGACACAGAACACAAAGTTAGCAGCAATACTGTGTATTTTGCGTGTGTATTGTGCCACTTTGCCTTTGAACAGCAGGGAGCGTCCCAACTTACCCTCACCAGCAAAGTCGCAGCTTTGGATTATTCTTCCATTGAAAGCATGAAGTTAAAGTTGACATGCTTGTTAAACGTGGGTGCAGGTGCTCATTTTTCAAAGTGAGTATTACAATCGTAAAACACTCTTTACTAAAAGCTACCTACCTATATAGCTACTCCTACTGTAAGTGCAGTTATGTGAATATTCTGGCAATTACTGTCATCATGTATTTATTTAGGGATGCGGAACTGTGACAGATCAGAACTACCAGAAATGCTCCACGTGGCAGAGGTTCACAAAAACCCAGCTGGGAATATACCAAGTGGGCTAGGAGGAATGACAGACAATGATTAATATCGAGCTGGTGCACTGAATAGGCTTCATGCTTCCAACACTGCAGCTACAGAGCTTCTACTACTATATTTCTCTGACCCATGATCCAGCTCAAGTACAATAGTCCATGTTTAATATTTTGTGTATTTCTGAAAATTCACACTCAATGCTTAAATCTTAACGGACAAAGACCAGAATTTAAAAAAATCTAGGGTATTTTTTATCTAGCTTGTAAAGTTCCCAGTATGTTTCCAAGAAATTCAGCTGCCTTTAAATACATTCACATTAAATACAATGTGATCTGTCACATAACATGGGGACACACCAGCTTCTCCAAGTTTTCTATCCTGAATTATCTATTATCTGTGCTCCTAAAACATGTCTTCAAGGTTTTAAACACCTAGCACAAACTCAGTGTTTCACCATCAGTGCACTCTGACTTTTCAACAGATATAATTTAAGATTAAAGGGAAAAACAAGAATACTGACTAATGCAAGAAGTTGCTGGGCAGTATTCAGTGAATTCTCAAATGAAAAACTCAGTTAATACACAAAGTGAAGATGAGGTTTTGCAACTGTGCCCACAAAACCCAGTGTAGGTCTCGGGAACAATGCTCCATTGCAAAAGGGCAGCAAAGAACATTTTCTGCCCGATTTCTTTTTTCTCAATATTCACAGTATTTTAATATTACATAAGGAAGTTAAGAAAAAAAGAGGGAGGAAAGGGTTGCTGCTTACACAGCCTGCTTAATCTTCTCTGTTAAAAAAAAAAAAGAATAAAGCAATTGGGAGGAAAGCAGAGAAGTCAATTAGACTTGGTGAAAAATTTTGCACACTTGCTAATACACTGTGGAAAAGAACCTTCAAATTAGTATTTTCAATTAAATATTATTAGTATCTCTTTTCAATGTTTAAAAGAAGCAATAAATTAAACCTGCAAAATCAGTTACAGTGATTACCTTCAAAACAAAGTTTATTACTTTCTGGTTAGAACTATGAAAATTTATTTTAGTACTGCGACATTTGAAAACATCTCCATTTCTCATTACGAGACAAACTGAGAATGCCTTCTAAAACACTTACAAAAAAGAATTTGTCTGCCCTTACCTCTGCTTGGACAATGAAGATTGACCAGGTTTATTTATGATCAAGTTCTTTCATTTTCCTGATTTTTTTACAGTGAAATTAGAAAACAAAAACCCTAGTGCCTAAATATTGTTACTGATAAAAACCACTAGTAAATAAAAAAATTGCAACTTAATTTTACAACATATGAATACATAAGAATTCCAACTACACACAGCTACTTCACAGTAGAAAGGTACAAAACGAGGCCAAGACCTCAACTGAAACATCCTCCCCAGGGACTGCTGCAGCGAAGAGAGAAAAGCCTGAATCTTCTCAGAGGCAGACAACCTTGGCCAAGGCAGGCATGGTCTGGGAACTGGAGAGGTAACTATGTTCCAGTGAAAGCCACACAGAAAATAACTGAGCATAGCTGAAGTATGCACACTTCATACCAAAACATGCAAAAATTTGAGAATTATGTCATTGATATAAATGAAACTGGTATTTGCTTTAGGAAGAGGATGAAATACAAGTATGTTCCTGAAGATAAAAATAAGGTTGGGAGATCCAGCTCGTATCAGCACTCCAGTCTTTTAAAATCTAAAAATAGAGAATTATTTGAATTCTGAAGAGATTCTTCCACAGTTCCAGATTCCACTGCCTCCCCCTGAAAGTCAAGTCAACCTCTGAGGCAGGAGAATTTCCCTGTCAAAACCACCTCTTAAGCTGACCAAGCTTCAAGTCCTCCAGATTTACAATGCCAAAAACTATGTGCAACTCAAATACTCATTCCTCATAAGGTAATTTTTTTCCAGAAACCACATTCACATATAAAACTATAGCCTTTACAACCCTTGCCAAAGGACTGGTAAATATCTTCCAACATCAAATAAATTTCCAAAATCTTTATACAAAAAATTTCCACGTACCTTGTCCAGTTTGACACCTTCGACCACTTTCAAAAGAGAAAAGATTTGAGTCATAGCCATAGCGACGGAGACAGAGGTAGTGCCATTTTACAGAGTCCCTTTTACGGGTGTACAAAATTAATTCTGTATCTGTAAGTTCCATTATGCCAGAACCCAGTTCATTACCATCATCATCCACATTAATAACCTACAAAAAAGAAGTGAAAAAGTATTAGGTAAGTACTCTTTTGAAAAAAATACCATTTCTAATAATCTAGTTACGATCCTTGAAGTAAAAGTTTTTTTTAAAAAACAAACAATCAAAAGAACAACTCACCAAACTAGTTCCTTTGCTCCCCCAACCAGAATTAAAAAAATTAAAATAATACTTATTTAAAAGCAATATGAATGAGACTACCTAACATTACTGTAAAATCTGATGAGAAATTTAAAGCAGAAGAGATTCATAAGTCAAATACTTTTTTTTAAACTGCCTTTATGTATGTATTCTAGTATTTCCACATGCATAAGGCATTCCTCAGATAATGGAATCTCTCAGAGCCCCATTCCTAGAAAAAAAAAAAAGGTATTTGCTTTGTCATATAACTCCACTTACAGCTGGGAAAAGGAATGAAAAAGGGTAAGCAGCTCCAAGATAAAGCTTCCTTCACATACATGTATAGCCTTGCACTGTGCTGAATCACCCAACAATTTTAGATATTTTGCTGCCTTTTTAAAGTCAACCAATAATTCAAATACCCTATAGTTACCTTGTGTGAAAACATGAGTATAAAGCTTCAACTCTTATTCCTTTCTGCTTTTAAACCATTTTGAGATCATCTGCATCCTTTGGAATTTGGACAATATTTATTTTCCCCTGCATATCTTTTATCTCACAGTGCTGCTTTTAGTGGGATTCTTTGTTATTTACTAAAAAAGCTACCAAAAATTTTCACTATGGAATTAATGTTACTCCTTAAAGAGACATTTTCAACTTGAAATCTAGTCAACTGAAAAGAATTAGGAATAGTTTCATCTGCCACTGAGGGTTATGCCAATTTTCCTCATTTTGCAAATTGCATTCTTTCATCTTCTCCCTCCTGCTGCTAAATCAGCAATCCAAACAATAGAGAAATTCTACAAGGAGAAAATTAGGAACTAGTTACACAAAGTGATGTCAAATGCATAAAGAGCAAGAAAACAGGGAAATATTTAAACCTTCAGCTTTCTTTACTGACCATATTAAACATTTCCCTAAGGCAACACATGAATCATTTTTCACTATGGAAGCATTACATTCCTTTGTCAACTCACCGAGAGTTTGGAGTACAGAAGCAAATCTGACTTGTGTGACTATGCAAAGGTATGTTTACTTAAAGCCACTGACTTCAGCAGCTTCATGTTTAGCACGTTAAGCACATGAACAAGTGTTCACAAGCTTATAAATTCCAGAGATACATGGGACAAAAGCACATTTAGAAATAAATTTCTTCCAAGTAAAGGGTAAAAGTTCTCAAAATGCTACAATCAGTAGTGACCTTCAAGTAAAATCAGCAGTCCTAAAATTTTCTGTTGCTGACTCTGCATTCAGGTTCACAATTACACTTCTCTAACAGCTCTTGCCTTATGCTTACAACTACTTTCCTAACTTCTGTACCCTCACAGAGACAGCAACACTTACTTGGCCCCTACCAACTGAAATGGAGATGGATCAAAGCACAGGGCTTCTTCTCCTTCCTAAAGACCAAAACTGTCCTAAAAAGCCTACCCTATCTAGGGAATTCCTGTCACTATTGGTAAGAGAGGATCCCTCAAAGGGGCAGGAGAAACCTGTAGCCACAGACACCTGCAACTCTACAATGCTTCAACTATTCAGAAATCTGCACTCTATTTTCATTTAATTTTTTCAATGCCAGACCTACTCTGCAAGAAAGCAACAAAATAATTCACAACATACCACATAAGTTGCATACCTTAAACTTGTTTCGGTGGTTATCTGGGACAGTTTCTTTATCTGGACAGCTACAACAGCTACCCATGACTTCTTTAGAAGACCATCTGATCTCTAAAGGGAAAAAAAAACAACGAACAAAATGATCATTTAGGAGAAGTAAAAACAGAGTAACATCAACAAAACAACCCAATGCAAATTACTCTCTGAAATTACAATTCTTCATGATGAATTTTGCAACCATAAGCAACAAAAAATCAACACAGATACTACAAGTATGGAAGTTAAGTTAGATTTGGCATTAAGGAGTGGCAACACTGAGCTGTTAAAGTCCTACCAATAATTCAATCTGAGGTTACTACCAAACAGACACATCTGACCTGCCACCTTAATTCCCATGGTAGCAGCTTGGGGGAAAACAAAAACCAACAACTTACCGAGTTATGATTTTCATCTCCTAAACCAGGGCCTAAATGAGCACTCCCTGGCTCAGGCTGCTGAGCACAGCCCTAGTGCCGCCCCTAAAAGCCCTGGGCTGTACGAGGTTACCAGGCACAGGCAACACAAAGAGCCCACATGGTAATCCTGAAAGGCTGCCTTGGCTTTGGCAGCTCCAGGGCTGCTTTGCAAGAGAGGGTGGAGGCAGCCCTGTGCCCTGTGCTGGCAGCCATGCAGTGAAGTTCGGTGCTTCTACTTTTGAATATTTCCCATATAGCAATGTACATCAAATTATGTAATCAAAGTCATAGGAAGGAAAAAACTTCACATTCAACACAAATATTTTAAAACGGCGGGGGGGGGAGGCGGGGGGATTTTATTAAGTACCATTTGAATTAAATTGGCAAATACACATTTGCTATAAAATAGTAAAATACTCAACTAACACAGAACAGCATGGCTAAATTAATGAAACCAAAAATAAATATTTGGTTTTTTTAATATTTTAATTTTAAGATTTTTCTATACATGGCAAAACTTTCATAAAACAGTTTGATAAAATGTTCACAGAACCAAGTCTCACAATGTGCTGCTTCTCCCTCTATCACCATGCAGAGAGGGGTAAGCCTTGTATTTCTTAAATATGAAGAAGTCAGACAGAAGAAAACTTAACCCATTTACATCATCTTCATATTGGATAAGAACTAAAATTTCCACTACGCAAATGAAAAATGGGGCAAAATCCTGGAAGAGAGTTATTAAGTCAACAAGAGATATGACACTAGGAATCAAGAAGAAAAAAGACAGAATGGGTTGGTAACTCTTCCTGACTGAAGAGGGAAAAAACTACGATGTCACCTTAAGAAAACTATGACTTTTTTTCTAGATGGGCATTTGTATTAGCATTCACAAGTAGTATCCACAAAGCATTTCAGTCTGCTGAGAAATAAGGTGCAAGGAATACAATGAAGAGCATCTAACTCTTCCCCTCCTCTTGATCAGAAAAGCCACTCACAAGAGATACTTCTACCTTAGAGACTGCATAAACCTGTATAAATCTGCCACCAACCCCTTGCAGAGGTGAAGCAAGAACTTAGCAGAAAGTGTAACAACATGGCTTAAATTAATCCAGTCAGAAAGAGGCAGAATACTCAAAATCATGGATTTTTTAATGTCATTTCTCATCATAACATGAAAATATGCATTAATTTGACAGAACCTTTCTTCCAAATCAAGATGAAACTGGAGGGTTCCTTGTTTGCTTCTACTGCTGCAGAGAGATGCTATGTCACATACAACAATTTATTTTTATTTGCACCGAATCGTTTAGGTTGGAAAAGACCTCTGAGATCAATCACGGAGTCCAACCTATGACCTAACACCACCTTGTCAACTACACCATGGCACTAAGTGCCACATCCAGTCTTTTCTTGAACACCTCTAGGGATGGTGACTCCACCACCTCCCTGGGCAGCCCATTCCAATGCCCAATCACCCTTTCTGTGAAGAACTTCTTCCTAATGTCCAATGTAAACCTTCCTGTGCAGCTTAAGACTGTGCCCTCTTGTGCTACTGCTGGTTGCCTGGGAGAAGAGATTGACACTCACCTGGCTACAACTTCCTTTCAGGTAGTTGTAGAGTGAGATGAGGTCTCCCCTGAGCCTCCTCTTCTCCAGACTAAACAGCCTCAGCTTCCTCAGCTGATCCTCACAGGACTTGTGCTCCAGACCCTTTACCAGCCTTGTTGCCCTTCTTTGGACTCGCTCCAGCACACCAAGATCATTTCATGTAGTGAGGGGCCCAGAACTGGACACAGTGCTCAAGGTGCGGCCTTACCAGTGCCAAGTATGGGGGAACAATCACTGCTCTGGTCCTGCTGGACACACTATTCCTGATGCAGGCCAGGATGCCATTCACCTTCTTGGCCACCTGGGCACACTGCTGGCTCTTGTTCAGACAGCTGTCAATCAGAACCACCAGGTCCCTTTCTGCCTGGCTGCTCTCCAGCCACTCTGTGCCCAGCCTGTAGCGCTGCAGGGGGTTGTTGTG
>JAWWES010000041.1:34074246-34131907 GCA_035583135.1 Lophotriccus pileatus | reverse complement strand
AGTCCAATTACTGCACCTAGAAAACTGCATGAGATCTTAAAGCAATATTCACACAGCACAAAATCCAAAACCATGAACTGTTCATTCAATTCCAAAATTTGTCCTGCAACAGTAGACTCAGTCCTCTCATCCAAATCATCAGTAAAGATAATAAACAGGACTGGGCCAAGTGAGGAGAAGTTCTGAATGTTATTAATCAGTCCAATCAATCAGTTCCAGGTCACTTTTAATAATCTTCACACATACATCCCATTGTTATTTTAACTACTCTCTTTTTTTGTTATTATTATTTCTTTCCTGTTCTATTTAGAAAGGGAGATACAGGTAGTAATAGCTATTACTGCTTTCCTGCCCTGGCACCCCACAGTGCCTCACCACAGTCATGTTCAGATGTTGTTCTTGTTAGCCTACTGCCACTGCCCTATTTACTGCCATGAAGAGCAACAGGTCACAATAGCTGCAATGCAGATTAACAGTGAATATATATATTTGCAGCAAAGGTTTTCAAACTCTGTTCCATACAATAGGTTGCAGCCTTAAGGCATAGATGCAGGCACTTAGACCTCCTCAAGTGTTTTGACAAAGTATAATAGATAGTTGCATGACATTCATATCATAACTTTCTATGCATTCAGCATAAAATAACTGATCAAATATGTTGAGGGCAGGTGTCTGAAAACTTTAAAAATAACCTTCAAAACTTAACTGCAAAGCAGTTTGGGAGAAAAAAAAATCACCCGAGTTGCAAGAAAGCTCTAGCATATGAAGATGTATAGCCTCAGTATCTCAAGAATGACAAAGAAAGGCTATGTAATCAATAATCATACAAGCTCGTTATTTTGACTCAAATATATTCTAATATTAATATTTCAGAAAACCAAGAACTGCAATGCTGCTTCAAAGGAGAGATATGAATCAAGGCTATAAGGAAGAAGTTAAACAGCTAGAGAACTGGCAGAATTAAAAATCACTCACCTAGATTTGGCCATTAATATTCCCAGCCTCTGCTGCAGCATCAGGGCTTCTGTCATACTCAAAGTGTCATGCTGTCTTGTCACAGAACTAATCATTTGACCTAGAACTAGAAGAGTAAATAAATGTCATTTTTTCTTGTTTCTAAGATGCTAGTTAGTAAACTAAGAAAAATACACACTTCTGTTTTTTATTGTTTTGTCAGTGTAATGTCATGTGAGGTCTTCATGACTAAGAGGCAACTGAAGTGATGTTTTAGACAAGACCGATCTCTTGGAGCTTTTGTGCCTTGGGAGAAAATAATTTGGCATTCCTTTCTGCAACATAGCCTGTCACACTGCAGACTCCATTCATTCTCCACTCACTGCTTACCCAATTTAGTGTGTGGAAATGATGGATGCGAAGCACCCGTTATCCTCAGTACATACTGAACCAAACCACAGCACACAAACAGAAGAACACACACAACTTACTCTGTATAACTTCCCCTTGCTTATTCTAGTGAATATACACAAATGTTGACTTTTATGGCTAGCACATCACCCTTTCTCTGCTTCCCTTATCATTCCTGCTCCATGATATGAACCATAAATTGCTTGCTTTTACTTCCCCTCACCCCCCGGATTATTCTCACACACTATCCACTCACATTTAACACTGAAAACTCAACTGTTGCTTCCATCATGGTAACAGTTGGCAGCCTCTGCTCTCTGTTTGTAAAACTGCCAAACAAGCACTTAATGTTTCCTTTGATGCTGCTTATTAAACTCAATAGAAGGGCTAATTTCTCAGAAAAATGCTTTATTATTAGTCTGTCTTATCAGTCTTTCAGGATGTCTGCGAAAACTTCTTTGAAGCCACTGCAGCTTTGCTTACAAATTTTTTTGCTGCAATTATTTATATTCATCAGCTGTCCTCTGCCTTGCACCTGGACTAAAATCATCTTGGGAAACCAAAGTACTCTTCTTTTTTTGCATGATATCAAGAATAATGTAGTCCCAAATTCATACCAGGTCCTAGGCATCATTACCACATCATTACAACAGTTGCAAAACAACTTTTACTGCAAAAGGATTGTGCAAGAGGACAGCTCCATAGCTATCATAAAGAAAATTAAACATAACTGTTTGGAAAGAACTAAAAGAGCCAAACCAAACCCACAGTTTATTGTATGAATCTACAGTGCACCCCCAGATGTAGTAATGTATGCAGTTGAGCCTCCCCTGTCAAAAAAGACAGAGTAAAACCAGAAATATGCTACTTATATGGCTCAGCCTGAAAAAACTGAGCACAGAGGTCAGAAGAAATGAGTACAGAATTATAGGTGACAGAGAAGATAAATAAAGCACAACTATTTTCCAAATGCGAGCACTAGAGAACATCAGTTGACATCAAGGGGCAGGTTCAAAGAACTACAGAGAAATACTCTACATGGTATGTAGTTAAACTCTGTCATCCACAATGTCATGTGGGAATAGTTCCAAAAATTTACAGGCTCAGAAAGTAATTGGACAAATTCAAGCTCCATGAAGAGCTTTTAAACTCAGGGATGTCACATCTGGCTCAAAAAGTCTCTAAGCTGCAGATACTTAGAAGTGTCTTAAAGACTGATCATAAAATATTTCTTATTATTCCCTTCCCTATATATTTACTATTTGCTGTCAGAATTTACTATTTACTGTCAGAAATAGGATACTGGACAAGCTGATACTTCAAGTGTGACCAAATAAAGCCATTCTAGTTAATGTAAATGGAGAACATCAACTCAGCATAAATTTTGGAGTGCATGCCATAATTCACTAAAAAAGGAAATAATTAACAACTTAACTTGCAACTAAACCCTAGATTTCATAAAGGTACACAAAAAACCCTTATTGAACTGCTTGACAGATATGTATTCTTACAAATAGCTGTATTTAGGATCTACCCCTCTGCAACACACACAGGCTCTGGTTCTGTGTTGGCCCTACCCAATCACTTAACTATGATTTTTGTCAGGTTAGACTTCTGCTTGATTACTGTACCAAACCAGCTCAGCAGAGAGTCTTGCAAGTGCCAGAGCAGCTGGAGAGAGAACCACAGCCTTAGTCACCTCAGCCCAACTTTCAAAAACATGAGCCCCTTCAATATGACTGAGATTTAAAGTTTACCAAATTCCCTGATAAAATCTTCAGGACATGAGAATAGAATAGGGAGCAGAAAGCCTGACCCACCCAATCTGGTGGAATTTTACAGGCAGTCATTAGAAAAATAATAAAATAAAAAATTTTCTCAGGCAACATACCCTATTGAAGGTATGTTTGCACTAGTCTTGACCTAGCAAAGTTTTAAAGCTTTCACATGGTTTGGCTACCTAAAGCAGACTAGTCTGTTTCAGTTCCCTAAGAATGACTCTTAAACAATCTAAGCAGAGTTCTTGATGGATAAAAAAAAGTGCACATCTTTTTCCCCACAATTTTACAGCAGTTAACTTTTTTTAAATGTAAAGCAGTAACAAAATTCTCCAATCAGTTGCTTCCAATTACAAGTTGGCTATTTACTCCGTTTCGGATTTTCTTAAATCTTCCCAGATTGCAAAATATTTACCTAAAATTAAAAACATAAGGAGAAGTAGACATTTTCACAATTACAACTCTAAAACTTAATCTCTTCAGTTATGTTACAATGTCAAATTTAGGAGCTGTGATTTCCCATTCAAGAAGCATCAGTAGTGGTTGGGTGCACTCATGCAAGGAGGGGGAAGAGGATGAAGAGCAGTTTCTGCTTCTCCCTAAGACATTCATTACTGCACTGCAAAGTAAAAATCCCAGGCAAGACAAACCAGGACCAGCACTTATCTAAGCCTTGTTAATGGGAGTGAAAGTTAGGAACTGCTGTAACTTCACTAAGATTTATTACTGGGCTTTGTAAAGTAAAACATCTCCCTTTCCTTCATAGACTTAGCAGGAGCAACAAGTTAGACTAATCTCTCAGAAGTCAAGGAAGACAAGGCATCAGTGTAAAAACAATAGATACTTTCAGGGAAAAAAAAAAGACACAGTCAAAACTTGTAGAAATTCTAACATTTGAAATTCTGTAGTCTTGCCCAGGGTGGGAATGGTTTGAACAAGGCCACTCAGACATGCTGCAATCGTACTCCTCCTTTTGCTCATTAAAGTCAGCTCACAGTTGCTCAACCAATCTAAAAGCTGTCTTTAGCTTGCAGAAGCATGCTCCGGTTGCAGACTCAAACACTAACTTTGGGGGATATTTCCTGTACACATTAATTCCTCTCCACACCTCCTAAAAATCAGGGAAGGAAAAAAACCCAAACCGTAGCACAGCTCAGCAGAGTTTGGAAGAAGCAATGGTGTCTGGCCTGTAAGCCCATTTTTCGCACACAGTCTTTTCTATGGCCTTTCGCACCTGCCACTGTGCTAGGTCCTCTCTTATGTCTTGCTCTCAGATCTACAAGTACAGACTTACTTAATATGACTCTTACTTAACACAGATTTTATGTCACTGTATTAGGTTACTGTATTTTAGGTCACTAAGCCAAACACTGTCAACCAGTGCCTTCACCCCACAGAGACTGAAATCTTTCCATTTAGTGGTAAGAAACAAGATCCAAATTTTGGTTGTCTAAATTGCATATAACCTAGACATTAGGAGTGAATATCACAAATAATTTGCTAGACAACTGAACACATTGAAACATGGAAAACTAACTTTGATAACTTCCTCCCAGAGTTCAAAATTCATGGCCCTCAACTGTTTGGATGTTTACATTGACACAGGGATTCAGAGCAGAAGCATCTCCAATTCAGTACCACAGTGACTATCAGTACACCAGCCCAGTACATGCTGCAATCTCACACACAAATTACTTGGTGACTGAGACGACCTATTCAAAACAAGAACTCTGATTTCATCATAATTGGATGAGTGGCTTCTTAGAGGAATGTTACAGAAGTCTTAACACCGATTTCTTTTAAAATAGAAGTTATTTATAATCTTTTTTATGGCTTTCAGTACATAATTTTCACCCTGCATAATATAAGCACGAAGAATGGGATGCAATTTATAAAGCACCCTATTTTTCTAGATCCTTCATGATGAATACTGAGAACATAATATGTCCATGGGAAAACATACTTTCAGAGAGACTGCATGAATTGGGAATTAAATCCCCTATTTAAAAATTCACCCCAATCAGTGCCAAAATTTGCATTACTTTTACCAACCCAAAATCTTATGACAGCAGCTGAAGCTTGCATACTCAATTGCTTTAAACACTTACAACTCCACTCAACTTGTTTTGTTTTTCTGTTTTCCCTATGATCAGCCACACCTGCCCCTCCCTGAAGCTCATTCCAGTATATCTTTCTGCTCTTTTCAAGTCCCACAGTTGGAAATACTTGAAGAAAACACAGCCAAATCCCTGCAGATACATTATAACTAAATTTCTCAAGAGTTTTTGTGCACTTGTTGATGTCAGTGGTTCTTCTACAGGGAATAATTTCACCTGGAGACTGTTACCTCTGAGATTAAATAGAAGCAGAGTATAAATTTGAACATTTCAGGTTATACATAAACAATTTCTAACTAACTCATTACACCCTCTGCTCATTAACTGGAGTTGTCACTGCAGCAAAGCAGCTTTAATCTTTCTGCACAAAACAAATTTTGGATGAAAGTGGAAGACAGCGAACAGACAAATAAGAGAAACCAACTTACCAGGTAAGAAAAACGTTACTGACTTAAATAACGACTGTTTTATTTGCATGTTATTCCTTCCAGAGGATAAGTGAAGGAGGCAGAAATGGTACTGCAATCAGTCCTTTGAGTTTTGCTGGTAGCTGAATACTGCCCATTTCATAAGTGGCTAACATAACGGATTAAATGGGTAACCTATTTATCTGATGTGGCATATCCTGCGTTTTCAGAGTCATGATGTAATCCATGGTGGCAAATTCTATATGATTTAAGAATCCTGGTATCCTACTCAAAACTTAAAATAACCCATACTTTGACCTTCTGTTTATTTTGGCTAGTGTATCTTCAATGCCATGAAGCCAAGTTCTTTCAACTGGAAAACAAAACTTAGGTTTCTGGAACACGGGACTCCCACATACCAGACCTCACATGCACATAAGAGATGCAGCACCAAAATAAAGCATTTACCCTGAACTAGTAATTATTTAGAGTGGTCAGATCTAAGAGCCTTATTTCCCCAATGGTCACAAAAAGGACTTCTCTGCTTTATAACGTCTCGGGAGGGGGGGGGAAGAGGGGGATGGAAATCTATACATCAGCAAAGACTTTAACGTTTGGAGACAGAACAGACAGAAGAAGTTCCAAAGGTAGAATGTCCTCCTGTGGAAACACAGGGGTTTAAAGGGATATGAGAATTCAGCAGAACAGGAAGAAACCCATGAGATATATAGCAAAAGGGGCATGAAATGGTCTCCTGGCCCACCCACGCCTGCCACTGTCACACAAATCAACTCCTTTTCTTTCAGGTGTCCAGGTTCCATCATTGCACAGACAATGACGTAACAACAATTCACCCCCAAACAGTGAATGTGTTTTGGGAAGAAGGCATTTTAATAATAAAGCAAACTGAACTAGGGTCAGACATAGTCCTTGCCCTTCATCCACTTCACAACGGTTACTAAGAAAATTAATACTGAAGGTCCTAAGTACCACAAGGATGAAAAAGCAGCTGTACTAGCAGACCATAGCAGAGTTAAAAGCTACAACGAAGAAGATCCAAGAAGAAACTAAACATGCTGAGAAAGAGTTTGGTGCCGCTGGCTGCAATTATGGAAAACAAACTATGAATGGTAGAGGTGAAGTTGCAGAACCTAGTTTATAACTTTGCTTATACTAACAGGTGGAGTTCTACCTCAAGATTTTTAATAAATGAGCATGTTGTCAGACTCATGATTAAAACACAGTAATAAATGTACATTCCTTTTCTCTCTTTAGCCCCCTCTAAAGTAAAATAAAAACAAAAAACAAAACAAACAAACAAACAAAAAAAACCCAAAACAAAAAAAACCTGGCAAAGCCCAAGTTAAACTGTAAAGCCTTCTGGCTCCAATGAAAACAAAATTATTGCAACCACACACAAGCTTCAGCACACAAGCCTGCCATTTCGGCGCATTGCCCTCAGAACCGTCTTTGAACACGCAGTGAGAGGCTGATGCAGGATTGTACCAAGAACTCGCCCTCTCAGCAGCATTCCTTTGCTGGCACCTTCTGCTGCTGCCAACTGCCTGCTCCTCAAACTCACAGGAGGCTTTCTTTTTTTTTTTTCCTTACTCCTGCTTTTTAACACCCAGATCACCTCACAACTCAATCTGTTTCGCTGTATATGTTTCTGTATATTTAGAATCAAAATTAACAGCAACTTCTTACTTCTTTCCCTCACCTCCCACTGCTTTAGCGTCACCTAAAAATACCCAATACCATTAAATTAAAATAAAACATAAAGCAAATTAGGAGCCTTGTTGTTTCTTTAAATTCAGGACTACCAACTGATCTTGAAGAGTCATTATGCAAAATTTTGAAATTATATGCTACTATTCAATTAAAGCTCTACAGTTCTCCTTAAAAGTAATCATTTGAGCAAAATGTTCACACTTAGGTGAGTTAGGAAGGAAGTTGTAGGAACACTGTTCATCAGTAATTCCTTCAAAAACCATGCTCATTCTGACAGAAAAGCCTTTGCATTCACAATTACAGTAGAACTTAAGATTAAAGCCCAGCTCAAACAGCTAACACAGAGGGAACTGCAGCAGGCAGCAATGCTGTGCCAATGCTAAATTTGTGATGTTTAAAACCAGTTTATGTAACACTGATCCTACACCTTTCCACTTTGCTCTAGCATGACGTTCTAAGAACTGCATTCCCTTATCCTGAGGTGTGGTACCCCATATTTTGGCCTATCCTAATGCGATATAAAGAGTAATCACACATTTCATTCAGGTACCAGGTTGGCACAACTGTTCTATTCAACAGGTGCGTGCACACACACACACACACACACACACATATATGTACAGCACTAAACAGAGTTTCAAATTTTCACCTCAGCACATTTCAAAGACTCTAGGTCTTTAATAAACATGCATCTTGAACAGGAGTGCAAAAGCTGTTTGCCCCACCATCCCCATTAATCCTTCTGAGGATGTGGGACATCGTTCCTTGCTCTACTTTTTAATCGCTCTCCAAAAAACGATCCGCTTACTCTAAACTTCCAGAGAAACAAGACTTACGTTTTACTTGGTATCATTTTTAAAACAACTTACACACAGGCAAGTATTTTTCAATTTCTTAGTAAAACAATTTATCCAGATCCACAAAATCGTATTGTTTTCTGTGAATGTCTGCCAGATTAACTAAATCCTTTTAAAGGAGACAGCCAGAACATCAAACTCCAAACCACAACATTAGGTTAAACAAGCACACACTACTAAATTATTTTATTCTTGGAAATTCTGTATCTCTTTTAAATGTCCTCTGAGGAATAGCATATACAGAAAGGATCACTTTTACACAACAACAGACCAGCAGAAATGGGACTAAAGTTTTAAGAGCAGTGCTATGGAAAAGCTTTTTGGATACAGGATCAAGGAGAAAGGAAAGGAGATGGGAAAATAAAGTGGAAGGCTACAATAATTAAGTCAAGTAATGGGGTCGAAGAAGAAGAGAGAATCTAGCTTAATTCTTGAAAAGGAAGCCTGGTTTGAAACAGTTTAAACAGTGAGTCAGCTCTCCAATATTTAACCACAAATGCCCACTAAAACTTGAGGCCCACAGGTCTTGCCAAGTTTTCAAAGCCAGCAAAGTGCCAAATTTTTTAATTAAGTAAATGGCATTGAGTTTATATTTTGTAATATTTTAATCTCTGAAACACAGTTCACTCAAACATTTTAGGAGAGGTTAACTTCTGCTTTTATGTTTTTGACATGTTTTGCACACAGTCTTCTAATACCCTAATAGAAACAATGCTGGAAAGCCTACAGGGTCTTTCTTACTGAAATGCTAAGCAAATTCAGTAAGATGTTATCCAAACTAAGACCATGACACCATGTTTTATAAAAATAAGTATGTATATAATTTCAGTATGTGTTCTCAATATATACCCTTCTTCATCCATCCACTGGTTCTTTCACTATCAGCAAGTTCTTAACACTTGGGTACAAGGAACCTGGCCTTATCTGAACATCAAGCTTTTCTACATGGCTTTTGTTTCTTGGAAAACTGATATTCACATCCTCCCAATATCTCATTAAATCTGTGTTCTTTAAAAAATAATTTGCCTTCTGTATTTACCATTTTTCGATTTTCTGCATAGAACCCTTTCCATCATTTTCAAAACTCATTTTCTTAGTTCTGTTTACATGCCTCCTTCATGTGTTCCTTGCACATTTTTTTCTTCCCACTTCAAGCAGAAACTCTAATAATCATTTAGCTTTATCTACCACATAGCCCCAGTTTGTTGTATAATAAAGGGAAAGATTAACAACATATAGTTACACCTCTAAATCAAAACTATGTAGATCGTTCACTGAAGTAAAATCCACAATCTTAGGGTATCTTTTGTCACCACTGAACTGCATCTGCCAAAAAGCAGGTTTAGGTTATTTTTTTTTTCTTTGTATTTGCAAGGAAGAAGAGCATGAGAACATTTATTTAATGCAGCCGATTTACTAAATCATGGTAACTGCATAGATGTCTGTCTGTGCTTTGGGCTACACCAACTCATAAACATTCTGACTATTAGGATCTGCCCAGCAAATTTAAGTAAAACCCAATTAGAATCACATTTGTGTATTTCGACTGGAGATGGAAGTTACCAAAAACTAGTTTGATCTACCTGTACAATGGAGAGCAAATTTTCATTGAACAAAAAAGTCTTTATTCATAGTCCTTTACAATTAACACAGCTAAAAGGTCTGATTCCTTGTATTATATTTCCATTTTTTTTTAGAAAAGCTCCTTTTAGGGTTTTATAAAATGTGTCCTTCTTGATCACTTCTGAAACACTACAGAAATTTCTGTAGCAGCCTAGATCTCTCTCAGTACAGAGCCCTACAAAGTTTTATTTTATTAGATGACTTACACCACGTTAGACAACTGCTGTTCAATGTTAACATCAGGCAGCATTCTCTTTCAGCAAAGAATAAACATACCTTTCTATAGAATCCATAATGAATTGTCCACTTCGTATAACTCTCTTCCTAGTATTTTAAAGAGCTGTAAAAGTAATGTCACAAGAATGTATATAAATGGAAACATGGGTGTTAGTGTGTGCATGTGCATGTCAATGTCTACGCACTAGAACAAGGAGCAGAACAAAGACTAAAGCTTAGTTTGTCCTGATAAGGAAGTGCACCATTCCCACAGCACTGCTCCAAGCAGTAAGGCCTGTTCTCTAATCAGAACAGTTGCCAGTGGAAAAGCTTGCAGCCTAACATAAGGACGGCACTGAAGTTATGTCACACTGTACATATTGCTCCTTGTCCTATCGGTGCATATTCAAAACAGAGCATTGACACATATTTAAAACATATTAAATAAATGAGTACAACAGACAATTAACAGCTGCCCCTATTAAGAGTCACGGTAGCTGAAGATTGAGAAAACCGTATCACAGCATCTGATGATGATTCAAACACGTAAAAGGTCATACAAAAATCACTTTAGCATCACCAGTCAATAAGGATCACAGAGATGCCATGAGGATTTTACAGCTTTTTTCTTGTCCTGTGTCACTCACAAGGCATCCTGACTAAATCATGTGAGCACAAATCTGGTTGCCTGGCGAGAAAGTAGACACCAGAGTGCAAGCAAATTGAATCTGTCAGAGAATGTGTGCCAAGTAACGTGGAGATCACAGAAGCAAATACCACCTTTCCCTACTGTAAGCTGTTGCACTGAATTTCAGTATATCATTCTTCCTAAAAAGATAAAACTAATTTTATCTCTGATTCATATTGCAAAAGTCAGACCTACAGCGATGGGCTCTCGCTGCTCCTGGCCACAGGTGAGCTCTGGCTTCCATGTCTCCACGGCGACCAGCCTCAAGGAGTAAGGCCAGTAGGAAATATATATTTGGAAGGCTACATTTCAACCAGTTTAGCTTCCTGAGCTGCCTTCCTGCTGCCCTAACTGACAGAGATGGCACAATCAAGAGAAGGCAGGGATGTGCAGGAGGGAGCAGGACTACTGGCTGCATGCTTGGCTCAGCCGGGAGTTCAAGCCATATCCAGATCACAGCTTCCTTAGGTCAACCTGACAAGAGATAAACTGACTTATGTTCCTCCTCCATCTAATAGGTCTCTACCTAAATGTATGTAAAATATAATTTGTTGCAACTGAGAAATAAAATACAAATAAAAGCTAGTAAGAAAATTAAATACCCACCGAATTTTGGCTATCTCAGGTTTCACTTTCTAAAAATGTTTCTTCAGTTACCCATTATTTCCAAACATCAGTATGCCACTCCTAATAGATCTGAGTTAAAAACAATCATTCTTTTCTTCACTCAGCTATTTTTTTAATTTGGATCAGCTTCCTGATCAGGTTCATCACGTGAACACCCGAACACAAGTAAGGGGGTGGCGCTGTTTTTATATCAACAGCTCCAAAAAGAGAAATGCTCTTTGAAACTATGCCTACAGTAGTTACTCTATTCTGTGTTGCAGTTAAATAATCAATCGCACCTTACTGTCAAAGAAAAATCACTGAAAACATGAAAAAAAAAAGAACACAGAAGAATTCAGATTTGGGCAGGTTCTTTTTAACAAAATCATTTAAAAAGTTGCAATTCTGACCCATCCATGGGGCTTGCAGCTTAATTTTAAAGTAGTTACAACAAGCAAAATGGATACCACCCCAATACAACAACAATTTTCAAGGAGGGAACAGATAAGTTTACTACATAGTTAAATCAGCCAATTTGCTGCTTCAGAGTATTAGAAATTTACCCAAAAAAAGACACAAACCCCAATCATTTGCAGATTCTAAAAGTACAGCCCCTTGTGGGTGAAAACTCTGCCATCTCTAGCAAACCGGCACCATTTAAAATTTAAAAACATGTCACGCAATATGATCTGGCACAAAACCCATTTAAATAACAAGCCCATAAAGCTCACTGGCACTTACTTAGACAAGAATGGAAAGAAAACAAAAATCTGTTCTAATTCGCTCATTTCCAAGAACTACACTTGTATTTTAAGTTTAGTATTTACACATGATTCAAAATCTTAAACCAGACTTCAAGTACAGATGATTGCAGGTTAAAAAAAACAATTCCAACAGATAACTGATTTACTAAGGCCTTCTAGATTTACACTCTAGGAGAAAACTCAAAGCGGTAAAACATCTAACGTGCTGATTTCCTTTGTCATGTTACTCTACTCCAGCTTATTAGCATTTCTGCTGTGAACTACACATTTTAACAGGTTTTTTTGAAGTAAGGGAAATCGCTTATTACCACTGTTAATATTCAGTAGTTACAAGATCTTCTCACTCAACACAATTCAACTGCTTAGGAAAACCCAGAGAATGATATATAAAAACTCTAAATCACCCAACCGGAACCAGCGTTGTCCACGGAGAGGATTGGTTTTTACTGGTTATCATAAAAAGATATAGCTATTTAAAAGTAATTTCTTCTGAACACCATACCATCCAAGACCCTGTGTTTTATTCTGTGAAGAAATGCAGTAATGATTTTTGAGGTGCTCTCTTCTATATGAGAGATGTGGAATATTGCCAAATACCTGAGTTGTTTTATCCTAAGCAAGTAAATTCTAGGTTTAGAAGTAGTAAATATTTACACTGAAAAAGTGATTGGTCAAATGGAAAAAAAAAAAAGTTTGCACTTCAAGATGAGATAACTTGATAGAACCTTTGAGAATTTAAAAACAAAAGCTTCTAAAAACCATTAAGTATAAAAACCACCAAATAATTAAGCACAGAATAAATACAAGGCAATTAATGTCTGTAATAACCTGACAAGAATACTGGTAAGAGCTTTGATGTCTTGAAGAGCTTCAAAATCAAGGTCAAAAAACTTTCTGGTAAAAAGTTAACTGCTTGCAATAAATGGGAGAGATGCAGCATCTTATCAGAACACAAAGGAGTCAGGCTAGGTTCATCCATGCTAGCCTTAAGCAACTTACGACTAAGAATAAACAACACCTATTTGAAGATTCTCAAAAGCAGTTTCAGAATAAAATCTCCCTTTGAACTTGGTGTTAAAGTATATTCCTGACAAGGATTATATTTTAGCATATCACCACTTTACATACAAGACTGACATAAATTACAGAAGTGATTATTGAGTATCTTAAAAAAATGAAACCATGGAAATAATACAAATGAACACCAACGGTTTGAAAGTATGTGGATCTTTGGATGGAAAAAACCAAAATGTCTGCTATGTAATGAAGTGTAAACTTTAAGGTTTCATTAATGTAACTGGTACTTTTGATCTAGAACCTTTGATAATGACTTTCACCTATTCAATAAAGGAGAAACCCCTCACTTTACTGTATAAGAGAAGGTCTTCCAGAAGCACACAGTTCAGGTAACAATTTTATATGACAACTGATTTGTAAAGCATGATTACTGAACACAGTGTTCCTTCCTTTTCCGTCTACTTTAATTACTTTTTCCTGTCTTTCCTATATGTTCCATCTCCCATCACGGAGATCTCTGCTGGGAAATACCCTGAAAGTAACAACTGACCCTTTTGTACCAATTTTAGGTTTAGTTAATCAGTAGGGTGATCAGTAACAATCACCTCACTGCCAGTTATTCCGTTCAGTGGAGACGGCTAGTCAGATAAAGCCAGGCAAGTACCCCTGGGGCCAGGACCAGAGGCAAATAAGGCCATGACCTTTGGTTTCCAGGACACTGGGAAGAATCTCTGTACAGCTCACTGACTGTCTTTCCTACACTGGCAATGTTTTCTCTCCGTTACAGTCCCCACCTCACTTCCTCGCACCTTCTCTTCTCACCACACCTCATCTCAGTTATCTGCCTCTTACTCCGTTTTCTTTGTTCAGCTCATCCCTAGCTCATGTCCAGGAACGTGCTACCACCATTGCTGTCAACCTACAACCACTTACATAGTGATTTTTTTTTTTTTGCATGCTCATCTTATCCATTTAAACTACAAACTCTACAGAACAGATGGTAATACCTGCCCTAATATTTATACTGCAGGTACCACAAGAGTTGTAGTTTCAGCTGACCGTTACACACACTGTAGCAGACATGAAAACTCTAAGTCCAGCCACAATTCCTTGGCAGGAATACCTCTACCAGTCTAAACTAGTATCCCCATTGTTGGGCACAGCTATCTTGTTGCTTTTGTCTGTTCCTGTGCAACGAAAATATTCTCTGTCCAAGAACTGGCAATGAGTAGACTTATTTCAGCAATGTGAAAACACTGTTACTACTGGCTTATCATATAATTGAAGTGCCTTGCACCTCACCCTTAATTCAAGTACAAGTTATGAGGGTTTTTTATGTGCAATTCTACACTTACAAAGGTATTACTTGGTATTGTACTGCTTATAACCCTTCAAACCCTCAACTGTAAAGACACCAAATATCCACCTGATGGGTATAGGCTTGGAAAGGGGAAAGGGTATAGTTTGTCAGTAAACTTGACTTAGACAAAGCTTCCTAAGAAACTCTAGCTATACTTTACTTACAATCAGCACAGTGATGACAAATCCACTTTTTTATTTTTACATTTAAAACTTTTCTCTGCAATAGTTCAAGAGACAACAAAAGAAAAAATAATGATGGAAGACCTCAAAATAAAAACATCCTTAAGACATACTGTACCAGAAGTAGTTTACTTTTCCTACTGAAACTGTATTCTTCAGAATTAACACAACTAGCAAGTCCAAAGGTCCATATATAGGAGACTTAATCATGTGAGTTGAAAATATTTTCTGTAACTGTTTTTAGAGCTTTGCTCATACAAAGGCAAATGAAGTACCTGGTCTAAAAGTCTCTCACCATTCCCTTACAGTCTGAAGACTATGCAAGGGAAAGTCTGTGTGGCAAAGAGAGAAGATGAGTCAAGAGAACATGTACCCATCAAGCATTGCAAAAAACTTACTGCATGGCAAATGACGTTGACCACTAATCACTATGGATTACACTGTAAATAACCAGTGAGAACTTTACTGAATAAACAGTCATTAGGATGATAAGACTTACTTCCATCAAACGCACAAAAATTATCTCGTGAATCTGCCCAAGTGGCCCAACAAACTTGTAAATTTGGATACTGGCATGTTTTGGAAACACATTGACAAGTATGCTTGACTGGTTCAAAGAACTTTTCTCATTTGTATTGAAACTCCCCTTACTTACCTAGTCCCACAATACACAGAATTATCCAAGTTAACTGTCTCTAATGCAAAAAGTTCAATCTTCACCAAAGCTACTCGACAGACTGGTAGAAGGACACCATCATTTGTACCCATTGGCAGGGTAACACAGACACAGAGAATTCCTGAGTAGTTTCCCTTTTCCAAAGCTTTACTACACACCAGAACCCACCCAGTGTGACTGGTTTTAAGCAGGACTGATTTTGCATGTGGTCTCATCATACACAAATTCAGCATTTGCTCCACTACCCAGTGTGACTGGTTTTAAGCAGGACTGATTTTGCATGTGGTCTCATCATACACAAATTCAGCATTTGCTCCACTAAATCTGAAATAGGTTGTTGGTCTTCACTTCATAAAAAGGAATAGCCTCTTTAAACTTTCCAGAAACTCCAAGGTACCACCAAGTGCCTGCCTGTGCCTCCATCTCACCACTGCTGTTGCTGACTGTGCTAGCTAGATAAATCCTCCTACATGCAAAAATAAACAGGGATTCTTGAAAAGCTGTACCAGATCTGTGAGAACTAACACAAAGATTATCATTTCACAATGACTTAACAAACAGCCCCTTCAAACCACCACTAAAACCAGCCAAACAAATTAACAATAGCACAGGCATGTGTATCGTACTCTGAGCACATTTTCCCATAGAAATTTACATATATACATAATATAAACCATTAAAAGATGCCATTAAAATGTAAATGTATTTTCCAAGTCATTGCCTAAAAGCCACATCTTCTATTACCAGAAACTAATGCTTTCAAATTCGAAATACTGAAGTGTTCTTGCTTATTTAGTCTATCCAGAAAAAGATACTAGTATGAAATGGCAAATAGATGCTGTTAATAATACCTAATTAACCTCACAAGCTTCCTACTGATTCAGTGCAACCCCAGAAACCTGCGGTTTCTGTTGTCTTTATGCAATGGGGATAGACAACGAGGTTTCTTCAGAGAACAAAGAAAAGTCCTGTGAACAGCTGTGTCTAAGAACACCCTTCACAATCAGTAAAGCTGCAAGTTAACACTAAGAATTTCAGTTTCATGTAGTAATCTTCCCATCATTCTGAATTTAATGGTAAGGAGAAATCCCAAATAATTTTGCATTTTAATTTATTCTGCATGTCAAAGGAACAACACTAATCTGGGCAGAATGTAACCAAAAGCTCAATTATTTTCTAGGTAGCAACAAGTATTTATACTGAAAAGGAAATACTAAGATTAAAAGAAAATGGAACTTTTTCTACTGTTATAAGCAGATGCCCATATTACTAAGGGACATGTTTTATGTCAAAGATTTATGTCACTACAGGCAGACGGCCTTCAAAACACTGGAATTGTGAAAGCTCTTTTAACCTTAGACTCAAGATTAAGCTAAACTTCCAAAAGTTTTGAGTTTCTTTTAAATATTCTCTTTCACAGTTTTTTTTTTAAAAACACATGACATTAATTGTGTCCCAGTAGCCATACTTAGGTACAGGTGATACAGGAATGAATGGGGAGAAGGATGTAAAAAAAATCCCATATACAGAAGAAATTCAGTTATATTCTATTCATATATAATTTTCATTATGAGAGGTATCCATGTACTTCAACCAGAGCATTTGGTATTAGCTACATAAAGGCAGTAACTGAGATGACTGTACACCTTTAAAAAAAAAAAAAAAAAGCCCAAACACTGAATATTGGTAAGCAAAACAGTTGTGTAACTCACTAAAGATTAAATATTGGGCTATTCCATAAACTGCCAACCCTGCTTACTTCCCTGAAAAAAAACCCTAAAATAATTTCTTACTACTGCTGTGAAATCACAAACAAGTGCAAATGACTCAATACTAATATTTACATATCTATTCCCACTCAACTTGTTCTTCTTTATAGCTCAAAAAATTAAATAATTTTTTTAAAAAATTTAAATTTTCTCTACTAGAAATGACATAATAGGAGTTCAAAGACAACAAAACCCCCACCTTTATCAAAACCAAGCCTGTGTTTCCGAGATAATACAGATTCAATTTATAAAAAGGATATATTGTTTCCTCCCATGTATAGAAAATAGGTGTATGGTTACAGAGCAGTGTAAAGTTTTCCTTTTGTAAATTAAAGAGTCACTGTGAGTTGGGATATTTTAAATTAACTGCTTTTCTTCTTCAAAATCCTATTTTGTGTTATCTTCAGCTGATCCAAAGGAGGCTGTAGCTGAAAGACGTGGTCTTTCCCGTGCTGGCTATGTTCTAATCAGCCAGACAAGCTTCAATCCAAACCACTCCACTGATCTTGCAGATCCGATGACCACACTATGTCTAGTGCCAACAAAAGGAAGGCTGGACCATGATGCCTATGGAGAAATAATACTCTTCTTTTTTGGCAATAGGTCATACTTTGACCATTTCAAAGTGGTCATAAATACAGCTTCATTATAATATAAGAAGATACTACAAAAATCATCTGTGTGTCACTTCTACAGAACCCTACAGAATACCTAAGGGAAAAGAAACCAATCTGTAGCTTCTGAAAACCCCTTTGTTTCAACATAGTTTATGCAAAGCTAAGTTCACCTAAAGCTACAGTTATGTGTGTAAATACTGAAATCTGTTTAAAAGCTGGGAAAAGAATTACATACATACGAAGCACAGTATTTCAGTTGCAACATCAAGAATGGTATTGATAAGGTTTATTAAATCTAGACTTATTCAAGCAGCTTGTTGGCGTTCTACAACTTCTAACAGCGTTATTTCTAACTTCCATGTTATTTCTAACTTCCATTTACCCTGCAGTGTAAGTGTCAAAAATTCTGCACAAATACAGCTTAAAAAGTTTCTAAACATTTAGGAACAGAATTAGTGACCATTTAGCCAGTATAGATTTTTGGTTTTTAAAGAAGTCCATTTACTTTTGAATTTTCTTTAAAATAAGAACACAAAGCTTCACTTCAGTGTGCAAATTAAAATTAAGCTCCTGACAGTTAAGCTATTACCACTGACTGATGGAAGTAATTTGTATCATTTTTTAAAAAATCAATTACAGATATCAAAACCCTTACACATTCTACCAAGCATTATCCAAGTCACTATCCAAGTATTAAATTACATAAACATGTACTATGAAAGCTTTGGAAGTCTGTGATTCGCTCAACATGACCATTAATGTGTTCAGCAATGAGAGCTAGAAATGGCAAGATTTTTGTCCTCCCCTCTGCAAAAGATCAATAGCATAAAATTAATTGAGAGCAAGAACATAACTTTTAAGCCTTCACGTTAAGTAGCACATTTCAGATCTGCTTCCTGATGGCAAGGCAAGATAAATGACTTGCTTTAACTTTAAACTTACTACTGTCCTAGTTTACTGAACATTACGTTTTAAAAACTTATTGCGCTACTTAGTATTTCAAGTTAAAAGGATATCTTTGAAATGATAACTACGTATTGTCTGAAAATATTTTGGCGCTGGCATGGATTCTGCAAAGAATAGCCCAAGCTTTAACATAATTATCCTTTTACAAGAATTGTGGTTTGAGAAAATACAACAACTTCATAAACATAATAATCACTAAGCGTAATCGCCTTTGGCAATAATGTTCCAAAGCAAGTTTGGATATCCAAGATAAACCATGACTCGTATTCTTTCTCTCTGTACTTCTGCAGCTAAAATAAAATTCAAAAGCAAATGAAAATGGTGTGTCTCACAGTGCAAGTAAACAAAACACAAGTTTCTGTCAAAGCAACACATTATATCCAGCAATAATTGAATTAGTCAACAAGAGTATGTTACAGAAATTGCAATCCAGCAACAAAATCTGCAAAAGTTACATTATTTTCTAGAGCAGAAACAGAAAAAAACTGAAGACAGTTTAGATGCAATTCCAGAAGCAGTGTGAAATAATCATTATGCTACTTACAGTGCACTATATCCCAGATATGCTATCCATTTATTGCAACCCCTTTGTATATATTGGAAGACACCCAAAAGCACAGAAACCCTTATCCATGCCTAACAATATTGCAGCTATTTTGAAAGTAATTTAGAACTAAGAAACATGATAATTAGCTAATGTTAATACAGTAAAACAACATAATTCAAATTCTATATGCAATAGGCAATATTAGGATAAAGTAAAAATTCAAAATATTCCTGAAAATCAGTCTTCTTCCTAACTGATTCCTAGTCCCACTTTCTTTATCAGTTCCCACCCAATTCTCTATGCTCATCCACTGCCTTACCTTATGTTGTCCAGCTCCTACAACTTCTGTCTAACCACACCAACCTCTCAGGCTGCTCACCTATGTGAAGCACTGCATTTCCACAGGTCCAGTTCTACATCACAATTGGATGTATTCTTTCTAATAGCTGATCATTAAAATAAGCAAGTTATTAGTGTGTTTTTAAACATACATGCCCTGATACTGCCGTACAACTCCAAGTAAATTATTTAACTCCGAACATTCCAAATATTATTGACCCAACATCCCTATGCTCCTTCATAAATTCCAACCTATTTATATAGACTATCTGAATATGCAGATCAACTTCTGTACATTAACCCCTAATCACAAGTGAGAGGGAAGTGAAGTGTAGTGCAAAAGGGAAAACAAGCAGTTAGAAAATTTAAATAATACATGATAGAACCGCAGCAAGATTATATTCATCCCTTGCCTCTGCTGTGCCAACAACTAAAAGCCTGTGGTATGCTGCAAGGAGGGCTGCTGTCAAATTCTGAAACCTGCCTAGTGCTGCAGCCTAAAACAAATTCTACTGCAGCAGAGACAATGACTTCTCAGGCAGCCCTATCACACCAGCCTACTTCAAACAGGACCATGAGCATGTTGACTTTGCCCACTCTAACAGCCCCACAAAGCAGCAACATCCATCAGTTATCCCCATTGGTATAACTTATACATTTTTCAATATAAATTGCATTAATTCTTGGCTGCTGCGGCAATACATTTTTGTCTATAATATTCACTGAGCTATGGCCAACTGGATAAAACAAATTTGTATGGGTATGTTAATTTTAGCCATTTTTGTAGCTTGCTATGTACTCAAGCAGGAGCTGAGTTCTTTAATCTCTAGCACATCTAGGCTTCCTTGACGGCCATCAGATAGTCTAGGGAACAAGAAGGAATCCTCAGAACTCAGTCTGCTACTTGTGTGGTACTATACGTGACTCATGTGAGAGTTTCCCTAGAGAATCTTCCAGAGTGGACACTTTTCAGAAGTTTAAGTACATTTGCAAAGTGTTTAAAATCTCTGCCAAGTCACTACTATAGATTTATGCCATCAATACTGAAATATAACCCTAGTTGAAGCATATCTAGTAGCTTCACTGGTTAAAAAGAAAAAAAGTACTAAAACAGAGGTATAAATCATGCTTAAAACGTATGAAAAATGTAGGGCACAATAAAATCCACTGATACAATTCATTACATCAGGCATAGGTCTAATGAATGCACATGCTTCATAGGGAAGCATTTACAGTTTTCTTGGAAATAAAATGAAGTTCTGGGAAGTAGCAACCAAGAAGTCAGCCGATAAATTCACTGTCCTCACTAGGTGTCAGCCTCCCAACAAAATCCCAACCTCACTCAGGAGACAAACACTGAACCACTCACAACTCAGCTGCTAAATCTCTGCAGTTCACATCATGGCCTCTTAAAGCAAACAAACAAAAAAATACCATAAGGCATACTCTAAACTCATTTACAAATAATTTGCACAATTGCACAAGATGAAAAAAGTGCCCCAATCACTACTTTTGACTTCAAAAACCCAAAGCTACTGACATCGAGTTTAACTGTTAACAATTCAGTCAAATGTACGGCAGCTGAGCAGAATTGTGCTGTTCAGACCCATTGAAAATATATTTAGAGGAGGTGGGAATGATGTATTCATTGTGCATCTGCACCAGCACAAAAATTCAAGTCTTGGTAATAATGTGTTTCTATAATTTATTTTTTTTTAAAGCAGAAGTCCCTAGTTCTAAATTACACATTATTTAACAACAACAAAAAAAGCATTTTCTTCTTCTCCATATTTTGGTTGGAAAAGAAAGTGTGATGGGCACAGCACAAAGGAAACTCAGTTTCTAGATTTATGAGATTTTACTGAATTTCCATTTAACAGTGGTTTTACTTTCACTAGTAGCATAAAAGCAATATATTCACAAATACAGATTTGAAGCCCAAGGAAAGTTTAAATAAAGTTTGTTAATAGGATTAGCCTATCAGTAACTCAGCAAATAGCTTTTAACATACTAAATTTAACATCAAACATTTTGGTTACAATTCTTGGTAACAATTTTAGTTGCATTTTATTTGCAACTCTAGACTTGTATTTCAAAGACAACACCCCCTTATTCTTTCTAGTTTTACATGCTCCTAGGTAGTAACAAAATTTCCTACAACTCTCCACCTCAAAATAGTCCATCCATACTGAAAGGTAATCAGTGATGTGACTTCACTGAAATTGCGTTCAGTATTGGAATTAATTCACAGAAAGACTTCACAGTGAATGCAAACCAAGATCTCTCACAAATCATGGTCAGCTCACAATATTTACTGTTTGAAGTACTATGTAAAACACTTCACTGTTCACCACTGCTAGACTTTATTATTCCATCACCACAGACATTCTTCTGTGATATTTCCTTGTTTGGTTTGAAGTCAACAATACAGACAGTTTTCTGAAGCTACATTTCCCTGGTATAGCACACTTGAGAAATAGTATTTGATACAGAACAAATTTAAAGTCTAACTACTTCAAAGCCTCACTAATACATGCATGATAGGACACTCGATGAGAAGCCAGTACACCCTCCTTAATGCACTGCTCACCTCAGTAGTCAGCATTAGCGTCAATCGAACAGTACGATGCAACCAGTCATTTTAGAACCAATGCAAGAGCAGTTTGACTTATCACACAACTACTGATTAATATCACTATTTATTAGCACAAAGTATCCCAAGATAGTCAACAGAGTACACTACTTATCATTAGGTACTTCAGTCTGTCCTCAACTCCTTGGCTGAACCAGTTGCCTTCTCTTCAGGTATCTTCCTATTTCAAACATCTTCCTACTCAAAACTACAAAGAAATCATCCTTCCTAAGAAGAGCTTCTAACCAGTAAATTCCAAACTGACCAGCATATTCTTCAGTTGAACCTTATAACTCCCACATGTGTCACTAAATTTGGTTACCTATAGTTCAGTGAGAAGCCAAAACACTAAGCAATATCTTACATGAATCAGGATCTAAATAAAGAGCTGCTCAAAACTGTGCTGCGATTTACTTATGTATAGATAAAAGTATAGGAAGTTATCAGAGGTGAGATGTGAACATAAAACTCCTTGCCAAATGATTTTTTACACACTTGTACCTGTGAACCATAACACTTAAATATTTCAGCCTTGACACAAACACTCACAGCTTGCCTTAGGATGAGCCTCAGCATAAATCAGTGGTGCTTATGTCCTTGGGAAGGGGGAAACAGGTTAGAGGACAGGTTTAAGTATAAATAAGCATTATTGATTTATTTTAACATCAGCAGGGAAGAATTCACAGAAAAATTCCAAACAGATATAGTACTGGCAGAAAGGTAGTTTAATTTTAGACTACTGAAAATGTTAAACTATTTTTTACTTTGATAGGAAACTGTTTTAAAATCATACCATTTACAATTATTAAGTTACATCCATTTAACAAATAAAATTCTATATTACAGATGACATAAGAAATACAAACTCTTCAAGAAAAGTAAATTAAAATTTAGCAGACATACATGAAGTTGTGCTCTATGGGACTAGCTCATAGGGACTTAACAGAGTAAAGAACTCTGAGACAGAAAGAAAGAAATATTTATTAAACAAATGTACTTGCACTTATGGACTGAAGTCATAGTAAAAGAAAACACATTTGTGAAAGTCAGATGATCCAAATAACACTGTAGGCGGAGAAAATCCAAGACAAATAACTTGAACTTTAGATTTTGAAGGGAACTTTGTTGCCCTTCACTGGTAGAAATATTTCAAGACCCTAAGTGGCCAGAAGTATCTTAAAATAACAGTCATAATGTACACTTAAACCCAAAGAGTCCTACAGAAACTAGAAGCTTATCTAAGTTTCTGGTATATGTTGTACCTCTGAGACAAAACACACATTCCTCTACAACTAAAGAGCCACAGGACAACATGGAAATGCTCTGCCCACCTCTGTTATCAAAAGTAGTTCTGGAACTTAGGAAGGGAGGATGTAAGCACTGTATAAGAAAGGTTTACCCACCTATCCCTCTACCAAAAAAAAGGAGGAGGGAAGAAAATATAAAAAAAATAAAACAGTTTGTCTGAGGCCTGTGTAGCACCTTCCCTTTTTCCATGCCTGCATACATTCTTTTCTAGTCCAGCAGTTTTTAGGAATGGAGCACTCTGTGGAGCTGCAGGACTGATCAACTGGCATGAATCACTCAGGATGTCTCTAAATATAAGCACAACGGTGTTGTTATAACAACACTAAACAAATACCACAAAGTTCAAGTTTAGAAAACAATTTATTGGATCATACTGTATTTAATATTAGCTCGTTCTGTACTGTTTCAGATCTAAAAAGTGTGAACTAAATGCAATAATAACTTAATAACAAAGATGACCATAATGGTATCCTTCCTAGCAATACTGCAAATGCAGAGAAAGCTCTCTCAGGAACTGAATACCATCACCCAAAACAAGTAATATGTTAAAACTTCTTATTTTAGCAATTATTTCTGGTTTACTTTTTCATTGTATTACCAGCCAAAAACATTTAAATAATAAGGAGCCACAAAAGTTTAACTTTCTCCAAAATAAACCCCCCCAAAAATCACAAACAAAATCTGAAACACAAGCCACAAAAACCTTGTGAGCCAAAGTTTCATGAGACACAAAAAGAATTATTTGAATCACTTGGCTTTCCTTATTAAGGAAAAAAAAATTACCTCTGTTAATATAAGCTTATTTCTGCAATAAGTCAAACACAGGACATGGCACTTACTTTTATTGCCAGTTTAAATTCAATTTGTACATAATTTCAATAAAATTTTCAGATTACATCTTATTTGCCTCACCAAAGAAACCTGTCAAGTGCAGAAAAAAAATATTTACTAACTGAAATCACATAGGATAATAAAAATCCACAAAATCTGACAGTGTACTCACACAATAGACTTTAAAGCACTCTACTGATGCTCTTTACAATGTATAGTCATCAGACAAATGAACCAGATTTGAAAGATAAACAGCAACGTACATTTCACAAGTATCTATAAGAAAAGACGCAAAAGTAACAAGCATCCCTGTCAGCTTGGATAGATAAAAATGTAATTCATCTGTATAAGCAGAGACAACAGGATACTCTAATATCCAAGAAGAGAAGTTAGAGGTGCAATCATTTCATCTTGTAGTGGTATTAACACATGTAACATAGTTATTCTCAAAAGTTTTGTAAATCAAAGTGAAGGACATGACATGAAACATAAGTAAAGGAGGGGGGAGGGAGAAAAAAAGACTGTTTTGAACACCAAAAGCAGCAAGCAGAAAGAAGACTATGATGCAGAAATATGTGATGAGGGTCTTTGAATTCAAAGACAATGAGCTAGCTTTAGCTTGATAAGGAAACTAGCATTCAGACTAGCGAAACACTGTACCAGCTGTATTTTGAACAGATTGCAGGGATAATATCAGGAGAAGAGGGGAAAGGTACTTCAAGTACTCCAGGTGACAGACACGGAAACTTCATTTGCAAAGATAGAAGAAGAAAATGTGGTCTTGAAAATGTTGTTTGAACAGGGAAGAAGAAGCATATGAATAAAACATGACCATGCACTCAAGGAGAAGAGGAAAAAGAGAGGGCTACTGCCAAAAAACAACTGCTCTTCCTGGGGGAGAGAAGATTACACCACTGTCAGCAGCATCCCAAATGGCGAGTAAATGAGTTAAGTTTGAGAAGGAAGATAATGAGCTCTGAAACATTCAAAATTGTGACATTAGTAAGAAACACTGCAAGGAAATGGAGGGCTAAATGAAGGCACATGAAGAGCCATAAAACTCTACAAAGAAATGCAGTAACATAAATAAAGGAGAAAGCATGCAAGGTTCCTATGAATGCAGCACCCCTTGGGATTAGTGGGAAGAGGGTACAAAATAGGGAAGAGGCTTGCAACAAGCAGTACCATAGAGGCAGAAGAGGTCAAGGCTGTGACAGCCAGGCAAGTTTCCCTACATCATATGTCTTCTTATTCCCACAAAACTAAAGCAGCTGACCTATATGTTTTACAAAAAGCCCAACAACACTTTGAAAACCTAAATAACTTTTAATTGTATTATTGTACCACCTGACAGATGCACAGTAAAAACTACTTTCAATTACAGTTATTATGGTGATCTAAAAGCAAGAGCTTATTTTATTTAAACTAAAATTTGTGTTCTAACTACATGCTTCAATCAGTGTTTGAGTTACTGAAAAACAGAGACAGCTAAAAAGAAAGTAGCATTACACCCTCTACTTGTAATGGTTGTCTGAAAAGGCTAAACTTGTTAAGTGACATCAAGGGGAAAAAAAGTCCCCTTGTGTTCCAGTAAGATTTTTTTAAAAGAAAAACAACATCTGTGCTTTAAAGGAGTAGTTCAAAGAGATTAAAAAAGAAAAAAAACAAACAAAAAAATGCAAACTACAACAAATGCTTATATGTCAGAAGAATCTTAACATACTTCCATGAAGAAGTAGCCCTCCCTGTGTTTGCTTGGTATCTTAATTTGCCTTTGGTTTCAAAACCCTAGGCTTGCCAAGAGCTATTCCTCTCAAAACCTCAGGAATTCCATTACTAGTTTTAAGCTAAATTAAAGGAAAATAGAAGCATTCAACGCATGGCAAAAGTATGCACAAAGTGTTTGTTGATACTCATAAATAGACTGAAAAATTTAGCCATGTCTGAAGCATAACTGCTGCACAGTCAGCTCTGTTTTGTTCTACTGTGCTGCTAAGCAAAAAGCTACTGCTGTCAGTTCAGAAAAGTGCAACATAAGACACACTGCTACCAAGATCGAACACCAGCACTAGATCATTTATTTTTCACTTCAAGTTCATATATAAAACTAAAGTTTGCATTTCTGCAGGACAAAAAAAAAATAGTGGGAGTTTCCACTTTAAAGCAACTGCTTCAACACCTCTATCTGGGAAAAAAGACGTCATCGTGTCCTAAGACATGGCAAAACCAGTCAACTCTATACCCTGTCAAACATCTTACAAATAACGAAATAAAGACATGGAATCTCAGAAATACATCTAGAATTGTGCCGATGAGTATCCTTCCAATGTTCATAGATTGGGTTCCTTACAACTCACAATATTTTATGGTTCTAAACAAGCACTACAATCACATTTACCAACTAAATCATGGTAAGAATGGAATGCCCCCACCTGCATATCGTGCCAAGTGTCATACCAGCGCACAAAAAGACAATATCCCTGTATAAAACGTTTAAGAAAATCTTCTTGAAAGACATGTTTCGTTTGTATCAAGATGAGGAGATAAGAACTATTATGCAGTTTAACTTCTTTGGCAGCAGCAATAGGAAAACAGTGCAAATATCACCACATTAGCTTTACCTGCAGCTTGTGAGAGATCCAAGACCTGTATCTTGCATAGAAACACTCTTGCATAGACAGGAATCCAGGTACTGGCATATGGGAGAGAGAGCTTATTTTACCCTTGAAAAGGCAGGAAATCAAAGCAAACTCAACTTTGAGTTAGTAGCATCCAGTAGTGGATCAGGGGGTTACAGTAACTGTCACCACTGTGGGAATGACTAGTAGCATCTCAAGCCTGCCAGGACCAAAATCACTATGAAGGAAAAGAAGTCAGTTCTTCAGACTAAAAACACAGGTACCCGAATCTCTCCTGAGCTGGGCATACAGTATAGGAAAACTATCACTATCTCAGATACACCAACTGCCCTATAGTTCACAGTTTTTGTTACAAGCATAGATACAGCATACAGTATTTCTGAATCACGTTTTCCTCAACAGCCAAGTCACAGACACAGTACAAGAAAAAGCTGAATAGCAAGATATACTTGAGTGCCTTTGCCATAAGATACACATCTATCAAAAATAAAGGGAAAGAAAAAGGATAATTCTAAAACCTACATTTGGGATTTTTTTCTTAAAGTCTCGTTCAAAAACATACCAACACAGAGGTATTTCTACCATCCAAAACTGAACGTGAATTTTTACATAAAAACAAATCAAAACAAAAAACAGTTCAATGAGAAGAAGTGGCAGGTCTAGTAACTGTGGCTGACTCTGGAAGCTGAAGTAAATAAAGGTGGCCATCCAGCACAGGCAGGTATTATAGCAATGATAGGCAACAAAACAATTTTACACTTGCAATAATTCAGAGGAACATACTGCCTAACACAGATACTAGTATTACTTTGTTGACTGAGATTCAGGCAAAAAATTTAGGGATTACCTTGGAGTACCTGAGAAGTCAGTGACAGATTATGTGTCACTCATGTGACAAGGAGCTTCTCATCTCACTACCCTACATACGAATATGGAAGCATTTTAGAGAAAGAACAAGTAGAACATGAAATCGAAGTACTCTAAGACATGAGAAGGAAACAGTCAGTAGTCACAATGCCACTTCCACTAACTAGAAAAGAATGCATATAGTCAGTCCCAAACATGCAATAATCATGATTTTTTATTGTATAAACATCAGAAATTAGTTATTAGTTCTCTTTTTTTTAAGCCAAGGGATAGTAATTCCTGCTGTCATTTGAAGCTTGAGGGGAAAACTGAAATTCTGGAGAATGACATGGCTGCAGGAAGATGGACCTTGATCAATGTGAGCTAAATTGAAGAGGAAGCTTTGAAAAATACACCATACCTGGAGAATACATGACACACACTCAAATTTATATGCATACATAATTCTATGAGAAAGCACCACACATCTGTTTACCACCAGTTCAAAAAGAATCTTCACATCGAACACTGATTACACAGAAGCGCCAACAAGGAAAGATGATGCCTAAGAGCGTAAAACTGAAAGTCTATTAGGACTGCTGTTCTACAGCTTATATACAACCAATATATTATCTGCATGCAGTGTGTGAAATTACACATCTTTGGGCAGCAGCTTTTAGCCAACAGCTCCTCAAATACCTTTGTTTAAAAACTATGTTGTTCAGCAGCAGACAAAAATAAAACCCATTACACCTGTTACAGAAAACGCCACTTAAAGGCTGCAGATAGGTCATCTCCTCCAGCAGAAGCTACTGCCCAGAGTTACTCACCACCACCCAGCAAAGAGAGACTACAGCCCATTCAGACCTGAAACAGAGTGAATCATGTAAGAGCACACTAATTGCCCTTGGGAAAAATTAATCAAGGTAACTGACCAGTGAAGGCAGGTTGAGCTCATACTGTCCATTTAACTGCTGATTATGCCTAATGCTCATAACACTGAATACAGCTTCTCTTGAAAGGATCATTTAGCATGGTAATCTATGGCAGAGAAGGAGAGACAAATGGCTGAGGGACACAGTCTCTACCATTTTCAGAGATATTAGGGGGGAGAAAAAAAAGAAAAAGATAAAAATCAATGCCTATCCATACCTTGAAACATTAAGTACAACTTCTGTGATAGGCTGAAAGCTTTAAGACAGATTTTGAAAACCACTAACCATTATAGTTACTTAAGAATTCACAGACTGCCTCCCCAGAAACCATCTGAAGTTATAATGTATGTCTTAGGGTCACCTCATAATTTTTGTAGATTTGCTCAGTTTGTTTATCTACTCATTACTGCAAAATATCTTGCACTTTTCTTAGTGGACACTCTGATCACTATCTTTTCTTATTTAAGTCTTTTAAACTTAAGAACTCAATATATATGCTGAACAGATTTGTTGCAGTAATTTGATGGATGTACAGTAGTTATAAACAGGAGCATACTTTCACATTAAGTACCTCTAAATGAAACAACAGGTACCAAATTGAAATATTTTTTAAAATTAGTTACTATACAAAAGTCCAGACTCTTCCCTCAAAATCCCCTCAAAGTACATTCTGAAATAAGACTGTGGTTTAAGGGGTCTTAGACATAAAATATGCCCATGAACCATAACCAAACAATGTCTTCAAACTCCCAGTACAGTACCAGCTTAACCTTACAGAATAAGGCCAGTATCAAATATACTTTAAATTGGCATAATGTGTCACTGTCACCAAAAGAAATAGACACACCCTGCTCCCCTTACTGCTTGCTTCCACCCCCATCTTTGAGCCAGCACAAATGTTTGTGCAGCAAACTGATCCAGCTCCAACCGAACCCTCCCCTCCCTGCCTCTGCCCCTCCCCCAGCTTAGTTCAACCCTCAGCCCGGCTCACCACATAACCATACAAGTATGTGCCTGCACAAAGGAGGAAGCAGCAGAGTACGGGGTGGAAGCAAACAGGACCATGTTTTTCAATGGTGGAGCTGGTCTACACCAGCTGTACACTGATGCAAAGCAGAAGCAGGTCACAGGCTGGAGCCCTGCACCATCACCCAGGCCTAAGAAGTGCCACTGTTCCTTTCCTCTCTGGGATCCCACCTCTTCACTCACATAGCCACTTGACAGGTATGCAACTGCAGGTTGAGTCGGTTCTGAGTCAACTAAAAACTAATTCTACTAAGGAAAAAAAAAAAAGTTGCTCATTTTCAGGCAGTTCAGCTTCCTGAACCAGCTCCGAATGCAATCCTTACTACCACAAGGAAGGAAAAGAAGGAAAAGAAGAAAAGAGGCTGGGAGGGCAGGAGGTACAATTTTGATCAGCTTGTGATGCTGTGGAAATGCACTCATACACCGCCACATTTTAAATCTAAACTTGCCTGCATATCTGAACATGATTATTTTAATCAATTTGTTCCTAAGATTATTCCAATTTTTTTAGAAACCTAGGCAGCCATAGTCTACTTGGACATGAGCTGCCGGAAGAGAGGCCAGTTCACTACATTAACCAATTTTACCCTTAATGTTCTCTCTTTGTTTTATTAAACATGACTTATTCTAACTTAATGATAGTTTGACCAGATATTCTTTTAAACGTCACTGATTGAATCACCTCAGATATTTGCACAGGAAGAACACATACAAAATAAAACCATTGCAGCCATGTTAAATACAAACAACCATATTTTAGTATTTACAAGGAATTTAAATAATGGTTCTGGTGATTAAAGTGATCTTACAGACCTCTCTACTCAGGAGTGAATTTCATCCATTATTCAAGAAGTTGTTTTGCTTAAACTGTAAGTCCCAGTGGTCACAGAAGTGAACAAAATTCACTTCAATGCATTCAGAATCAGACACCTAATAAATATGGATGTAGCTACTTTCAAGCTAACTTTTTAAGTTAATTATCGTAAGTAGGAGTACAGACTGTTGCAATAATCTTGCTAACTTCCAAATAACAGAATTTATTACTGGGTCATAAGATTTAGCAGGGAACTATTTCCATGGGAAGCAAATATATCTGTTTATGTTCATCCAGTTGACAAAGAAAAGAAACAAGTACATCAGCTCAAAAGATAAGGCAAATCAACATTACAGCTCAAGAACTGAAGTGCAGAATCAGATGCATGTATCTGCAAACCAGTATTCCCAAGTACATGTTTTATATTTTTCCAGTTTATGAAACTTTTTTTTTCTCACAAAGATAGATTCTTCCACAAACTACCACTTGCCCATTGCAGCAATTTAAGACAATTGGTCTTCTCTTTAACAGAAACTTCTTGTAGGATGAAAAAATGTTCCAAAGCACCCTGCCTGTAAAAATTACACAGAAGTGAGAACAGTTTATCTTGACTACAATTCACCACCAATATTTGGAACAATACACTGAACTGGAAAGTGAGTAAAACCCTGGAAAGCCCTTTAACCAGATATTCATACAACTGCTGTTGTATTGTTTCAACAAATGTTTTCAAAGCATTCTTGACACAGAAGTAAATAGGCAATCTCAGTCAAGGAATAAAGTTCTTAATTTCTTTCCCTCTGAAATGGAGTTAACAGTTTTTGGGCCTAACCTGGTGATTTATACTGATACAAGTTTCTTTTCAAGCAGGCTAGGTGGGTGTGCTATTCAAAAGCAATTGCTAACCAAGGAAAACCAGCAATGAATTTCCCTGGCAGTTCTGCTGACTTTTAACAAGATAATAGGAGGTTTATTGGATCTGAACCCGTGTATCTTAACACCAAGACATTTTTAATGGAGCAACAAAACTTTTTGCTCATTACATTAAATGTTGCTTTGTCACTAGCACTTTAAGTTAAAAAAAAAAATCAAGGACTAGTCAAAAAAGTAATAAATTAAAGACTTGTTAAAAATATTAATATCAAAACACAGATGGCAAGTTTTTAAAATCAACCCTGATTTCTACAGTAAGTGTTCATTGTAATAACAGTATTAATTTGGACACGCTTTTGTTAAAGAAAAAATTAAGTTTAGATGGAGAATCGAGTCAACCAAGTACTAAGACACCTCTGCGACTCTTCAGATCTATCCTTGGTGCATGCACGCCTAGGGATATGTCAGGAAGGGAAGTCTAAAACGACGAGGCAGTGAGCTAGGTATAACTTTCATTCATACACACAGCACCACTTTGAAGAGCCTGGAGAACCCCCTTCCCCTGGCAGACTCTGTCTGCTGGTCCCAACCCACTGACCCGACAGAGCTCTCAATTAGTCTCAGGGCTTGCACCTCTAAAGCCCCTGGGCTTGCCTGGCGATTTGTCTCGGGAGGCATGTGACCGACGCAGCTGACCTGGGAGAAGGTGCGAGCGCTTGACAGGTCACACGGGATGAGACAAGACCGTCAGACACGCCGAGGAGGCAGCAGGTCAGGCAGCCGGGACCGCTCCCCACCAGACCTGCCTCCAGCACAGCCACCGCCGGGGCAACTTTATCGCCTCCTCTTTTGTTTTTAAACTCACCCTCCGCTCGCCCACCGCCGCTCCTGCCCCAACCCCAGCCCCAAAGCAAGGCGGCGATGCCCCTCCGCCCCCCGGCCTTCCCCGCCCACAAACAACCCCCGGCCGCAGCCACCCGTGCCCGAAGGGGCCCCGCCACCACCCACCTCCCGCACCCGGACCCAGGGCAGGAGAAGCAGGTCCTATCGCAGGGCACGTCCCAGCCCTGGCTCTCACGGGAGGAGGCGAGACAAGGGGCTGCTCCCGGGCCCGGGAGGCTCCGCTGCCGCCCCCTCCCAGCAGAGCCGGCCGGGCACCCCGCGAGAAGGAGCCGGGGGAGGGGGCGAGGACCAGCACCCACCTTGTCCATGAGCCCCGCGCTGGCCGCCGGGCCGGGCCGCCTGTGACGGGCGAGACGGCGGCCCCGCGTCGGGCCGGGGCACGGCTGCGCCTCCGACCGCGGCAGCGACAGGGCCGCGCTCTGGGCCGGACCCTGCCCGGCTCCGCTTCCGGAGCGCGGCGAGATCGCCTTCCGGGGCAGCCCCGCCGGGCCGCGGGGCGGGAGGGGCGCGGCACCCGCACGGCGGAGCGAGCCTCACTGCTTCCTCAGGGTAAAAGAAAATAAGGAATTAAAGCTGCAGTTCCGCGCACAGCTCTGGGAAGCGCTGGCTCGGATTGGCTCGGTTCCATGTAAGTTTTGTTGTGCTCCGTGTCGCCTCTGTTATTGTAGCCGCTGCCACGGTAGCCCCGCACCTGCAGCCGGCGGAGCTGCGCTGTGTCCGTGAGGCTGCACTGCGTGCGACGGAAAGCAGAGGTGGGCACGGCGCACGCTGGAAACAAAGATACAGCAGAATTAATGTGGGAAACAAGAAGAACGGGAGGAGGTGCCACACCTGCGTGCTGTGCAGGTTTGTGGAAATGCTGCTGTTAGCCAGTGCAAAAAAGAAAAAAACCCCAAAACACAAAAACCCCCACGTTTGTTCTTGGTGTCACTTACCTGCACATGACCGTGTCTGTTCCCTGTTTACAGCCCAAAACGTTATGACCTACAATTAACCTCGAATATGTAGTTGTTGTTTCGACACACAAACACATTGCTCACAGAGCAGCCAGCAGCCTGCACAAAATACTCAGCTTTGTCTCACATTGTGTTACATATGTTTTCTTCTCGTTATCCAGCTTCTCTGGCATTCATCTAACTTCTGACCTCTTTGCCAAACAATGCCTTGCACCAAATTGCTTCACAGGTCTGTCTAGGTATCTGACTTTCTCAGGGGTTGTGCAACTCCTGTTTTGACTGTGTGTCAGTTATCTCATGACAGGGAGAATGGAGAATCTTGCCCTCAGCGTTGCTCACTTTCTTCCCTTCCCTAGACAGTTACTGCTTTGTAGCAGAAGTGTCAGAAGCAAATGGATTACAGTACTCCACTACCCCAACATTCATTTAATCTATAGATTTTGTGAGAGCTGGAAAAGCTGAAGTCTGTGCAGAGATTTCCTTCAGATGTACACGCTAGAAAGGTGATGATATCTAGAAAGAAGAGGGGGCTGAGGTCACTTGTTCTCTTCAGCCTGGAGATGGGGAGACTGAGGGGAGACCTCATTGCAGGCTACAACTTCCTCCTCAGGGGAAGAGGAGGGGCAGGCACTGATCTCTTCTCTGTGGTGACCAGTGACAGGACCCGACAGAATGGCCTGAATTTGTGTCAGGGGAGATTTAGGCTGGATATTAGAAAAAGTTTCTTCACCCAGAGGGTGGTTGGTTGCTGGAACAGGCTTCCCAAGGCAGTGGTCAGCACCAAGCCTGACAGAGTTCAAGAAGCGCTTGGACAATGCTCTCAGGCACATGGTGTGATTCTTGGTGACGGTCCTGTGCAGAGCCAGGAGTTGGACATGATGATTCTTGTGGGTCCCTACCAATATGCCAACTCGGCATATTGTGTGATTCTGCGAGAGAGAGCACAACTGTGGTCTAGTGTCTGTACCGGTGCAGCTGTTGGCTTCTGTGCATGTGAGTCAGCACTCAGAGAGCTGGATGGATAAAGCAGAGCAAATGGGATTTTCCTCCAGCTGAGTCATGTAGTAGGTGAAGTTGTGTAGCAAGCTGTCATCTAACATACTGTGTGTGCTCATATCCCATAAACATAATACACCGATGGGCTACAAAACAATAAGCTGCTGTTAAGACAAACATCTGCAGGATTCCTTGTGACCTTCAGGTCACAGGACTGGCCTTAAGTCTGATCTCAATCTGAGATTCCATATTCAAATAAGTATGATACCTTGCAATTTTTCTGTAGTCTTTTCAGCAGTGTCTGAATGAGCAAGGAACAAAGTTTCAACATATCTCTTCTTCTGGGTCATTTATTTTTCTCCCCTTTGAGCTTTCACCATGCCTTCACCAGTTCATGTGAATGGCTGCACTTAAATTAAATGTTAGGATTTGTATTAAATTTTGACTTGTTCAATGTCTTCATCAAAGGTGAAGTGCTAGTTTTGTTCCTGTGTGAAATCCTAACTGCTTACCTGAGTGTTACCGTATCCCCCTCACGCAGATTTACTGACAGACAATTCAGTATTTAGATACTGGAACTCTGCTGCATTTTGTGGCTGTTATGTATCTTCCGGTGATTTTCTGGCTTCTTAAGACCTTGCTGCATTGCATTCCTGCTGAGAATTTCTAACTGTCACATTGTTGTTTCTTCTCTTTCTCACTTCGTAGATGTTTTGGATCTGTGACATACTGGTTGCTGCTCATAACTATAATCATTTTTGTCATCCCAAACTGAGACTATCACAGCTGTCTTCAGATGCCACATCAATTACTAGTCTTTCAAAGATTACATAACTGCTTACAGACTTCTGCAAACTATGAACTTATATTGCTTGAAATCCTTTGATGGCATCTTTTAGATCTTGCTAAATTTTCTTTGCATCAACTTTGAAGTCAAAGGCTTCCTCTGTTGTTTCACTATAGCTCACATTCTCTTTCTTTAGAAATTGGATGCTGCTGCTACTTTTAAAGCTTTTCCATAAGTGGTTATCCCATAGCTAAAATTTGTAAAATTATTATTTTAGTAACTAAACCTTTCAATTTGTTTGCTTGAGTGTTTTTATAGGGTCTTTTACAGTGGCTACTGGGTGTGCTAAATGCTTGGCTTTTTGAGGCAACAAAAGTAATCATACATTTCATCATTCTCTTGATTCATAACTGATATAGCAAGTTAAATGGTCATTTTAAAGGTCTTAAATTTTAGTACTCTTTAGAATTTTCTCTTTTATTAATAATTAAACTTTCATCCCAAATGAAAATTTTCAGGGTTTAACACCTCCTTTTTATTTAAAAATTAGGTCATATAAATATTTTGGAAAGAGTCATTGTAGATAAAGTAAAATTCAACTGCATTAGATATATTGTAGCTTTTGTTCCCAGAAATGCTCATTGCACTGTCATAATGTATTTCCATGTTGGTTCATTGACCCCTATTGTTCCAGTTTCTGGATTCTTACAAGATGATACCAACATGTTGTGGTGGCTTTTATCATGAAATTTGAAGTCTGCAGGTGAAGTGCTTTTGCCTGTGACTTATGTTGATTTAGGCAGTTTCAATTCTGTAAGCAAGAGTACAGTCCAGTCACATACAATATTTTAACAGCAAATTTTTCCCCGTACTCGGCACTGGTGAGGCCACAGCTTGAGTCCTGTGTCCAGTTCTGGGCCCCTCACTACAGGAAAGACACTGAGGTGCTGAATCGTGTCCAGAGAAGGGCAATGAAGCTGGTGAAGGGTCTGGAGCACAAGCCCTGTGAGAAACAGCTGAGGGAGCTGGGGTTGTTTAACCTGGAGAAAAGGAGGCTCAGGGGTGACCTTATCACTCTTTGCAACTACCTGAGAGGAGGTTGTAGACAGGTGGGGGTCAGCTCTTCTCCCAGGCAACCAGCAACAGGACAAGAGGAAATGGCCTCAAGGTTCTCCAGGGGATGTTCAGATTGGACATTAAAAGGAAGTTCTTCATGAAAGGGAGTGTCAATCCAGTCATGTTACGTTCTGCATCCCCTCGTGTGGCATAAGTAGAATAACATTTTGTATATCAGGTCAACAAGTTTTTGTTTTTAAAACCAAACAAACCCCTCACATACAGTAAGGGCCATACAGCAGCTACTTATAGCCTGATCCTGCACTTCTTAAGAAAGCACACCTCCCCAGCACGTTTAACTTTTTTTTTCAGAAGGAAGTGCAAGACTAAGCTAATCATTTTAACCAGTTCACTGCTTCATTGAGTATTGTCATTGTTAGTTGTGATTCCAGTTAAAACTGAAAAAGAAGTTCAAATCCAATACTTAATAAATGTGTTTTGTAGCTGAACATTTTAATTCACATAGTGATTTTTTTCCTAAAATGACTGCTGGAACATGAGAGACTTTCTGCTCTTATTCCTGTGGTAGTCAGAAAAAAGTTGAGCAGACCTGGTCATTCAGGAATTCTTCAGATGGCTACTTGAGATGCTAGATATTTGGTGCTTTACTATTTGAATATTCAAAGCCTGAAAAACATCATTGCAAGTGAAGTTGCTTTTTGGGCCTCACAAGTATACATACTCGTTCAGTTCTTCTCACAAATGTTTTACTTCACCAGATTGAGCTGGTTTCATTTTCCTAACAAGGGCTGTCGCGTGCGGTTCTTGTAACTTATCAGTGATTGTTTCCCTGGAGGAGCATCAATCTGTTGACTGTAGAATGTACACACGCCTGTTTCCAACTAGCCTGTAATAACCAAGTGGGTCATAAATATAATTAAATGCAAAAAAAAATAAAGTATGTTGCAGTAAAATTCAAGATCTGACTTCAGCTGACAGCATTTTTTTTCCAAGTGAAGATTGCTGCTATGACCTTACTTCACCCCTTTGTATTTCAGAGTTTCAGGGCTTCGGAACTGTGCGCACTTGACTATGTACTATGTGCAAAACAGTGTTCAAAGAGCATTGTCACAATAGCAAACTTAAAAATTAGGCAGCTTTGGGTTTGACTCCCTTGTGGGCACCAAGTATGATAGAATTACGTAGCCTATCATAGCCTACCATTTTTCTATTTTTGCCTTCAGGACACAGAACAGATACCTCTCACAGAGAAAACAGCTGGTTATTTTAAACCTCTGCATGTAGCAAGTGCCCTTTGCCTTATTCGTTAATTCATTTAGTGAATAACTACTTAGATATTCTTAGGTCATTTCTCATTGTGTTAGTTGATACTTCATTAGCATTAGTGGAACTTTTTCTGTGCTTCTTTTTCAAGACAAGAAATATAGTTTCATTTTACTTCCAAGGAAGTGTGGAGGAATATAGAAGCAATACTACACTGCTCATATTTGTGGCAGTTAACATTGGAGAACCTTGGTGGTGGGTGAAATCAATCACAACTGGTTCTGTCCAGGTTTCCTATACCATGCATGGAGGAAGGAAGTGGAGGAATGGGATCATATGGGATCCACCCTGAAAAAGAAGCTGGCTAAACTTCTCACTGTGAAATGACATTTGTATGACTGAAGTCACAGTGACTAGGGGTTGGTGTTGGATGCTGGCTTTGTGTCAGTTGTGTCCTATGAGTCGCTATTACACCTGCTACTGGAAAACTTGAAGGTGGGCTGTGCACCTTTACCTCAGCCACAACAGTGGTGATTTGGGAGTGTTCAGTTAAGGCCATGCCTAGCCATGATGATGATGAATATTTAAGACTAGGAGAAACCAGCCCGTCCTTTTCTTATAGTTCAGTGATTAAAAACTCCAAAATCCAGCATGTGGAGAACCTGGATATTGTTTCATGCTCAGTGTGTGAGTTTATAAATTAATATTTTCCCCACACACTTAGGGTGTGCTGTAACCATCATATAGTTATTACGGCTTTGTTAATCCTATGCACTGAAATTGTTTTATTGACTGGGATGGACTTTTAGGAGTAGAATTTACTTGCTGGGAGGTACATGTGGAAGCAGTCAGAGATGTTTTAGGAACCTTACTGAAATAAGAATTTATGGAATGCGGGCAGCTCCATACCTGGAAAGCAACTGGATGAGAACTTTTAAGACAGTCATTTTGGATTTAAGGCTTACAAATGTTTGTTTTCAGCATCTGAGTCCTTTTTTTGGTGAGAGACTTGTTTCAGGTTACACAAGCAAATCAGTGACAGAGCTGGGGTGAGGCTTCAGCATACAGACAAATACGTCAGACTGCGGAAAAATCAACATGGGTTTTTGCAGATAGAGAAGCTTTGTCATAATTATGAAGTTCTTTCCTGAAATCAACAAACTGATAAACCAGGGTGATACATTCATTGTAGTGATTTCAAAAGAGCCTTTGGCACAGTCCCTTGACAGTGCTGCTAAATAACATTAATTGTCATAGGTTAGGGAGGAAGCCTGTCTCGTGGATTAGTAAGCTGAAAGAGAAGGGTTAAGTGGATAGCAATAAATACTAATTTTTTACACTGTGGGAGAGTTAGATTGGACTCCCACAGGGATTCATGCTGGGACCTGCACTAGTTAGCATACTCAGAAACGGTCTTGGAAAGAGAGTGAGTAAAGGAAGCAGCACAGTTTGCTGCTGATGCAAAATTCTGTGCAGTAGTGCCCTATGAAGCTGACAGCAAAGAGTTTGCAAAGGATCTCGTTGTGCTGAACACCATGGGTGTTAAACTAGAAGGGGAAATTCAGTCTCAATAACCGTAAAGTAACGAATACAGGCAAGAGCAATCTTAATTATATGTGCCTAGTGGTAAGTTCTATGTATGCTGTTATTGCTGAGGAATGAATTCTTACTCTCTATAGGTGATTCAGTTCCAACTCAAAAACACCAGGAATTATTAAAAAAGAAAGACAGAATGGAGCAGAAAATGTTGTGACAACTCTGTGTATACTGGTGTTATGGCCCATCTAGAGAATAGTGTTAAGCTCTGGTTTTCCAGGCCAGAAAGAAGGTAAAGGTAGAAAAGAACAAAAAAACACAGAGAATTATTTTTCCTTAAAACATGACTACCAACGCTTGGACTTTTCAGTTTGAAAAAAGAAAAAAAGTGACAATGCCTGGGCAACTGAGGGAAGATGATTGAACTATATAAAATGGTGTCTTGTGGAGAGAAGGTAAGGAGCTCTCACTCACTTTTTCCAGTTAAGTGGGCATACAGGAGAAATAATGGAGAGTAGGTTTAAAACAACCAAAAGGTAGTCTTTTTTTACAGATGCTGCAGAACTAAAGTATGAAGCTCACTGCTTCCAGAATTGTGGAAACTAAAACTGTCAATTACTTTCAAAAAGGAAATAAACTCAAAAGGGAAGCAGTGCATTGGCAGCTAGTAAATTGAATGGAATACAGTGGCCTTTCGTTCTGGTTTTCCCTAGTCAATGATTTACTGAAAAGTGAATATATATGGAGAAGGATCGCTCTATACCCGACCTGTTCTTTATACTCTCTTCCTGACTGTTAGTCCTGGTCCTTACATTCAGAAGTGAGTTAGAAATAGTTGTGTAGTCTGATACATTTTGCAGGTACTATATGAGAGAGACACCAAGACGATCAGGGTTCTGGAAAAATGGTGTATTGGAAAAGACTGAGAGTACTGATACTGTTCAGCCTCAAGGAGGTGGATAAGGGAAGATCTCACTGCTGTTATCTGCATGGAAAACTGAGCCAAATTCTTCTCAGAGGTGCACAGTGACAGGCTGAGAGGGAATGGACACATGTTAAAACATGGTAAATTCTGCTTAGGTACAGAGATTTCTTTCTTTCAGTCTCTCTCTCTCTCTCTTTTTCTCTCTCTTTCTGTCTTTCTATCATGAAGGTGGTCAAATATTGTAAGAAGTTGCCCAGAGAGGCGTGCCCTCCTTCCAGGGAGACAGTCTTAAGTTTGATTAGACATGGTCCTGAGCAATCTGCACTGGCTGGCCCCACTTTGAGCAGTAGTCTGTCCTAGGTGGCTTCCTGAGGCCCATTGCAACCTACGTGGTTCTGGCTTCTTAGGGTGGGTTCTTACCACGTGCTTATGCCCCAACTCTACATTATTTCATATGGCATGGTGATGACAGAAGTGGGATATATTTGGTCTGGATTAACTATTACATATTAAAACTCAATGCAAGAACATAGTGGGGAGAAAGACACTTCGGATTTGACATAAAGCAAGCAAGAGTCAGCTATGGTATTTTCTGTCTAGTGGCTTGACAGTAGTCATTAACATACTTTGTAAAAATACGTCAAGAAGAGGAGTTGATTGTCAGGGTGCAGCTATAGCAGGAGTCCATAAATGGTACTGTCATCCATGCTTACAGTTTTTGGGTTTATTACTTCCAATGTCTTCTTTAAACAAATGACATATAATTCATTTGCCAGATGCTGAATGATGGGGAAGAGTATACTTAGTATAGCATGTGCTGCCGTGTCACATGATGTGATTGTGCAGGTACATATTCTCTGCATCTGTATCAAACCTGTCTCCAATAAGAAAGTCAGTGGTAAGATATTCTTCACCATGATGTCTCTAACTAGGGTCAGTGCTTCTTAGTACTTGGGTTAAGATTTTTGAAAGATAAGATAGTGTTTTTTGTGGCTGACTGCTTCTGTTCAACATCTGCCATGCATGGCATGAACAAACAATTCACACTCCAGAAACACCCACAACTGCCCATCACTGTTTTCTCCTGCAATAAGAACTTCTATTTGTAAGCTGAAGACCCTGCTACAGCTCAGCAACTTAACAAAAGTGTATTCACCAGCAATACTTATGGAATAAGCTGAGTCCTATAGTTTTAAAGAACAAATGCACTTCAACTTAATTACAGCTAGGCCTGAATAAAAATTAAAGGGTTTGCATGTCTGTTAGTCTGTATGTGGGTAGAAAGGCAGTGAGGTTAAGATAATAGGTTCAAAATGTATTCTCAGAAAACATTTAAAACCACAGCAGGGTGTGATTGTATGCAAATAAGTATTTTTGCAATAGCAGATTAAACACCTTATGGAATTTGTATGGAAAACTGCATGCTTGTACATGATGCAAAGTATGATTAAGCACCAGTGTGTGAAGTTTTTGCCTTTAGTGAAAAATTAAGGCAGATTTAAATCAATCAATGGTTTTCTCAGTCTTTTCACAGTATATATTGTAAGTTATGAATGGTGACTACTAGAGAGAAAATGTTAAAAATAACACTGCTTTTTCCTTGGGGCTGCATCCTTGCGAGAATATGCCCTGCTATGGTTTCCAGTCAGGAAAAGCATGGCAGTAGCAGAAAGTCTGGTGATAACATGGCGACATATAAGATCTGAGACAGCGAGGGAAGAAAAGTAGCGAATTGATGTAAACTTTTACTAGAATAGCTGTTCCTGTGTGTAGCTTGCCATCAGCTTACAGAATGCTTTTCAGGAATGGATGAATCAATCATTCCAGGATCCAGGACTACATTTAAATAAACTTCTTTTTCATGCACAAAAATTATGACCCTGAGGAGACCTAACGCCTACAGGGGCAGCAGGTACCTTCTCAAAAATGTAAGTTAACAGTAATGGAAAAACTTGCATCCATCACAGGCAGATAATCACTGCTCTACTTGGTCATTTGCATAACTAAGGGACACTGTAGTTGGCAAAATAAATTCCTTTTCTTTGGGAAATGGTTTTCAGTGTCAAATTCTAATCTACACCAGTGTCACATGTCTGCCTTTCTGAAACTCCTTTCTCTTACACACAAGTTACCGTGTTCTGTGCAGTGAGTGTGATACCCTGTCCTTTTCCAGAAAATTGCCTTTGGGTATGATCAGGAAGAATGTTTAAAGGAACATTTAAAATTGCAACCTGGATTTTTTCCCTACCAGTGATAGACCTGATTTAGCAAAGTCAGATATAATGGTGTTTGTTTTAATCCAGTGCTTTTCCTATCTAGAGTAGAAAAGATAAAATACATTGCTTCATATTAACTTTGGTATAAATAGTAAAATAAATTGGACTCAGGTGACGTTGTGCAGTTTCTGTGGGGTGGATATATTACTTCATGCAAGAAATAAAAGCTTCTCTGAAGAAGTCAAATTGTCATGTTGAAAAACAGTAAAACACACTCTGTCTTCCAAAACAACTCTGCCTACTCAGCAGTAAATCTGCAGAGGGAACCCAAGCTCACATTGGCAGGATTACTCTTCTGCCTCTTAATCATAATTTGTTAGTGAAAGCAGTGGTCAAAGAAAGTGCATGATCAGCTGTTCTGAACACTGGTAGAGCAGGCTTTGCTCTCCTTCATTCATATGCCTTTGTCCCACGTACTCCAAAATCACATCTGGACCTGAGTGGATAAGTGAGCCTTGTGATTTATACAGGCAGATGAAAATTGAAGGAAGGACTGTGAAAGATACCATCTGCCCTCCTCTTGAAGGGTCTCACCATTGCTTGGGGTAAGGTTTATGAAGCTGCTGCTGAAGTACTGATCATAACCTGACGTTTTAAGAGAAGAAAAGCATAAATGCCAGGTTTTGTTTTTTTTAATTTTTCCCCAGTATATAAGGAATGGACTTCTTCAGGAAAGCACAAACTTTATTACTATGTGGGCAGAAACCACCAAGTGAGGGTAACAGGCCATCCAAAGCGAATAACCACTCCAATCCTTGAAAAAATAACTTTTGAAGTTAGAGCTGAGACAGCCAACATAAGTCTGTGAGAAAACTTTGGGCATGTTCCCTCAGAAGAAGCATAGAAGAAGAAAAGATGAAATATAGCAAAGCAGAATTATTGGTAATAGAATGTAAAGCTGCTTTTACACTGCCTCATTTTGCATCCACAGTATATTATTTCTCACTTTCAGGACTGCCTGAATTCACACATAAAGCCAGTAGAAGCAAACTACATAATTGTTTGAAACACGGGAAATAAAAGCAAACTTGTTGATGTAATGATGTTTTAAGCAACAATTATTTTAAGCAGAAATAATTAGATTTCCCTTCAGTAGCATATAATAGCATATATTTTAAGCCAATTTAGAAGGAAAATAAAAATATATATCAACATTATTCCCTCATGCAGAAACAAGTATGGGGAAGAGTCTGAAGGATGGAGATCAAGGAAGTGCTGCTCATAGAATTTTTCCCAAAGCAGTTTGATTCAAGTAGGACTAGCTAACTATTACAGAGAGAGATTTGTCTCAAATGCATTTGTTACTCCATATTGCTTCTTAGCAGGACGAGGGAAAGATGACGGAACAGTTTTTGCTTCAATGAAGTGTTTTTAAAAAAATGGCTTCTGTTTACACTAAAGAACCCCAACAAAACAGACCTTCAAGGTGAAGTGAGAAAAGCTGAAGTTTATGAATCTGACTTGGGGAAGTTCATTCCACTGCTAAGAAAGCTTCAGGCCCCTCATGGCAGAGAGCTTCATTATGGCAGAAGAACCAAACTGGTAACTGTGGACCATAGATGATCTTTGATGTTTTTTTCCTTCTCTCTGTCGTACTCTTGGCCTTCCCTGAAATGTTCAAATAGTTGTTTGTGTCAGAGCCCAGGGCAGGCTGGGTATCCTGGTCTTAAATAAGACCCACTTGTCAGTGCAAACTCCTGTGAAGCAGCCTGAAGTATTTGGGTTTTTTGTTCTGCATTCAAAAATGGCAGCTACAGGCCTATTTTGTCAAAATAATGAAGCAGGATGCTTAGAGTTTTTATTCTTAAGCTTTCTTCCCAAGGCTACTTTGTTCTGTACCAAACTGTGTGCCCACTCCATACCTCAGATCAAAGCCTTTTTGCTACAAATGGGAGATTTTCAGAAAAATTATGCTCAAGTCTTATTTCCAGCTCTCCTTTTTCAAAATCATAAGAACCATTGCAAGTACTTCCTGAAATACTAATTTTTTTTTAATTAGTCTAGTTTGTTAAAGATGGTGAAACTCATAGACAGCAGTTGCTTCACTTACCCGCTATAGTCTGAATGGGTTGTGTTGCCACGGGATGAAAACTGTCCTGAATACTTCTTCAGATCAAAGTGGATGAAGGATATAATTTTGGAGCTGAAAGACATTGCTTACAGTGGAAGTAAAGAACTGCAATTTATTATACCACCCATCCTATATTGCCTGTTCAGATTGCAGGCCTTCAGGCCTGGAACTCTGCCTGTGCATTTAACATGTGCAGTATTCTCAGAATACAATATAAATAATAATATATCATCAGGGAAGGGAATAGCCCAGTGGAGCAATCCACAACTGAGTGAACCTCTCAGATATTATGGAACAAAGCCAGCACTACTTCAAAAACTTTTTTTTTTTTTTCAAAGTCAGTCAAATGTTTAAATTAAAATCCCACTCAATTGCTTTGGTCTTATCAGATTAAGTATCTGTGTGTTCATTTAATATGCCTCTCATGCATTTTATCTTTATGCTTCATTTAAATATGAGAAGCAAACACATTTTATATAGTTGTTACTCTCCAATTACTACAAAAGCTTCTTGGAATCTTTGATCATGAGAATGTTATTTCAAATCCAGTTCTGGTTCACAATTACAAAATGTCTTTACTGAAGTTACTTTGGATGCAATTCTAATCCAAGTAGAGTAAACCACTTTCGTGAGTCAGTCCTCACAAAAACAGGCATGAGTATGGACCAGTAAAGAGATCAGAATGAACCCGAGTACCTGAGTTGATTTATGTGGTGGTGGGGCTTTTTTAGACAGAAATTCCAACCAAAGCTGTAATGATAACAAGCATCTGATGCAAAACATCAATGATTTAGCATTAGTGTTTACAAAACATTATTATTAAAATACAGTAGATCAGCAAATTTTATTTTTTGTATAAGGGACACTATGATAGAGGTTCAGCCACAGGGTTTTGGTTTTTCGGGTTATTTTTACACAAGACCACAGAGAAGTGACACAGGTATATATTGCCCTCTAACCAAGTTACACATGCTTGAATGTGGACAGCTGTTAGATTGTCACAAAATATATTTGGAGTTGTCACATGAACTGTCTCTAGATTTAGGTAAGACTGAAACTGGCACTCTACAGCACCAGTGTCAGATAAAGGCCAGGAAGTAACATGAGCAGAAAAAACTGGTTATAAGTTGCTTTATATCTCACATATCATTTTGCTCTAGTCCTTTTTGAGTGGTGAAGGAGCTGTAGCATAGAACTGAAGAGAGTGATAGAACTTATGAAGGGCAAATCTTTGGGCAAACGTACAAAACGTGCAACAAGAAAATAATTTTACTGCAAAGTCAACAAGAGGGCATGCAGTAGCAATGACTAGGTGACAAATTGAAAAGGGGGTTTGTTTAAATTTATGCACAGGGTATTTTCAGACATCCCAAAGCCTTAGCTTAATACCTGTAAAGGAATGCCTTAACTATCCAGAAATATAAAACATTACTAAGTGACCCTTCAACTACTAAAATGTGGCTTTTTCATTCACTGATTTATTACCATCATTCACCAGAGATCTGATGGAAACCCACTCACTTCACAAGGATTGAAGGTAAGGTTTATTTAGTGAAGTACTGAGCATTTCCAGCTCCAAATGCAGAGGCAGGCATTTGGTACCACATGAGATCAGATTAAAATATGAAGAAACTCTTTTCAAACAATGAATCCATGAAAAGTTTTACTGCATATCCATTTTATAATACTCATACTGTGCCAGCCTGTTCCAAAAAAAGTAATTACTTTGTTTCTGCCTTTTATTCTTGAGGGGAAAAAGAATACTAGAAAGAAATCGCGGTCTTAGAAATGTATCTTCTCTATTCTCAGCTAAGGACTAGGACTAATTTCTTGTTTATTAATTAAATTTATTAATAAAAAATATGCAAAACTGAAAACACAGTTCATTTTAAATTCATCTAGTCTGTGTTTGCTATTAGAAACCGTAGATTCCTGACTGTTAAATAATGTAGAATGAATCTACCAGGACACAGGACTAGCAGACTGATTAATGGTGAGATAGTCAAAGAGTAAAAACTACTACCTGAGAGGAGCATGGTGACCTGCAGGCCTGCCAGTTGAGTGCAGATCAGTCAGAGTTTTGCCCTCTGATATTGCCCACAATATTTTGTCATAATCCAGGGCAATGCCCATGCTCATCAAATACTGCAACTCGTGGCTGTTGCTGATAAGGACTGTAAAAGGAAGATTCAGAGCAACTACAAAGGTTTGCAAAGCAGTGGATGCTTTGATCACTTTAAACACTCTGTAGTAGGGTGCTGGAATTCAGTCTGTCTGGTTTAATCCTGCCTCACCATTTAAACGAGCTTAACCTGTCGCAAGAAGGAAAAAAATCAGTTTTAATTTGTCCAAGATATGCATTTATTCTACAATCACTGAAAAGTTACGTAACTTCTGAAGGTAATGGGAAAAAAATTCCATCTAATTTAGATACTTTATTTACTAAGGATGTAACCCTTTTCTGAGATGGTGGCTTTATTCAGCATGAAAAAAAGCACTGTTTGTTTTTTCTAATGCCCTAATCGCTAGCTGAGTTTATAGTTTTCCTTTACCTGTTCCCTATCTGGTCCTAAAGAAGTCTTGCAGAGCTGACTGTCACAGCTCACTGTGGGCAGCAGCGCTGGAATACTCTCATGATCTCATGGCTAAGAACTTCTAAAACTGTGTGGTGCAGATTCAGTTTTCCTTGGGAATATTTAGCTTACCAAGAAAATGCTTCAACTACTGCATAAACTTCCATACAGAAACCAGGAAATAACACCGAAAGTTAAATGCAAGCTCCTCAAACCTAACTTCTCAACATTCTCCTTATCACCTACTCAGAGTTCGGGTGGTTTAGGACCTGAATGGAGATTTAGGTGGGACACAGTTATCACTCTAATCAGGACAGTGATTGAAACAAATATTATCTGGATTAATTCTTGCTTTAGCAAGCATAGAGAGGAAGAAGGAGGCACATGCTGGTCCTGCTACATTCAACAGACTTAGTGCAGTGGTGCAGCACTATTCATTCTCCAAATTTGGAGTCCAAAAGTAATCACCCTTGTTACATGCAGAGAGACATAAACCTTGTTGGTTTTACCCACTTTAAATACTTATATTTACCCAGCATGGTAGTGCTTAAAGATGCAAGCTTAGAAATTATGATTTAACTGTGAAATTATTCTATGATCTATGGTCTGGAATAATTTAAACTGAGGTGCAATTCTGTCTGCTTAATTCAGCAGGTGAAGAAGACCTTTCTTAGTCATGTGTCCTGTTTCTTGATCCTAAGAATAAAGAGAACAATGTTTCACTGAGAAACTTAAAAGCCTGCTAAAATAAAACCCATGCATTTTATTAACATTCTAGATCAGAGGTTAAAAAAAATGTGTTATTTGAAATAAAGCTGATTTGTAGACTGAAAAAACCATGAAATTTACCAGATGTTGCAGAAGAACACATTGAAGAAAAAAAAAGATGTTGCACACTTCAGGTGAAACTACTAGCAAAGCAGAAGCCAGTAGATCAGATGAAATTTGTTTCTGTCCTAAAGTACAGAATTCCCCACAACTGTGGGAATAAGAAGGACCAGCTTCTCATTTAACAAATGGAACACCTTAAAAAGTATAGTAATTATTAGGGGGGTAGTAGGACAAATACAGCATATTGCAATGCTAATGAATTCTTTTTATGGCCTAATCACTTGGCATTCTTGAGGGTTTTCATACAAAAATCTAAATGTAAATTTTAATTTTGGATGTTTACTGGCTATTGCATAGGCAAGACTGTTCCACTAGAAGCTTACATGATTCCATGTTCTAGCTTAAAATATTTTAAAATGGAAATAGTATAAATATATCATAAATGAATGTTAAATAAATCCCAACCAAATATATGTAACAAGAATTTTTCATTGTTGCTATTCTTTCTACCATCCTAATTCTCTTTTCTTTCCCTTACTTTAGCTCTTCTTCCCTGCTATATTCAGGAAAATTAGAAGTTTCAACACACTTGGAAGCCAAAGGTTTATTCATAATATTCATTAAGCGTTAATTAATCAAAGAAGCTTACTGCCTCTATCAACATTAAGTTTAAAAGATTAATTACTTTTATTTGTGGAAAATCCTGCCATTTTGGACCTGCAATTAAAGCACAAGCAATTGAGTGCAAGCAAAGTATGCAATACAGTAGACTGCCTAAGTTATGTTATTGTCACACAATCTTGGCCTGAAAAAGAAAAGAAAACAAAAAAAACCCAAACCACAACAAACCTAAAAACAGCCCCTAAGATTTGCATTTTGAATGCTGCTTTCCTAGACAAATGAACAAAATTTGTAAACAAACACTTTTTTTGTGCTTCCTGGAACATCACACTTGATTTGTTGACAAGGCTGCCAAACAGTTTCATACCATGCAAGAGATAATTTGGTCATCTCTACAGAAACAAATACAAGTTGTCTAATCAGATGATCAAATCTCAAAGAAGATGAGATCAACCAAAGATATCACAAATCTGCCAAAATCCCAATAAACTGCTGTTGAGACTGGAGAATATTTTGGACATACCTGCCACCTGGTGTTTGGGAAATAACCTTATGTCTGAAAACAACCTGAAATTCTCTTAAATCTGTATCCCCATTAAGAAGTAAACAAACAGTGGTATATTTATTATGAATTAAATGCATAAACAGCAAAGAGTTGGTGTTATTACCAGCACCTGTCTAGAAAGAAAATATGACTTAATATTCCTTCTAGTCTTTCTAGTCTTTCTAGTTCCATCTCTACTAACTACAAAAATTCTCAAGTAAATCTTTGACTTAACTATATCTACACATCCCCTGTCAGATAATGGCACTTTTCATGGGAAACCTCCTGGGCAACAGCCTTATACAACTTCAGAGTCTTAGTGTAAACTACAGTGTGCCAAACCCAAAGGAAAGAATTAAATTATACGAGATGGAGCTGGGTAAGAAAAGGACTAGTCGTACATAACATTGGGTAGCGAGTAACCAATCAGTGTCTGAAATTACTGTGTTAATTTGTCTTAGACCCCAAGTCTTTATAGTGGAAGAGGTAATGACACTACTGGTTTTGCATATTTGATGCCTAAAGTAAACATTTCTCATTGGTAAAATTCTTAACAGTAAGCATGTAAACCATGCTTACTGCTGAGATTAACCATGTTTCATCTTCTACCTTCCAAAGGGTTACTTCAAGTGGAGCCTGAAGCTTCAGTGTAAAAAACCAATCAAATTACTGTGTGATTCAGCAATATCAAAGTGTACCTACAGCACAGTGAGAGGTTTTTCCCTCCTTTGCAAAGCTAGATTTAAATACATTTGTTTCACGATTTTAACTCAGGATGAAACCACAGTCTGAAGTCAGTCTCAGCAATAAAAATAGGTAGCATTTAAGTTAGAACCCTGGTAAGCACAAACCGTAACTATTTGTCTGGAACTTCATAGAACTGCCAACAGTAAAGCAGAGCGTATTGTTTGGGTTTTTGTTTTTCTTCAAGGCAATGGAGGTCAAATGCAGCTGTGTCCTTATGTGCCCCACTCTACTTCAGTTCTAGTAACTTTGAAAATGGTACGTACTAGAAGGTCAGCACTTACAGTAAATGTACTGTGTACACACACTCAGATGGTTATATCAACAACTCTTTTATAGGCAGAGCACATAGGTCCAAACATAACCTATCTGTTAATTGAGATCATGCAGTTCTTGGGGTGACCTCTGCAGGGCCAGGAGCTGGGGCTCAGTGATCCTTGTGGGTCCCATCCAACTCAGGATATTCTGACTCTATAGTTCCATGATTAATTTTCATTAACTTCTCCCAGAATTTAATTACAGCCTAATACAGGGCTTAATTGCTTTCTCAGCATCTAAAGAAAATATTTTCTAATGAAAGCACAGAACATAAGAGGGAACTTCGTAAAGCATAAGGTAGTCTTGCTGTTGTCTATCAACAGTAACTGATCAGCAGACAGGACTGTTTTCTTGTCTTACCGTTGACAGAGGAGCCTAATGATGCTTCTGTGATCTTTGCAGAGCATAAAGGAGACGAAACACAGAAGTTGAAAGCAAAATGGAGGAAAAGAAGACCTCTAACCACAAACAAAAACTACATCCCTGGTCAAGCATGCTGATGGCTACTAACAAGGGAGTCAGGATCATTGCTTCTGTAAAGTTGGATAGGAGGCTGTCTACTGATGTTTTTAAAGATGTAAACAAAAAGAATACTTTAGGCTCCTACAAAGAAGTTGGATTCAAAAGGTTCATCTCTATTCTTTTTTGGTCTGTTCAAGTCTGTTTCAGCAGACCTGTTCATGTCACAGCTCTTGCAGAACTTGTTTAATATTCTATCTGAGTTAGTCCTCATTAGTAGTAATTTAACTGATTAATATAATGTTGCATACAACCTAGTATCACCAAAACTGTGCTTTCCATTTTGTGCATTTTTGTTTCAGCATGCACAATATACTGTGACCCATGCAAGTCTTATTTTCAGTGCACAGCTCTATGAAAATGGCATTCTGCTGAAGTGAAATTCTCACATTCTTCTTTAGTTGCTGCTTAAAAGGAAACTGGCTGCTGAATCAATAAACCAAAGCACTTAGCTAGCCAGAAAAATGTGGATAGTGTGCAGTGCTAGGAAGGATCTGCGTGGACATTGCTGGTACAAGCTGTTCCTCATCTATGCCTATACATACCATAAACGAAATATGCCAGATTTGTTACTGTTCTTAATGAAAGGCTGAAGTCTACATAGTGAGTGATGAAACTGTTTCAGTTCTAAATCTTCACCAAGCCATAGTAAAGGCCAATCATCACTTGTTTCAAATATGAAGAAATTAATGCTTTGTTCTCAAAGCATTGCTAAGATCATGGACTGATTTTTCAGGGGGCCAACATGCTAGTGATTTCAGAATAGGTACTGGGTTTGCATGGCAAGATTTTGATAGCGGGGGCACTACAGAGGTGGCTTCTGTGACAAACTGCCAGAAACTTCCCTCATGTCCGACAGAGCCAACACCAGATGGCTCCAGGACAGATCTGCAGCTGGCCAAGGCCAAGCCCATCAGCTACTGTGGTAGGGCTCCTGAGGCAACAGATTTAAGAGGAGGGGGAAAAAAAACCCCTGCTGGGGAGAGAACAGGAGTGGAGAGAGGAGTGAGAGCATCTGAGAGGAACACTTGTTCAGACACTGAGGTCAGTGGAGAAGGAGATGCCAAGATTCCCCCACCGCCCGTGGTGAGACAGGCTGCCCCCCTGCAGCCCATGAAGGTCCACGGTGGAGCAGAGATTCACCTGCAGCCTGTGGAGGACCCCACACCAAAGCAGGTGGATGCCCAAAGGAGGCTGTGACCCTGTGGGAAGCCCACACTGGAACAGGGTCCTGTCAGGACCTGTAGCCCTGGGAAGAGAGGAGCCCTTGCAGGACCAGGTTTGCTGGCAGGACTTGTGACCCTGCAGGGGACCCATGCTGAAACAGTAGCCCATTGGAAGCACTGACACTGGAGAAGTTCATGAAAGACTGTCCTCTGTAGGAGGGACCCATGCTGGAACAGGGGAAGAGTGGCAGAAGGAAGGAGCGGCAAAGACAAGGTTTGCTGAAGTGACTGTAGTACAGTACAAGTATTAAACAAACTCCTATAAATCAGGACTGGAATAATCTGCTTCTGTGCACAGCTTGTAGAACTGATGCACTTATTAAATGATGCACTTGTTAAAGCAGCTTTGAGGCTAGCAACTCTTACCAGTAGATATAGAAGTTATTTAAAATCCTGTTTTCAGAAAGTGTTTTCATTGTGCTGGTAACAGACATGCCAAAATCACTGTAACCAGACTTAAACAATTTGTGTACCACTGTATTTCAACCTCTGCCTTAAATCAGAGTAGGCTATTTATAATTGTTCCTTACAATTCCAGAGGTGGATGGAGACAAAAAAATATTAAAATAAAAAATTGCATATTTTATTTTTAGCTCTAAAGATGCATCTCTAAACAATCAGTAGAAAAAAAAAAAAACAAGTAAAAAAAGTAAACACCAGCATTTTGTAAAATAATATTGAACTAATACAAGACTTAATACAAAGTTTTCATATACGACTCAAATGCAGTTTTAAAAAAAAAAAAAGTAGTCTGGTCTGAGACTCCTCCTACTTGAAATAAGTTGTTAAGTACCCACAGATTTTAACTATAAAACAAGGATACATTCTTTCTTTTTTCTTCCATTTATGAAGTTGATTGCCACAAACTTCAGTCACTTGCCAGTGAAATTCTCATAGTCTCGGTTACAGAATTAAACTTATACAGTTCCATGACTGAAGTCCTTCCATTTTCAGCACAGGCTCTTTATCAAGTCCACACTTGTCACATATCTTTAGACTGATCATCTTCTTCAAGTTTTCTGATTTCACTCTTTAAACAGTTGATGGTTTCACGACTTGCTTTTAGTCTTTCTTTAAGCTCAGCAATTTCAAAACTAGTCTTCTTTTTGGCAGCTTCCAGCTTTTCCCTGGTTTTCACTTCAAGATCTGCGACTGCAGTGGTGATAAAGAAAAATAAATCGTATAAATACCACAAAAAGTTGTTAATTTTTTTTTTAACTGAAACAGTAATTTTGATGGCGTGTGTCCTGAAAAAAAGAATCCATTGCTGTTAGCCTTACAGATTCAATGACTGTAATCAAAATGATATCCAAAACCAAACCTGGATTTAAAAAAACTCAGAAAATTTATTTTGTAGCCTCATTCAGCCCTGAGCCCATCAGTTTTGTGGACAGAGTTACACAATTCATTAAATCATTTTCTAGACATTTTTTTTAAGATTAAATAAAGCCTGATGTGGTGACAGCAAATAGGAAATTAGAGAGAACTATGAATATGTGGTGCCTAGTGACAGCACTTGAGGCCACAGGCACAAACAGAAACATGAGAGGTTCCTCTGAACATCAGGAAACTTTTACTGTGAAAATGACCAAGTGCTGGCATAGGTGGCCCAGAGAGGTTGTGGAATCTCCATCCTTGGAGACATTTAGAAGCTGTCTGGACACAGTCCTGAGGAATCAGCTGTAGGTGGCCCTGCTCAAGCAGGGGGTGGACACGATAGCACTAGAAGTCCCTTCAAGTCTCCACCATTCTGTGGTTCCTTTGCCATGTACTGTAACCACCTTCTACTCTTTGTCTCACTGGAGTTTAATTCTACTTATCTAAACAGTTGGGGTGCTGCCTTTGCTTTTACAAATTTCTGACATCAAGTATCTTTTTTTTATTATTTTTTCATGTACAAGTTTTTGGACAGAGATGGTACATCCAACAAATCTATGAAGGCCATGGAGATCTCTTCATATCCCATACATTACATAACATGGGCAGTGGCAAATTTTATCTGCTTTAGTGGCACATTTTAAGGAAACATACATACCAAAAACATACTAGAAGTTTCTATATACTCTCTGGAGAAACATACGAAAATTTGAAGTGAAAAATGTTTAAATGTGGACAAGACTTTTTTATGAATCGTACTATTAAACATTTTCTAAATGGAAACCATAACTACATGCAATATAACAAAAATCCACCTCAAGACTGGCTAAACTGAGGTAGAAAATACACAGAGCTCACACATCCACACAGCCAAGCAGACATAATGCAAATCAGAACCTGAACTCTGAAGAGCTTCAAACTCTCCACTCTAGCTCTAGGCATTTGCTGTCCAAAAAATACTTGGCGTTTGTTGTCAGGTGAACATAAGGCCAAGTGAGCTGGACTGCAACAGCATTAGAGTTTGTAATTAACAAGGTAGGATTTGGGCTCAATAAATATTACATTTGTTTTCTGAGAGTAGAAGGTAAGAGATGAAATCCAGAAGATCAGAACAGAAATTACCACTAAATGCCTTACAATTTATGAACCAATAGATCTTTATTTAATTTCTTTAATTCCCTTAATATTTTTGTTTATATTTGTAGACAAATTAGATAAAAAGGATACAAAAAACATTATGCTGTACTGAATAAGTATGTTATGAAACTACCTACAGGTCAAGAATTAGAAGGGAAAATGACAGGAACAGCTTTCAGATACTACTCTTTATTCTCAAAGGGCTGCTGCTTTGACTTAAACACCACTAACTGTTCTTATTTCAGTGCTGAACAGAATTATACCACAGAGTGGCCTTCATTTATTCAGTTTTGACTCATTTCAAAGATGTTAAACTAGGTGTAGATCACGCCATCACTCTTCATACTAATTCCTAATTATTTTTCAGCAGGCACACAAATCAAAAAATCTTAAGAGTCTTCAAATAAGTATTAATATATTTGCAAATTTTGAAGTTAAATTTAATGTAAAAATATTGCTTTTTATCAGCATCCAAATCCATTGTACCGTTACAGCCCAGGAAAAGAAAAGCAATAAAGGCAAAACCAACTACTGTTTATTTCTAAAATTAAAATAGTTTAATTTTCAACTTACACTCTGTTTCATGCTTATAAGCACCTAGTGTTAGTTGACGAGATGTTGTTAACAGCTGCTGCATCATTGCAGTAGGATCTTGAAATATCTAATGAAGGAGAAAAATACATAGTATCACTAATACTCTTCAAAATAAAGTGAGGATTACATTAAAAACATTCATACCATTTCATCATAGAATTCAGAAACTACAGTTTTCTTCCCCAGGATGGCATTTGTATCCGACTGGAAAAGCTTCAGCAAGTGATATAAGGTTACCTATGCAAAGACAGAATTTGATTAGCTTGACAATTGTTGAGAAATAGAAATCTTGTTCTAGATATCAACAAGTACCATTTGTTCCTACAAAACAGTTGTATAGGATTTAAAAATCTTTTAGGAATTCAAAAATAAATGTCATGTAGCTTCAGTGGAATTACTTATATTCAATCTTAATTGTTAAAACATGCCAACTAGCCAAAGGTTTCTTGATACTTTAAAAGTGTCTGGGCAAGTGGCTTAGGACTGTTGTATAAAAACTACTACTACTACCTTCTCTCAAACATTTCCAAATTGGTGATTTAATTCAAGCCAACTTTCCCAATTCATCAGTTAGAAGTGCTTTCTGTGACCCTATCATCCCTTATCGTGAAAGAGGAACACCAGAGGGGCTGTGAATAGCTTTTCCCTGAAATCTCTCTTTATGGAGTTCCTCTTCCATTACTGCACTGCACATGGCAGGGTGGGGAGAGGAATGGAAGCCCTCTGTCCGGTCCTGAGAAACCACTAACCATTTGGACCATGGCCTATGTAAAGGATGCACAGCCCACAGTTCTCCCCTTCCACAAACAGGCCCCATGAGTGGCCATGGAACAGAGCAATACCTTACTCCACTTGGTACTTCCCGGAAAGGGAGAACACGACAGGCTCTGAAACAGCCTTCCAAGAACAGCAGCAAAATAAAAACACCACCCAACCAACTTTAGGGCAGCTTAGTCAAGCTGTGAACGGAATCAGGATGACAAGTCACGATGCTACTGAGTACAACAGCACAAAAAGCCCTATCTATGGATCGTCACATATTCAAGAAAAACATAAAATTCAGTTTCCCTCCCATTTAGCAAAAAATGGATAAAGAAAAGGATTGCTGTAGTTCATGCAACAGCAGAAGTAACTCAGTCCTTCAGAAATAAACCTCCTCTTCCCCTAAAATAGCATAATCGAGTTTTCTACCTACACCTGTATAAACAAACCTACAAGATACACCTAAAACACAGGAAAGAAAGAAAAATTAATTCCAGTGCTTTATGCAACTACAGGAATGTCTTAACCTGGTTTTCTTAGGGCAGAGACTAATGCTAGCATAGTGCCTTTACTACTTTTTGACTGATTTTGATCTGACAGACAAAAAAAAAAAAAGTTTAAATATTCAAATATCCTACAACTAGGAAGCTACATGGAAGAGAAATCCTCAGCGTGTGCTCAAACCAAGTAAGGTGCAACAGGCAGTCACATATTAGTACATGTCAGAGAAGCCAAGTGCAGGAAGAGCAGTCATGAATGCCAGTAGCAAAGCACAGGAAAATGTGGCCAGTCATTAAATTCACTTTCTGCAAGAACAGGCTTTATTACTTCCATGGCCAATGGAACTTATTTTGACCAGCAATGTCCTAGAGCACAGCTTTAGGCCACCATAATTAATTATTTAAGTGTTGTTAAAAGTTCAGTGTACTTACAGGTCGTTCATTTGGATCAATGAAAAATATCTTAATGATTATTTCAAATTCACCCCAGCCCGTTTCGGTGATTTCATATGGTGGTTTGGTTACAACTGCAGTAGGAAACACAGAAGAGTTAACCCAATGACAAAGCCTCAGTGCAACAAAGAAAGGAATAAAAAACTGGAACAAAAGCCCAGTTCTAGAAACAAACGCCCAAATGCAAAACCCACCTCTTAAAGGATTACCGTAGCTTTCATGCAACTTGAACTGAATTTTTTTCACATAGGCAGACATGTCCTAAAACAGAAACATTGGTATTTCTGATTATTCATACAGCACACCAACCTACTCTTTAGTCATCTATCCTACATGCCTACCATTCCTTCTGACACAAGCATAGTATTTCTTCTGACTTTAAACACAGATGGAAAGCAAAACGGTGAATCCAAAAATTAGCACCGGCTCACAGGTGTCAGTATTTTGTCCCCCTGAATGCTCTCCACTCTTCTCCCTAAACTAGAAAGATTACTCCAAAAACGTAAAAAGAAATATGTTTTCCTCATATTTTTCCCTTTTGAAAACCCACCAGCCTACTAGTTTCCTCTGCTTATGCCACAAGGCCTTTCTGCCCTTTTTTCAAAGCCCAACTTCTCAGACCCCATCCCGTTCCAGTGCTGCTCCCCCTGTCCGCGCTCCCCACAGCGCAGGGCACGGCTTGGGCTGGAAAACACCTCTAACACCGCGGAGTCCAACCCTTCACCCAGCGCCGCCAGGGCCACCACCAGACCACGTCCCGAGGTGCCACATCCACGCTCCCAGGGATGGCGATTCCCCAACTTCCCCGGGCAGCCGTTCCACGGCGGACCCCCCTCGCCCGAGCAGCCCGGCTGTACCTCGTTCCGGTACGGCTTCACGTACACCGTCCACTGGTGAGTGTGGCCATCCTCCTCCCTCTTCTTCCCAAAATACCGCGCGACGTTCCCGTACACGATCGGCTTCACGATGGTAACGCCCTTAAAAACAAGGAAGACGACCAGACGGGCACAATTAGAAAGGCGCTGCCCCCCGCGGCCCGACCCCCGCCGAGGCTGCCGAGGCCCCGCCGGCCGCACCTTCACCCTGCCGCCGGAGTCAGGCCCGAACTCTGCCATTCTCTTGAACATATTGCCGGGGGGCGCC
>JAWWES010000041.1:34037654-34074146 GCA_035583135.1 Lophotriccus pileatus | reverse complement strand
GCCGCCCCGCGACCGCCATCCCCCGCGGCTTCCGGGGCGGGGCCGCGCACCCGCGGGCACGGCGGGCGGGCCGGGCGGGCCGGCAGCGCCGCGGCTGAGGGCGGCGGGAGCGTCACGTGAAGCCCATCCACTTCCAACCCCCCCTCGGCCCCCGCCGTGGGCAGGGACACGCACTAGACCAGGAGGCTCAAAGCCCCAGCCAACCTGGCCTTGAACACTTCCAGTGATGCGGGGCATCCAGAGCTTCTCTGGGCAACCTGTTACAGTGCCTCACTGCCCCTATAGAGAAGAATTTCCTTCTTATATCTAATTTAAATCTACTCTCAGTTTAAAGCCATTACCCCTTATCCACTATATGCTATTGGAAAAATGTCCCTCTCCAGCTCTCATGGTGGCCCCTTTAGGTGCTGGACAGCTGCTCTAAGGTCTCCCTGGAGCCTTCTCTAGGCTGAACAACCCCAACCCTCAGCCTGTCTTTATAGGAGAGGTCCTCCATCCCTCTGACATTCATGGCCTTCCTTGCTCCAACAGGTCCATGTCCTCCTTACACTCGGGATCCCAGAGATGGATGCAGCACTCCTGGCGGAATCTCATGGGAGTGGAGTAGAGGGGCAGAATCACCTCCCTGGACCTGCTGGCCACCCTGCTTTTGATGCAGCCCAGGACACGACTTTCTGGGCTGCAAGTGCACACTGCTGTGCCATGCCAAAGTTCTCATCCACCACACCCCCAAGTGTTCCCTCTCTTGGCTGCCCATGTTCTACAAATGCAGGAGATACCACACACTCCTGCCACTTCCATCACTCACAGTCCTCTGCACGCAGGTAACATGCTGTTCTACCTGAGCTCAGTAGTACTTAAAGAATGAAGAAGGGAATTAGATAAACTTTTTTCCTTCTTCTCATACTTTTACTTTATCTGTCTTCAAACACAACCTTTGCTGCTATGTCTTGGTGTTCACTATTTTATTGCATGTCATTCCCAGGGACCCACACACTGCCTGGTTAAATGAGACATCCTGAAAAAAAGCAGTCCCGGTGAGGGTATAGTATGTGCTGGCAAGACAGGTACAGTGGGAGGGAAATGCCTATGGAAGTCACTAGAAATGGAAAAAAAGACTGTGGCAAGTATGCTAATTGTTGTGTAGCTGCTCTGAACTTCAAAATATTTCATCTGTGGGCTGTCTGCTCCAGAAACCTTTGTACATCTCTGGAGTATACAGGATGTCACCTTCTTTGGTAGGACATTATCCTGTTGTTTACAAGAACCAAGAGCTGGAGATACGTGGCAATTTCTGTGGCCTTCTTTTTAGTTTCTGAGGAAAAGTGAAGAACTTTCCTCTGGCAACTTTCAGTTACTGAGTGAGCACAGTAAGTCCATTGAAGCAAGCCCAAAAATGATGGAAAATCAACTAGGCTGCAAGAGGATGCTATATTTCAGATATTTGCTAATAGATATTCGTATATATATATATGAAAAAAAATATATTTGTAGATACACCCTCCAGAGCATCCCACTCCTGTGGCCCTCCACAGCCTGTGCTGGGGCTCCTGGCAGACAAGAACACAAGAACTCACTCCCAGGAAGAAAAAATTCCCTACCCTGTTCCTTGCATGAGCTAGATCTCATGTGGACAGTGCTGATCAACTCTGAAGTGTTACAGCTCTTCTTGTTAAAATGAAACAAGTTGGCAAGACTGGCAGCTTCTGCAAGTGGTCAAGCTCTCACTGTCTTAAAAGAAAAACTTTCTGAGGTTAATCTGACTTCTAATTAATAAATGGCTTCTGTGGAAAACTCTTTATTCATCAGTAACAAGATGAACAAGAAGGGGAATGATATAGTTCCAGCTCTAAAGAAACCTTTTCCTCCCAGGTGTGCATGACTGCCCTACAGATTTTCCTTTGGAAAGGGTGGGCTTGAATGTTGTTCTGCTTTGATTTTTAAAGATAGAGATGTAACAAACCTTTGCTAATCTACCTGCAACTGGAATATGAGAGGGCAGCCCATCACAGCACCACCAGTAGAAACCGAGCTCATCTGAGCAGGGGGTATTGCACAGGTGCTTGGCCCTCAGGGTCCTGCCACCACTGCGCCACCAGCAGCTGTTGGTCTGTAAAAGCCACGATTCTGATTCAGAAAATGAGATGATTATATAGAGAATGCACATGATAGGGAGTGGTCCCGTTATTCTTTAATTGAACCAAATATGAAAAACACATGCAGTATGTCTTAACTTAAAAAAAGTCCAACACAGTATTTCTACTCTTAGAAATAAATTCCAGTATGCTTCTGTGCATTGTTCTCTATATATAGAAGCACAAATCAAGCCCAACACGTATTTCCACAAAAATGACAGATGAAAATACTACATGGCCCAATTTGTGCCACGGTTCTGACCATATTTAATCAATGGTGACCTTCTCCTGAACAGAAATTATGTGCAAGTGAGCTTTCATAGGGAAAACTAGGGAAATGAACACAGTGTTAGGGCCCTCTCACCACTGTTACTGCCCTAAGGGTGAAAATGCAGACACTGGGAATGGCAAAAAAAAATACTCTGCTAAAAGTGATCTTGTCTCTTCTCTGGCTCATGCCCATATGAGTGCAAGTGGCCCAGCTGCACATGCATCTCTTGGGACAGGGACTGATGGGCAGTGGCAGGCAGGCTGTGCTCTGCAACAGCAGCTCCTCTCCTGTTCTGATGCTCTCACAGGTGGCTGAGGGTGCTTCTGGCCACTGCAGATATACCCAAACAGTCCTGCTCACCTTACCTCTGCTGCCAGGCATGCTCACATGGAGCTTTTCGCTGCTCACCAAGGCAGCAGCAGAGGTTCTGGCATGTGGCCATGTTCATCCTAACCTCTAAACTCTGGCATTCACATGGAGCCGCTCACTTTAACAAAGCTTGTTAAACGGAAATGCCCACCCCATGTCCCCTCTGGATTTATAGAGCCCCAGGCTGTGTCCCAAAAGTTTATTTGGTCCAGCATGCTTCTTTCTGTTAAAAGAATATATAATAAAATGGTTTGGGCTGGGAGGAACCTTACAGACCATCTAGTTCCGACCCCTGGCAACGGACAGGGACACCTTCCACTAGACCAGGTTGCTTGGAGTTTCATCCAACCTAATCCCGAACATTTCCAGGGATGAATCATCCAGAACTTCTTTGGGCAACCTGTTCCAGTGTCTCACCACCCTCACAGTGTAAAATTCCTTCTTAATATCTAGTGTATTATCTCCTTTTATAGAAAAAACTAATGGAAAAGCAAATATGCAAGAACAGGGCAAGTGGGTATAAACACCATGTGTCCTAAAGAAGGCCAGAGACTCTTTAAACAAATTTGCTTAAATAAAGGCAGAATAATTATTAACTAGCTGTTGTGAATGCCTTAAGGGGTTAAGTACAATGGGAAGGGAAGTAACTAGATAGAGAGCAATATCAGCACAAAAATCAAATTAATATAATCTAGCCAAGAAAAATTCAGGCAGTGACTTTGATTTGTAACCCCTTAACCCCTGGAGCATGGGAGGAGTGGGACATACTTCCTGTAGGAAGTGTAAGAGCAAACAGTCCAGACAGACCTTATGAGGTTATAAGATAATCATCGAAGAGGTTAAAAGCTGCAGTTGGCTGCCCCAGGACAGGACAGAGCTTCATATCCCAGGCAGCATTTTCCAGTCTTTCTTGCTACTTTGCTTTCTTGTGGGGCCTTGCAATGAAGTATGGACACCCACACCATTCCCAACCTGTTTTACCCACAAACATGGCTAATCACAGAGAAGACAGATATAGGTGAATGAAAAAGAAATAAATTCCATTTTTTAAACCTCATACAAAAATTTGTTCACCAAAAGAATACTTAATGGATTTATTACCCAAATGTTCACATTGGATATGTTGAATATGTTTGAATATGTTTGAAATATGTTGAATGGAAGCACATTTAAGAAAAGAAGTGGAGGAAGTGGCACTGGACACATGCTCTGTGCCTACTGAAATAAAAGAAATAATCTCAAATGGAGCAATCTGCAAAGCAGTCACTGAATTTCAGACTCACAAGCAGGTTGTGGCTATGGTGGGAAAACCTTTGTAGGAATATGTTCAATGAAAAAAGTCTGCATAACAAGATGCCACGGCAGAGACTGAAAACTGATGGGATTGTTTGGACTGGACCTTGCAGAAATGTCATGTAAGACTTTTCTCAAACTTCTTCCAGTCCTAGAAAGGACAAACTGAGTGGGGGAAGAGACCACCCACTCCAAGGATCAGGTAGGTGCAGCTGGAGGTGGCACAGACCTGGTTCGAGCAATGAATGGTATAACATCATCTCTCTCACCAGCCCTGACTGTTTTAACTGACTACCAATTTAATCTGGTGATAACATGGTTTTGGCAGCTTGATACTTTTTCCCTAAATAAAGACTTGAATTTTTAGAAATCTTCCCTGCTTCACTAATGCACCCAAGCCCCTCACAGTGAAAAATCTGAGCTAGCTATTGCTGTAAATAAAAAAAAAAAAACAAAAAAAAAAAGGAGATGATAATGTAGAGGTTAAGTTATATTTCTAAATTAATGAGTACAAGGCATAAAATTAATTTTAAAATTATTATAAATTACTTAACTAAATGGAACAGGCAGGGGATAACTTGAAATCAGGAGAGCACAGTTGGGATTCCACTTAAGAAACCCAAAAGTTCTTTTTCTGAAATATCATACTGTTACCACTGTGAAAGAAACACCATGAAAATTTTCTCCTGCTGAGATGGAAGCCAGCCAGCAGATAACTTTAATCATTATGGAGAACTTATACTTACACAGAGGAGCTCAAAATACAGCTTTTTATAGCTGCTAATAAAACACTGGCCTTCTCTGACCCTTTTGATTCAGGGACTTCATGCATTAGAAAAAGAAGCCACCACACAATTTAGACATTATTTTCAACAGTTTCTTTTGCAGGGTTCTGTTGGCCATTCTACACCATTCACCATTTTCATTACCATTACACTACAGGTCTTTGAGAAAGTGGGGGCTGTGAACCTACATCTAGCAAAGATTCCAGACTACATGACTTTCAGAAAAGTGAGAACTGCGGTTTTAATTATGTATAGGTTCCAATTAACTTTCTGAGGTGGGAGCCCAAGTCCCTTACAACCTGACGCATGAATAAGGATCCTGTTTGGCATGAATGGTCTGTTTTCATCCCCTCCCACCAGTGTGGAGCTGCAACACATCCAGGCAGAGCTATTTACTTTTGAAGTGAAGCACAGTCTGCAGACTGTAAAAGGTGGCATGGATAGCTGCCTGTCATGAAGAATTAGAGGGTTAACAGGGGAAGTGGATACCAGCAAGCCTCAGAAACCAGTTTTAAGCATCAGTTAAGCCATTCTGAAATGTAGTAACTCAGTAACTCTGTAGAGCTCGCTGTTCCTTCAGAGGTGAATGCTGCCTGTTCTACATGGGAACCCACCCTTCTTCTGATGGGTTTTAGAGATGCATTCCACTACAGGCAACATTTTATCTGCCTGTGTGGACAGTATCTTTTTCCAGTGTTTTTAGTGTCAAAGAAAGGTTTCTGAACATTAAAGTATTTCTTTCGCTCCAAGTGTATTATACAGAAAAACACACAAAATTTTTAGAGCAGTACACTCAAAAGGCATTCAAAATAATATACAGAAAATAAGGCAATAAACAAGAGCTTTTTCACAAGGTGTCAAGGCAAGGAAAAGAAAATACAGCTTGTTTATTTTGTGGAAAAAGGGGGGGGAATAACTGCTTAAAATTAGGGCAGTTGAGGATTATCACAGTTCTGCTGACAGTGCAGACACAATAATTCATGAGATCATAAATTAAGCGAAGGTGTTTTTGATGCCACTAGATGGCAGCAAGAGCCCTTTTATGCTCCATTTGCACATCTACCCCATTTTCAACATATCCTTCCTTCTGTGAGAGAACACCTACAGGCCTAACTTCACCATTAATATACAAGATAAAAAGAAAAAAAGAGAAATCTACTCAGTGGGTGCCAGTGCTAAGTAGATTCAAATTGTTTTGAAAAATGTTCAGCAATATCTAAGTTTTAAAACCATCTGTTTACCCTTAATCCTTTCTGTAAAACTGGGAAGCCCTGTATGAACAGAGATTTATTTTACTTCCCATTTATACAAAGGGCACAAGGTTTACAAGACTTCCAGCAGTCTGATGGGAAGCTAGGTGCTAAGAATCTTCTGCAAATTGTTCAGAAGAGATGCATTAACAGATTCAGATAATTAAAAGGAATAGCAATCCTCTATCTGCAGCAAAAAGAACCCTATTTCTACTGGGTTGCAACTGCTTTTCATGCTGTCTCTCCAGGAGCGGAAAAAAAGCAGAGCAAAAAAGGCTGAGAACTTGGATTAGTTCCTTAAACACCATATAATTTGTGTCTCAGCATTAAAGTCTGAGCTGACCAGCATCTGTTTTCCAATTACACATTATGTTACGTTATGTTACTTCTCTGACTCGCTTCCAGCTCAAATGTCATCATCAAAAATGTGGTAAGCAAATAATCTTAACAGCACTGCTCTTCTCCCTCCCTCAGCCCAAGGGCAGCACAGCACCTCTCAGCTTGCAGCATCCTTGAAAATAAACATGCTGCACTCTGCAGCTGCCACTCCATCGTACTGCTTCTGCATCTTTCACCTCCTTTCATCTCCAGGCAAAGAAAGGAAATATATTCCCACCTCACTCTCACTTGGGTCTCTTTTAGTTGCCTCTCTAAGGCTCTCCCAACAAGTTACTTTTCTTGGACACAGAGCAGGCTTATTGTCTCCCCATTTCCTGCCATTTACTCACATTTTTCAGAAGCAATCACTTGCTTTTGTATCTTCCAAGAGGTAAAACAGATAAAAATTCCATGTGATGGATACATTTTCTTTCTCTTGCAGTTCCAGTTAACCTGTTCATCTATTACACAACGAAGTCTCCTGAGCAGCATCAGCCTTACTTGCACTCATAGAACGTGAATGAACATAAACTCCTAACTACTCCAGACATGGTGAAGAATTTAATCTCTGTTGTTTCTGTTGCATTCAAAAAATCAAGTAGTGTAATGCTTCAAGTACTTTAGGATATGCCAAACCCACTGTCAGAGGTGTTGACTGTGCAGATTCCTATAATAAATATGCTATGCTAACCAGGTGGTTGTCTTTGGAAAAAATGCAGATATTAATTTGGCAAAACTCCTTTCTCAGTTGATTATTTCTGAAAGTGTGATGTCACAAGCCTCCAAGGGGATTTGGCCAATTCCCAATGCAAAACAGACGTCCTGGCCCCAAAATGATTAAACCAGTGTTTCCTTGCCCGGTGTGTCATGATTTGTTACAGTCTAGCATTTCAGGGTATAGACACTCATGTGCATGTACCTGAATTTCATGTAATAATGTCTGTAAGAAAGGTATCTTTGTGGTCATAAGCTACACACATACCTCTGTCTTCCTCTACTCAGCCTGCACTGGACAAACTTGCCTTTCACAGCTTCTTACAGACTTTGCTAATTTTGGCATTTGATTTACTTTCTGTTGCTCCTCTCTTGCAGCTTACCATCTCCCCTGGACAAGCTGCAGTATTATGAAACTGTTTGAGGGATGAACCAGGGGAAAATTACAAGACAGAGAACTAATACTCTGAGCTCAAGCATCTCTTCCCATTCCAAACGAATAAAGGTCAAAGAAGGACATTTCCAACTCCTTACTCAATGCCTGCTTCCCAGCAAGTGTTTAAGGTGTCTCTCACTTCCATAGAGACAAATTTCCAAAATTAAAATCTCTCCCTGATCAGTAATTCCTGTACTGACAGAAAATGAAGCAAAATGCCAGCTTTGCAAGAGGGGAAACTTCAGTAGTGCCTTCAGTGAGGCTGGCTCAGAAAAGGTGCAGCAGCAGAACGGAAGACTTCCCTTAGGGACATCCTTGGGACTCAGCTGTCCTGCTGCCTGGGCTGCAAAACCCACAGCAGACGTGCACAAGATCTCCAGAGCTACCCTCACAGAAACAATTCCTACAGCCCAGTAATCTCCCTTCAACTGCAGCTGGCACAAGACCACAAGGCTCACAGAAGTGACTATTTTAGGTTCCCCTGCTAAACCTCACAAATGCCTTCTACAACCCTTTCCTCCCAAAAAACTGACAGTCAGTAGTAAGGGCCAAACAGTGATGTTACTCAGTCAAGTACAGCCATGTTCAGGAACAGGTTTATCCTGGAGTGGGTAATTTTCGGGTTTTGGCATTTGGCATTTTTCGTCTTGTTTGCAGCCCTTAGAGGATAGGGTAGATGGGAAGTTAGCTCTCTTTTCTAAGGCCAGTCAGCCTGCAGCTGAGGTGGCAGAGAGCAAGCTTCTGTACCAGCTTCCACATTGCTAAGTGCTGGAGAGAGAGGAACAAGCAAGGACAATGCTGAAGCCTGGATTCCAGCATGAGCTCTCCCTCCAGCTCACCGTGGGCTCTGGGCCCTTCAATCTGCAGCAGCTATGAAGAAGACACTGAAAAAGGTTGGAGGCAAGGTTCTTGCAAGCAGAATTGAGCAAGAAAGCTTTCCTAATAGGCATCATCAAATTATTTCCTTGCATGAAACCCAAGAGATAATATTTTCCCCAGGAAACTCAGGTGGAAGAAAACAAAACCCATACTCAGAGTGCTTACCTTCCTCATTCTCCGATACCATTTCAAATCATACCTCGATGGTCTTGCATCCTGGTTAGCTGACCTATGCTTGAACACCTCCATAATGAATTCATCCATGTACTGAATCCTCACTGTGTTTATCTTAGAATATACATCCCATGTTTTTGGGGACAGGATGCCTTACACTTCTTTCCCAGTCAGCAATTGGAACTGCTGAACACCCTAACCTGGAGGAAAATTGCAATAGGATACTTTCAAAATCAAGAGTTTGCAATGACTTTCCCCTGTGTGCTTAACCCAGGAGGAAGCCTGCAGTCCCCTGAGCCCCACCAGCCATAGCACAACAGTTTCCATTTGTGTCTGAATCTTCACTTGGTCATTGAAGCCAGGCTACAACACAGACTCATGTTGCTAAAAATTCAGGTTATAATGGTGAAATTCAGACACAGAGCAGCAAACTCAGTGGTCAAGTTGACTTTGCTATCCTCCTGCTTGCTATTTTAAATGATTAATGTCTGAGCCCTTTAGAGTTCAGTGAATGTTATTTCCATTATTGCAGGTTTGGAGCCCTACCCAAAGAAATTCAGGTTCTTTTTCTAATGAGCACTGGGTCTTCTCAGAGATCTGCACAATTGCTCATCAGTGTTAAACACAGTCATGAATGTTATGTTCTTCTATGGCAATCAGATTACACTTCAGACTTCTTTTTGAAGATATAAAGGTAATTTTTTTCCCCAAATGAAAACCAGTGTTCTTACATAATCTTACCACTGTCAAATGCTAGAGGTTCATCACAGACCAAAGCTGGAGTCGACAGCACTGCAAAATGGTACCATTAATCTAAGATGGTATAATGGATATGGCTCATTTTATGCCACAGTAAATGAACTTTGACAAGTATTATGAGTTACAATAAGTTCACAACCAGGATGGCACAGTATGGCAGTGCTACTGGCTTTTTGTCTATAACATACAGATGCGTGTTTTATATAACACAAAGCTCTGCTTTAGCAGCAAAAACATTTGCCCATGAAACCCCAGCATCAAAAGTAGTTTTAAATCAGAGGATGGACACTGTCGTTGGTATCAAACCATTTGCACGACATGAGCTGACAAGTTCAGCCTGCCATACAGACGTTTTACAACTGCTGTGTTCAACAAGCACACACCTTGCAATGATTAACATTTGCCAGATTTTGTCAAGTCAAGAAACCAGGTTCAAAGAAAAAGTTCTTATTTTAAAAAGTTTTACCACAGCTCCAAACATTACTGATATTTGATTCTGAAAATATAATTTTAAGTGACTGAAATTGCTTTATATATCATGCTTATTTTTTCGCCTTTAGTTAGTACATTACACATGGGTCACTGTATTTTACAGAAAAAAAAGCCTGGCTTAAAAAACAAAAATCTGCACTTCCCACTGATTGTAAACTCTGCAAAGAGTCTTTGAAGATCAGATAAGGACAAGAATAACGACTAAAACTATTTCGAGATTCAGAAATAACTGCAGCACATAATCTAGCTATAACTTTGTTAGAATGCCCATGCTCCAAGTTTTAATGTCTGAAAATTTGAAAAGACTGACAATAATGAGAAGTGCAAAGACATCAGACAAGCTAAAATGAAGACAGACAAAAGTATTTTTTAATATAAAAATGGTCTTTATTTCTTCAATACAAGGTAAGCTACTATTGCAGTTTAAGACCAACAGAAAAGTTGGACAGCAAATTGCTTAACAGTCTCCTAAAGGCTGAAAAAAAAGAAACCCATGAAAGCTGAAAGTTGTGCAATATTTCAAGTATAACACCTAAAAAAGATGAAATGATCTCTAAACTTACAGATTAATATAGTACCTCTGCTGAAAATGTATTAAAATGCACATTTGCTAGGCTATCATCTTACCTTGTGGAGAAATATAGGTCTCCAAAAACTCCAACGTTCAACAGACTCTTTGGCCTGCCGGCATCAGGAAACTGTTTATTATATATATAAAATCCTTTGGAGTCAGGCATTCTGACAGGCATCCATTTCCTTACACTTTGCATTGCAATTCCACATTCCAACTTAAGACAACCCCACTCCTGTATTTCAAACCATTTCTTGAATAGTTTACTCATAGATCCTTGAGCAAAGCAGGAACCAGGAAATGGAATGGTACAGGAAGACAATACAGCCTTTTGTTTAGAAAATCAGCAGTGCTGATAATAGTCATAAAACTGTTAAGGTTTACCAAATAGGAATGTATTTCACCTTTGAAACATTTGGCTTTTTTTTTTCCCTTTCTTCATTATTTTAAAAAAGGACAACTGCAGTAGTAAAGAAATTGAATTTGTAATCACTTGTATTTATAAAAGCACACACATTCCTCATTTTCTTACATTTGAAGATCAAGGGAATGTCCGTTTCATAATGTAATAATAATATGTACAGTTTAAAATATTTCCTATTACAAAATACTGTGTACAAGAGGGTGAGGCTGAAGTCTATTAGTTGAATATACTCAAAAGTGTATACTGAAATCATGTAAAAGTCACATTACATGGTATAAATAGATGGGAATTTTTACAACTTAAGTGCTCCATTCCATTGGGATCAAAGGTATACTGTTTACTATTTTCAATAGACTTCAGTAAAACTAGTGTATTTCCAAAGAAGTTTTAAAAGGTTTAAGCACAGGGATAGGTCATACCAGAACCTAGAAGCCTCTGCAATCACTGGGGCTATAGGAAGGGTTCAGGAACTAACAAGTGTATCAATATACAAATAGAATGAGGAGCTTTACTGTACTTTGTTCAACATGGGGGAAGACAAATCCCTCAAGAACATCAAACTGATGAACTATGCTCCAAACTGCTCCTCAGTAAATTTATCCTCTAAAATTAAAATTAATCTAAACATACATGGGATATCAGACCTTAATGGGAGGGGCGGGGGTAGAGGGGAGGAAGGGAAAACAACTACAAAACCAAAAAAACACCTCAACACCCCCACCCACCCCAAGCCAGTCTGAAATATTAACTGCAAGGCATCATAATTGCAAGAGACAGTATTTCTGCATAAACATCATGATTCATTAGCATGCCACAACCATTTTGTTAAAGACCTGTGCAGTCAATTACCAAAATACTTTAAATACTAAGTGAATCCATGTTGCTTCTTTCCTATGTCAAAATTATTATTTTGGAAAGAACTGAATTTTTTTCAAGTATATGGTCACTGACTCATACTTTCCTTCTCTAAAATCTTGAAGGGCTTATATTTCAATGCAGAAGCAATTTAGTGTCTTGGATCTTTGAAGAGTACCAGTCTTAAACATGCATGTTTTATATTTGAATCTACATGACTGACAACATCTTAACAAGTGTTGTATTAGGAAATTTAAGGCTGTATCTCAGTTTACACAAGAACCAAAGACAACTTTAACAGGCTATGTATAAAATTCTATAAGTAAAAAGGAGCAAAGTCTATTTAACCTGTACACAAGAGAGCCAGTGGATAAGAAACAAAAATCAGGAATTAAGTATTTCTATAAAGAATGGCATATATTTTACTAGAAACACAGATGACAAGTATATACAACATTTAAATCTCCAATTATCCACATACAACTAGGAAAACATTTACAAGGGTTTGGGTATGCAACTAAACAATCAGGTAAAAAAATACAGTTAGAAAAACTAAGCCTCACCAATTTCAAAGGAACAAAACCAGAACACATTCGTTCCATAAAAAAAAATCCCTAATGTCTAAATTTAATAAAAATATCTCGTTGAACAGAAAAACAACAGCTATCCAAGCTTATAAGCCACACTGTAAATAAAAATTTGAAGTTCTGACAAACATTTTTCAAAATGTAATCAGAACAAAAGTTATTGGCACAGAAAGCAAAAAGGGAATGAGGAAAAAAGACTGTACAGTTTCCAAAATGCTATGTTCCTCTTCTGAAGTACTTTTGACCTGTCAAAACCTATAGTTCAACAAAAATTTTACTTAAAAAAAAAAAAATCACCCTCTATGTCTAAAAACCAAACCACCAATAAAACAACAACTGTTGCTAAAGCACCACCACTCCTAAGTCACGACTTGTTGGTTTTGTCTTTCATGATAAAGGACACAGCCTTAACATAATATTTTCAATGTTACTTATAAAATCAACATTTGAAAGAAATAAAGTATTTCCTCACAGACTATTTCATCCTTCCATCAGCAAAAGGAGAGGAAATAGAACTGAATGAGTATCAAAGAGAAGAGCAGTAGCCATCATGGCATCATCACCAGTCAATAATTTTCCAAACTGCCATTTCCTGAGCAGGTACAGGAAATTACCAGGAACACTTAATAACCCAAAACTTGGTAAAAATTCTACTACAGATCCAGTTATACATGATGTACATTAGGTATATTCCTTTTTGGTGTCTATCAGGGTCTTTGGATTTTTTTCTGTACATTTCTTTTTTGTTTTATATAAAAAAAAAATCTAACAAAGGACACTCACAGTAACAACGAAATTATCTAAATTGCAACACAGTACATTTATCAGTTAAAACTAAGTATTTGGAGAACAGGTAGAAATAATGGGCTTCATACAGGGATCTCATCTCGCAAGTCACAATGATTATTCGGTTTAACTTATGTTATTTACCCCCTGCTATTCCCTCCCTGCTATTTCCATTGCCAGCAACGGAAATCTGTATGTGAGTGAGAAATTACACTCTATGTAAAAAGAGCAACAGTCTCCTTAAAACTATTTCAATGTGGAGTAAAATATCAGTTCCTGCATAAAATGTTTGTAAAGTTACTTTTTATTTTAAAATTTCATATATCTACTAAATGGAACATTACTTACCTGCTGCCTTTCCAGTATTAGCTATTCCCCATGTAACAACTACAAGCAGGTTATTTCTTCCTTAAACTTATTACACACAGTAGTAAACAATGTTTTTAAGTAAAGAAAAGAAAGTTACAACAGTACTGTTTGTAACCAACACCTATTCACAAAAAAAGCGGGAAGTGATTCATGACTTCTTTGACACACCTTTCAGTTTTACAAAAATTTTAAAAGGCATTTTTCATTTTCAAACAGGATTAAACAAACATGTCAATTATCTTCTCAGTAGCAAATAGTTCAATAAACACCAGTGATCCCATGCATGAGAAACTGAGGTACACAATTTAAGGAGGGGGAAAAAAAAAAAAGAGACTCTGAAGCTGTAGCCAAGTCCAACAGCATGAACCTGGCTGCAGGAAACCTGGTTGAATAGTAGGTTCCAAAAATATCAGAGCATTTCAGACTTCAGCAAAACTTGGGCAGTTGCACAAGCTACTGGTCCCAACTCAAAGCATAAAAATCACTCATATATGCAAATAAGATAACTTAATGCATATATTTACATTCCTTGAAATCTGTGGAATGTAAGCACGTGCTTTATATGCTCTGGAAAATCAAATGGATTTAAGTGCTTTCCTGAATGGGGTAACATTTTAGTTCAGCTGTAAAATCTTTAAAATTGGTAAAAAAAGAAATCAAGTGTTTTCTAAGAGTTGTCTCTTAAAGCCATCTGAGGTCTTGAAACTTAACTTAAAATATTAAGTGCAGCTATTTGAATATGTGAAAACTCCAGAGTATGTTATTACGTAACAATTTACAATAGACTACAATAGACTAAAAGTGAGCCTTTGCACAAGGCTGCCAGAAACTGAGCTTTTGCAGTTTATATGAACTTTCTATTCACTTGCATTTCACACTTGATGAAATTTAAAACAAATTCTTGAATTTGAAGCCAACTTTCACTGAGTGCTCCATTAATTTGTTTTTAAGTAAATTTACAAAACCTCATCTGACAAATTTAATCCGCGTCATTTCTTGCTAAGACATTTAAATATTGCCCATTGATGAACAAGGACATACAAGTGTACCTTCTCTTTTATATGCATGTGTGAATAAACCCCAAAGTATTAAGAAAATACCAAACCCATAAAGTCATAAAAATGGTAACATCTTGTTCCTTCTGGCACATTTCTAATATACAACTATGTACAGACTGCTACGGCCTTGGGGGTAGAGAGGGAACACACACAAGCACTATTACTATAAAACTGTAAACAACTGCAGGGTTTTGCTTGTTTGTTTGTTTTTTAAACCTAACCTTTCTACCCCTTATTATGGGCAGTTTAAGTTCACATGAACAGTTTAAGTTTATATCAGCAATCGTGACAATCAGGATCAAGGCTGTATGAAAGATAAAATTTTCAGTGTGCTAAAAATCACAGACTTGGGACCATCTCTCCTCAGAACAACTAACCACAGAGTGCTGCAGTTTTTACAGTTTTATGTGTCAATTAGCAAATTCACAAGCCACCTAGATAAACACTGCTAGAAAGCAAAATAGTATTAAAGGTTTTATGTAACCACCTATTTTCATATCAAAATTGAGTGTGAGAGCGCAACATTAGTACGTTTAACTTGCTGAATGCAAGATTAGGTTGAGGCATATGCAAGAACTATTGCAATGTTTTTGAAGACAGCATCAATGTTTTCATTGTAACATTATCTTTAAATATTGCTGAACACAAGGCTTTCCCTGAGGTGTAAACATCAAATAACTTGAACAGCTTTACACATCAGCCCCATTAAACAGTTTATTACAACACTACATCTACTGTAATCAGTGGTGCTGTGTACAGACATTATCATATGAACAGTTTAACATGAACAAACTACTATAAAAACAAGCATTTACTTGACTTTTTCCAATTGCTTGCACATTATAATTGCCAAATGTATATAACCAGTAATAAAGTTGCAAAAGCTAAAGGTTTAAATCACACAGGTTTCCCTCAAACAAAACAGTTAAGCAACATAAAAAAGTAAAAGAGCTACTGGTTACCATGTATGCAGATTTGCTTTATTCAGATCTATTCCTGTTCATTTTATCCATGAATCCTTACAGGCTCAGTTCAATCACATGAAGCAAACTGCTGGACAAGCATCTTTCCTTGAAGAATGTATCTTGTCTTGCACGCTGTTCCTCTTCCTTCAGCTGTAATGTGTCAAAATTTGTGATGTAGATTTTGCTAGTCCCCATAATACACAGAAAATTGTTGGCTTATCTATACATACACAAGTCGTGCATCTACTTCACCGTGATGTAAACTAACACAAAATACCCAGAAGCAGTAGCTACTTGTGTGTTGTTTTCTAACACAACTGTTAAAAATGAGATTATTGTTGTTGTACAACAAAACTGAAAGAACATAAATTTCACAGTTAAAATATTGATGAAAAAGAAAGAAATAGCTACTGCTCCTGTGACTGACGGCAACATTGATATAAGAACATTTCCTAAGGTATGCATTCTGCAAGAGTAACTGAACAAGAATTTAAGGTAATTTTGCCACAATTAGATTTTTACATTTTTACCTGCCCACTTACAGAAGTTTTTAAGCTGGTTTGACATTTAAGGAATGCGCTGATTGTATAATGAAATGGATGGCTCACAGCTCAGTAACATTTAGAAGTGCACAGAATCTGACACCATTATAATCAAAATTTTCAGACTAGTGGCAAGCTGGATGGGGTTCACATCTAAGAATACAGGCTAGCAGTTTAAGCACAAGAACCCACTTTTCATATAATACACTGTAGATTTGCAGGTTTTGTCACCTACTCACCCTATGAAAAAACCCAAACCCTACTTCCTACTCTCATCTATTTTGGCAAATTAAGGAACCACACAATTCAGACTTAATTACTGCAAAAGTTCACAAAATACTTGGGGTGGTATAATTCCATACACTGGATTTCAGTTGAATTCCATTACAAAACAATTGGCTATTTTAATTTCATTAATAATTCACAATTTCAACATTCAATAATTTCAAAATACTTAAAATCCAATTGTTAAAAAACCAACACATTAAATTGTTTATTTGAAAAACAAGACATTTAGAGAAGCAATTTCATGACCATGCAACAGTACACAGCTGTCAAATATTGTTCTACTAGTACAATAATTTCAAAACTAGGTACTCGTTTTTTCTTCTTCCTTTCCTAAAACTAAATGTTAATAACTTAAAAAAAAATCCCAAAGTATAATCAAGTAGGCTCTATACACTACAGTATGCACATAAACTAATCCAAATCCAAAGCAGCTACTGAAATTTCTTATTCACAGACTTCATTCCCAAATCATCAACGTATCAACTTTTGGGGAAGTTCCCTCCCCCGAGGCCAATATTTCCATGGGTGTTATGTGCTTTTGAAATTAATTAGTAGCAAAGTGACAAAGTGCTGCCTCCACAAGAAAAACTTGTTCAGGGTTGCAAGCTAAGTTAGCATAGGCAGGAGAGAATCTCAGCTTTCTAGTGGAGAAATTAAGTACTGACAGCTGTGAGACTGCGCGTCAGAATTTGCTGCTCTCATAATACAATTGCTGCAGCCAAAATTATGGATCTTTATCACTTCCGTGGCAACAGTTAACAGATCCAAAGCATCATATATATAATTTATAATACTAGCATAAGAAAGCTTCAGTTCCTGGGAATAATTTGCTAGATTTGTAAGGGTACTTATGGAACTACAGGGACCCTAAAGAAAGCACAATGAAGTGAATTAAGGATTAATGCTTTTCATTATAGGGCTTTTAAGATGGTCAGCACCACACTGAACCTTCATTTTTAAAAACATGACCAACTAAAATCCAAAGCGGTGTACATTTTTGTTTCAAGTATTCTGCCACTGTATCTCGGCAAAACTGGAAACTCTTGTGGTTCCAAAAAGAAATAAATCTGTATGGATTATACCTTCATGCTTAGCCCTTTCCAGTACTCTATGAGCAAGCAGAATATTGAAGCAACAAACAATTTTTAAAAAATAATAAATCTCTAGTCAGTATTTCTTAGCAATACTGTTTTCCATCTGCCTCAAGCTCATATATAAGCTATCCATCCCAAGCATGTGTTAGGTTTGTACAATTTAACACCACACAGCAACCAGTTTCTCAGAATTTCTACTAATAAACCCCAAATTTCAGACTTAGTTGTTAAATAGGTTTTGTAGTTCAAAAGTTAGGGGTTTATGCCAGAACATTTCACAAATGAAATCCCAGGACTTGAGTGATCGAACATTTTGGTATTTACGCAAGATGCAACTTGAGCATTTTTTTACCCACATAGACACACTTAGAACAAAACCCAATAGACTGCTTATATATATTAAAAGCATCTTGCAATAGGAACTCTGATTTTTTTCCTTTTAATTCCAATTATTTAAATAAGCATATAAAAGCTTTAAATATCTTTTAAAATTGTGAAAATCCTACGGTAGTTTTAAAGCTGTATGTGCATACACCCATCAAGTTTTGTTATAGTAGTTTAATTTCTGATATTTTCAGAGATTGAATTTCAATCTCACATGTTCACATTTCAGTAAAATGCATGACATACATTTGTTAGTATATCCTAAAAGCTCCTACAAATTACTTCATGTAATTCTCCTTTGTTTTATTCTATACATAAAGAAAAAGAAATACACAAGCCAAAACTCCCACAGAAAGTATCAGCTTGAAAGCCAAAATTTGTTTTAATTTAACCTATATTCCAGAACATCACAAACCTCCAAATACTGACGCTTTAGCTACAACATAGCAAGAAAGAAGGAATTTCAAGCTTGACCTTCTGTTTGTCTTTCTGCATGTAAGCCAAGATACAAGTGATTCTGTTCATCATACACATACAGACTATTTTACCAGCACTAGCGCCTTCATGCATTTGCCTATTCCCCCTATTCCATTATTCATATACTTACCTGCTACCTTTGTTCAATCTTAGTGTGTAAGTAAAGATCAACATAACAATTTCATGATTTTATAAATAACTTTACACGGGAAGAAAACTCCCAAACTGGTTTCATTCATCGTGTATCTTTCTCCTACTATCCCAACCTGTCTATTCACCAAAAATAACTGATGAACAGTGAGATGTGTTCAGAAAATTCAATCTTTAGTTTACAAATTAAAAAGATATGACTCACTGTCAAGTATTTTTCACATTAATATATGAGGAAGAGACAAAAAGGTAGATCAGGTTGCCACAGAAAAACATAAAAATGAAGATATCTCTCTCATGTGTCCTTTTTTTTTTTTTTTTTTTTTTTTTTGGTAAAAAGAAGTCATAGTTCTCAAACCACAATGAGCAAAAGGAAAAAACTGATTTCGTTCGTTCTCTGGACAACACTGCATCAAACCAACATTTTCATTTCTTTGTTTCTTATGTTATGAAGTCTAAAAGTTTCTTGGAGAAATTTCATTCAGATTAAATCTGCCAAAACTAATGACTTCACATATAAAAGAAAAAAGCATGGAATATTGGGAGCACAAAAATATAAGTGTGTCTAAAGACACCTCAAAAGTCAATAAAATTACAGCAACATATTCATGGAAAAAAAAAGTAATAAAAGTTATCCTTTTGAAAATAAGTGGCATAAGATACTCATTTTGTTTTTTAAATCATCATTTCACCCTCAAGAAAAATGAGATAAATCACTGAACATTAAGGAACAAAACTATGTTTCCATAAAGCACCAGAGCAGTGATAAAATAGACTGTAAGAAGCACATAAAGCAATGGCACTCCTTGCCTCTGGATGCTATGCTGGATTTCAAATACTGAATCAGATACACAAAGCATTATTTCTCTGATGAATGCTAAACGCAGAAGAATAATGCCAGCTTCACATATGTGCTTCCTCAAAAACACACATTTTTAAAAAAGTGATTAGGTAAGTAACATTTGCAGTACCTTAATACCAAGATCTGATAATAATTCCAGACCGGTACTTATACCCAAGTCTCAAACAATGCTACCACACAATTCACTTAACTAGAAGCTTATTACTAAAGTAGCTTATAAAAAATAGGCATTTTCCTATTCAATTACAAGGTTTTTCTTAAAAGGCTAATTTCATACTTCACTTGATGTTTAAGTGGTTGTTAGCACTGGTGGTTGTTACAGGCCTGTTCGTACTTACAGAAGCAAAAATATAATAAATACTACATAGACTATGAGTACCATTTCCCCTCCTCCTGACACCAAAAAAATTCCAACCATGTTATTTCTTGGGTCACTCCAAACCTAAAACTATTTCAGAGAGAACTGAAAGCAGTTTTTGAAGGAGCGTATGAGCCTCAGACATCATATCATTTTGCTTACAGTGGTTTGAGAGTAGAAGAATCAGAGAATAAACATGAAATATGAAGCACAAAGTCTACATACATATCAATTGTTACAATATTGTGGTTTTGTCTTTGCAATTCAATCCAAATCCAGTTTAAATAGGAAATAATCAATCAACCCAATAACAAAAACATAAAATGAAAAATTTAACATTCAGCAGTTATAGAAATTCAGACAGATTAAGATCGGGACAATGTACCAGCTAGGAATACATCATTGAGTATCAGTTAAATTAAAAAAAAATCTGCCTAAAAAAAGTCAGGACTCATGATGATGAAGTTACATTACTATTCTGTTTGTACACATTAATACTGTTATTAATCCTTCTAAATGTCATTCTATTGGGCCGTTAGTTTTTTTGACTAATACAGGTTAAACATTTGTCTTAAATCCATTGTTCTCTTTTATATCTATAGGCTTTCTATAAGCAAAGGCAAGATGTTTCAAGGAAACATTCAGCTTATAGCAATTCAGGAGAATCCGTTATCAAGGTACATAAAGCCTTACTCAAGTGAAGGCACAAAAATCTTGCAAGAATTTAATTTTAAATCATGAAGTGTACAAACAGAAGTGTAAACACTTGCTATGGTACAACTAAACTTTTTATAGAATTTTATTGTTATAAACACATTTTGTAAGTTATTCCAATTTTACCCATCTTTATAAATGTAATACAGTACAAACCGAATTTCACTGTTTACAAAAACGTTCACATTGGACCTTTAAAATCCTTCTAAACTAGACTTGTAACGCCTTGGAAAAAATGCCAGTACAGTATCACAGTTATGACTATAGGTACACAATTAGGAGAAGTATAAGGTGCCATTCATAGGGTGCAGGCACAAAGGCAACTTCATGTTGTCTGGCAAAACACAGTATTATGGGAAATAACTCCTTTCAGCACTTTTGATATTTATTAAATAACTTTGTGTTAAATCCGTTCAATGAATATTATTCAATGTAAAAAATGAAACAAAAAATGTATGGCAACATACATCTTAGTGAAAATGAAACATACAAACCAGGAGATAACTATTTCTTTTATATGTGTGTGTGTGTGTAAATATATAAAAACAAAACTACAATAAAGCTCTTCTTCATTAAGACAGCAACAAGACAAAATGTTTACAACTTAACTTAAAAGAAAAAAAATACCAAATGCTTTCATTTACATGTAGTATACTAAATTGGCCCTTTAAATCAAGTTCTTAGGACCTATTTTTATCACACAAGGGAATCTTATCAACACACCCCTTTGAAAGCAAAGAGAAGTCCCAGCACACAATAAAGCTGAAGGATGTTACAAATATAAATCCCACCTGAACTGAGACTGAAACCACAGCCTCATTTTAAAATTGTTCTTTAAAAATTATAAAATGTAACCTAATGCTGTTTGGTATGTTTTCTTGGAGTAACAGGGTAGGGAATCTATACTTGGCACAGTAAGTCCGTATCTATGTGCACAACACTAAATACACAAACATTAAAGCTAAATTAATAAAGTATGCCAAGGGTTAAAAAAAATTATCTTCAATTCCAGGCTGTTAACAATTTTTAGTATGGCTTGCTCATCTCCACCAGAAGGAAAACACTCTGGAAATACATCCATTACTCAGCTCAATGGTTACCTCTATTAGTAAGAGCTATTTGCAAATATCAAAAATATGCAGTTATTATAAAAGGTAAAAATCCAGTTCAATAAAGGAAACTACATTTACTTTTGTTATATCTGTATTTTTATGTTGTTATTTTACAATCAAGAACTACAGTCACTACTTTTCATTAAATTACAAAAATATTTCTACCAATACATTTTTCTAATGGCAAAAAGTGGCATTAACAGAAATATACCACCAACTTTATTTCATTTGCCATGTTTCACCTTCCTATTTAAGCCTTTGACTCCCCTTCTCTAGGTTGGTTACTTCTTGGTGTTGTCCCCTGCTAGTATATGAACCCAATGCAACACTCCACTTAATTCTCAACACACTATAGCATTTAGCATTAGAATTCATTCTCTCCCAAAGGAGTCAGACAGTGACACAAAAGTCTGACTGAAAAGTTGACGTTTATCTCACATGAAATTGTATTTTTACTTGGGAATACACTACATTTTATGTTATTTCTAAAAAGTTTTGCTCTACAACTTCTATAAATGAATTCCCATCAATAAATAACACATGCAAATATGGAAACTAAATCTGAGGTTAAATGTCAGAAATGGAAGCTGGGCTGACAGACGAGTCTGCAAGCTTCAGTTTCAGCGTAAAGCTAGTGGCAAATTCTTCTAAAAAGGGAAAAGGCCACTATAGAGTAACTATTAGGTAGGGCTTCTTCCCAATTGTCAAATATAAGGAATCATGGGTAGCTTCAATTCCGAACCCTCAAAATGGTATATTATATTAAATATAAATATTTTTATCTATTTTATAGCAGTACATTGAAAAAAAAAAGCATTGTTTAGCATGCTACTCCAGTTGTCTAGACATCTGATGTATGCAAACTTCAGATATATGAAATAAAAGAACACATTAGTTTGTGAACAACCAGAAAAGAATCAATCTTTGTGTCATACATTTTTACTAGTCTTCAGAAAATGAGTTTACTATCATATGGAGGAGCGACTGAAAAAAATCAAGGTGAAGGAGAACAACTAGTCATAACTTCTACTGAAGGTTAAAACACAAATTCAGCTAGGAGGCAGAAGATACTGACAGGTCACATTTCATAAAAATCAAGATAAAAATCTAGCAATATTTCCTGAATTTGACTAAAACTCACCAGGAAAAACAAAACAAAACCAACACAAAACAAAACAATAAACCCCACAAATACTGAAACCCAAAAAATCACCACCATACTTGTGCAAGGACAACAAGTGTATGTACACTGAAATAATCCACACACAAGCTTATGAAGGGCTAAAATGCTGCAGTCCTTACATAAGTAGATTTTAAAATACAAAATTAGTATTTTTAAATACAACGAAGAAATAAAACAATAAATTTCATATAATCTTTTAAGACTATAAAGAGAACAGTCTGGCTTACTGCTTTTTTAGGAACTGGTTTGACTGCTTTTCATAAAAACTGGGAACATTATTACCAGCTAAAATTAAAAAAGTGGCATGCAGAATGCAGAAGATAATTGCACAGACTTCCTCCCTCCCAACACCAGTTACCTGTCGTTGTTACTTACCTATGTTCATGTCAGGTGCTGCAAGAAGAAAGTGATTCAGTACATAGTGCAGGATCATTTAAATGCAGACATGAATGGTGCAAATAATCTCAAACCTAGAGTGGTTACTTCTAGCAAGTCAGTAAAGTTAAAAAACACGAAACAAATGCTCACCTTCTTTAACGGTGACGATATTCTCTCTCTCTGTCTCGTTCTCTGTCACGATCTCTGTCACGATCACGATGCCTCTCTCTTTCACGGCTTCTTTCCCGGTAATAGTCATCATGACGATCTCTACTACGCGATTTGTGGCGCCTACTTTTTTCTCGTGACCTACTGTGGTCCCTCTCTCTGGATCGTTCACGTCTTCTAAAAGAAATTACTTCATTAAATTTTTCTTCAAAATACTAATCATCCACGAACCATTCTTGCACTTTGCTTATGAGTACAAATTCGACCAAAAGCAGATATAAGAGAAATATCTATTTACCATGAGGCAGACATGTTTTTGTATGTAACATTAGAGATAGCTGATATAAACAGTGGTGGTTAAGAACTCAGTTACAGGTAGTAAGGGGCACCCACTTTTTAATCTAGCAAAGAAAGGCTGGAAAGTACGTGCTCAGAATGGAGGATGAGATGACTGAAATCAGCTAGGGGAAATGCACCATAACTCAAACCATCACTGCAACATGGCTGCTAACCTGTGTACAGAAAGTATGTGCCAAAACCACTACATAAAGCAGAGTTAAATTTAAGTTAGTCAGACCAATTTTAAAATGAGGGCTAGTTAAAAGGCACCTTTTCTAAGTTCAGGAAACACTTATTTGGTTCTTTCACACATTTCTTGTGCAACTCAGCAATCACTAAGCTTCTTGCATGACTTAGTTTCAGTTCCTTCTCTGTGAACTAGTCCTGCACTACACCTTCTCTTTTATAAGTAAAAGCAGATGGAAGAGGAAAGTTTTACCTGGATCCAGAACCATAAGACTTGGACTCAATTCCATGAAGGCAGTCCTGAAGAGAGCTAATAAGTACTTTACAGCGATCATCTGCAGATACTTTGGACTGTTTGATTAAGGAAATTGCAGTTACCAAGGTCTCTATAGCACTTCCATAGTCCCCTGAAAATGATGTAAACTCCGGATCAGAAAATTATGCAAATTAAAACATAGATTTCTATCTGTAACACTATTACCATTTTGAGTACCTTCTCTTTAACAGCCATCTAGATAGTTTACTGTAGAACTAAATATTAAAATACTGTCCAGATCAGTGCTCAGAAGGCATTCTCAGAAACTGAAGCACAGTACAGAATCAGTCATAAGTTGTACCTAAATTCAGAATCCTATTTGGAAAATGTGGTTTCAGGTCTTCCAGATTCCTAATAAAAGGACCCTATAAATTCTTTTCAGTTGGGAGGAATAGTAAACATATTGAGTTTTACTAACCAGCACTGGCATCTGATACAGCTCTCGAAATGGCACTGCTTGAGATCGCTCTATTTCTATTCATGATTTCTTCAAATTCTGCTTCACTTAGAGGTGTCCTTGCAGCATCCATTTCTCTGCAAGCAATAAAACTGGTATTTAAAAGGTTAGGCAGAACTTCAGAAGCTATCATTGCAATTTCAACAATCCAAGTTTGCAACTTTAAGCAGTGACAAACAGAAAAGAAAGCAGGATCTGGGTTTGGTTTTGGTTTTTGTTAAGGACCACTGTTACAGTATAAAATCCTGAAAGCTAAAAAAAAAAAAAAAAAAAAAAAACCAAAACCACCAAACAAAAAAAACCCCAAAAAACAATTAATACATTGCTGTACAAATAGACTTATTTTTTGTTCATCTTATCTATTTCAAACATTCATCAGCACTTAATATTGTGCTTTACAAATATTTACAATTTGCATAAAATTCTTGAAGGTATGTAAATAGATATTCCCAATTGAATGGATGTGGAAATACATGTACATAGGCAATGCAACTTTGAGCAAAATTAGAGATAATTTTTATAACAATACTGGAATCAGAACTATATGATCCTGTTTCCCAGATCTTAACTAAGACCAGAACGCTGTAACTTTTGAAAAACAAATATAGTTATCATCTTTAAAACACTCAATTTTCTGAATGCTATGTCAACATTTTACAGCAATTTTTTTTTTTATTATTTTTTAAATTTCTGGTCAAGTTCAAGGTGCTCCAATTTAATCTCCAAACCAGTCACAGTAAGGAGAAAGCAATAAAGCAGAATCCTCATACTCATTACACTTCAATTATCAGCTACCTATACAGGGTTCACAAAGTCACAGAAGTAAACCTAAATTTTCCCAAAAGTTTTGCAGTGTCCTATTAGCCAGTCTCTGTGTCATAGAAAATTTGGAGAAATGTGTTAGAGACAAATGCTGAGACTGTCAAACTGGCCCACTGCTTGTTATTTCTAGAACAGTGTTAGTTCTTCTGGTAGAAAGAAAATGCAGAATAATAAGCAATGCTATCCTCTTAATTGCAAGAAGTGGAACAAGATCCTATAGCCAGTTTAGCATAAGAGGAAATGTCTAAAAATTCATACCTCCCTGAGTTTTGAGTATTATTTTTCGTGTGCCTCCCATAGAATGGAATATGTAATTTTTCTCTTATGGACATGTTATTTCCAGTGAAACGCCTATGATATATAATTAATGACAATTTAAATAGTTATGGATGATAGCTTTAACATTATTAATGAAAATACTGGACAGTAAGTTATACTGTCCTATTCCCACTCCTTCCCTCCCCAAACATTCTATAAACTGCAGACAACCTTGATTTTGTCCATCAAAAAACACCCAACACCTTATAGTCTTCTTATATTTCAGGCAATTAAGCCAAAAGCTTGAATTTCAATAGTTTTTTCATATGAACACAGTAAGTACAAATCCTTGGGGTTTTTTAAACTTCATGATAAAAGAATCAAAGCAAATCATCTTTGCAGAAAGCACATTAAGCCAGAGAAGTGTGTCTCATGTTAGCAGTAAAGTTACTACTAAAAAACTCAAATCTAACTGTAAAGTGTCTTTCTTACAATTTATATCAAAATTTTCTGTGACAAATACAAATACAAAAATTAAGAAACAGCAGCAAGACAGAGATGCTTGAAGTCACAGATGAAAAAGATGTTTCAAACAAGATGTAAAACACTTGACAAATCGAGTCAGAGACTTAAGAACTTTGTCCCACATAGGATTAACCATAGGAAAAGCCACCACTACAAACACAGCAAGATCGCACCAAATGAGCAGAAACATCTTGACAGGAGAGGAAGATAAAAGTCTTGCAGTAAATGTACACCTCGTTTTTGAGACAAACACTAACTTATAATTGAATCCTGAAGAAAAAAGGGACAAGCAATGCTGCTGAAAGATGAAAATGGTATGAGTTTGGTATGATCTCAACATATGCACATATTCGAAAAGGAAAACTCCAGAGCATTCTCAAAAGGCAGCCTGCAAAGCATGATGATACAGGTAAAAGTCAGAATTTCAAGTTAAGACAGAAGCACAACTAGAAGCTGCTGCATAAGAAGTGATATATAAGTTTACATGTAGAACACATGGAATGACGACACTGCCAAATACAGTGAAGACAAACAGTTCAGAGCTGAAAAGGGAAAGTGAGATTACTGGTGTTGCATTTCAGGATTTTCTTACTGCTGCAAACATGTTTCTCAGATACACTCCCCTGGAGAAGTAAAAAAAGGGCAAACTACAAGGCTGTTGGGATCCCTTCTGGCCCTACTTCTAATTGCTTCTAACATTTGCATTAAAAGGGAAAAACCAAATGCTTCCTATAAGAGGAGTAAAATCTGCTACCCAAGCACATTAGACCAAAAGAACTCACCTTCCAGGTGGCCCATAGTCACCTCTGTCATATGGTGGAGGTCGGCCATATGGATCTGTCGGAGGTGGGCCACGACTGTCTGAAGTGGGTATGCCACTATTGGCAGGTGGGGGGAAGAAAGCTGGATTCACATGTGGTGCTGGTGGTGGAGCACCTGGAGGTGGCCCAGGGAGATGTGGAGGAGGAGCAAGAGTCAGGGGTGGCCCAAGAGGGCCAGGTGGACGAGGGGGAAATGGACCCGGAGGTGGAGGTGGACCCTGCTGAGGTGGTGGTGGACCTGGTGGTGGCCCATAGCCTGGAACTGGTGGTGGAGGGCCTGGAGGAAGTGGCCCAAGTGGAGGCTGACCAAAAGGCTGTCCTGGAAACAGAACTGGTGGTGGTGGACGGTCACCACGATTAGGAGGTCCAGCTAATGGAGGTGGTAGGACCTGACCAGGAGGTGGAGGGCCTGGTGGGCCTGGTGGGCCAGGAGGACCTAAAGGTGGACGTGGGGGAGTTTGTCCAGCTAAAATAAATAAAAAATAAAAATAAAAACAAACAAAATTGAGTCAATAAGTACAAAAAATTAAAATACTTTAACACTCTTGCCTTTTTTTTATTCTTAAAAACAACAACAATAAACCAAAAGTAACCCTCACTGAACATTGTACAATATACACAAGACATGCAAGGTCCCACTTTGGGTTCAGTAGCTTAGAAAATTTTTAACTTATCTGTATCTATTAATACTAGATATCTACAGATATCTAAAGAGAATAACATTGTCTTGAAAATTGACAACTTCCCACCCCCCTCGAACTCGAATCACAACCTGCTGTTGTTACCAAAATCCCCAAAAGCTTACAAAAGCTAGAAAACATTACATCCTACTCACACCTGATGCTAGTCTTTCTTATGGGCCTTAAGATACAAATATATATATTAAAAATATGGGAAAAGTTGTATTAGAGAGGGTATCATAAATGCAGTATCCAAGCCTACTTTCAGTTTGACTACGTCCCTTTGACTTCTGGTAGACAATCTACTACTGAATGACATTTACTAAAAAATACTTCAGCTGGAAAAAGAACTTCACTGCAGCGCAAACCTAATTGTTTAACAGATTTCTTCCGTATCAGATACCTGACTAAACATGAACACCTATTCTTCAAGTTTCTGGTATTTTAAGTGCCAACTAACTGACCTGCCAATGGACACGAATCAAAGCTGAATTTCTGATCATGTGCAAACTTGCAATATAATAAGGAAATCAGTGGCTTTACACTCTGCAACACAGTCATTCTCACCCCATACAGCAAATCAGCCAGTTTGAACTACACTGCATTAAAGCTAAATATACTTGCTACCATGATCTATTTTACTTTTTTAATACTTAAAAAATATGTATATTGGAATGTATCTAAAACTGTTACCTTGCTATTAAATTTAGTAAGTACAACTCCCTGTTGAATATCAACTGAGAAACAGTCAAATCCTACAATTTAGCTGCGAACACTGAAAATGGCTCATTACTGAAATGCCTTAATCTTTATCATTTCCCAAGTAAGTATGCCATATTAAAACAACAAAACACAAAGTTGAAACTCCATAAATGAATAATTTTACCTGGGAAGGGTGGTGGTGGCCCTCCTGGCCCTGCTGGTCCAGGGAATCTGTCTCCACCTGGAATGGCACCCGGAAAACGGCCTCGACCTCTGTTACTAGGTGGAAATGCAGCTCGTGAGCTTCCTCCTGGGGGACCAGCTTTACCTTCCCCAGACATCTGGCCAGACTGTGTGGCTGCAATGGAAAAGCAGAAGTGACATTATATACATAATAGGTTAAAGAATTTTAACACTCGGTCTAAAGTTTTATGCAGAGCTAAACCATGACTCTATGAGCACCAACTTGTTCCTTGCACCCAAACCCAAAAGCATCTGGGGAGGAAAATGCGTTTTGCTAAAATATGGCAGTATCACACTATGCTGTGTACTGACAGAAGAGCACCAGGAGAGACTGCCGCTCCTTCCTCCAATGCAGCCCAAGGCCACAAATGATTAGGACTGGGAACCACAAGACACGGTGCTGAAGTACGACACAGGACCTTTCTTCCCTGTTCTGTCATAAACACAGATGGTCCAGACACTGGAAATTAGTTCAGTTAGTCTACAAATGTTAAGTTTCTAAATGCTCTTGTGCTTTTTTAAAAATTGCACCCCCAAGAAATTGAGAAGGCCTCTCCAGCTGTTAGATGAGAGTTGCACAAATCTGCAACCTTCTTTCAGAGAGTGCAGCAGCTCTTTGGTGTATTGAGTAACTACTTTAAACAAATATGCAGCTGGACTCTAAGTATTTTATAGCTATTTTAAACTGTGTAGAATATATCAGATGCTGAGAAAAACACCCGCCATACTATGTTTTCTGTTTTTCCAAGACAGCACACAAGAAAAGCTTACTTTTCCTTGACTGCATTTCAAATTGACTCAGAAATTGTTTATTACACGGAGTTACAACAGGATTCTGCCCATGCAATTCTCTTTTAGGCAACAAATCCATCAACTTTTTGGAGGATGCTTCTGATCCCACACCCACAAGGGCAAACCTGAAAGGAAACAAAAAAGTTACACCACAATTTCCCATGCTTTGGATATCCTGATGCCTCGTGGAAAAGATTATGCAGAGTAAGCAAAATACTTGAAAACTAGATACAGAAACTGTCTCACAGGCCTTAGTCTAGTTTTCAGAACAGATGAGACAACTTATTCTAGGACATAAAAGAAAAAAACAAAACCACCACACTAACAGAAATCTAGGAATAGTCTTAACGAAGATGGCCAACAAGTTTTAACTTACAAAGTAGTGAGATACACAATACCATCATAAAAATTTATGTCTGAAATTTAAGTCATTAGTATGAAATTACATGTCCAACCATTGTTGGATCAATAAGCAAAGATTAGCAGTTTACAGACTGAGAGTTACAAAAATTGAAAACTCCTTCCCCGTTTTCTCGTTCTGAAACTTCAGTCCACGTACACATACAGAAAAAAGAAATAAGAAGTTCTTACCCTTTAGACTGGCCATTAGCACGATTTTCAAAAAATTTTATCTCCAAAATATCATTTACCCCCAGTGAATGAACTGCTTCAGTTAAGTCTTCATCTGTTGTCCACTGAAAAATATTTTTAATATTCAACTATGAAAGCTTATCTAAACCACCAGGCAAAGGCCAACTAAGTTTTCCATGCACTTTATGTGTGTGTGTGAAATTGACCCAGAGGAATACTTTATTCAGGCTCTCAATATATTCTGACTTCTGAAGAGTACTCAATTTTTTTTTACAAGTCTCAAAAAACTGATTTTTAAATATACATGCTTCCCCATATGCTACATTGCATCAACCCCATTCACACAGTATACCAGCTAGAGTATGCCAAAAAAAAAAATCTGTAATTGAACCACTTCTGTCTTCTGAAAGTGCAAATTTTAAACTGGGCTAGTGAAATAGTACTGAAATACTCCTACTTTTTCCACACTCAATCCATATTTTCTCCCTCTGATTCTATTATTTACATACAAATGTCAATTTTAAATACCTTATTAACCAGCTGCTTTTTATAAGAGCTTTGACTAGCGAGAGTTTAGTGAACTACATACCATCTTCAGAAAAATAGCAGGATCTATAGACAAAAGTAGGGAAACTTGTACATAAAACTACGGTGTGGAAGCAAATGTTTCTATTCACCAAATCTACTTGCTGTAACTTCCTACTAATTACTATGTAACGTTTAACAATTTCACTCATACCCAAAGATACATAAATACACTAATATTTATGGGTTTTTTCCTACTTCTATAATTCCATCCCCCCTTTAAATTTCATATGAGGAGTATAAGGCAGGCTTTCAAGATCCTGAACTACTTATCCCATCTCCCTCAAATCAAAGCTTCTTTTAAAAATTCAACAAATTACTTTGCTTGAAAGATAATCGCAAAGAAAACACAATAGCAACACTACAGTAAATAAATGCACTTTCTGCAAATAAGATAATTTGTGAAGCCAAAGAGTAACAGGTACAAATTGCTGACCACTGCCCTACCTGCTTTAGAAATTCAGACATTTGACTTGGATAAGTTCAGCTGATTCATGCACATTTTACTGATTCCATTCAGGTATTTCAAAATGGGACAACTGTTAAGTCAACAGCTCCTTTACTTACCTATTAGCTCCTGAAATACTGCAATAACTAATGAAAAAAACACCCATAAAAGCATTCTTTTTCAAGTTTAGCACTAGTAAGAAATTAATCAGAAAATGAAAAAAAAAGAACTGAATAAGAATTTTGCATGTGTGGACCTGGAAGAATTTGATTTCATGTAAACAAGTAAAAGCTTCACTTAATTCAGCTACTGATCAGCTCTTGCACTTTGTTTGCTTAACTGCAATTGATTTTAAAATGCTTTAATGCTAACAAAGGTAATTGTCTTAAGGGTGACTGCAGTTCAGTGAGTTATTGTACACCTGTACTTCTTGGTAGAAGAAATAAGCCTCAAGACAAATACCTGAAAACAGCTGTGTTACAAGAGTCACTGTCAGCGGAAAAAGCCCCTGGAAAACTGTGAAAAGTGATTTCAAGAAAATCCCACAGAACCTTCCACCTCCTTTTAAACTAAAACCTTGGGCAAGAGTTTATTAGAAATTGCATTTGTTCAGTAACCTTAAAGTATATATGGGTATAAAGTATTTCTTAGTTTAAACTTGTTCTCTCCTCTTGCATTCAATTCTCTGGAAAACTTAAGAAGACAGTAGCACAAATATCCCTTCATATCACTTAAAACGTGACAGAAACTTGAAAGTTTGTATTTACTGAAGACTTTCTCACTTTTTAAGACATCAGAACAGCTCCAGACAGGCTCACTAAATTTCAGGTAAAAGGGAGAAGAACACAACCACAAATAAAAATAACCTCATACCACCAACAAAACCAGAATCACCTTTTTTTGTACTCGTAATACTTCATATAAAACACTGTAAAGAAAAAAAAATTTATAAATAGTTATTGTCCATGATTAAAATTCCTGTCTACAACTTAATAGCAGTAAGATACTTACCCAAGTAAGATTTCCAATGTACAAGGCAATTCTCTTTCCAGTATATGTATAGACAACATTTGGTGCAGCTCCTTTACCTACATCGTCCCCAACCGATGGTGGGAGAGAATCCATGTAATCACGATCCTCTGGGGCATCTCCATTATTTGCAGATGGAGAAATTACATCATCATATAAATCAATCTGATCATGTCCACCATATTCAGCCTCCTAAAAAAAAAAAAAAAAAAGACACCTTGGTTATATTTAATATTGCACACACTCTTAAAACTTGAAACAAAAAGCTGTGATAACTGTCACACTCCACAGACATTTTAAGTCTGATCCAACACCTACAAAACATCCCTGCTGAAAAGTTAAGCCCCAGTTTCACCCACAATAAAACATACAGAATGACTTCTACTATGTTCTAAACTGCCACGGGAAAGAAGATACTTCTGACCACTGTTTTCCATTGCAATACTTCTGCCCTTGTAATACAAGCAGAAATCCAAAAATCCACAAGCCCTACTCCCAGAATGATATACATTAGAAAGCACAAGTGTATGGTTTTACCCCAGCTGGCAATTAATACCACAAAACTGCTCACTCATTTGTCCCTCCCCAACCGCCCTGTGGAATGGGGAAGAGAATCAGAGAAAGGTAAAACCTGTGGGATAAGAAAAGTTTAATTATTGAAACAAAATATTATAATTATTGTTGTAATGAGAAGAGAGATAAAGAGACAGGAACGAAGTCCAAGGAAGACAATACAACTGCTTTACCACCCACTGATCGATGCCCAGCCAGCCTCCAAGCAGTGATCAGCCCCCTTCCAGTCCCACCAGTTTATATACTGGGCACAATGTTCTGCCGTCTCTGATGCTTTTCTATAATATAGCAAGTACATTGCATCTCATTTTTTCTGGTACTTTATTACACAGTGGGGCCTCTTCAGCACATGTTACCTCCACCTCTATTGACATTCTGAAATCTTTGTCTTCTGGCCAGTCTACAATCACTTCCAAGATTCCTGGACTTCCTATGGGATTTCCTATCCAAACTCACTGTGTGATGACTGCAATCCACTTACTCCACGTAGCATCAGCCACATGATGTGTAGAGAAGACCCTTCCTTTGAACATCCTGCCCGATCAGGGTGCCAGGAGGAGCTGTGCTTCAGCACCAATCACCTCCAAAGTGGCTCAAGGTCCTTGATTAGCTGCCAGTAACTCTTTTTCAGCTGAAGTACAGCAGGCCTTAGATCCTCTGTATCCCCAATTCCAAAAACCCAGGGATTGACGGTATAGAGCACATTTTTACATCTTGCCCTGCCCAGACTGGCCAAGGGCTACTGCATGAACTATGTCCCATTTCATTTCTTTAAAAGCTCAGGGCACCCCTTGAAATCATTCTTCCTCACTTGATAAAGAGGATTTATAATAAGACTGCAATTCAAAATGTTCATTCTCCAAAAACCCATAGCACCTAAGAAAGCCTGTATTTGTTCCTTACTAGTTGGTGGAGACATTTCTGCTGTTTTGTTGATCACGTCCATTGAGATCTGCCAAGATCCATCTTGCCATTTTATTCCCAAAAACTGAATCTCCCATGCAGGTCCCTTGACCTTACTTTATTTTACGACAAAATCAACTTTCAGAAGGAATTGGACTATTTTCTTCCCTTTCTCAAAAACTTCTGCTGCTGTATTGCCCCATACAATAATATCCATGTACTGTAGGTGTTCCAGAGCTTCACTGTGTTCCAGTGCAGTCTGGATCAGTCCATGGCAGATGAGAGGGCTGTGTTTCCACCCCTGGGGGAGTCGATTCCAGGCATACTGGACATCCTTCTAAGTGCAAGTAAATTGTGGCCTGCCCAAGGGATTGAGAGAAATGCATTGGCAATATCTCTTGTGGCAAACCACTTGGAGTCTTTGACTCCAGTTCGTGTTGGAGTTCCAGCATGTCCAGCAGGACAGCAGTCAGCCAAGGTGTGACTTCATTCAGGCCACAATAATCCACTGATAGTCTCCCCTCTCCATTATACTTTCACCATATGGGGTTGTTAAAGAGTGAGTGGGTCCTGCTGATTGCTCCTTGACTCTCCAGTTGAATCACAGGAGCCTTGGTTGGTGCGATGCTGCTGCCAGTGCAATGTTGTGGTAGCAATCAGCACCTGCTCTTTGACCTTCAGCAACCTACAACAGAAGGGTCCTCCAAGAGACCAGGCAGGGCAGGCAGCTGCTTAAATTCCTCTGCCTCCAAGGTTGTACTGAACACCCACTGGTACCATTCAGGTCCTTGAAATACCCTCTCCTGAGATAGTCTATGCCAAGGAGAAACAGAGCCTCCAGGTCAGTCACAGTGGGGTGCTTCTGCCATATACTCCTAGTCAGGCTCACTTCAGCTTCCAACACAGACAGCTCTTGGATCCCCCTCTCACTCCAGAAATAGAAATAGGTTCTGCCCCTGCAGAGTTGAATGGCATTAGGGTACCCTGTGCACTGGTGGCTACTAGAGCATTATACTCCCGTGAGCCTGACACACCAGGCCGCAGGATGCATACAGTTCAGTAGGCCGGCATACGATAATGCACTCTGTACAAATTTCTGCTGTGTGGGTCACATGCATTGGAATTCTTCTGGATCTGTGTGTGACTGTGCATTGTCTGGGTCCTCATAAATCATCTCTAACAAGCTAATTCCTCTCAGGTGCTGGACAACTCTCTCTTTGGTGGCCCACTTGCCTGAGTGACAAGTAACATCTTCCTGGAAGGGATGCCTTTCCTTCACACTCCACAGTAGTTGCCTCCAGAGGCTGAGGACTTGTGGCCCTTTTCTACTCACCTGTCAGTGCCCCCTTCTCAGCTTGGTTTCCATACAAAACCCAGCTGCTTGGTTCCTATACAAAAAAGGACTGTTACGGTTCAACCTCAGCTGGCAACTAAGAACCACACAGACATTCACTCACTCCTCCCTTCAGCCCCAGTGGAACAGGGGAAGTGCATCAGCAAAAAGGTAAACTCTGCAGGTTGAGACAAGAACAGTTTAATAACTAAAATAGAGTAAAATGTAAAAAATAATAATGGTGATAATGAAAAGGGAGACAAAAAAAGGAGAGGAATAAAGCACAAGAGAGACAAATGAAGCACAGTACAATTGCTCACCACCCACTGACCAATGCCAAGCCAGTCCCCAAGCATCAACCAGCCCCTTCTGGCCAACTCCCCCCAGCTGATACACAGGGCATCATAATCTGTGGTACAGAACATCCCTGTGGCCAGTTTGGGCCAGCTCTCCTGGCCACACTCCCTCACAGCTTCTTGTGTACATCCTCAGTGACAGAGCATGGGACACTGAAGAGTCCCTGATTTAGAGTGAACATTAGTTCACGTTAACAATGGTGCATTAATTATATTCTTATAGTAAATCCAAAAGCAGCACCGAATCAGCTACTAGGAAAAAAAACTCTATCCCAAGACAATAAGCAATGTGCTTGTAAGGCTGTCAAAACCTACTCTCAAAAGAAAAAAACTTTTTTCCACTGAAACATTTGGTCGAGTGAACAGACCGAGCTTCTACCAAAAAACAAAACACTCTAACTTTCAGACTTTTACTGGATTCCTAACTTCATTTTTATCTCCTTATTCAAAGAGAGGGAAAGAATTCTGTTTTATTGCATTAAATTTAGTAAATCCAGGGGGTTGTGTTTATTCAACATTTACTTACTCATGGTCTACAGAGGGACTATTCTATAGCATCACTGCTGCCCCTGGAAAATTTTGGTTCAGAAAAGCATCCTGGGGTTTTGGAGTGAATCACCCCCTTCTCCCTTGGATTGGTACATGTTCCAGCACAGTTATGGCCAAGTGAAATAAATTCCTTTCCAAGGCAATGGAAATGAGAGTTTCTTTCCAGAAGCTCTGCTTCATGTGTTCAATAACTACATCCTACCTGCTAAATGGGAACAGACATGTCAAGATTAATCTGTCATTCTCCAGACAGAATTTTAAGTGTGGTAGGAATATTTGGTCAAAAAGGCCAGACTAAATTAAGTCTGAAGTAGACCATGCAAACAGTGTGTTAGGTAGCTGGAGGGGCCTGAACTTCAACTGCCTCAATCTGCTGATGGGCTACTAACAAGCTATACTGCTTTTTTATCACAGAGATATGTTCTGTCATCACCAAAGACAGACAATTAAAAGAAAAGTTAAACACTGACTGTAAATAATAAATTCCTTCACAAAAACATGCAAAAATTTTGGTTTAAAACATAACTTTAATCAGTGGGATCATTTAATTTGAAATATGAATCAAGTTTGGTATTGTACATTTAAATTAAGGAGCTATTTTTAAAACCAAGACTTCTTTTGATACTTGTCATTTTTCATCTTACAGTCTGTCATGGTTTTGCTTTGTGCTGCTACAAGGTTAAAAATTGTTCCTTTTTTCCCTTGCCTGGTTTTGGGGGAGGGG
>JAWWES010000041.1:33865318-34022219 GCA_035583135.1 Lophotriccus pileatus | reverse complement strand
TTTTTCTTTTTCTTTTTCTTTGTCTTTTTCTTTTTCTTTTTCTTTTTCTTTTTCTTTTTCTTTTTCTTTTTCTTTTTTTCTTTCTTTTTTTCCAGCTATATGTACTACAAATGGGTTGAACAAAGGACTTTCAAAGGGGAGTGCCTTCAAGCATATTTTCACACCACCCTACTAAAATGCCCAGTGTCAAACTCTACTGGCTGATAGGGAATTAAATCCTTAGGAAGCCCCATCTGGGACACAACTGACTTGCACCAGTCTTTATATGAGATGACCTCTCAGTGAACTACAATATCATGTGTTTTGTTAAGGTTTGTTTTGCACTCCTCCATAAAACTTCCAACAGGGGAATTATTTACAATACAAGCAAAAAGGAGAGGTGCATACAATGCAGTTCACTGGAAAGAGGGAATTAACCGGCTGTAAATCTCCGCTGCCTTTGCAGTGCAACTGTGAGCTGCAAAAAAGTCTGAGGAATCAGCAGAAAGGATAGGTTGGTTTGAAAATTAGGTAGCAAAAAGAAGAGAGCCCTGTCAGTCTAAGACACAAAGCAGTATAGTATTGTATTTAATTAGATGTTCAATGACACAACCGGGTGCATTTTAGATGTGAATTCCCCTGACTTTGGAAGCAAAGGTTTTGAGGAAAATCTGCAGGTTCAGTAATTAGTGGATGTGGTCTGGAGTGTGAACAGAAATTATAGACTACAAAAGCTCACTGACTTTTCAAGGTGATAGTTTCTTTCTTTGCACTTAGAAAATTAAAGCCTAATATAGAAATAGTGCCAACACCTTTTAATTCATAGTGGTATGTGATGTAGTTACACATTGGCATCAGAGAGTCTCTGGAGCAGAATTACTTCTAGTTTAACAAATGTAGAAAAATGAGATGACTGCATATCGTTAACTACTCTGCAGGACTGTCCAGACTGCAGCAGCGCAATGAACATAGGGACTGCAAAATTGTAAGCTGTGTGTTGACTGTCCCTGTCGTAAGAGCTGATCATGCGCCAGTTGTGATACCAACATTCCAGAAAGATCTTCGAAGGCTACTCTATATCTGCCTGTACCTTGCTTGAATTGGGAGAACTATTTCTTACTAGCATCTGTCCCTTCAGCATGTTTCAGTTATCTATAAAAAGACAAGGTTTTCATGCCCATTCTGTATTTGAGATGGCAATGTTAATGTCCTGTGATATTTTGTGTTTGCATTGTACTGGGGCATTGGGATCTCCATGTTTGGAAACCTATGGCTTTGCATCCCTAGCTGTAGGGATAGGATGTAGGATTGCTCTAGCAGGTGGGCACAAAATTCAACTCCGTGACATCTTTTTGGAGAGGAGGTAGTTTAAGGTTAGCAGAAAGTACATTTAATAAAGCAGAAAAAATCCTTCCTACACGAGAATGGTTCATCTCTTAGGGTGTCCACTTCAGCATCTACACTCTTAAAAGTTCTAAAGGAAGCTGTGAAAACTCCAAACATGGCATGTACCAGAAAATCCAACAGCAGGAAAATTTCCTTCCAATTTCAGTATCTAAAGACTGGTTTTCTTAGCTATGCTGAGCTCTGAAGCAAGAGTTATACATCCTCAAAAAATCTTCATTGTAGTTTGTAGGTCTGTCTGGTTTCTTAAAAAGTATATTCTAACTTTGTTGTTTTAACTCTGAATGTCCTTTCATTTATGTTAATATCTGATACAATTTTGAGTGCTTTTAAACTAATAGCTTGATTTTATTGCAGTTATGGTAGAATATATAATCATACATCTCAGAAGAGGGAAATTTTACAATAGATCTGGACTCTCTGTGGCTGTTACTGCAGTAGATGGCACTGTAACTTAAGTCAAATGAGCAAGTCAGCTGAACTGGGGATCTAACAAACCTCTAAATAAGATCCTTTGTGCATTTTTAAAGAACATTCCAACAAAGTAAGTAAGGATCAGGCCTTTGGCATGCATCCATGTTGTGGCCAAACTCCAGTTTTAGATTTTTCAGGTCAAACTGTTTCCTTAGGAAAACTCTGAATCATGCATTTACGTAATAGTTTTTCCATCTGTTTTCATTTCTCCACTCAGAGAGCGTTTTTTTTTGTAACTTTTAATATATTTCACCTGAAAACACGTACATCTTCTTTTCTTTATTAATTTCTGTTACAATCTTTGGATTGTTATCAGCAACATACAACATAATAATCTAAATTTGCTCTCTTGTTATTACTAACGGAAACAATCATGTCTGGCTGTAAACTGTGAAGATCCCATCCTGGAATGATACTGCCTGTAGTTGGTATTTGCACATTAATATGACCTCTCTGAGCTAAAATTGTATATCTGACTCTGTATCCCCAATTTTAGAACACCCCAAAACGATTTACTGATTGTGTTCTCATAATATCCCAGGAGGCAGGATAGCAGTGTTATTCATATTTCCAAATAGAAAATCAAAGAGCAGAGAGACCAAGTAACTTCACCTCAGTCACATAGGGACTATGTTAGAATGGAGGCTTGCATTATATATGGAGTATATTTTTATCTCATGTATACAGAGAGCACATTTTTGTTCTCTGTATCCCATTTGAAGCAAATAGCTCACATTCCTATACACTGGTATTTAGGTTATTCTGGTGTTTTGCAGAATGAAGGCTTGGTCTGAAGCGAGTCTTGATGTGAAACTATATACTTTGGAAAAGGCCCTAAATACTGGATATTCAAAATAAAGATGGTTACTTTCGACAAACCTAAGGCATTTGTAGCTGTTACTAAGCCTCTTTCCTGTTACTAAACTTCTTTACGGTACATTAAGAAAAATCACAGAGCTGTAAATAAATCAATTTTCTGGCCTGATAATGCATTTAAAAGACAAGTTGAATCTCTCCAAGAAGCAGAGAAAAAAGCAATTCCACAAGAAAGCATGAGAGATGTATAACCTCCTATGATGTATCATTTTATTGTTCAGTTATACTGAAATGCAGCTGTGGCAGCTACTGCATTCCATCAGGGTCATCACTTTCTTCTAGATAATTTTGGATATGTATGGACTTCTGTTTCTTCAGTAATATACAGACAAGATAAAACCAGATCTTGAGGTGTAAGGTTTGGGGATTTTCAGTGTTCAAAAAGAAGTGCAGGAAGGACTCTGGCATTTTTCATTACATTTAATTGGCATCTATGTGTCTTTATGCATCAGTCCAATTATGTTGCTGATAGTACTTCCTCTAATGCAAGGACATATTTTTACAGTATAAAGGAAGAATTTCCAGACAACAGCACCTGAATCTGAAAGTCAGGGAGAATAAGATATTGCTGCCTTAAGAGTACTACTAATTTGGTAAAGAGCTCACAAAGCCTTTCCAAACACTAAATCTTCTGTGATTCAAGTTTGCACTAGGGTACACTGGATTGCTGGAATAAAAGCAGATGCAAACAAGGAAATCCTCAGAACTGTTCCTCATAATGCTTTTTTTTTTTTTTTTTCATAAGACCTGTTTTCTTTTCTTACCTTGACATGCAAAGAATCATGCAGGAAACCTCAAGTGAGCAACCATTCAAGACATAATTTGACACAATAGATAACTGGGCCTGGAGAAGACAAACATTTGAAATAGTAAAAGAGTGAACCTAAGTAAGTAAGCGCAAACTGCAGGCATGGGGTTTTTTCCTCAAAAGACCAGCTATCAAGGACTATTTTAAAATAAAAAAATACAATACAAATATATTCTTATAATAGTAGTTATATTAATTTTATAGGCAGAATTATTCTTTTCATCTGCCCGTAACAGATTTGCAAATTAAAATAAGCTTGCCATGTATGTCCTCAATCTACTGTTAGATTCTACTTTGCCAGAACTTTATTTCTTTATTTTCCTTTATTTCTTCCACATGTATTGTCAGGCTATAAAAAAACTTGAAAAAAATAATTCACCACCAACTCCATATCAGTGCAACTAGAGCAGTGCAACTCTCTGCCTTTGACCCCTTGAAGATTCTGTGATGACTCAGATGAATAACTTTACTTATGGGAATATTCATTTTAAAATGCTTATATCGCTTTTTTAAACACATTATTTGCACGTATCCTCCCTAACCCCTCAAAACTTGCATTGCTGTTTATTTCCTAAAAAAGAAACTCATGAAGACACTGCCTATCCCTGATCTTTACTTGCTTCTTCAGCTTTCTCATCATCTGGGGCTGGAAAAAATTTGTCCTTTATGCTTCCTTTGCAGGAATATAACACTTTTCAAAACTGGTATTAAATTGAAGCCTTGACTTGAAGCCTATGACTTAAAATGTTGTCTAAAAGCTGAATTTGTGTACTGAGCTGCTGCACACTCTGACTCAGTTTTGTCCTAATAATAGGTGAACCTTTTTACCTATATGATCAGGAAAATGTGTCCCATAGATCACAATGAAAATTGTTGTACTTCCTATTATGGAGAGCGAACACATTTTTACATACAGTCAAAGATGTGTCTTAATTTAGAATTACTTTTTTTGTAAAGTAAAAGAAATTCTAAGTGTTTTATATTGCACTTAGTGCACTTATCATATTTTATAATAATTCCTTGATTTCACATATTACCTGACACATGATCATATTGACCACGACTGACTTGGGAGTAATTTTTTCTTAATCTTTCTTACATTTTTAAGGGAAATTCAATATTTAAGTGTTCAGTTGCTGACTGTTTTCTTGTAAGCATGCTGATATTGCACCTGTTACGATGAATTTAACAGCCATAAGCCAAATGAAGTACATTCACTTAACAGAAAAGCTTCAGAAAAGAAAAGGAACAGAGGGAAGACTTCAGTGTGACACTTTCATTTGAAGACAGCAGTAATGGGCAATCATGTGGTTTCTTGCATTGTAATTCTTGGTGGTGTGCCAAAGAGTTGTCAACTGTTTTTTTCTTCCCCAGCTTCAAAAGCATCTTCCAATTCCTCAGCGAACTCTTTAGCCTTAATTGAAACCGAGTTACTGCTTGTATTTTCCGAGAGAAGGAAAAATGTCAAAATATTTATCTTAGAAACAAAATATTGGACCAACCATGCCCTGTACATAAGTTATTGGGACAACAGGAAACTTGGCTGGAAAAGGGTGGTGATTATGTAAAAAAGACATATGACTTTCACAGTTCTCTGCACTGGAGACAAATAACCAAGTAAATGGACAATTCTTCTGGTTCTGTCTTACACTGTGTCATTTTAGTGCTTATGGTGACGAAGATAGGAAGAACATCAGGGAGAAATATTATGAAGAAATAGCAGACCTTTCTGTTTACTTTCAGATATTTTAGGTAATGCTTTTCTGACTTAAAAGAAAAGGTGTGAGTTTTTAATCATTAGTTGGATCTCAGAATAGGCTAAGAATCCAGTAAACAGATGGTCAATCTTAAAAAAACCCTAGAAACTACTATAATTGTCCTGATGATTTAGCAGAAGCTTTTGAAACTCACGCAAACCTCAGGAAGCAAAAGAGCTTCTTGGTGAGATGACAGGCGCAAATGGTTGATTAAATCTCACAGATGAATAGAAGGGCCACTTTTGCAGGAGGTAGGTGATTGCTCTTACAGTTACAGCAGAGTCTTTGAGTATCTTAAATGAGCTTTTGTTGTATTCGTGCTCACAACGGGAATACTTAATGTGGATAATCTCTCTAATCAGTGTGCAATATGAAAGTTTATTTTTTCTGGGAAGGTCACTGCAAAAGCTCTTGAGAGAGAGGATGTAAAGGGTGTGAACTCCAAGTAGCTGGAAACTGAAGTGGTAGAAAAATCCTGTCCTTTTAGGGTGGTGGGAAGGAACAAAAGAAGGAATATTAACCTGAGAACAGTGGGGAATACAGCAAACATGTTACAATAGGCATGGAATGATTTTATTCCATGATGGTGATTTATGGAATGGGTGGGAGTTGTATGCTACCTGCACCTATAGCTGGCAACAGAGATTGTCAGGACAGAAACAAACGCTTTTGAGAAAAGATATCACCAGATGTTGTTTTGTCTTTCTTGCATTCATAATTCTTTTGTCTGTTCTGATTTGCCTCAGGTCTATACCCTCTACTTTTACCCTTCTGTGTGTGAACAGGTACATCTCTACTCTAAAAGCATTCTTCGTCCTATAGAGTGGGGGCTTGTAATTATGCTAACTGGAAAGACTGAAATGTTTTCCCTATGCATTTCAGGTTGGGGCAGGGGAAGATAAATTTCATGTTTATTTTTAAATATATCTTGTAAAAATGTTTACACTTTAGTTGAAATAGTTAAAAATATCGCAAACACTGTAACTTCAAGGAAAACAAGGTCAGTGTATTGATTTCATTGGTTTACACAATCAGGACTTACAATGTAGCAGTGTGTAGATTATCTAATATTTTTCCCCAAAGCCACTGAAAAACCAGTATTTTATATCTCTTTATCTATCCACTAAATGATCCTAGAAACACAGGATTACACAATAACCGAAACACACCACATGCTGTATGCCAGGGGGCCAATATTTTGCTTCAGGAAATGTACAGGTCTGAAACATACAAGGCTTCATGTCAATATTTCAAAATGTTCATACCAGAATTCCTGAATTATGTTTTCAAACTGTGCTGTATCTGTATAAGTATGTATACTTGTGGAAGGATGAAGAGAAGGCAGAGGACTGCTGATTAAACAGTGTCTCAAAAATGCCCAGCTGGCTAACATCCAAAACAGATTAATGTCTAAAAAAGGCTATAGTTTGTATTCAGGTGAGTATTTTATGACATGCATATATGATATGTATTTTATGATATATAATACAAGAAACATCTGTGGCTTCAGCCAGCTTCTCATGAAAGAAAGTTCTGATTACAAAGCTGTCACAGCAGTCTAATGCTAATCTTTATAGTTAATGGAAATTTCAAGGAGAGGAGAACACTGAACAGTTCTCACCCTCTGGAGCTGGGAAGTGATGTGAATCACAACCCTTCAAAACCCCCGAGACAGAACGTAATGATTCATGAGATTAGTTTAAAAATAGGAGGGTTAAAAATAGTAAAAGTTCTTTTTGTTGATATGCTAGTTTAAATCCATGTAGTTAACATTTTCTGACTACACAGACCTGAAATCTATTGAAAAATGCAACCAATTTAAAAGTATATAAATAACAACTGAGGCCATTGTATAATCCAATGAAACTACAAACTTGGCTTTATAATGATGAACAGGGCTTTGACACTGCACAAGGGCCCTGGTAAGAGTCAGGCTCAGGAGTTTTAGTCCACCCAGGTCAATCTGTCCTACAGGAGGATGATAATTTAACCCACAAAACCTAAGGCATAAGTTTCTGCTTTTTATTAACAGAAATCTCAACACAAGAAAGAATAAACCTGATGCTTTCTTCTGAAAACCTGAATTCCTGATCCTGCTCTACAGATCATTCCTCTTTCCTAAGTCATGTAAAGGGGCAAGCATGAGAAGACAGATGAGTCTGACATTGACTGTTTTCTACATGTTTCCCTGCTCACCCTGAGAGCTTGCCTGACACCAGTGCTATGTGCTACATCTCCACTCTGTCCTTGAAATGCCCTTTGCACTGTGCCTTGGTGGGATTACTGGAAAACAGTCCTACGGCTGTTTTCCTGAGTGTCTGTCTCCATTCCAGAAACCATCTCAGTTACAGAGTGTTTAGAACTCTTCCAAAATACTTTTATTTTTTCAGGGTGTGAAGGTCTTAGGGTGCCAGAGAAAATCTGTGACAAAGCAAGTCCTCACATCCTCCTTCAGATATCATTTAAATTTGACTGAGTCAAAACTCCTACTGACTTCACTAAGTCATTTGAGATTTGGCCCTAGCACATTAGCACACTGCAATCAGCTTTGAAAGCAGAAACAGAACTGAATCCCATAGAGTAACATCAGAGTAACATACATGATTTCCATCCAAGTAAAAAGATCTCTGTGATTTCCTTTTCTGGCCAAATCTAAAACTAAACACATTACTCATCTGTGCACAAGTAGTCTGTTTGTTTTTTAAGCAAAACTCACTAGAAAAACAGGAAATAAGAAAATATAAAACTAGATTTCTATGCTCTGTTAATTTGTGGAAGCCACAAAATGTGTTTTTCATTAGCTTTCAAGTATGAGATGAAATGGTTAGTTCATCTGTCTACCCACCCATCCATCCATCCATGCACCCGTCCATGCATCTTATTTTTTCTGAGTGGAGCAAAAGTTCATCACAGTTTTCAGCCATATTTCTTAGAGTCTTTTGTTTAGAGAAAGCAACTGACACCAACATTTTGATTGTGTTTTCCTCTTACTGAGAAGATCGTCCTTGTGAATGGGGAGTAAAACAGACTGAAGAACCTCACTGCATTGCTCCCTGAAAAACAGCATTCAACATTTCCACACCCCTTAGCTTGCATTCCCTCACCAAACCTCCATGCAGTAATAAACTTCTATAGCTCTTTATTTGCTGACTGTTTTCAGAACTGAATGAACTGATTTGGTGACTGATGAATTTTGATAGACTCTTAGAGAGGTTTTAAGGGTATGTATACCACACTTAAACCTTGGAAACTGTGGAAACCTGGCAGCCTGTGCTGAAAATGCTACTTCAAAAATTTAACATAGTTTAATTGTATAAACTCCAAAATTGTATAGATATGGGAAATGCTCATCACTGAGTCTCAGTACACCCAAACACTCCAATTTTTAACCATTAATTTTACTAGAAATATGTGGGGGTATTTCACTTTCACATCTATATTCACTGTGCTTGTAATGACTGTATGTGAGAAATAAGAAAGTCTCATTTACTTGTAAATATATTAATCCTACATATAGACCTAGGCAACTGTAGTTCAAGTTTTCCTCTTAATTTACTTGACTTTTGAAAGATACTAAATGTTGTTAAAGTATAAAAATGTTACTGATCATGCCATTATAAGAGCACCTGAATAGACAAGCAGATGTATTAAGGTTAACTTTAGTATGACTCAAACACACTCAAACACAAATTTTAAAGAAACTACAATTTTTAAGCAAAAGTTATTATATCTATGTGCTGCATTTATCCAAGTGTATACCTTGTCCTGTACTGAACTTGCTCAGATAGCTTTTGCTGGTGATAGAGGTCTCTGTATCTGTTATCTGATCCAGTAATCTTTGGACATTGCAATTTTCAGGGATTAAATAGTAAAAATCTTCTGTGAAATTAAGGCTTTGTCAGGCAATTAAATGGCCAGTGCTAAATTAGTAATCAAATGGTTTCTCAGTTTCGTGAAATTATTTCCATCAGTCCTTGTTTTCTTTCTGCATTCCTTCCAAAGTCCATATTTTATGACAGAAAGGTGGAATTGCAACACCAATATGTATGGATGACGGGGTAAAACACAAGTCCTTGCATACTTCATTGGATCCCCCCATACGCAAAATCACAAATTCATTCTTGTGGATTAGTGTTTACAATAGACAAAGAAGAAAAAGGAATTACAGCTAATGTGCACATCAGGTATTTGCTGCTGGCAGTCCTCATAAAAGGAAGTAAATTCTGGGAACACTGTGTGTTTAAACAAATATCTTGAACACTCAGTAGACAATACGGATATGAAGTCATTGCAATAATGTATTGGCAATTTTTCCCCTACAAAAGTTGATTTTAAACAAAGGCAGAGCCTGTAACAAATTTCAGGACTTTGATGGGGATCACATAGTGAGAACACGGCTATGATTTTGCAATTAGGTGAAGCCAGAAACTGTCATGACAGCAGAGAGTACATGTACATTTTGTCAAACTAACCTCATTTTTGTCCAAGTGAGCTACAAATGTAGCTGAGTATAGGCTTGGCCATGTGTGACAAGCAAAATACATTTTAATGTATTATGTAAGTAGGTATTTAAATTGTTGTGCCACATTTCTTACTGGCATGTCCAACCCCACAGGCCAATTAGCATATACTCTAGCCATGTAATTGCTATTATTAGTATTGCTTATTATTAGTATTCTGAATAGCAGTTTAAAAAGCAAACCCAGAGTGTGCAGCTGACGTATGTTGCTAAATCCCTTACTCTCCAGAGAGTGTCCAAAAGTTTTAAGCAATTCCACTATTATTCACTGAAGCAAGGTTGCAAGATAGAACCCAGGAGCAAAGCCAAAACATGTCCAAAATTGTACCTATTTTCTGTGGCAAGAACATATTCTTTCAATGGTAATTGAGATGGGTTCAAACGGGCTGTTGTACTTTGGCCTGGATTTTTCAAATCTGAAACATCATATATTGATGATCACATCTGTTCCTAAGGCTGGAAGACCAGATCATGTGAAGGACTTTGATATTCTTAGTGGACCATGAATGCCTGCACCCAAAATTGTTACCTTTCAGACCAGGGTTTGGATATGACCTCAGCTGGGAGGCATCTAAAATCCTTGGCTTTTCAAAGGTCCTGAAGGCTCAGCCTCTGGACATTTGCAGAAGCACTCCAGTTTCGGCAGGGCTCAGTAAATTATTTTCTGTCTCATGCATGAACTGTTTGTACCTCATCAGAATTCAGAAAAAAGTGTTTCTCTGCTTTGATGGTCTCAAATCCTCCTCTCTTATGCTCTAGTAGGCACAACCTTGGCTACTGGTTCTACTTAAAGCATGCTAAGTCTGGTGTGACAGCATCACTACTTTTTCACAGAACTGACCCGGATTTGCTGTTCTCTCCTTTGCCTGGGACCATTAACCAACTCCTATTTCACATCTCCCACCTCTTCAGAGACTGGACTAACCACTTATCTGTGACTTACTCCACCTTCCAGTCGAATCTATGCCTCTGTGAATATAAGAATTAACAATTTCTGATGCCTGAGAGAATACCCAGACAGAGCCTTGCTTTGTGGGCAGGATGCAACTGGTCTGTTGGCTGTACATGAGCAAACACAGGAGCCATAATAAGGCCAATATGGGATGGGAACCTGCCCTAGGGGTGACTCCTATAACACTGTTTCTCCAGATGGTCACAGACTTGTCACTGGCAGCAGCAGGAGAGCTGGAGGAAGCTGGGAAGAAGAACACTTGAGTGTGGTGGGGGGAGGCAGGCACCAGCAGCAACTGGAAGTAACTGGAAGGTGCTATAAGGAGACAGAAAGCATATCTGGGTGTGAGTGTGCCACCTTCTCCCCCATCCTCTGCTCCTGGCAATCTCTGTGACACACAGTGTGGCTGGAGGTGTTGGCTGGGGAGGAAGGACATGCATGTCATGAGCTGCATGTCAAAGGTGGCAGCATGAGTGAAAGCCACTTAGTATGGCACTGATTAAACCAGGACATATTTCTGGGAGCAGTTACTGGAGCTGAGGTGAGTGGTCACCTCCACAGCACTCCCTCTTTCACTGTCATTTTTGCTGCCCTCGAACGTTCCCTGCACTGCTGGGTGCTGAGCACTCGAGTGGTGAGCATGCTGTGCAAGCAGATTCACACTGGCCAAGTGTGCTCCTTAACTGAGGATGTGTCTGCCTATTATGCCATCTCCGTGATTTATCCTTTGCCATGCTGAATACCCTCATCAACATCCTTGTGTTCCCAGTGAGCTGTTATGTGCTGGGGGAGTGTGAGAGTTCAGCGGAGTGCTCCTTCCCCATTCTTCATAAGCAAGCAGCTTCTTTCCTCCTTCCATGCAAGGTAAAGATTCAGCTATCAGGGGAAAAACCTAACTGCTGGGACAAATTGTAAACTTCTGCAGCAAAAAGCACAGACAATTAAGATCAGAAATTGTTTTTTTATTACAGGCTTTTCACTCCAGGTTCATGCATGGGAGGTCTGTATTCAAGCAGTGCATGAAACTGAGCAAAGAGGCATAGAGAATAAGGGATTAAAGCAAAGGGAGGGTGGAGTGATGGAAACCATGGGAGGGAAGAGAGGGTGGGAAGAAAGAAGAGAGGAAGGAAGGGGAAATAGGAAGGCTACAAGCAGTTCAAGAATGGAAGCGGGTTAGTGGGTGATGGTACATACAGTGTGAATTATTGTGTGCTGATGTCTTCTTCCACTCTGTTGAGTGCTGGAACTATAACTTAACTATTTTTTATGATGTTTTACTGAAAATAGAAGTAACTCTTATTTTTCCAGAAGGTAAGCTGTTGAAAGTTAAATACTAGAAACCAGGAGGTTTTGGAAGAGGTGCAGCTCCTCAGTGATCTGAAAATAGATCTGAACTGGAGACTTCATTAAGAAGTTTGAGTTCTTGCCACCCGCCAGATTTCCAACTTTTTAAAGAGATGATTACAGTCCAATAATGTGTTTTGCTAAACTGTGGGAAACAATTATTTTTTAATGTGATATCCCCAAAAGAATTATTTCTTGAGTTGTATTTTTCCCCTCTCATAGTTGATTTGAGATGTGTAAATATCAGTGCACAATATTTTCAACTGGAGCCAGTTGCAGAGCTTTTCCTAATGTAGATTCACCAACTACCAGACATCTGAGCACTTCTGCAAGGCACAGCAAGACAAACTTTAAGGGTTTGTCTTTTCTTGTGGGCTGCAGGATTTGGCTAGTCTAGTTGTACAGAGTTGTACAGAAGATATATCTGCCTGAAGACTTTTCTGGATCTGGGCAGGGATCTCTTGTACTTCATTTTCCACCACGAATATCCCCCTTGAGCTTCATTCATCTGCCCCAGTAGTGTTGCCAATAAGAACTAATTGAAATAGCATCTAACAGCATTGTTGGACACTGTGATTTTAATTTCCAAAGTGACTACAGTAATTTTTTTCAGCTGAGCCTTGGTGCTCTTTTTGACAGCCATCTTGCTTGAGATGATGACTCTCCATTCTTCTCATCTTTCAGCAGAGTCTTCTGTTACCAGATACTTCCTTGATGGTATTTTTAAGTCTTGAAGCACCAGCTGTTCTATGGTTTAGATGGAATCTCTGGAGGTAAATGGGTATCCAGAGACAACCAAACCCAGCAAGCTGTGGCTCTCCAGGCCACATAGCCCATTTGGATTCCCTCCAGCTGTGCTCCTCAGGGTGGACGACAAGGCAAGCCCACTCATGTACTGCTGCTATCACATGGCAGAAACAGCCTTCAGAGTCACTGTGTGTCAGATTCATCTCTGTGACTTTGTAATGAAGCCTTCTGAAAATCAAAGGGATGTCTGACTGTAGGAGCACAGATCATGGCATATTTCTGAATAAAACCAGAATAATCGTCACATTAGAGCATTTAAATTATTTATGTCTTCTTCATCAAGTTGGTTTGCCTGAGACACATTTTATCTGTTTCTCATTAAAAGGATAAATAAACTATAGTCATGACTGGATAACATTGCATGGGTGGGTCGTCTTGTAACTTCAACATCAAAATGTAGAACTGCTATAATCCAGACCTGGAACTGTTCACTGAACAAAAATAGGCCCTGACTTTTTTTTTTGTTTTTAAACCTTACTGTAAATCTTTTTTTTTTTTTTTTTTTTTTTTTTTTGTCCCCTAAAGTGCTGCTCAGGATTCCAGTAAGACTGGAAATCTTAATTAATTCATCAATCATAAATTATTTCCAGGGAACAGTTTCATGCTGTGAAATTTATTTTCAGGGAGCAGTTTCACAGCTATACCTCCTGTCAGAACTTTTGAAACCGGACATGTATCAACAAAAATTATATCATATGTTCCTCATTTGTTCTAAATAGTGTGCTTTATGACAAGATAGAAAAGAAAGACTTATTGGAGGAAGATTGCCAGATGCTGTCCAGAGATTAGAGGAGGCCTTTAGCTCTGAACTGGGGTGAGTCCCTGTTCCTTGCCAAACCAATAAAGTTCTGGCACTGTAATGAATGCTGCATGTGTATTTGAAGGTTTGAGAGGGAGACAATGAATAACAAAGTATTCTAATTGAATGGGGATAGAATTGGCTTTGAAATCCAATACCTGGGTTTTTTTTGCAAATTAAAGCACATTATATATTAAAAAGGTGTCTTTTATAATTTATGGAAACTGAGTTTTAGAAAGCTGTGTCCCATTTTTCCTCTTTGCTGCTGCTTCTGCAATAAACTAGGAACTCTGATTTCCCAGATAACAGCTAAATAGCAATCTGCTATAAGAAGTTCACATGAAAGATGAGGCTTGTTCCTGTGCTGACCAGGCTGCTATCTTCCACTAAATACAGAGACCTCTCAAGAGAAGAAAATAAATTTTCTACTCCCTATTCTTAGAGTAGGCACAAGAGAGAACAGGAGAAACTATCAACAGGAATACAAAAGGCTATACCAGCCTGGAGAAAGATGGCCTTTAAAGGAAAACCTCCAGAGGAATGAATTCTTTAGAATTTATACAAAGAGTCTTCCTGGGGGTTTCACAGTAAAATTACAATTTGACCACTGTGAAAGTCTCACCATTCTAGTGGAATTACTGGGTGAAAAGTGAAGCAAGTCCCTGAGAGCTGCTGGATATCAGGATATTGCTTGATATTAGCTGCCAGATATTAGCTTATCCAGCAGCATGATGAAGAAGTCTGGATACAAGATACCTATTCCTAATTAAAAAAAAAAAAAGAAAGAAGTATAAGAAATAACCATTTACTTTTATTGGGGTCTTCTTTTTTATTTTTTATTTGCTGATTTATTTTTACAGTCATGGGATCTCTAACATGGCTTCCAAAAAGTTTTGGGAGAAAGAAAGAGAAAAAAATATTCCCAGCTGTTAGCGAATTTAAGGCAATTAAAATGAGGGATTCAAACTAAACAAATCTAAGAGGTATGACAATAAAAAAATAGTTCAGTCTTAATGACAGTGGCATTATGAAAATCAGGAATGTGTTTTCAGATAAATATGTGAGTACATGCCTGAATGAGCCCAGAGAGGAGTGTGTACATTGACTGCACAGCAAACAGTAGAAAGAAAAGAAAAAGAGACCTTTAAAGTGAGAACCTGAACAAGTGCTGTTGTGGTTAAGAGCTGAGAGAACTGTGGGGTTAGTATTACAAGAAAGAAAAGGTGAACCAGTTAATTATAGAAATGCTTATTATAGTAAAAGGTACTTGGTGTAGCATCATGTGTAGTTTTGCAGCACTGAGGTTAGAAAAGAAAGTCACTGTGCAGGGCTATATTGGGGATATTTTTAAATGCTTATAGGAGTAAACTGATGGAATGGAAATATATGGTCAAACGTTTGTCATTTGTGGAGACTGATAATCAAAACTTTCTCTATGTGTATGATATGCAAAAATTCCAGTTTAATGAAAAGGGGTGGTTTGGATTTTTAGGTTGGTTTTAGTGTTTTGTTTGTTTGTTTTTTTTTCTCTAAAAGAGACTAACAGGTGTTAGAAACGTACAATAATGTTAAAAGAAAAACCTGTTGCCACTGGGGTCATACAACTGCAAATCCACTTGCTTACTCAGGCTGTGGTAATTACCATATGTAATGTTTTAATCTTATTGTTTATCTGTCAAGATAGATTAGAGCAAGAGAAAACTGTCTGGATGGTTTTGCTGTCCAGACATTGCTATCTTATATTGCAAATCAGATGCACAGAACATCTGTCAAGTTCTGTACCTGTAGATGTCAGGTGATTGCCTGTATTTTAACTTAATCATATGTGGCCTTACAGATTGTTTAGAAATAGATGAGTAGTGTATGTAAATCTTTGCAGTGCATGAAGTGACAAAAATATATGTATTTGTACTGTAATCTCCATGAAGGGTCATGATTAGAATTACATGATATACAAGAAATTAGCATCAAACTTCATCACATAAAGGCAGTTGTTTGTTAACTTTAAACTAACGCCTTTAGGTACCTGCTAAACTATCGAGCTACATGCTAAAACATCCTACCTTTACTGGATTCATCAGCTAGGTAGATTTCCAGACATTACAGGAGATCAGTCAAATTGTAGCCATGATGGAATCCCTGGAATCACTCCTAGTCATTTTAATTGTTATAATGACTTTGTAACTGCACAAATTGTTTTGGTGATAAAAATGAAATGCTTAGCAGAATGATTAACAGTGATTAAGGAGTAATGGACAGGGTTAAAAGTTAAAGGAGAATAAGAAGGAGACCCAGCTGCTGCTTTCTGGATGAAATATGGTCAGGATGCCCCATTAAGGTTCCCTAAACATTGATAACACCTGGATGCACTGGAGAGGGGAATGATGTGAAAGCAATATATCCTCCCTCTGCAAACATCCTGCAGGAAGGGGAACACGGTGACACTTTGACTGTGCCATATCTGTCCACACAGAAATATAGATGCCAAGGACAACTACCCAATTAAGCACTCATGACTAGAGTCAGACAAACTCCACCTAAAGAGACCTAAAGAAATAACATAAAAGGAAGTTGGAAATGGAGAAAAAAATTAGAGGAATCATAGAATCATAGAATCAACCAGGTGGGAAACGACCTCTGAGATTATTAAGCCCAACCCTTGATCCAACACCACCATGGTTACCAGACCATGGCACTCAGTGCCACATCCACTCTCATCTTAAAAACCTCCAGGGACGGTGAATCCACCACCTCCCTGGGCAGCCCATTCCAATGTCTGATTACTCTCCCTGTAAAAAATTTCTTCCTAATACCCAATCTAAACTTTCCCTGGCACAGCTTAAGACCGTGCCCTCTTGTCCTACTGCTGGTTGCCTGGGAGAAGAGACCAACCCCCACCTGGATACAGCCTCCTCTCAGGGAGATGTAGAGAGTGATGACTGTCCCTTGAGCCTGCTCTTCTCCAGGCTAAACAACCCCAGCTCTCTCAGCCTCAAGATTTCCAGCGAAACTGCTGGATCAGCTGACAGGCTGAACTTGTCTTCCCTCCCTGTAGGGATGCCTATTGGGTGAGAAACTTACGCTATGCATGCTGATTATTGCTTTAAGGACTAGAGCTTTTTTTTTCTCCACAATATATTAGTAGATTGTTTTGTATTAGAGTTTGTGCTTGTGTTTGCTTTACAGTATTATTAGATTGCTTTAAGTGTGTTTTTGCAGACAGACCCTATCACCGATGACCACAAACCTTATTAAACTGTTACAATTTGTATTGATAAGTGTTATTCCATGCTTTTTTTTCCTGGCAACGGAATAATATGTGGGAAGACCTGCTGAGGGGTCTCCCTTACTCTGTTACGTGGCAGTCCCCATAAAGGGCAAGTGAATTACCCTGGTCTTATGAATCTGTCTGGTGAAGAGTTCCCTACAGGATACTTGACAGACTAGACCAAACTTATGTGGTTTCATTTTCCCTGGGGCACTAACACACAAATAAATCTCTGTGGGTCGGGAAAATCTCCCCTCTCTAAGAACTAGGTGAATCGCCCCTCTTTTCATGTCACAATGGTAGACCCAAGCTCTGAATTACAGGCCATTCACAGGTCTGTAACCATCACTATGGGGCAGGACCAGGTAGGAAATAGCAGATGACTCCTAGGAGATCCTGTGCTCGGTCCTGTTCAGGAGCTTTTAGCTAGAAGGGTGTTTGCAATATACTTTCTATTCTTGGGAGTGACATATCTTACAGTTTGTAGACTACCAGAATTGAAAGTTTTGGTCCTCCTTAATAACACTGTGTATGCAATGTTAAAAATAGTACCTGCTATAGGATGGGGACAGGGAAGCAGGTTTTATGGGCTGTCCTTGCAGTGGTTTCTCCTGGAGTCATAGAGAACTAACCTGATCTGCCTTGCTTTTCAGAGCAGCAAGTTTGTGATGCACCAGGACAGATTTTGTAAAAATTTGCCTTCAGCTGAAGAAAGATTCTGGGGCCAAATTCCTGTGTACCAAAATGGAAAGGCAGTGCTGGTAGGAAACAACATCACAAAGCATATAGTCAGTGAAATGGAAACAAAACTCCAGTGTCCCAGACCTCAGAACAGTCCAGATATCATCAGTGAAAGGACAAGATTGGCTCAGAGTGATGTGCATCCCAGAAAGACAGGACAAAAACCCTACTGTAGCTTATTTCTGTGAATACAGAGGACTAACACAGTAACAGCCCGTACCAGAAGGCAATAGTCATGTGTCAGTGGCTTACAGACAGTATTAAATCTTTCAGAACATAAATAAACACCCCTGCAAAGCAGGGTGATTTTGAAAAGTCTGCTAGTGAAGCGTGAGGGATTCTGACATGTAAGTCTTCCCAGGAAACTTGTTCAAAAAACTATCTAGACAGTTCTCGTCATTATAAAGGTATGCAACACCTAAGATCAGTTTGTGGCAGCCACACAAGGAACCACAGACAGAGATGATAATTTTCTGATGCAGTCAACTGTTGTGTGACTCTTCACGTAACGCTTTTATTACCCAGAATTATTCACGCTATTGTTTGCAAGACTCCTGTGTTCCCAAATTATCTTCAGCAGTCCTAGCATTTCTGTGTAAGGGCCTGACCTGTACTACAGGGCAAATAGTCTTCTCAATTGTAACAACATTTTTTGGGAATTGTAACAACATTCTTAAATTAACAAATCCTTCTGAATAATATGTTCATACATTTTAAATCTCCTGTCTATATTTTTCTTTCCTTGCCTTAACTTACCATTTGTGGAGCTACAGTAATGTCAGCAGAGCTACAGCACTTATTATAGGATAAAGTGCAGAGTGCCTATAAGAAAAGACCAAATAGAATATGTGGCAGTTCAGGCAAAACAGCAGCATTTTCATCACTCCATACAGGGCTATAGTAAACTTACTTTCTTTTTCTGTGTTTGCAGGATGTAACCATAGAGTCACAACATACTTCTTGTGCTTTATAATTTGATGCCTAATTTTCCCAAAGCATTGAGCAGATAATTTAGAAATGTTCATCAAACACACATTTTAAGCAAACAGAGCATCAAGCTGGATTTCTATCTTTGCTTAAATATATGAGTTGAAAGAGCCAAAGGTGAAACAGGGCTGCTTCTGACTTCCTTCTGTGCCTGGAGCAATCTTACACTAGAAGGATAAGCAGTTTATTTGATGATTCAATTTAAAGCCTTTTCTGAGTGAAGTGTTAGTATCCTTCTGTGATAAGAGAGTTTGTTGAAGAAAATTTTATTGAAAGGCTCTTTTGTTCTGCCTTTACTATTTTTAAAATCTGTCCATTTACTTCATGCACAGCCTGAGTTCTTTAACTGGAGATGAATCTAAGGTTCTGGTTTTTGAGTCTTTTTAAAGTATGATATGTTGGGCTTGTCCTTTTTACAGAAAAAACGATGAGTCAAGATAGCCAGTTCCAAAAGTGGATTTAGTCTCAAGGTCTGAATTCTATGACTTATCAAAAAACTTAGTGTTTTTGCCTTGGGTTTTAATAGTCTAATGTTTTTACTTCATTAATATTTGAGTATTTTTTTTTTAGTGCCCTCACAATGTAATTTTTCCGTGTACATTCTGTCATTCTTTATATCCTGGTTTTTCATATGAAGACTTTCTTTCTACTCCCAATATCTTCTACTTTATGAAACTTATGTTTAATCTATTTAGACTTACTTCAGGCCTTACGTAAGTGTATGTATCTCTCAGAAACTTGAAGGCTCTTGTTTCTGTTTATGGAAACCTGAATTTGACCCACTGCTTACTTTGTGAACAAGAAATAAATAATAACAAGGAGCTTAGGTTATTAGTCATGAAACATGTCATTAGTTATACAAAATTCATTGGACCCATTTCTTTGCTGATATTACATAAATACATCAAAGCCTTCACACCCGTTAATTGCTTAGCAATGTACTCTTTTTGTGTTGTTTTTTTTAGAAGACTCCCAGTTGCTTGGAGTTTTTGCTGGATGAATGCTATTGAACCTCAGATCCTTAGATTGACAGTCTGATTGTTGTCTCCAGTTTCATGGGTCTCCTGTTAATCGGAACTGTGAATTCAAACGCCAGGTATGGATGGGAACATAAAAAAGGTGAAAATAGTTAACTTTGAATGGTAGGAGAGATATGTTCACAGTATGCTCAGAAAATGCTCTGTGCATTCTCAGTGGGCACTTACAAGTCAAATTTTTTGATTCCTTCATTTTTGCTGATAATTTATGCTCTTAAATGAATGTATCTGCTCTCCCCTGGTTCATTTAGATATTTTTGATACTTTCAAAGCTTTTTAGCACACTCCTTTTAAATATCATCCCCTGACTGTTTCCCCACACTTTTATGTCTTTCACAGGAGTAATCAGAGTTGGCTGAAGCTCCTAGCACACAGTGGCCATTCCCACCAAGTTAAGGAAATTGATTAACTAAAATATCAGTCTTTAAATGTTACTCTTCTTTAAAACACAAGCTGCCTAACTTAAGCACTTGACTGATACTTCTTAGTCAAAGTAATACAAAGGAACTTCTAAAAATTACTGAAAGAAATTCTACCCGATTTTTAAGATGCAGGGAGCAGGTTACCTAGTAAACACTGGAAAAAAAAGATCCTAGAGCATTTTTTTACTAGAAAAAAAGCTCACTAATTTTAAATCCTGAAAATTCCACAGCTAATAAACTTTGGAAAAATATGTATTCTGTGTAATGTTCAGTCTCATATAATGAAGGATATTTTTCTGTTTATACATCCTACTTGAGTCTATGAGTGGATATTAAGATATGATGCTGAGATTATTATTGAATAAACAGCTTAAACAGGTTTTATAAGCATTTTTGTAACTCTTAAGAGTATTCTTATATATAATGCTCACTTATACACTTATTTAATTATCTGTATAGTTTTGTAATTGTTTTATATTTTATGAACAAATATTTTATGTATGTTAGAAAGAAAGAGGTTAACAGAAAGAGAGAATTGTATGAGCAAAGGAGAAGACATCAGATTTGTGAGAAATCATACATCACAGTGTATAAAAATATGCAACTCCTTTCAAAACATAATCTGGGATGATACAGAAAATAGTTTCATCTATTAAGACATCAGGTCAGTGTTCTGAAAAGTCACACTACTTTTTTTTTTTTTTTCTGAAAACCTGACATAGAGCAGAAATTTAGTTCTTATGCTTTCCTAATTTACTAAGTATTTTCTCAAGTAATAAAAACCACAAGGCATTTGTCATGCCATTTTTGCTGTCAGAGTCCCATTAGTGGTACAATAGCAGATAAAATAGAATGACAGGACTGAAAGTCACCAAAGACTTGAGAGATTGTAGCCACTGATGACATGAAAGCACATTGATATCCAAGAGGAGAGAGGCAGATGATTAATGAAAGGTTAGAATGGCTTGGCTTGCTATGACCTAGATTGTTTCCTAAATAGTTCTGAGAAAAACTATAATTTTTTCCCCAGTGTTAATAAAAAGAAGGGAAAAAATGCCTGTGGCCTTAAAGAACAATCTGAAGAGTGCCCTTATCACCTGCTGGGTACCTTGGGATGCTTGGTCATCAGACTGAGGGGGAAAAAATCCTTTTGATGATTCTGCAGCAAACAGTTAGTTCACTTTAATTGTTAGTTTTCATGGTGCTGTCTTTGCATATTATTAGGCTTTTAGCAAATACAATAATAGTCCATGTTACAAAGAGAACAGCAGTTACCAAAAGTTGTACAATAATTCACTTGAATATAGTATAAATAAGGTACAGAGAAGTGGTAGGAAACAAGAATACTAACTAATGTTATGGACCCTGACTTCGGTAAAAGACACATGTAAATATTTAAGTGTTGTCCAGACTTACCTAAACATGACAGGCAGGAGTTATATTCATGTCAGGGGTACAGGAGTGTGGTTTATTTGTATGCCTCAAAAATCCAATTGAGTAGAATGCTGTGAATGGGAATGTAAGCACGCAACTTTGTTAGGCCTGATGAACTTGAAAGTGAGAGGATGTTTTTTGATGCTGTTGTCAGTACAAAAAAAAAGTCACAGGGATAACTTTGAAGCAAATAAGCACTTCTGGTGTTGAAGTTTCTCAGTGTCAGCTTCAGTGGGAGGTATGGGGCTTCTTCTCCATATCCAGAAAATTGCTAAAAGTCAGTTAGTAAATAGAGTGGATGAAACAACACAGAAGTATTATACTAGTCTATTTCAGGTAAACGGAGACAAACTGAGCCTAGGAATGTCTTTGGTACATCTCGTGAGGGTTGTTAAGTGAAGAAAATGGAACTGGAAAAGGAACCCAGGAACCAGGATGAATCAAACTGGAAAAAAAAGAAGGAAGTTGGTGTGCCAAGGGTATGAGAAGTCAAACTGGATAAGAGCAGCTTCTGTGCCCTCCCTGGTGCCGAGAACAGGTCCCTTGTCTGGCATCAAGTAGCTTCAAAAGATACTGGCATGGTCCCAGATGTAGCTGTTGACACAAAAGATAATTCACCATTGATGATCTCACTAACTCAACTGGCAGAAAGTTAAAATAACCTTGTTCATGAACCACTTTGAGGGTTGCATTTCACAGGACAGAACACTTGTTCCTTCTACTTGTTTTGGATTTTTCACTGGAAAAAAGTACCTTCACTAAAAGAGTATCATTGCAAACTAGAGGGTGCACATAGTCTTTTCCTGGCTTCTTCATATATAGGCTCTGCAACAGACTTACTTAAGGCCACTTGAATCTGGCTGTAAATAAGGGTCGTAGCTGAGTCTAGTATCATTTGCTGTTGAAGCTAGGAAGGATTATCTGAGGCTACAGGGTGCAAGGAGAAAACATAATTCTGGGTTTAATGTTGCAGATTATGTCTCTGCCTCTACTGTGTGATGCCACTTTGTTGAACTACTTACCAGGTGTGCTGTGTTTCTTTTTTAGGGACCTAGACTGACATGGAGAGTTCAGCTTCTTAAAAGTCTCTAATAGTTACTTCAGCAGCAGCTGAAGTCAGTGATGGGTTTTTTTTAAGCGTTAAGAAAGTAGTATAATATTAACTATCCTCAAAAATCAGTTTGCTGGTATTTCAGATTGGCTCCTAAGACTGATGAAAACTTTTGATCCTATTTTTTTCTGTACACCAGTGCCTCATCTGTAAAATGAGGATAACATCAATCTTCAGAGAGGCTTATGAATATATGCTGATGTGAATAATAATTCAGAATTATTCATATTTCATTTTCATGAACATGACAAAAAAAAAACATTCTGAGGAAATTAACGATTTAATCCTCCTAGTGGGGTTTGGGATGTCTTTTTTACTTAAAAAAGTGGTTTATTGAAATGTACCAGTATCATGTAAATTAAATTGGTTTTAAAGTTTACCTTGAATACAAAATAAGAGGATTACATTTCCTTTGAAAGTAAGTCAGCTGTAAATACAGATTTTATACAAAGCTGGTCAGACACAGAGCTCCTTGTCTAGATGAACATTAGTTCGACGGACTGGATATTGTTTGATGGAGATGCCAGGAAAAGCAGGACAGAACCTAACAGCAATGGAATTAATGCTACTGTTGCTTGAAAAACACAAGAAAAGAAAATGCTTCTTGTTTGACTCCTGCTGAGTTCAGCAAAATATGACTTCATGACTGTCCATTCTTTATAAATGAAAGGGATTGCATTAACAAAATGACTGGTTCCACCACAAGTCTCCACTTTTAAAAGGAACACACACAAAATCTTGAATGTTGACTGGTCTCACAAATCACCCTATTAACCCTGGTTTAATATAAAACAATGTAAACTCTACAGGAGACAGACATTTCCAGAACAATAGAAGCCCCAACTACGAAAGGTCCCAAGCCTATTCCATCTCCATGCAAGATAGCATGTGTCATCTCAGTAATATGTTTAACTGTGATTAAAGTCAAGACAACCTTGGCATAAGTTTAAAGTTGTTGAACATATGGTTGTTTACTGGCTCAGATTGTCTACTTACAGCTAGATAAAGGCTGGACAACACGCAGAGATAGAGATCTTGTTTTGTAATTCTAGATCTAGACAAAAGTACCAAAAATTACCAAGAGTAATTAGGACAACACTGAAGAGTCTGAAGAGGAAGAAATAAATTTTGGTTCTTTTATAAGGAATCATGTCCTAGATATAAACTTTCACAAGGAATAATGTATTTTGCAAGGTGGGTTCAGTGAAAAGAAATAATTCTTTGTTTAAAGACAAAGAAAGAAGTCAGATAAAGTGAGCTAGTAAAGTGACCATCCATTGAAGTTACATTTAGATTATAAGGCAAAATTTAATGGTCCCATCACATGAAATTTGAATCTAAGGGAACCAAGAAAAAAAAACAAACCTGAGTTTACATTAATATAACTTACATCATAGTATCAGAAGAAGACACAAGTTCTGTCAGCTCAGTTTCTCCTTTAAGTTTATTCGACTTTTTAAATGATTGTAATTAAAATAAAAGCAAGAACTTCCTTTGTTTCACATAAGAACTGGCCAACACTCCAGTCCTGTAAAACATCTGCCACAATGAATCTAAAATCTGTATTATAAATCTGTAAGCCAGCAATCACATTAGGCTCCTATTGTAATACATTTGTAATCATGATAGCCACTTTGAAATGACACTAAATGCTGGAGCATAATAAGTCTATGAATATTAGGACAAGATGAAATAATTTATGCTCAAAGAAGCCAAATATGGGAAGTGTAAATTTTTGAGTGATCGAATATCTACATCCATGGCAATCTATGGAAATTTTTGTAGTATACAATGGAATTGAAAATATCAGCCCACAACAAGATACTTTTAAGGACAAAATAATTCTCTGAACAGTCAATCATTAATCAGACTCTTTAATGAAGTTAGGCTTTCATGGGAGCAGTCATGCTAAAGGAAAGGCTCAAAAAACCTACTTGGTGCATAATGAAAAAGACAGATTGAGCCTCCATAATCACCTATGAAAAACCCTGAAGCGTGAACAATAACTAAAATTACGTGAAAAAAAAATCAACTACCGAAAAGATTTTGTCAATCTGTCAGTGCACGCAACTTTCAGTCCTGCTCCTTGTTATGGAGATTTACGAGGATATCCTTCAAGTCATCTTAATTTAGCGATTTCCTTTATCACAGGCTCTCTGTGGAATTAATGATTTTCTTGTGTATTTTCTTGTGTATTTTCAGGCTTCCTGTGTGTGAGAATGCCAACAAGGATTATTAATGCTAGTGAAATGAGGTTACTCTTGAACACTTGAAATCCTCATTCCCAGGGGAGACTTTTGTATTATATTTACACAGTCATATATTAACAAAATAAAAATGCAGACACTGGACCCTGAAAATTTTTCTCCTTCTGTAGCTGGTACAGGAAATTGTTCCAGTCTGGGGCTTGCTCAGATGTCAGTTTGGCGCCTGATGACCATGCTTAAGCCTGCTGTAATATATGTTATTTTGAAACATCCATTCCAAGGATGTGCCAAGAATACTGAAGCATCCCTTATCCTATACATCTTCTCTAAGTGTGGATTTGACAGGAAGGATTGCTGAGTGGTTACTTTTAGGAAAGCATTGTTGTAACAAAACATTTATTCTTACCTGATTTAGTTTAAGAGCAAAGCATCCTAAAGGCAAGAATTTGCTTAAAAGTCTTGTAAATAAGTAACATTAGAAGTTTAATTACATACAAATTCAATGGACCAAGATGGAATTAAAGCTTACCTGGTCTTTCTTGCTTCATATCAAATCTTGACTACTTTTATATTTTTCTAATAATTCTGTGAAAGATGAACTAGCGGGGAAAAAATTCTCTGCTGTTAGCCAAACAACTTTTTTCATTCTAATTTTTGATTTGATGATGAAGTTATGGATTACCTTCAATAACCTACCTTCAAAGCCTGAGTATTGAAAGATTCTCTCTTTCCAGGTCATGTCTGACTAAAGGCTGCTCTTTTGCCAGCCTCCATAGGCACCATGGGAGAAACTTTTCTTTGCGGATTTACAAGCATTTGTGAATAAAAATTCTTATTTCCCGTGCTCTTTTGATCAGGCTGTCATGTTCATAAATACTGACTGTATCAAGATTACCTTAATAAGCTTTCTGTCATGACAAGTTGCCTTGGAAGGCTTCTGTAACTGGAGGAACTATCCACATATTATCATTTCCTCTACAGAGCAAGCAACAGTATCAGAGTAAGGGTAGCAGAGGTTCCCATATTTGTAAGAGCATTCTCTTTCTCTAATTTCTGTCTAATTGGCATTACAAGACTGTTTGACAAGCACTAATTACAGTTAAATTTGGCATTAATGATCCCATATCGTTAGTGCGGTAGGAGAGGTAAAAGGATTTCACGTCCAGCCTATCTCTAAGGAAAAAGCCATTGCCAGAGGTGAGGCACAACACAAGAGTCTCTCTCTTCTGAGCTCAGCTCACGCTTCCAAAGAAACTCTCTTTTGACCTATGGTAACCCACACTTACCCCCTCCTAGCCAGCAGTTCACTCTCACTTCACTCTCACTCTCCATGGGCTGTCCAGCTCTTCTGCTCCCCCAGCCAAGGGTGGTGCCTCTATGGGCTGGATCAGGGAGCTGAGCCAGGTAAAAATAAAGAGATTCTTTGGACTCTGTGTGTGTGTGTGTTTGGGTTAGCTTCCAGATACACCAGTTCCTCTATCCAACCGAAAACAACTGACCTCTGGCAAAAAGGAGGCAGGAGGGCCAGGTGAGGGGATGCCTCTCTCAGGGACAGCTCAGTTTTAGGTTGTTTTAAGCTGGCCACAAAATCCTACCCATATCTTTGGAGAAAGGGAGCCTACACAGAGCATATGGTTTAATAAATGACAGCCTAACCAGCACACAGCCAGTACAGATTAATCCAAGAAAAGACTTGCCAGCTGCTTTCAGTGAGGTCAAGCAAGTGGCATGTTTGTTTATTGCACCACTAAACATTCATTTTTAAACTGCCAATCAGCAAATGTATAGCTATTGTATATCTAGAAAGCCCCGTTTTCTCTTCTTTCCCAAAAGAAAAAGGTTGGTTAGAAACATCACAACGTGTACTTTTCACTGATGGAAGATTTCAGTAGATACTGTTTACTTGGTTGTGTGTGTAGAGGCCCACTATGCATAAATCAGTCCAGAGAAACAGAGGATTGTTTTACTACACAATGAAGATTTCCAAAAAGGTCTTAATTCCTTGTTCAGGAAATGGCACCATTGTTTACTTGAAACAGACACGTTACGTGGCCTGGAGGAATTTTGTTTAAGGAGACAGACTTGCTGTCATTGTGAATAAGTGTGTTGCATTGTTCTCGACAATGACAATTAGGAATGTATTTGAAGGTAATTAGCAAAAATGGCAAAACGCTACTCCAAAGCTTGACAAATTTTCCAAACGAGGAAAACTAAAATAAGCCCAGCTCTTGGGACAATTTTCAGATTACTCAAAAATATTGCTTAATATCAACAAAAAATCAGTATGAAGAATCTCTGTCATTTCCATGGTATTAACTGCAATGCATTTCATATACAAATTAGCAGACCTGACAAATGCTATATCAACATCTTAGATCTCTCAAATTTTTTTATCCTGAGGTCAGATTAGCAAGATGTTAGTGAGCAGAAAGACTACTCTCTGTCCTTTTTCGTGTGAACCCTCCTGTCGAATCCTCTCAGTTGCTTTTTCTCAACAACAGTACCTATAGCCCTTCCACCTACCAGCCTCCCCTCACATCCTGAAGACCTCTATAGACACTCCTCACCTTCCTTCTTCCCATTTGCTTCCCTGAAATGCATCAGTCCATGGGCTGCTGAGCTTCCCATCAAACCTTCATGCCTTTCCCCATTCTTAGTCCTGTTCTCTTACCTACTCAGGGACACATTATACCACAGACGCAAAATTCAGTTCTGCCACTCCAAGGATAATTTCTTTTCAAATTTACCTCTAATTCTCTGTAAACTGTTGAAAGGGCAAATATAAGGCAATTTAAGAGGAGAAAGATAAAACTGAAAAATTTTACGATTATACTACAATACCCGATACATAACACTCAAAACCTTTGTCTTGAAAGAGATCATGTTCTCATGCTTCAATCCCCTGTGGAGCAGAACTGACCTGTTCTACCACAGCACATGACAACACATTGTCATATGGTAGCTCAGAATCTCTGCTGTACACAGATTTTGCTGTTTGCAAGATGAATGAGTGAGAGGCTTGTCAGACACCCAGTTGTGGTTCCAGAGTCCCCAGCTAAATCAGTGTTTGTCTGGACAGCTCTAAACAATAGCAGCTGCTAATAGTCCCCCTTGGGATCATTTTCTAATTGCAGATTACCAGATGCAGCAGGGCATCCTTTCCTTCTTCTGGGATAATTCTTGTGCTGGGATGGAGGGGAGAAGATTTATGACCCAAATATACAAGCCTCAGCTGAGAATTGCCAGCGTGGTAGAGACAACTCATCTGTTGGTGAATGCTCAAGAGCTTTCTGGTGCTTTTGTGCTCTTTCTTGCAGGGAATCTACCTTTAGCCCTATTAATATCAGCTTGTTAATTCATCGGTGCAGGTATTATACACTAGAAAGGGTTCACGGATGTTTATTCTGATGCTTCATATAGTTGTTTATGTTTTCCAGGACTGTGCTGTTCATGTGTCTGTTGTCCTTTGTACTGAATTCACTTGTCTGGTCCATCTCAGTTGATAAAACCTTTATCTCATGTTTTTCCCACAGAGAAATCTGACTGTCAGATCCGTGGTGTTACATCGATGTAAAGAACAGGAAGCTGTTGTCTGTATACCTGGGACATCATTTAAGATGAGAAAGTTTTAATAGCAGTAGTGATCTTTAAAAACTTAATCCTTTTTAGTGATCTCTTTGTATTTCTTGCCAAAAATATTCTGATGCTTCAGTTATAATGTGGTGCATCCATTTGTTTTTTACTAATCTTCAGAAAGTGCAGGAATCCTGTATGAACGATGACAAAAAACTTAAGTAAGGTTTCAAATTCCAAGACCGGCTCTGTAAATGGCTCTCCAAAGTCACAAAAGCTTCCACAAGATCCTTATACTGCTGATACTTATCTCAAATGTGCGTCTGAGAAGTGTCAGTCTTACGGTGCTACCTAACCATTGCGTGAAGAATTGTTCTTACCTGTTGCTTGCGGTAGGAATTTCTGTACCTGTCACTAGAGGGCAACGCAGCTACTCACATCGGCACACCACTCGGCTGAGTTCCCAAGCAGCTCTATGCTGAGATCCGCTGGTGCGAAATCCACTTAAAAATTTTCAATTTTTTCTCTACAAACCCCATGCTCGGGTGGTAACTTTGATAGTTAATTGTTGAATACTTTTGAATGGACAATCCAGAACGACAATGAGAGAAGACTAATGCTACTTACAGCAAGAGACCTCGACTTCTCTGTTTATGCCGCTTCCTCATAGGGGTCATTGCCCATTGCAGTGCTGAGAACAACTGCGATCACTTTCAGACACGTAGTCTCTGATTTTGAACTTCTGATGCTAATGGAAGATTTATCACTGACTTCGTTTCATGTAGGATTTGGTCTCTGGTACTGACTTTTATGCAGAAATTCATATACCAGAATATTACTAGCCCAGGTTTGCTTAAAGTAGCCTTCCGAAAAGTGATTCAGATGCAACAGGTATCTGAGTTCATGCAGGTTGGAGGGGAAAAAAAAAAAGAAAAGGAGAAAGAAAATTTTGATTCAGTCACATGTAACTAAAATATTGCCAAACAGGTGGACTTGCCTTAACTTGCAAGCACCTGGAATGGAAACAATCTATAATTTTGAACACTCCTAAATGCAATAATACTCTCATTTAACTATGACTATGCTGGCTACATTAAAGGGTGATGCAATTTCCAAATGAGATAACGCTGTATGATTATCTAGTATCAAAGGTGATTTAGTAATTTCACTGAGGTTAAGATTTTACACCCCGTGTGATTTTTACTGTGTTGCCAACACCCTACTCTGCCTTGGAGTCAGAGTTCTCTGATTTCATATGATTATCTCGGAAAAGTTTCCAAGTATGTTTATGCTGGATTACCACCTGAATATATTTTCTTCCTTGCTTACTCAAGTGGTGTCTCTAGGTCATCTTTCAAGGAGCATATAAATATGTATATTCAGGCTGAACAAATTCAAACATGAAGTTCACATATTGACTCCTTCCTCCTGCTTCTTTGCAGTGTAACCCCACAATTTCTCTCCCGTTCCACATAGCAGGTAACTCTAATCAAAATCAACTATCAACAGTTTGTTTTTTTTTAATAAAGAAGGTAAAAGACGTCCATATTTAGGTCTTTCAAGAATTTTCTTCAGTAATAAGAGAGAGAAGGTCTTGTCAAGTTATTGGAGTTAAAACGTGGTGAAGTCAGTGTATAGGAGAAAGGCTCTGGATTTGTTCCCCTCCCCCAGAATACCAAGCTAAGAAGGAACATTATCCAACAAAAATGTAACATTATATATCTCTTTTAGCCAAGCAGTCTTGTACTTTGCATACATCCCATGTAATATATGATATGGAAGTCCCTCCCATGAACTAAGAAAGGCCTGGATATGAATATCTTCTGTTTTCAGATATATATGTTTCTGGTGCGTTGGGATACCACAGATACTTGTACTAAAATATAGTTTCAAGATTTTTTTCTTAAAGTTTTGAAGTAGACAAAATGGTACTTTTTAATTTAATGGTAACTTTTTGTTTAAGAAGAACTTTTATTAATACAGTGTCTTCTATTTGGAATGCAAGACTTGTTATTTGGGATTGGCTCATACCTTCACTTCCTTCAATATCCTTTTCTGACATTGACCAGTATAGTAAACTTCAGAAGAAGGCAGATGAAATCCCACTGCTGGATATAATTTTTTTTCTCATAAAAATGATACAGCATTTACAACAGTTACATTCTAACACTCAGCTATATTCACATTCATATTTTGAAATAAATGTAGACGCTATTCTAGTTTTTGTTGCTGGAGGCCAGTTTCACTTTCTTTCTCTTAGCCCTTTTCAATCTTAAAGAAAATAAAAGGTGTTGAAAAAGTCTTTGTGGTGAATCCCAAGACTGAGATATCCCCAAGGGAATGTGGTTATTGCAGAACGAAGAAAGGCATTTAATTCTGTAGATAGAATCCAGTCCTTTCAGTAAGTGAATACAGCCCTATTAAAAACTCATCTTAAAACAAAACAACAGCAAAAACCGCTAGTCAGAGATTTTGTTGGATTTGCAGGTAAATTCTCTCCCGAGTCCCTCTGCATGCAGAAGGTTTTGTCTGCTGCCGTCTGATCACACCGCAGGACCACACAGAAGCTGAGGAGATTTATTTTAACAACCCTTCTTCTGAATCAAAACACGACCCAAAATCAAAACGTGAACTTTTGCGCCCCCGGACGGTTTTGGGTTTGGTTTATTGTTCTTTTTTTTTTTTTTTTTTTTTTTTTTTTTTTTTTTTTTTTTTTTTTTTTTTAATCCCTCTGGTAAAAAAAACAGAGAAAAACCCATCAGGAACCGATCAAGAGAGGACAGCGGTGAGGGCTGCTTCGCCCGCCTCGGCCCGGGACAGGAGTCGCGTCCCACTCAGGTGAGCGCTTTTGGCGGAGTGGGGAGGAGGGAGGGGACAAGGAGGGGGTTGTCTCCCCTTTCCCCGGCCCTGGGGCGGGCCGGGGGGACCTGAGTGGATGGGGCCCGCGTCAGTCAGGGGCAGGGCGAGGCCGGCGGCGGGGGATGGCGGCCCCCGCCCGGTGCGGGGCTGCAGTTGCGGAGGAGCGGCGGCACCATGCGGGCGGCCGCCGGGGTACGAGCGGGCAGGCACCTGCTCGTCTGAGGGCAGGCGGGAGGGCTCCCTCCGCGGGCTTGTCGCTGTCTCGGCTCTGCTGCCGCTGCGACAGTCCCGCGGAGGAAGGCTCATCCAGCTCTCTTCGATTCATGCCTTTCTTTCTAGGACGTGGTGTGCATCCTGTGCTTGGTTTCTGTGGCGGCCACGCTGGATTTCAAGTACCACCACGCCGAGGAGCTGGAGAAGTACCTGAAGGGGGTTCACGCCGAGTACCCCTCCCTCACCCACTTACACAGCATCGGGCGATCGGTGGAAGGTAAGGGGAGGGAATGGGGATGGGAGAGAAGGCTTTTTGTTTTAATTAAGTTGGGACAAGGGAGGGTAAAGGTGGCTGCGATAGCGTTTCGTGGGCGCTTGCTGGCGGCGGGACTGCTCTAACAAATCTCTGTGAAGTTACCTCTTCCTCTTGCTTAAGCGTGAATAACACACTCTGGCTGCAGAGTCATACGTGTCATCGCAGTAGTTCTCCCAACACCTATATGTCTTTGAGAATTGGAAACCTCCTAAGTGGCAATTTCAGAAAGAGGGCTGTCTTTAAGGAGCCAAAAATGTGTAGGACCCATTTACCAAGTGCCTGTTCTACGTGGAACTGCAATAACGCTGTGTTTTCTAACTTGTGGTTTTGTTAAAAATACTTTCTTTTTTTATCTGTTTGTTCGTTTTTTAACTTTATCCATTATTCCAATAAATCTGGACTGACTAGGAAAAGGATTTCAAATTTCATACTGATACAAAGTTCTGTGCTGTAGATGAAGAATGGGATTTCAGTCTCAAACCTCTACAGGAAAATATACTGAAATCAATAATCACCTTTCTGGCCTTATATAAATATTTGACTTTATCTCTCTATGATTGGTACTTTCTTACCATAAATTTATTGGGGGAGGGGAAGGATTTACTGTTTTTTAAAAGATGTTAGAAAGATTAGTGTTTCATTAGCAAATAAAAAATACTTTAGTAGATTCCAGTTCAGGAAACCAAATTGCTTTGATAAGAGGTATAAAACTATATAGAGAACTTATTCTTTAGAAACATCATCTGTTTCTCTAATCCCATTTCATACCACTGGAAGGAGACACTTGTAGCTTCTCTTATCAAATCTGGTTTTGAGTTTAAAAAAAAAAATCTGTATTCTTGGTAGATAATCATGATGAATGCTAGTACTTCCTTTTCATGCTTCCGTGTTTGTTTTACCATGTATATCAAAGTAGACAAGCAATGTAAAGTTATTTAAACTGTGTTGTTCTTCATTTCATCAAAGGCAAAATTGGATTGGATTGTTATTCATGCACATAGAGAAGGCTAGTTCCTGTAAGCACAGTTCCCTCCAGTACGAACTACCAATTATCCACATCCTCATTTTCCTACCTTAAGGGAACTTAGCTAACATTCTGATGATAGGACTAGATCTTGACTTTTTTGCCAGGAACTGTGCTGGCATATCTTCATGCAGGGAGGGAAAAAACCTTTCATCCAACCTGGGAGACTGAAACTCTGGCTTTTACATATCTAGATACATGAAAGTTGATAACATGAAGTGTTCAGCTTGTCTTTGTTCCATCAGGATGGAAACTGGAAATTCATAATCTCTTGCTTTTGATTGAGCAATGCACTGAAACATCATTCAGATTTTGATATATTGCCTTCTGCTTTGCCAGACTCTGTGAGAGGAGAATTGTGTGGGCTTTCCTTGTTCTGCCAACTACATGTCATGATTCATTAAAAAAGTGATCACTTATGCTTTTTGCATGTCCTTTGCGCCTGCAGTGTTTTTCTGAATGGAATAGGTGAGCAGTGGAAACTTTTTCAGGGCCATGTAAAGCAGAATGGTGGTGAAAAATGTTCAGTGCTTCTTTATTCTTTTATCTCCTTCTAATTGTTAAGAGATTTCTATCTGTGTTAAGAAATGTTCCTTCAGAGTCCCCTGGAATATGGTAGAGGATGGTACTGAATTAGGGTCTAATTTTCCTTCTTTTTTTTTTTTTTTTTTTGTACTAAAAGAAATAAAGTTTTATGACAACAGTTGTTATTTAATTTTGGTGAAAATGAAGTTTCTATTTTGGTCAATGTGCTAAAGTTCTATTCCTCTTTTCTCAGTTAAGCTGATGCAAACAAGACTGTATGTGCATGCACTTACTTTACTAGTGTTGTCTCTCTGCCAATTAGCATTAAGCCATGAGAGCAAAATGTACTTATTTAAATTAATTTCCGGTGCTCATTATCAAGAGCGTAAAACTGAGATCAATGCAATGTAGTAAATTGACATTCCTGATATGGAAATTCATGATGATGAATACAAAATCCCATGGATCAAAGTAGTGTCTATAAAGCCAACAGACATAATTTTACTGCTATCATATATGGCTACTGTTCCCATATTATTAATCTAGGGTTTACTACAATTTTATGTAATAATCTAGTATTTTATTCTGCCATCTAGACTTGGATTATGAAGAGTGTTTTACTATGATTGGTGTGTGTAGACACAGAGCTCTGGGAGGATATAGAGTCTTCTTGCAGAAGCCCATAGTTTAGTTCTGGGACCCATCTAGTCTGAGTTCCTGTTCAAAGCAAGGCCAGTTTAAAAATTAGATTATGATGCTCAGGACACTCTCCACTCAAGTTCTGAATATCTGCAAAGGCAGAGATTCTAAAGAGTCTCTGAGTACATGATCCAGTGCTCAACTACCTTTGTTGTGCAGATGTTTTCCTTCTTCTGATTAGAATTTCCCCTGCTGTGAGTCATGTTAGCTGTTCTTTTGCTGTGTGCCTCTAAAGGTTTGGCTCTGTCTCTATAATGTCCCTTTATTTGTTGGAAGACTGTAGTTGTATCCAGGCTAAGCAAACTGACCTGCTGCAGCCTCTCCTTAGATGCAGTGTGATCATCTCAGTGGCATTCTGCTAGACTTCCTTCGATGTGGTGTTGTCTCTCTTGTGTCCAGCAACTCATAGCAGGGCATGGTACTCTAGATGTAGCTTTACTAATGCTGAGTGGAGGGGAATAGTAATTTCTCTCAAGATACTTAAGTTCTTGCTGATGCACCCACCCCAACACACAGTTGTTTGGTTTTTTTTGCTGCGAGAATACATTAATGACTCACATTTATCTTGTCCACCTGGACATCGCTCCTACATCCTGCAGCCTGTAGGCTGCACAGCTGCAACCTAGCCAGTCTGCAGCCTGTACAAGCATGGGGTTATTTTCTTGGGTTCATGATCCAAATAGGAAGTTCTTTCATTCTAGGTGCAGGTTTTTGCATTTGCCTTTGTCAGACTTAATGAGCTTTCTTTTGAGGGATTCCTTCAACTTACCTTCTGAATGGTAGCCCTGGCCCTCTTGAAAATATTAAACAGTATCAGCTTCAAATTGACCGTTGAGGAATGTTGCCAATGATTTGCTGTCTCTTGAACCATGAGCTGCTCAGTTCAGCCAGCTTGTGACCTTACTGTAGTCTACTCCTTTATTCCATATGTTCCTGTCTTGTTTACAAAGGTACTGGGAGGGTGACTAGGCACTGGAACAGGCTGCTCAGGGTATTCCTGAGGTCTCTATCCTTGGACATATTCAGAAGCTGTCTGGACACTGTCCTGGGCAGTCCTGGGTGTAGCGTAAGCAGAGGGGTTGGACCAGGTGACCTCTGGAGGTCCAGTCCAACTGATTCTGTGATTCTGTTGAAAGCCTTGCTAAGGTCAAGACTAAAGAGATAGGGTGCTTTCCTCTTTCCCACTAAGCCAGTCATTTCTGCATAAAACCTAAGCAGTCAAGTAAGATTTGTCGCTGATAAATTGAAGGTAAAATTTACAAAGTGGTTTTATTTGATGTATGTAGACTATAATAGCAACGTACACAGCAAAATCTGTACCGAGATCCTCAATGGAAAACAAACTGAAAGAAGCCCAATCTGTTTTGTGATGGTTTACATCACCATATAGAAATTCCCCTCTGCCTGATTACTGGGAGCATCTCTGCCAAATTACTGGGAGGAATGTGTTTGAGACTGGCAATGGCCTGTTCAGTCTCCAGGTTTGTACATTTGGAAGCTATGATATTTAATTATGCATCTTATGTGCTAAGCTATTATCCTTAAACAAGGGGGAAAAGGAGCTTAAAAAGATGTAGCCCATTGGCTGACAAAACTGAGTGTTATGTTTTTGATCTAATTGAGTGAACATCCTCAAATCCCTCAAGATTTGTAGGTGATTTACATGTTTGTGAGAGACCTGATATGGTCTTAGTGGCTGGTAGGCAGAGATGTGTGATGGCCCAGAAAATATCTTAATTCTTTTATATTGTTTCGGGTGTGTTGTTGAATAAACTCATAAAAGATTTTTGGCAGGAGTTCTGTTTTCTAATATGTCCAATCTCAGAATGGTGTGTGCTCTGTATAATAATAGAGGAAGCTGCAGAGCTGCATCACTCTGGAGAATGTGACCTGGTGTAATCATATGAACCTGTCCTGCCTAATGCCACTCCAGCAAAAAACAGACTGACTCTTCAGCAAGCAAATCTTGTGTGCATTAGCAAAAAAAAAATATTTTATGTATGCATATGATCAGTGGCTTTTTATTGTTCAAGATACAGTGCTGTTGTTATCATTTGAAAAGAAAATAAAGGTGGTGGGAAGCAGACTTAAAACCTGATGACCTTCTTAAGGGGACAAAGACAAGCAACTGTTGAAAGAGCCAAGTGACTTTCATAGTAGATCCATACTCTTTAAAAACTCTTTTCAAATACACTCTGGATTCAGATAAAGTGATGGCATGCCAATTACAGGTTGATTTAGATCTAGATTTTCTGGAGGCCAGTGTGCATTTTTGGAATTCCAGTCAACTTAGAACAGTTGTAAACATCCTTAGGCCAGATTCTCCTCACTGAGCAAAAAGTTGTGTATGGTTAAAGTACCTCTGTTTTTATCTAGTGAAGTTTCAAAGCTGATTTCATAGATTAACATCTCTAGTAGATTCCATCACTGGAACAAACTAAAACAAACTGACCAGATTTAACTCTGGTTCCACTAGAAATTCTCAGAAATACCTTGCAAAACAGCTGTCCTAAAAGCTTCTTTGGGTGAGAACTATGTGATTTAGTCGTCCTATTCTGATACTTAGTATTCAGTTGCTCTCTCTGTTGCCCTTGGACTAGCACATTCCATCCATTAATCTTAAGCACTTTGCTAAATTTGATTTTTTAATTTTCTTTATTTTGTGAATTAGTGAATAACTTGTTAGCATTCTGCTACCCCTGCTCCATAAGCAGAGAGGCTGAAGCATGCGGGGGGTGTGTGTATGGTTGGAGTGGATTTTAAACTTCCTGCAGGACTTGCCCATGGCTGAGTGCACAGATAATGCTATGTACTACAGGGAAGGTGTACTCAGCGGGGCTCTCAGCAGGCCAGATTTCCCAGCAACTCCGAAGAGGTCCCTGTTGGAACTTACTTTGTCTCCTTCCTGCCTGCATTCATGGGTTTCCCTCTGTGAAAAACAGAAGGGAATGGCGCATGCCCAGGCTCCGATCTGATAAGCAGCTGTGACTTCAGCAAAAGGGCATGCTGGGGATTAGGACTCAGGTAGTGCTGTAGTAATCATGTGCTTGGTAATGCAGTTAATAGAGAACCTAGGGAATTAACCTGTCCATCACATCGTTCTGCACAAACATCAATGGAGCATGTCCCCAAGAAGTGCCAGGGACCAATTTAAATCTCCTGACTCTTCTGATACAGCATGATTCTTACCTTTAGGGGTTTATGGGTGGCTATCAAACAGGGGAGTGCCCTCCAGTGAAAATATTTAATAATAGAAGACCAGGTGTTGTATTTGTGTCATCTATATGTTAATAGTCTATGTATGTAGTGGAAAAATTATGTCTACCTGGGAAAAAGTAGGAACTTACTTTACTTATTGTGACACAGTATGGAAGAAGCCTGGGTTACTACCATCAGTAATAAAGTGCACTGTAAATTTTATTGAATTTAAATTTAAAACACTTATATTCTGGATGTTATTACTTTGTTTAAAATACTACAAAATGAGTTTTACTGCTGGAGAAAACAAAGCTGAAATATGTATCCATAAAATGTTTGTATTCTACGGGAATTATTATCAGGTTAGTTTCAGAGGTTCTGGCACTCTACAAAATAGCATGAGAAGGTTATATACGTGCCAGTGTAGTTTGAGGTAAGTTTCTCAGTGTTACCTGTGATTAAGTGTTTGTACAAACTAAATGCTGGGACCAGTGTTTTTAAAAAGAATGGAATAAAATGTGATAGAGAAGATTCTTTTCGTCCTGAAAAAAAACAAGTTGTTTAGAGGAAAATTCACAGGGAATGTGATGTCTTCTAAAGACAATATTGCAGTTTTCTTTTTCCATGGTTATGTCATGTATGTATGTATGTATGTATGTTTGTGTAGAAGTGTTACCTTCTTTTCATTCCATTTGACTGCTGCAGATGGCTTTGCTCCTGTCTCCAATCCTTGATAACATCTACTCTTCCCTTCCCTCCTCATCTTGCACCTCAGAAATTTCCTTAGTACTGTGAATTAGGCTCATCATGCAAGCATGGTATGTATAGATAATATGAGGTTTGAGACTTTTCAATGTTAATTTTTAGAAACAAGAATGAATGAGGCATTTTCCATTCCAAGGGCCTCGTGCAAATCATACTAAAACCGCTTGGCTCTAGTCCAGAGTTTCATGTAAAAATCGTCTAAAACTTACCGTGATAGTTAAATTTTTACCCATACTTGCCTGCCCCTCTTCTGAAATTTTTTTCCTGTTATGTGCCACTTGTTCTTTTTGGTGTCTTTCCTCATAACCATTTTCTTAGTCTTTGGCAGTACTTGTGGCGTATAAATGTATGTTAACGAGATTCTAAGTAGGTTTACATGTTCATTTTATTATTGAAAAAGTTTGTCTTCGTGGATGGGCTTGATCTTAATAGGCTTGTAAACTCTATTTGAAGCATATTGTGTGAGTCACTGTGATGGGACAGGGAAAAAAAAAAGAAAAGAGAAGGAGTTCTGGCTCCTTCAGGGTTTATCTAGTCAAAGCTAAATCATGACTTTAAAACCAAAAAGTATTAGCCTGGATTTTTAAATGTTTTCAGCTCTCAACTGAGCTTTGCTCTAAATCATGTGTTTAAATAGAACTCACCGTTACTATATTAGCTTCAAATTGTAAGCCTATTTGTCCTAACTGAAGCTAAAAGTTCTTTAAAAGGTAAAATATTGTTTATTATGTCATCTGACTGCATCCTCTAGCTGTTTGACTCAAGTAATGTGACACAGGTAGTTGGTGTGCAATCAGTCCTCCAATAGCCAAATACGAGGATTTTTCTGATGATAACCAGATTAACATCACTTTCCTGTCAGCATGACAATGCTTTTTATGCAAATCACTTATAAAAAATACGTAGTTTGGTCAGCATCAGATGTTTAAAAGGTTGATAAGTTAAGACATTATTCTTGCAGGTGCAGTCACTGACTCTGAGCACGTTCATATTTTCTTGCAGTGAAAGTAGAGTAATTTGCTTAAGTCTTCTTTATGCTTGCTGTGAACTGATCAATCATTTTTTTCTCACCTTCTGTGTTCTCTGCTCGTTAAATACACTTTTTGCAGAGAATTTTGTGGGAAAGTTTTGATTTTGGTTGGTTGGGATTTTTTTAGTTTTGGTTTGGTTTTGGTTTTTTTTGTTTTTTTTCCCTGTGAAAGAGGAAGAAAAAGCACATGAGAGATTTCTGTTCCAGCCTAAATAAATAAATAAAGTAAAAAAACTGTGCAAAGGGAACCTATCCTAGCAACATAGATCAAACATTTCTCATATATAAACTGTTATCTAGCACTGAAATCTTTATGTTGTAACTTCAAAATGGAGAGATCTGAGCTATTTAGAAACAGTCCTCTGTTTGTGTGAGCAGAATTTATCTAAAACCAGCCTTGTGAGAAAAAAAAAATCTGTTCTCTTCCTTACTCTCTACACCTTGCTTTGTTGTTGTCTAGTTGCAGAATATCTGTCAAGCTTTTCTTCAGGGATGTAAAGGTCTTAAGCCTGCGGCCATCCTGTTTTCCCTCAGCAAGACTTTACAGCTTTCCATGTTTGTTTAGAAGTAGGCAGAATTGACAACTGGATATTGTAATTCACACCAGTAAAGCTAGCAATGCTCTGGAGTTTGTGTGACACACAATCAGCAATTGCAACTGGGGGATGCAGTTACATTCTTGTCTGTTGCCATATCCTTTTCTTTACTTGAGAAAGTAAGTATGTAAGAGATTTATGTTTGGGGGTGTTTGATTACTTGTCTTTAAACCAGCTAAAATACAAATCTTAGGATACTAACAATGATATACATTGGATGTAAATTAATGTTTCCCCCCCTCTCACTTTGTGTAGGATTCTGTGTTTTGGAGCATAATGCATAAATTTTTAGCCATGTATGTATGATCCTAATCACAAACTTACTTATAGAAATTAAACTCTTGTCCTATGCCTCAGCTTGACCCAGCTGGTGAATATCTACATTCTCCTTTTAGCTTGAGGAGAGCACAGTAACATATCTCTCCTACATCCCTGCAGAGGATGAGTCTTTTCAGTAGAACAGTGTTTCTGGTAGCTCTCTGTTCACTTCCCACAAAATGAGAAGAGCATCCCTTCTGGATGGCCTTTCTGCCTAGGACCTCAGGCTGTAGATCCTTGGAGCTACCAGTGTTGCTTATTCTCAGGGCTACCTGATTAATGGTTTGCTATGGTGCAGCATATTGGGTTCAGCTAGTTCACATAAGTACATGGAGAGCTACTTATAATACATTAATTAGTTGATAGGCAAGATGTGCTTTCTTACCTTGAAGCGTTTGTTCATTAGACAGTTCTTCTGTGCATGATTTTGTGTAAAAGATCTAGATTGTTTTTAAGACTGGGACTTTGACTGAAATCTGGATGTGCACGTGATCTCTGAACTTTCTGAAAGTTCTGCTTCCTGAACTTTTTATTAATTAGAAGATTAATTTTATGAACTGCAGATAGAGGCAAATAATGCATAAGACTGGCTCTAGATCTCTTCCCCTCCCAGTTGAGAGAATACCCTCCCTGTAAACTGTTCCACTTCTGGCACAGTCACTCTTATAAGCTATGCAGTGGCTCAGATGTGAGAAAGAGGTTAGAGAATGCTTCTAAGCAGATGACTCTGCAGTTTGAGATCTAGGACTTGTTGTTATGGGAAAGGTCAGACTATGGCAGTTAGTTATTTAATTAAATGACTATAGCTGCTATGTAGCAAGCTGAGCTCACAGCGGATTTAGGACAGTTGAGTTACATTTCCTGTTTGTCTCTAGCCAATGTTTTCTTCATCAATGGGTCTTGCAGTTACCTGGGGCATTTAAGCAGAGCTTGAGCAGATCTAAAAAAGTAACACTTATCCTAAAGCTAAAATAAAAGTGAACTGTGTTCGCAGTAAGAAATATAGTCCTAGTGTATCAGTTTGAAAGTCTAGCCAGGTCCAGTATCTTTTTTTCCAAAGAAGAGCTAGAGAAAATTGTAGGAATAAGGCAGGCACAGATGTCTTCCGTGGTATGCATTTCTAGCAATCTGGATGTTTTGGACAAAGTGTATTTCCTGATCAAGGTACCTAAAGTAGGTCAAAGTACAAAACTTACTTTGATACACAACTGCATTAAACTGATCTCAAAATCCCAAGGAGAAATAAACACCACCAGAACATGCTTGTTCAAGAGACTGACTGAGTTCCTCTGTTTTTAGGTAGTAACACTGCCTGAATTTTAGTTGTTGCCTTGTGTCTTTGTTACTTTTTCTAAAAGCCAGTCAGTCACTAATATTTCTGCAGAGGCATTTTGTCACCTATTTGGAGAGAGAAACTGGAAGCAACTGGTCAAGCTAATGTAGTCTGTTAGTTAACTAAGACTGAAATAGGTGATTATGATAGAGACCGGATAATTTTTAAAAATTAGTCTGTCCTCTGTTTTTCCCCCACTCCAGCAGGTTAAAAAAAGAAAAAAAAACAGTGGTGAAAGGGGGAAGCTATTCACTGTCTGATTGTATAGGATTCTGCTTGTCAGTGTTGAGATGTGCATTGTTTTGAGCTTCCTGTTCGTGGGGCAAACGTAAAAATCCTGATCCCAGATCCCAGATATTATGGGGTAGGCATAGCAAGTCTCTTAATGAGGCACTGCAATGCACTGAAATCCTCCAAGTGCTCTAGTAGTTTCTCAGCCACATATGAGCAACAACCTGTAGTCTCCTGGTTTTCTACTCCCTCTCTTGCCTTTACATGGCCAAAATAGTTTTGATGTCCTCTGCCTCTGGTGGTGAAAGGGTAGGCCAAACAAAACTGTTGAATCTGGATAAATCGCCATTTAAAACAAATGAGCACCCTTCTTGTGCCTGGTTTGTGTTATAAGCAATCACTTTATTCCTGATGGTCCAATGGTACTACTGTGATTGGGTAAGATTTATTTATTTTATGTATACAATAGCTTTTCTGAAAATTACTAGATGCCTACCAGTTTCACAGCTGCCTCAGAAAATAAAGTACACATTTTTAGAACTAGGTTTTAAAACCCTGTGGTAATAGAAACAAGAGGGAAAAGGAAAAATAGTCTGCTTGGTTTCTGGGAGTAAATATGAAACCAGTTAGTGTAAATAGTGGGGAAAGCCTGTTCAGACTAATTCTATGTGTCTATTCTGTGTGTCTGTGGTGTTCTCATCTTCTTAGTGAGGAATGCTGAATAAGGTTAGTACATACTAATTTGAAAACAGTATTCCCTATGGCTTGTTATTGTTTGGCTTTTACAAATTTACTTTTATTTCTTCATTTTTGTTCAAATAATCTATAGGGTACTGTTGCAGAGACTGTGCTCTGCATCAGCAATTTTTCACATTTTTGTCTGAAAGTCTCATAGTTTTGTGCTCAGCTTGATTACGAGAACTGGAAATGGTGAAGTGATGAGTCATGTACCTAGGACAGAAAGAGTTGCTGTTCTCATAAGATACAAGTCCTGTGAAAGTGTCCAAAGCAGCTATGGATGTCCTAATCAACAAAAGATTTGCAACCCTTTAGGAAGATAAGCAAGCATGTGAACCACGAACTGTTTTGACTCCCTTCCCTTCTCAAGTGCTTTGGCTACAAATAAACAGTATCTGGTGTTTTTTAAACAGTCTTTGGTAATTCCGACAGTTCTGCTTGTAAGGGACTGACTCTAAATTGGATTGGCTGCTATAATCTCTGGGAGTAGATAGAGGCTTATTGAACAGTGGGAAATGGTTACTTTTATTTATTTTTTGCCTTGGGAGAAAGAGATTTATGCGTGTAATAATACTTCTGATCTCTTCCCACGTATCCCTTAAGTTAAGCAGTGGCTGTGATAGACCCACAGCCTAAAGTTACCTTGAGTTCCTTTGGCTTTTTTCTGCTTATCTAAGCACCATGCTGAATATTGCCACATGTGCCCTGGCTGACGTATGTGGTGGATCTATACCTTTTTAATCCTTTGAAATACCTTGGAGACTTTCTTATATTTAAAGTGTCCTAGCTCTTCTTAGGGTGTCAACTTTGTTCATTACTAATGTCAATGCTACTCTAGATATAATCTTTAGATAATCCATTCTATCTCAGTGGGCCATGATAACATGGTATAGTGAAATTGGAGATAAATGCTCACAAAAGAATCTGATGTACTATGGCTGTTCATACAGTTGTTTGTCTTATCCCAGATTCAAGTGTGTAGCTTATTTTGAGAGTGCTTTACTCAAAAGTCTGGCTGGATTAAACTCACTAAAAATGTACTGGTACCTCAAATTCTGTTAGAATCTGAATCGAGCCATGGGTGCTGTTGGGCAGTCCCCTTGCAGAAAACAAGTTCCAAAATGGCTTTAGATTTTCTATCCTGAATCGGTGATGACAAATCAGCATGCCTCAGGGCATGGATGCTGCTGGTGCTTGCTTAACAAAAGGGAATTACTCCTGAAGTCCTCCATTAGCTGTGCTAGTGTTTTGCTGGAAGACAGTGTTGCCCCACTGTTATCATGGAGAAGTAAACACTTTGTCTTTCTGTTGAAGCTTGGAAGTACAGTATGAAGTTATACATGAGAATTTAATATCTCTATTTCCATCTTTTTGCCTATGTGTGTGCACATGGATAGCAATTTTACGCCTACGTTACATGTTGGCAGAACTGAGCTCTGCAGGGAACACAAGTATAGATTAGAAAAATTAAAAGGCAAACAATGGTTTGTGTTAGCAAGGGAAGAGATTTACCGTGAATGTGACTTAAAAGTTATAAGTGATCAAGCCAGGATTGATTTTTTTTTTTCTTTTTTTAATTTCTCTCTTCCTGCAAGATAAGGAATTTTTGTTGTAAATGAACATAGTTTGACTTAATCTCAGAAAACAGATGTCAGATGCAGCTGGGAAGATACTCTGATATAGTTCTGCAGCAAAAAGAAAACTGTAAAATGCCTTAGTATCTTGCATGGTAACAATTAACATAGATTTACACTAGTGTTACAGGTAGCAAGTAAGGATGGACTATCACAACACACAGTAGAATATGTTGCCAAATGCAGTTAGGGAAATGTTTTCAATATTACTATGCATAGTTAAAGTGGATTAAAGAGCGTATGAGAGATTATGTGGGAATTGTGGTATATCTACAGAAGAATTTATCAAGGAGTGACTCTCATGCCATCCCATCTCCCCACGATATTTTTGCATAAGTAATGCAGATTCTAGGTATTTGCATTGTTTCTCCTGTCAAACCATAATTATGTAGAGGTTGCTTTTGCAGTGGAAGCTGTTGTAAAAATCAGCTGGTGTGTTTTTATTTCACTGCTGTTACTTCGTGTTCTGATCATAGAAACTAGGCTGAAGCTCTTCTGTTTATACTGGAATTGAGCAGGATTGACACAAGCTATGCCTAAGGCATAGCCACCACCCTCTCATCTTCTCATCAAATAGAATCTTGTCTGTCTTGTCCCCCTTCTTATTTTGCAGTGCTTTGGGTGTCAGAAACATTTTAAAAGTTTGTGTGAAGCACAATAGGATGAAGGCCCGATAGTGTGAGTTCTCAGGACTGCTGAAATATCAGTAGCCAGTAACAATCTGAAGAATAATGACAAAGCTTTTAAGTTCCTTGAACTTTTTATTTTACATCTCTGTCTTCTTTTCGTACTTCTAAAGTGACCTTCCATACATCTTAGAGTCCTATCTTTCTGGATAGTATGCAGACCACCCTGATAATATGTCACTTGGCCTGTAGAGTTTGTTGCCAAATGTGGCATAAGTAAGGGTAAAAATTAGTAAGTTTTAAGGAAGAGGATGTGAAATAGAAAGCAAAGTTTTGTGCCTTGTATGAAATCTCAAAAGTATGGGGTTTTGAGGTCATTAGTTTGATTAGTTATAATATCATGTTGTCTTTTTTTCATAATCTAGCTTTATGTATTTTATAGGTAAAACAGATGGATGCAAGTAGATTCATGTCTGAGGCCTGGACCTAAACTCTAAACCCTCAATTTTGTAGCCAATATCAGAGCAAGTTTTGTGTGAGTTATATTCAGGGCTATACAATTCAAGTAAGTATTCAGTCAGATATAGAGCCAGAGTAAACTCTTTTTGACACTGTTTCACACAGCCTTCTCCTGGACAAACTGGCAAGATACAGATTGGATGGGTGGCCTGTGAGATAGCTAGGAAACTGGCTAACAGACCAGAGTGATCCGTGGTTTTTACTTAGGCACGTAGCCTGTCACAAATGGGGACTCCCAGGAGTCAATATCTGTTTAATATCTTCATAGGTGATCTGGATGATGGGATTGACAGCACTGTCAATATACTTGCTAATGGCACCAATCTGGGTGGTGAGGTGGACAATCCAGAAGGGTAAGCCATCTCAGAGAGACCTGGGCAGGCTGGAAGGGTGGGCTATCAAGAACAGTATGAATGTTGACAATGGCAAATGAAAAGTCCTGCCCCTGGGACAGAATACCAAAGCATGCAGCACAGGTGAGATCTGCATGGCCGGGGAGCAGCCTTGCTGGAAGGGACCTGGGGGCCTGACAAACAACAAGCTGAACACGAGTCAGCAGTGTGCTGCTGCAGGAATGAAGGTAGATCAGATCCTGGGCTGCATCCACAGGGATATTACTAGCTGAGATGGAGGTGTGATCGTTCCATTCTGCTCAGTGCTTGTGAGGCTGCACTTGGAGTGTTGTGTCCAATTCTGGCCTCACAATTGAAGAAAGATGTGAACAGACTGGGGAGGGTCCAAAAGAGGGCTACAAAGATGATCAAGGGGCTGGAGAATCTGCCCTGTGAGAAAGGATTGAAGGAGAAGAGAATGCCTGGGGGGAACCTCATCACAGGACTCTAATATTTCAAGGATGGCTACAAAGAGAATAGAGCCTCTCTCTTCACAAGGAGCCATGTGGAAAAAAACAAGGGGCAGCAGATACAAGTTGCACTGCAAGAGGTTTAATTTCAGCATAAGAAAATTTTAGAGTGAGAACAACCGTTCACTGGATTAACTTCCCCAGAGATGAGGTAGAGGTTTTAAAGATGCACTGGAGGTTTTAAAGATGCAATTGAGCAGAGTGCTCGATAATTTTATCTAGGTTCCCTTTCCCGTGTAAGTTTGGACCAGATGATCTTTTGAGGTCCCTTCCAACCTTGGCTGTTCAATGATTCTGAGATTGTTTCTGCAAGTAAATTGTTTTGTGACCTTGCATTCTAGTGAGTGTCAGTCTCTCTTCCCCTCCTCTCTGTCCTGATCCTTTCGAGGCAGGACTGCCTCAACATGGACCAGCATTACTGCAGTTCCTACCCGTGAAGCCAGTGGCCAACACGTGGCCAACCCAGGAGGACTGTAATGAGATTATTGTTTTTTCTTGGTCAAAGTGGTCCTCCCAGCAAACTTTTGGATCAGTAGCCTAGCCTGACTGGTACTGACACTGGGTTGGGGGCACTGCCCAGTCATTTCACTTCATTTCCTATCCATGACTTTCTTTGAAATGACAAATTTTTCATAAATGAAGCTGTAAAGAACAAAGTGAAGAAAAGTAGAAATAAAATTCAGTACAGAATCAGGACTCCAACATCTACAAATTGATTTGGTTTCTTTTTCACTAGATCTGGAGATCAGTTTCAATTCAACATTTTAATTACTAGTTTTTGTAGATCTCTTTAGAGTACTGATACTATGCTGTGAACTGTGGCAACGCTAGGAAACATTTTAAAAAGTTAAAAAGACTTCTCATTCTACAAGAAGCTGTGTGGTCTGGCTCTGTTCCAAAACAAGTCTTGTTAGTTGTCCTGAGACACACAGTTAGAAACATACGTTTGTCTTGACTACTCGAAATATAGTTCACTAATTAGTTGATGTCAGTTCTGGTTTGGCAATTTGGCAGTGAGAAATGGTTTTTTTGCATACATTCAGTTAATTCAGAGCATGAGAGGAAGCTTAGTTGTTCACCTCAGGTACAAAACCAGGGTTATCTAGGCTTTACTGATTAAAGGAAACCGTCCATATGCTGAATCTTTTTATATGCAGTTAATTACTGCCATATGGAAAGAAATCTTACATCATTCCTCATAGGTACACTATCCTGTACTGCAGGCTGAGCAGACCTAGGAATTTATTTTAATTGTTAATGGTAGATTTAATACCTCTTACAAACTGGAAATGCCAGGAAATAATTGGTATCTCAGTTCATGGGAGTGTTTATCATTTAGATGGCCCTCACACAAACTATAAACAGTCTAAATACTAATGCTGGAAAGACCAATTTACATCAGTACTTAATGTTAGTCTATACTTAGGTCTTCCTTGTGTTTCCCATGAGGGCAATTTCACAGTGAGGGCAGCAGGAATGAGCACTGCTCATGGCAAGTCATTAGAAGTACTTTTTTGAAATTTGAAAACAGAATAAAATATTATTTGTAGAGAGTCTTACATTACAGAAACATCTAGAGCATTTTACCTGTACTTGGACTCTTGTTGTTTGAGTATATGTAGTACTGAATTGGTGCTGGTATTGCCATGGGGAAGTGGCTAAAAAATATCACGCTCTTCTACATTAGTTCACCAGCTACTCCAAGAAGTCTGTAGCAATGGATGAGGGTGTTGTCATTGCTGGTAGTTGAATTTGAAATAGCCCTTGTGATCTGCTTCCTTTCAAATAAAACCAGGGGCTAATTTTAACGTCTGTTTGTTGGTGAGATAAGATGCTTCATGTTCTAGAGACTACAACATTGCTTGGCTGCTGTGATCAATTGGTTATTTTACATATTATGATAATAATTATGTATAGAAAGGTAATGTAAATGTAGTAAATATATTGGTTAGTTTAGTGCAGGCTCAGGACCTTAAATCATCTCACCTTCTAAGTCACTGCTTTTTGCTTGTGCAGGAAATCATCAAGGATTTGAGGAGAGTAATGCTTTAATTGGCACTTATTTCTCTTGCTCTGAAAGGTCTTTTTACATGTAATTCACTAAACCTGTTGGCTCTGAGATATTCTGAAGTCCTGTGTGCTTGGTACTCAGGCTGATAATGGGCAGTATCAGACCTGAATGAATTTATAATCTTGTTGAAGGCATAGGTTTCCTCTGTAGGAAACCTTGTATGTTACAATTTAGCTGTATCTATCTTTATCTGGGAGAGAATTGGGACCGTCAGGTTTTCAATATAGGTCCTTTATTACATGAATCTTATCATTTCACTGCTGACTTGTAGCTGTTGGATGTGCTCTTTGGCACTGCAGCTGGGTCTGATGAACCCCTCGCTAGGGAAGCTGCACATTTAGGTTTGCAGTAGTCAACTCTGGGTTTGGGATGTGGTGAGAAGGCTGCAGTCTCAACTGTAAGCAGGTATGTTCTGCTTGGTGCAGCAGTCCACATGGCAACTGACACACTGAAACCAAGGAGGGATGTCTGAAATTTCCTTCCAGTAGAGGGAATGGGAGCTGGGAGGAATGGCTTGGAGGGCATATGGACAAAGACTCATAGGAGCACTCTGGAAGGACTTCCTTAGTAATTCTTTGCAGGTTGCCCCAGGATACAACCATTGAAGGACACATTGCAGGGATGGAAATTAAATTAAGATTATTGACCACATTTGATTATGCATAACAGTAGCATATGTTTTTTACAACTAGGATTGTTTTCAGTTCCAAATATATGCTACTGCAGCAAGACTTGTCATGTATTTTCACATAATTGCAGAATGGTTGAGGTTGGAGGAGAGAAGGACTAGGATGGTAGGGATTAAGTGTTCTCTTGCTTTCCTTTTTGAAGAGGGATGTGCTTAAAAGCTAGGATCTCTGGGTTCTCCACTCTGTAACTTGTCTAAACTTACAGAAGTCAGGCTTATGTCTTTTTGGTTTGGTTTGGTTTGGTTTTTTTTTTTTTTTTTTTTTTTTTTGGTTGTTGTTGTGTTTTTTTTTTTTTTAATGGAGCAGTGGCTATGCATACAACAAAACCAAATAACTAGATTCCATGCCAGATCACTTACCACAGAATTATTTTTCAAAAAATATGTATTGCTTTCTCACATTCTTTATGAAAGAGTCAGTAGCAGCATCTCACAGCTTTGTGCATAGCATATGGTTACAAGGGTTGAACACCAGTGTCTTCTAGAGTAACATCAGGGGATCCTGAGATCAGTCCTTGTTGAATCTGTCAGCTCTCAGTGCTGAGACTGATTCAACCTCTTAAGTGAGAATTTAGTTTGGGAACCACTGTCTTCAGTTTTACCTCTTATAATTGTTTCAGAGCATCTTGCAGTGTTCTTTCAGTCCTCTTCAATTTTTTTTTCTCCCATTCCTGAAGCCATGACCCTTGTGGTATAGCTGTTGTGAGTCACACAGCTAGAAAAAAAACCAAGAGTGCTGTGGCCTGTGCATGACCATGGAGGTCATGGGTTGAGGACTGGGAAATTTATATGCTCCAGAGCTTGTTTACAGCTTGTGGATCATCAGATTTGATGATCCACAAAGCTTTACGAAATAATGCTTTTTATAGTACTGCCTATAGCAGCACCTACGTTCTTCCCTCTTGTAAGCAACAGTGATGGCTGGGCTCCTCTCAGACAGCTCGTGGGTCCCAACTAGCCCTGTGTGAGAGCTGGGGACAGCTAGCATGCATGCAAGCTCTGGGCATTAGCAGTCTATAGGCTGTGACTACATTTATCAAAGAACTGGTCCAGTTTCATTGCTGCCTTCTACTGAAACTTGAGTTCTCCACCTCAGTGAGCAGACTAATGGGAAGCGGAGTTTTGCAGATGAGATCTGAAATGCCACAAATAAAAAAATGCTGTTGTTATTATTTTTAACAATATTGTTAAAAATAATAAAAAAAATTGCCCCCCCCCCCCCCCGAGGACTTGCAAAATGTATGTATGTTTGTTTATTTTGTTACTTAAAGTTCAGCTTCCTGTGTAGCATTAGTGGTCCTAACTAATACTCTTTCTGTAGCTATTAATTCCTTCCCTGCTGATATATTTGGAATATGTCTCTGACACAGCTCTTCCTGGTACCTCCTGTTTTCTGAGCAGTAATGCATGAATGTGTTTAGCTTTTTTGTGTTGTCTTTAATAAAAAAACAGATGTTCTTTCTTTGTGATAATGAAAACTTCGATATATACTTCAGAAAAGCCCTATAATGTAATATTTTGGGGGGAAGAGTGATCTTGTTTGCTAAATTTAATTTGAAAAGTGTTTATTATGGAAAAAAGCGCCTTCTTTTCTAGTACTGGTTAAATGCTGTAGAAACTGCAGGGTTCACTACATACTTGGTCAGAAGGCAAAGCGTATTTGTTCCTATAACAAATATGGCATATATTCATAGAATAAAAGCACTCCACAGTCTACTTTGATATGTTATATATAGGAACTGACTGGGCACCAATGAAATATGAGAAATATGGGGGCCTTAACGACCAATTCTTTTTATTCTTTTTCTTCTGAGGCTTGTATGATTTTACACTTGTTTAAAAAATGTCTTTTCCCCTTCCACTCTTAAAGGTAGAGACCTGTGGGTTCTTGTTCTGGGAAGGTTTCCAACCCATCATAAGATTGGCATTCCAGAGTTCAAGTATGTTGCTAATATGCATGGGGATGAGGTACGTTTCAATTTTTACAATGTCATTTATACCAAATACACTTACCAGGGGTTTAGAGTGAACTTTTCTCTGAGATGCGCTACTTACTGTTGAGGTATGTCATAACTCAAAGAGGACATAATAAGCGTGTATTTCTTGAGAAATTTTAAGAGTCAAGTTCCCTTGTTTTGGTGGAAAGGCTTTAGCAGACCTTACATCATAGTGAAGAGTCCTACAATCCTACACCCAAGACCTCTTTTAAGCAGAGAGCTTTGTCTTCTCCAAGTGATAAAACCCAGAGGCTTTAACTTTCCTGTCAGTGAGTGAGATTCAGTAGTTTGCTTGTACATTATTATTGCTGAGGCATGGAATATGACTGATAGAACTCTTCAAATACATCCTAAGATTAAATAATAATTGCTGTGAAGCATCAAATTATTTATTTTAGGCAGAAAATTTATCTTGGAAACCTTAAGCTAGGAACACCTAAATTCACCTGAGCTAACACAGTGAATACAAAACAGAAAGCAGTTCCAAAGCAATTAACTTGCTCTGGGAAGAATGGCCACTTATTAATGATAAATAAGAAAACGGTGATTATAAGCCTTCCTGGTTATGAATCTGGATCTGAAAGAATCAAAGCTTCAGTCTCCTCTATAGTACTTTTTTGCTGTCTATTTCCCTTATTCCTTAGCTTTACCTGCTTATATTAGCCATGTTCAGGATAAGTTTAAACTATGCAATATATTTTTATGTGAGGGTTAAATCATTTAACAGGAGTGTATGTGTGTGTGTATATATATATATATATATATATGCTAGTCTGTGAATTCCCAAAACTAAGAAAAATACACGTAGTAGGAAGTGCATCCTGTGTAAAGGGCAATGTATCACAAGTTATTGCTATTAACAATACTGTGTGGGAGCACTTGCATGCCTACAGGCACTTGGGACATTTTGTGCCAAGAATTTTCCCCAAGTTAGACTAGTTTCACCTTGTTTGACAGTGGCTATGCTCAGGGTGCTGCTGGAAATTTGACTGATTTGGAATTTAATTCTATGTGGGAAGAAGCTGGTTCATGGCTTCAAATGGGTTACTGGATGCCCAAGATAGGGTTTGTAGCTCCTGAAACCTGTTTTGTGTCAGCAGGGGAGTACATGGTGCCTAGAAACTGAGGGTCCAAATGACAGTCCCTGTAGACTGCTGAAGGGAATTGCAAACCTATGGCTATAGACCACTTAGCTTTGATGGGAAAGGAGGTGGAGAGCAAGATATGATCTCATCCACCATGGCATGACTGTCATATCCAATGTTGCTCGCTGCAAAAGACCGCATATATTGAAACCTTCACAACGAAGCACCTGTGCCATTATCCCTGCCCAGCTGGATACATACAAGGAGCTCTGAACACAGAAACAAGCACTGTTTGCATATCCATAGGGTTGGGATTTACTGCAGATTGGCAACTCAGATCACTGCCTAGGATTTAAGTTTTTTATTGTCTTCATGAGGAAATGAGGTAAGATCTTGTTTTAAAGTCAGTCACAGTGCCAGACAGTCTGAGCAGGGTTGATCCTTGAGATGCCTGGGTACCACATAGCACCGAGTGGCATGCTACATTCTCGCTTGTTCACTAGACCAAGCATGCACCTAGGGAACATTCTGGAAATAGAACTATTCTTCCTTTCAGACCCTCATGATGGTCTTTGCCTAATGGGTTTTTTTTGTGTATACATATAATGCACAGTTGGTGTTTTTTATCTGATCGTAAATGTATTTCAGATGTCAGGAAATGAATTCCTCATATAGAGAGGCGTTGGAGATTTGAATTTTTTTTTTTTTCCCATAATCTAAGATTCTGCTGGATAGTCACTGGGGATAGATTCAACTACCCCCTCAATATATTAAGCAGATAACTTTTACTTTAATAGTAAGACAAGCTTCAATTTGTGTGCCAGAGTCTTTCTTAAATTCAAATTGTGGGATTATGGCTTCATTAATCCAGTCAGATTTTTTGTGCTTCAGTGACGCTTTCCATAGATGATACAAAATGAGAAAAGTTCTATTCTCAAGTGTTGTTTGGTCATGCTGCCCTTTTACCCTGTCATGATCACACAAATGACACTTAACTTTGAGTTAGCTGGCCAGCTGGTCCTAAAACATAGAAGTTGGGAAGGATCCTGAATTGTATGTGTGTGGGCTGTTCACACATGCTGCTGGAAGAAAATCTAAGTTATTTGGAGAGTTGCCCAATAGGGAAGTTCTAATGAAATAATGTGGGTACATAATTCTAGGAAGAAGGTTGTTTTTTTCAGAACTGGCTGACTTCTTTCTTAACACTGTAAGACGTAACCAGCCAAGATTTAAAAGACTTGCTTTTATGCTCATCATTGTCCAGTAGGGTGAACTTTTGCCCCAGATTCACAGAGAGACAATAAAAGACTTCTCCTGTTTTTTGTGTGACTGTATGAAGTTGGACATCATCTTTAGCAGTACTTTTTGTTTAACCCAAACCAGTTTAAAACTAATTTAAACTGACTCATGAAAATGGCACTAACAGACTGCACAAAATGCGTAAGCCTGTGAAATGTTAATAGAGTCTGCACTGGGGAAGGTGAGGGAGAGTTTGTCTGCTGCTCTGGGAAGGCTCCCATTCTGAATTAGGCAGCAGCTTCTCTTGTCCCAGCCTCATACTCTTATTTGAAAGATCTTCCCTTTCTCAGCCTGTACACTCACACATTCCTCCCTGGGGAAGAACTGATTCCACTTAACATCGGGGTGTTTAGGGGACTGGTTGTGGTCAAAGTTATAAATGGAGTAGAACTGTCACCTTTGTACGTCTGTGCCACTGACTTGAGACCATTCTATACAACTGAACCATAGGATCTAATTGGAAGGCTGTCCCTAAACCATGTATATCACAGCAGGGAAATCCTTTAAGGAGAAGCATGTCTGAACAAACTATAAACTACCTGTGTGTTTCTGCTTGTTCCCTTTATTATATTAACTATATGGCTTTCTTAACTTTCTGCAACTACAATGTAACTGGGCCATCACAAGATAACATCTTTCTCAGGTTGGCAATGCTGATATCAATCCTTTTCTTCTAAAGTATCCACTTCTGATCGCTTTATTTTCTTAGCGTAATAGTGTTTTGCCTCTTTCATTATGTGAAACTGAGCCTGAACTGATAGGTCTGAGTTAACCTACATGAAAGGATGTGTTTGTCTTGCTGGCTTGTCTTGTGAAATAAGTTAAAGCACCTATATCCTATTTTCCATGTCATCATAGACATAGTCATATCCACAATAAGGTTTCCTGAGATCTGGCATGATATAAGGTTTTTGAGACATTAGGGCTTAGGTGAATAAGGAGTGGAGTAGTTTTATTTGTAATCAGTATAACTGAGACTTAAAAAAACTTGAACAACAAATGAATGACAACACTAATTCTTGTATAGAATTTCTCACTCCTCTTTCCAAGAAAATAAATGGAAGCTACATTTACACTATCAAGATACCACTATGGAAAAAAAGGCTTGTTTTTTTTAATCACCCAGTTGCACAAAAACAATTGTGTCCACATACTACACAATGTACTATAAGGAATTTTCAGCATATATTCCTATGTCCTTAGTACTATGCAATGTACTGTGGAAGTGGTGTGCAGGGAAATAATATGTGCTCTAGAAAATAAACAAATATTTATTTAAAAAAATTGCATTGTGAACTATCTTCCACCTGGCTTCAGTATCAGCTGATGTAATGTTACGGAGGTCAGAGGCACCAGAGGTTTCAAAATTCAAAGCAATCAAATCTCAGTGCTAACAACAGACTTTAAAAAAAGCTGGGTGCTGCTGAGATCTGTTTCAACACAGTTCAACACTGCCTTGCCCCAGCTAGCTTTTTCCTTATCTTCCTCACACTCATCTGAGTGGGAAAAGAAAAAGCTATCCATTTGTCAGCCAGGTGAAGCCTTGTGCTGAGAAGCATGTGGAATTTGTCCAGGCAGTAACAACTTACACCGGTTACTAGTTCAAAAGCAGGCTTTATATTGCCATTTCCTTCAGTGATAAACTGAGGAACTGCACTTCCCTGTCATACATGTGCTATTCTCAGATCTACATAGCGATTGCTGCTGTAGAAATAAAAGGATGTGTGCCAAACTATTTGCGTGAACAGTCACTTTAACACTGGTGTATTTTAGTAAAGAAGGACAAACACAGTGGGGTGTGTAGTAGCGGTGCATAATAATTAATGCTGTACAAGTGTTAGAAATAACATCTTGTAAGTGTGGCATTTAAGTGGGAAACCTAGATGGACTACTGGTTTCTCTGCTCTAACTCCACTTCCTTAGGTGAGGTCATGCCTGGTATGCTGAACTAGGCCTGTGGAGCAGCTGGGGCTCGAGCAAGGAGACTGGCAAGACTGTGTTGCCCTGAAACAGGTCCTACCTGATGGTTTGGATCTTTCTTTCGACATCGTTCAACTTAAAACCCAGGCCATGTTTAAGGAAAGAATTTTAGTAATAAAAATGGGCAGAGTCCCATCCACCCATGGTCTCCTGGTAGTAGGTCTGTATCATGTGGTAACAAAAATGTTCTAAAACCAGGGATGCTGCAGTAAAGTGTCATAGTGCAGGCCCAATTGAAGCTAACCTTAATCTTCTAACTGGCTTTTTGAGTAAGCCCTCTGGTAGCTAAGCAGGGTGCTGACACAGCCATGCCAGAGGGGAGAGTCAGAAAGTTTGAGGGATACAGAAACAGCAGTCACGCCCTTCTCTACAGTGTTGATCCGTGCCCTGACACACGCACACTTCTTCCTTCAAGAGTTCCCCTGAGGAACACTGGAAACCTTTCCTGCTGACTTTTTCCCTTTGGGGCACAGGAAGGAACTGACAGCTGAAAGTGCACAGAGAAACTTAAAAAACACCTGGGCATCACCCTGGGGATACTGCAATTAAAACCATATGTTCATTATGTCTTCTCAAAGGCCCAGAGCATATAAATGCTGTCCCCTGCTCTTCTCTCTATCTCCACATGAGACTTGAGGAAGGTAAAGGTGTCTGTCCTCGACTTTACTATCAGCAACCTTCCTTCAGTGTATCCAGATCCTTTCTTTGAAGCACTAAAGTAAAAACTAAGTAACTAATAACTCTTATCGACAGGTGCAGCTGACCTCTGTAGTAACAGGGTAAAGCTTGATTGAACAGCAGGTGCTTTCCAGGGGCTTGATCAAAACTTGAGCTATGCTTTCCCAGAAACAAAAACTTTCCCTCTCCTTCACACACCTCCAAATGTGCTTTCTCAAGAAATGCAGGGCACTCTGGATCCAAATAAAACCACCCCTCTGTCATCCCACCAAAACAGTGGTAATAAGTATATTCTTCCCTCAAATGCAATGATAAAAGGACCAGTTCTCTTATGGTAGAGATAATCTGAATCATTTAATGTGCTAGTACTTGGGTACAAAAATAGCTATTCAAGGATTCCTGTAAAACAGAGTTAGTTTTTAAAATGTTGTATACTTAACTAGGACTGGGGCTAACTTTTAAGTGCAAAGAATGTAATTTGTGAGAAACTGGTCATCTTTCATTCTTTGTCAATATTGTCCTTTTCTATTACCTTCTTTTGTTACTTTTCTTTATCTTTTTTCCTCTTTCTTTTCCTGCTTCTCTACCCTTTCTTTTGGTCAGGCACTGAAGAGAAGTACAGTAGGAGAACCCTTTCCCAGTTTTTCCAGACAGCAGTGCAGTCTTGTCTGTAGTTAGCTTCTCTGCGGTAGGGCCATTCTTGCTGATTCTGAGTCTGTTAGCTTTATCTCTCATGCCCAGGGCCATAATTTGCCTGGTTTCTCTCCCTTCCTTTCTTCACCCACCCCTGTATTCTTCCCAAGATGTCTATCACCCTGTTCAAGAGCTGTCTGTGCAAGACAGGTTCTGTTGCATCTTTTCATAAATGTCACAGAATATATTTACCAAACCTGCAGAGCAGTTTGTTTTCACCTACTCAGGCACTGCTTTGAAAGCTGATGGAAATGGAGGAAATTAGGTACCTTTCCCCCCCCTTTTTCAAGGCCCATTTTCTGTAGTGTCTACAAAAAGAACCACTTAGTTACTGGCATAGTATATGTGTTTGAGTAATGCAGCTTTCCCTATCAGATTACTTGATGGTTGCTTGCAAGAGACCAGCAACAGGGGTAAAATCTAAGAACAAATCTACTGGGGGGCAGGGTGGGAAGAGGACTCCTTCTTTTTCCCTGTGCAAACAGCATAGCAGAATTGCTTGAGTTACCAGTTCAGAGACCATGGCTGCCTTTAGGTGTGACACTTAAAATGGTGTGATCCGCAACTGAGCCGAGGCAGGTTTGGCTCTATGTTGTTTGTTTGTTTGTTTCTCCTGCAATAAACAGCAATTGGCATCTAACTGGCAAGACATGGTTTGTTCCCAACCTGAACAGCAGCTACACCCAGTTCTCCTGCCCCATCATGTATCCAGGCAGAGTCCTGCTGGATTATGTCTGTGTTCCAATTACCTTAATACCAAAAGCAGAATTTGCCACTTAAAATGCACCAGTGTGAAAATTCAACAAGGCAAAGAATGCAGCAAATAGCTGTGGAGAAATATTGCTTTTCCCCTGCTTGATTCTACCTACCTTTTACCTGAGATTAGCTCAGTTGGTTAGAACATGGTGCTAATAACACCAAGGTTCTGGCTTTGATCTCTGCAGGGGCCATTCACTTAAGAGTTGGATTCAATGATCCTTGCGGGTCCCTTCCAACTCAGAATGTTCTGTGCAATATCTGTGAAAAAATCACTAATGTAATCTTAAAGCAAGGAGATGTGTATCTGCAACATCAGGTTCATCTGGTAACGCCACTCTGCGTTCCTCACTTTGGAAAAAAGAATTCTTTGCAATATGTCCACCTTAGTGGTGCGAGACTCGTTCTAAAAGATACTGAGATGCTGTAGCTCTGAAATAGAGCCTGCAGTGATTTACCTAGCTTTGTTCTTGGAGATAAAGTAGAAATAAATTGTCTCTAGAGTACATCTAGTTGCACATCTTGGCTTGTTCCCATTCCAGGCAGGGCTCAGGAACCCTATAGTGCCATTGATGCATGGGTCACAGTGCAATGGAAAGTGCCTCTGGAAAGTACAGTCCAGTAAACACTGCAGTAGTGGTTTCTGGGATAGAATAGAATTGATTGTTCATAACTCTGTGTCTGGAACTTGCCACTGTTTTACCTGAAATCTGATAAAGAGAGATGTCCTGTCAGCTTTCACAACTTATACAAACTTATATGAACAAAAATATGTGTTTAGCTTTTTCTGTACCACTGCCTTTCCTTGATTCAAAGTCTGCATCCAGATGCCCTTCCATGCCTTTTTCTAAGGTTTTATGTACACATTTGGTTTCCCCAATGTATGTGTTCACAGCATTAAAATAAAGCAGTACAACAGGGAATGTAACAGAAGTGTCTATGTGCCCTCTTTGATCCTGTATTAAAGTTGACTTTCCATAAAAGAGGATCAATAAGAAAAGGCCTGCTCTGGAATTACAGTAGGCTTCTTTCTTTCTTTTCAACTATCACTGCCAAGTGGTGATGCACAGCACTCACACTGCTGTACAGCACCCAGGGTTCCTTGGGCATTAGTACAGAGCTGTGACTGTAGTGGGGCTGAGAAAATGGAGTGGGGTGTTCCCAAGCCCACATGATCTTTATCAGGCAGTTTTAGTTTTTGATAAGGCTATGCCTTATCCATGCAAGATTTAAGCAGTCTAGCTGATACAGTCAGTTTCCCATTATACAAAAAGCTATGGTTGATCTGGGTTTAAACCTCTTGTGAAAACCTTCCAGTGATTCCTTTCATCTATGAAACTGCTTTAAATATATTTAGGGGAGAGCATAAAACAAACCAGTGTTGATTAGAATGCTCTTGTATGCCTTGTATGTCTGTGTAATCCAGTAAGAAAAACCTGGAAGTATAAGGTGATGGGCCTTTTTTTATTATTTATTTTCTTCTTCTTTGTCTTCCATAGCAGACTTAAAATAAAATCTTATGGTTTTTTATACAGACTGTTGGGAGAGAAATCCTGCTCCATTTGATAGACTTCCTGGTGACCAGCTACAGACATGACCCAGTTATTACCCGGTTACTCAATAACACCCGGATTCATATCATGCCGACAATGAATCCTGATGGATTTGAAGCTACAAAAGTGCCTGATTGTTATTACACCCGAGGAAGGTAAAGGTGGCTTATAAGTGTGGGAGAGGCAAAGGAAATGGGTGGGGAGCAATAATTGCAAATAGCCAAGAGTCTGAATCATACTCGGTGGAGAGGATAGTCTAGAAGATGTGTTAGGGTTAATTTTTTCCAGTACCATTCTGAAGACGCACTGTTACAACATGGAGCTTGTGAAGGCTGAGTCAGACTGGTGTTTATACGTGGTGCAGCCAGAGAAAATTAGTCAGAATAGTGTAATGACCTCACCTTTTAGGCAGGAGACCCGTATTCCGAATACCAGCACATTCCCTATTTTGTAGCACCTTAAGGGTGCTACAGAAAAAGAAGGAAAACTCCACCCACAGGGATCTATTTTAGTTGGAGAACTTTGTAACCCTTCTTAACGAGACAAAGGTGTGTCTAAGCTTGTTGAATGGACTTCTAGCAGTGTGTTTAAAGATCATGTTTGAATGCAGATTAAGCAAGAGGGAGGAGTTACGCGATGGGAGCTGGCTATAATAGGTAATAGTTGTACCTGTAGTAGCACTAATAGTAGTACTAGGAAAAAAAACTAACACAGAAGAAAATGTAACCAACTTAGCATTGCATCCTGGGCTACTTCTGCTTTCTTTAATGTAACCATTACAGAGACCAAAAAGGGGATGTAAAGCTTAACAAGCTAGAATAGGAAAAGAGTGGGAGAATGAGAAGAAATGCCAAAGGGACAAAGTTGGAATGTGCAGAAAAAGCAAACTCATGAGCTAGAATTTCTCTTGGATCACTGACCATGGCAACATCAGAAACAAGTGAAAAGGTAGTTTAGGTAGTTTAGTTCTTTAGGTGACCGGTGTAGTCCATCCTTTTTATTAGGAAAGAAGTTTATTTCTCAGCAAATAGATGGGACTTGTATGGAGGGGGGGTATATTTTATCCCCTCACTGTCAAATAGAGTTGAACTAGCGAGTTTAAAAATTAACACAATTGACGGCAGATACTGTCTTTACTCCTGTACTGACCTGTCTAAGTGAAAAAGCAAGTAAGCATTTGCACAGGCTGGACCCTCAGGTTCAGGGAGAAGAGAATACCTTCTGTGTTTGACTCAAATTTTTCTCTCTGCCCAGAGATATGGCAGTACAAGGGACACAGCCATTCAGTGGTTACCTTGGTCCTCTATGCTAGTGGGAAAAGCACATACAGAAGGGCAATGTCCTCCTGATCTGGCTCTGGTTTTTCTAACTCGCATATATGTCGCTGTGTGCATGCTATACACATATATGCGCTGTTTTCACTTCAAATACAAAAGAAGAATTGTTTTATTGTGTCCTATGAAAATTCCAGTGCTGCTAGAAATCAAGCTGAAGTCTATCATTTTAATGCTTCAGAAATAAGAAATGGTCATCTTGTTTGTTTCCTGAAGACATTACCATGCCACAGATCTGGAATACTTGGGAGGCTGGTGATATGGAAGCATCCATGGGCAAAACAGTAATGCAAATGTCTTCTCTCTAAGGTACAACAAGAATGGAGAAGATCTGAACAGAAATTTTCCTGATGCCTTTGAAAATAACAACGCTAGCATTCAGCCAGAGACTCAAGCAGTAATGAACTGGATAAAAAATGAAACGTTTGTTCTTTCAGCAAACTTGCATGGGGGTGCCCTGGTTGCCAGTTACACCTTTGATAATGGTAACTCAGGTAAGTTGAGTTAATAAGAAATAATGAATTCTCTTCTTCACAGCTGATTTGGCTTAGGAAGATTAGCGGTACCAAAGCAACATTTATAAGGATTCCTGCAAGGTTATTCTAGCTTTTGAGTTAGGATGGGCAGAATTTGATAAACCCCATAAAAATTCACTGCCTAATATAGCTATTTGGGAGATGTTTATGCTGTTGTAAGCCAGCACTGTATGTTTTATCAGTAGTGACAGTTACACAATTGCTGTCTTCATTCTGTAGTTACTGGCTCTTCAAAAGGCTATAGCAGATCTCCAGATGATGATGTCTTTATTCACCTGGCAAAAACCTATTCTTCCCACCATGCCAGCATGTACAAAGGGACTGGGTGTGACAACAGACAAACCTTTCCAGAAGGCATTACCAATGGATACTCTTGGTACCAGCTGGAAGGTAAGAATCTCAGTGATATTTTCTTCAGCTGCTTCTGATATGATGTTCTTACTTTCTCCTGACATCTTTGATGATGAAAAGGCAGTGATTTTACCCAGAATAGAGGGCTGATGAGGGGAGTAAGCCAACTCATTTCACGCAGATTCTGGCAGGAATCAGGAGCAAGACCTGGGTGTTTGCAGATTCTCCCAGCCAGCAATTACACAAGTGAATGAGATGTGTATAGATTATACACAAGTGCACACACTCCTTGGCACCAAGATCTTGTCCTTTAAGAAGGAAAACCAATCTTCTGTTCATATATCATCCTTTTTAATTGTTTGATCACTGAAATAAATGTTTTCATTACTGTTTATTTGTAGCCAAATAGAATAAGGGCCCTGTGTGCTGTGGCATTGTGTGTTGCTTTCACCATCTGAATTCAAAGACACAAAAGGCTCTTGGAATGGCTTTGGCAAATCGATGAATTTATCTGCCACAATTTAGTTGGAAATGCTTGAATGAATTTCAGTCAAAGATCCACCCTTTCTCAGCCAGAATCGTCATCATTCCCAAAATGCCACTGTGCTTTAGAGTAATTAAGTCTGTTTTCCACAGGAGGCAGTAAATACAAGTGTGGCATTGAGGAATAATTTATCTGATTTACTGTTCTTACTGGTACGATGCAAGGACCAACATTTTAACTCTTCTATTTGTCTTTTACTTTGAACTTAGTGCTTCTTTGTAGCTGAACACTCTCTTATTTCACTTTTAAGGTGGAATGCAAGATTACAACTATGTCTGGGGACAATGTTTTGAAATTACATTGGAGCTGTCATGCTGTAAATATCCTCCAGCAGACCAGCTGGAAAAGTTCTGGAGAGACAACAAAGTTGCTTTGGTTGAATATATAAAACAAGTACATCTAGGTGGGTATGTGAGTGGGGATGGGAGGCCAGGTTAGAGGGAACTCTTCAGCAGCCTGGGTCAGTGTCACAGCTCACAGTGGGAGGAGCTCTGGTGTGAACTTGGGAGCTTCTGAACATGAAGTGCTACAAGGACAGGGATGGGTAAGGGATGAGAACTCAGGCATGTCAGGTGAGGGGCAATGGGTGCTACTACAGTAGTGCAAGGGGCTTAAAATATGCTGGGGCAGGAGGAAGGGACAGGCCCCAGGCACTGTCTGACCATACACCCCCCTCACGGACTCTGCTTTCCTGAGCAGCCTTGCAGCAGTCATTTATTTTAGAGATTTATGTGTGCCTAAGCACAAGTTTTGTGGGTCTTTTGCTACTTGGATTTTGTATTTTTGAAAGGTTTTTCTAGGTGTGACCTGACTTTGCAGTTTGAAGAGAGCCGCTGCTTAGTGAAGCAGTGCTGCTTTATAACGAGTTGAAGGGTTTGCGCAAATCTGTTGCTTATCTTGCATTTTGTTGCCCAAAATATCTGTTTTATCTCTGCCTCATGACCATGCTGCCTTAAAGATGGTGTGCGAGAATTAAGGGAAAGTCCTTCATAATCAGACATTGTTGCTATTCTGCCTTTGGGAAGTACTAGAGAACAGGCTGACTTATTTTAAATTACAAAAAAAGAAGAGAGGGTTGTGTGGAAAAAAATACCAAAGCAGTACTGAAGATTGAACCCCTTCAGTAAAATATACACACAATAAGTGTATATGATGCCTTCAGCAAATGAGATTTAGGAGATTATATTGCTGTTTTCTAGCTTAACATGAGGGCAAACTGTTAAAAACAACAACCAGGGATATTCTGTTTTAATTCCTTTCAGTGAGACAGAAGTGACTAGTGATATTATTAGATGTGCTCAAACTCAGTGAAATAGCCTTTGAGTGGACCCAGCAAGAGAACAGTCTGACTTTCTGAGAGGAAGCAGCTCACTACAGTTACAGGTCATGATCTCTCTCCTCTCTCTTTTTCATAGGTGTCAAGGGTCAAGTTACTGATAAGAATGGGAATCCTATTCCCAATGCCATCGTGGAAGCTGAAGGAAGGCCTCATATCTGCCCCTACAGAACAAATGAACAAGGGGAGTACTATCTTCTCCTTTTGCCTGGGACATATGTGATCAATGTAAGTGTGCGGCCTTACTAAATTATTGTTCCTAATTGCTTTGAATTCCTGAGCACAGTGAGAAGGCATCCTTAGAGATGAGTGAGCCGAACTGCTTGAGTCACATACAGGAGCTGTAAAGACTCTTCAGCAGATTTAAGAGAAAATAGTATCTTTAAATGTGAGTCAGCAGAAAGGAAATTTTTGGACACAGTAACATCTCAAGTCCTCAATGTCCAGAGATAAGCACCCATCTGACCTTGATGGTGGAGACAGCGGAGATGAGCCTCTGGAGCACAGCAACTTGAGCTTGAGGTGTTTGAAACAAAGCACAGAGCTCAGGGTGAGGAGGTGGAGCCTGGGACCAAGGCTGACACCACCACTGGCAACAGTTATTTCCTTGTGTTGAAATGATTTCTCCGCAGAAGTGTTAGAGAACATCCTTGCAGTGCAGGCTCTGCCTGCTGCCAGCCGAGGGCTTACACTTGAGCATCACTGCAGGACTGCCTCTCTTGTACAAGTCCTATTGCTATCAAATGGACACTTTACCCTTTTTCATCCCATGTTCCCAAACGTGTATTTGAACATTTTTTCTTGTATATTTAAAGTGTAAACAAGCACGGTAGAGACTGGTTGTTTCACAGCTGAACTCAATGTTTCAAAACAAGTAAGAACATTTTTGTGTTTGCTCCTAGGCTACTGTACCAGGATTTAAATCAATGCTGAAGACAGTGGAAATACCTGACAACACTGGTAACTTCAGTGCTTTAAAACAGGACTTCTCTTTCCCAGAGGTCTCTATCAGACCAAGAGTTGCTTCATGTCCCAAAATTCCTCTCTACCAAGAGCTTGCACGGGCTTCAGCTGCAGTAAAACCAACCCTACATGTCTTGGTTTTAATGACTGCTCTGCTTGCAATTTTTAAATAAAGTCAGGAATGAGATGTCACGGCCACGCAAAATCCACCTGCACAAATGTGGCTTTGAAGACAAGGAATTGTATATGCAAAAGAATGTCTGTTTTTATAAACCAAATTCTCAGATTCACAATCATGTTCACTGTATTTTGTAAAATACTGAGTTGACAATCGAATGTTTGACTATATTTTTAATTGTAATGGACTATCATATTTTTCTATTTTACTCTGAAGAAATTTTGTACAGCCGATGGAGATAACTGTAGAATTTCAATGCAGAAAGCACAAATACATTCTCAAGACTTTGCCTGAATTCAAAAAAGTTTAGGATTGTACTGCAAATGTTTTATGCAGGCTCAGGTTCCTCTCTGAACCAACGGCTAAGGTGCCACACAACTGTAAGTGATCAAATCCATCCTATTTTCTCATAATAAAGCCATTGCTATAAATGAGGAATGGCATTTTAAAATATTTTTTTTCTTACTTGGACAGATGAGACTGCTTAGGGCTCAAATGAGGTAAAGACCAGTAACACAGACAGGTTTTAAGATAAAAAGATGGAAATGAAGTGTAAGTATGTGTTGAAGGGCCACGCTCCTGGAAGCTGGATTATAATCTGCACCATGAGGGAAAAGAGAGGAATTTGTGTCTCTGAAAACAGTGTTCTACTACAGCAAAGCTGCTGAAAACAGTCACTGACAGCTTTTTAACTGAAAAGTCCATTTTTAACTGAATTTGGTGTGGAACAGAACGAGACAATTCAAATTCTTTGAATAGCTTTAGCAATGGCTTTAAATTGCTTAAGTAGCTTCAGAGCCCTGCTACTACACTGTTGGGACTGTCTAACACACATGCCAGGAGCTGGCAGGCACACTCAGCAAGGCACAAACCAGATCCTGTTACAGAGGCTGGTTTCAGCACTCCCCTGGCTGGGCTGGGCTGTATTGCAGCCAGGATTAGCAGATTCCTTTTGCCTGGCCAGTTGCGAGAATCATCCTCAGGGCCCTTTGAAGCTGTCCAATAAACATAAAATTTATCAAGAAAAGCCAGTTAGTACCATCTCCTGTGTTTATTTTAAAACTTTATCTGCCGGTAATTTTCTTACGCAATTTCAAAAGTAAAACAGAAGAGATTATCTTTGGAAACATCAATCTTTTCCTGTATACAGTAAATAAAAAATGCAGGAATGCAGTTAATCCCTTAATGCCTTTTAAAATCTTTCCTGCGGCACTGCTGTCACACCAGGCCCCACCAGCTGGGCTGTGGAGCTTGGGCATCAGCCACTTACCTGTCTGCCAGCCAGCTGCATTCAGTGTGTGAATGCACCTCAGAACATGAAACAGCATTGCTGATTGGGAATGAGGGCGGTGTGTGCAAGAGACTGGTTTTTTAATGTATTCATCATATCCATTTGAATTTTCTACCTTTTCTCACCCTCTGATCTGCTGTGGGTTGTTTACTAGTCAGAGAAGTAATTAATTATCCACTGAATCCCACCACTAATAGTTGGTTCTGGTCTGTCACTTATAGCAGAAAGAACTAGAGATGCCTTGAGTGTAAAATCCCCAAACCCCAAGAAATCTGAGAGAAGTCAGCATTCAGCAGGTGAGTGAGAGCAGAAAGAGTGTGCATGCTGGCTTACAGGAACAAGAATCTATGAAAATCAAGTACCAGAACTTCTAACAATCAAGTCATTGACATGAAAAAAAGAAAGAGCACCAAAGAGTATATAAAGAAATCTTTATTTAAAGCTTTTAAATGGAACACAGTACCCAGTTTCCCTAGAAAAGGAACAACTTTTCTAAAGATAAATGCAACACACATGAAAGTTCTCATAAAGGGATCTATGCACTGTGCAAGTGGAGTGGATACTTGTATTTCAATGGTTACTGACTGTGGTTGTACATGCGCTGAGTAGCCAGAAGGTACACACCATTACAAGCTCTTGAAAGCGTGTTCATCTAGGAATAGTGGCAATATTGCATAGTTATTTCAATTCACTATGAACTACTCTGTTTGTTTAACAGTCATTCCAGCTATGTGTAGTCAGACAACAAAGATTCTGGTTTTAGAAAAGCTATCGGTATTTTAGGTGTTAAGTTATCATCATGTAGACAGCCAATAATTTGGCTCACAAACCAAGAACTGTCCTTTAAAATCAGGCTGTTAATCTAAAGCAACATTTACTCAAAAGGTGACACAACACCTTTTTAAGTATAACTGACAAATTTTACATGTAGAATACAGATACAGATACACTGGAGAGGCATTCACTTAAAGCTTTCAGTGCACCTGTGCTAAAAATAATAATTCAAAAAAAGGACACACTATGGTTAAAAGCAACAATTTTTCGTGTTCACTAAGTGCACTTAAGCCTTGGTTTTGTTTTGCTTGTGCAACCTTTAAACAACAAGTAACTCAAGATAAGCCTTTGACTCAGGTATGGAGCACAGAAATGCCCCCTTAGCTGGGCAGGTAATCCCCTAGAAGATACAGACCCTGCCAGCCAGAGGGCTGATGCTCCAGCAAAGCGGTCCCTGCGTGAGCTGGCACCGGGCGTGCAGGAGAGCACAAGTGTAACTACGCTCTGGAATGGGCTTCAGCAAGTACAGCAGTGACCCTGCAGCCCCTCCACGCTGCACCCACTGCTGGCCCTGTGAACAACCATGAGAGCAGCTGACAGAGCTCAGCACAAGGACGAGATCTGTCATGAGCTCTGCCTGTCCACGAGTCCCGTGCACATGCCCAATGCTCCTTCACACGGGGAAACACTTCAACCGCAAATGCCCCTTTTCAGGCCAAATGTTGCACAACAAAGTGCTGTAGGGTAAGGGATAACTGCTGCCTCGCGATATGTGTGGCAAATTAACGTTATCGATAAATTACCTGCTTTAAAATTATAAACTCTAAAGTTACACCTTAACAGAAGAACAGCTTTAGATTAAGATGGCAAAGAAAAGTTCTTCATCACCTTGTTCATTCTCTATTTATTAATTTGGTTTATTCAGTTTCATCATGCTTCTAATAATTTTCTAATCTCTCTTTTATAAGACATAATTTTCGGAAACAATTATTCTTGACACTTTTGATAAGAATGAGGAATTATTTTTCCCTGATATTAGTCATTAAAGGGAAGAAGTCTGCCTGAAATCTTGCATGTGGCTTCCTACCCACTAAGACAGACACTACAGAGACAGTGACATTGGAAGAAATTTTCAGCAAACAGAACTCAGCGATAAAAATCGTACCACACTGTTAGAACAGATGTAAGGCTTTTCACCTTTTAACATTTTGAAGCACTTTTACCCTTTCTAAATCAACCTGCTGATGGGAGCAGCGCAGCACAGCACACGTGGCACACGTTTCTGCCCACATGCTCCTTAGGAACACAAACACAAGACTCAAGGTGTGCTGCTTAACAAAAAGCATCACCTTTGCAGTGTGAATGTTCAAATACAACCACCCACCCAGCTACTTCGGTTTCAGCCTCAAGTACCTCACTTTGCACTTCACTTCCTTGGGTCAAGAGTTGAATTTCAATACTAATAAATAGGTACATTGTTAAAAAGTTGTATTTAAACAATAAGTAGGTTTATCGTACTTTATAAAAAAGAAAAAAATGAGAGTTCTTGCACCATTTATATATTATTATTGTCTATCTGATGGGCAAGAAGGAAGAGACTAAGACAATTACTGAAAATTACTGAAAACAAACACCAAAATATTCTCACTGTGCTCATGTTGCACCAGCTCTGTCTCTAATAAATGTTAGAGTGCAACGCAGAAGTTGTTTTAAGGGAAGGAAAAAAGGAAACAAAACCGTAAATCTTTCTGTGCCCTTCTTAATCTGAATAAAATCTGAATATTTCTCTGTACTTTAATGCTATATTTCTTAAATATTTTTGCAATTTACTTAAGTAAGCATATTTATATGACTACACACATACCAGCAAACTAATTCAATAAATTAGAGCTCAAAACATTAACTGCGAGCACAAGAAGAATATTTACAAATGGCAATAAATTAAAGATCAAAATCTGTGCGATATTAAATAAGGATCTCAAACAACAACTGTCAACTTTTGCACCAGAATTGTACTGACTTTTGTGCCTCTGCCCAAGGCCAGCAACGTGCTTACAGGCCAGAATGAACAGGGTGGTTGCTGCTCGTGCCCACACGATGGGGTGGAGGCAGAGCCAAGGGCTCCAGCGTGGGGTCAGGGCTGCAGCACTGGGGTCTGTGTGTCACGTACACACCCCTGGGCCCCAGGCACATGCTCGCCTGCCGTGGCCCCAGGACGAACCAGAACAGACACCAATACTCATCGCTCCCCGATTCGTAAGGCATGGACCCAAATCAAGCAAACTCTAGTTGTATGAGAGGTCACATTAAGAATAATATTAATCCAGAAAATCTAACTCAAAGCAAAAAGATTTGACACAGTGACTTGCAGATGCAGAAATCAAAATTCCTCATTTCCTCACCATTTGTATGGATTGGAGGGTATTTTCAAGGGCTGTTCTCCACAACAGAAGATGTGAGGGAAGTAAAATTTAAAAGCATAAAAGGAAATATGCTCTCAGTCTTATCTTTTGCCAAAGCTGAAAGCGTTACAGGGAAATTGCTTTAGAAGAATAAACCCAAAGGTGAGCAATTGCGAACAGCAAAATCACCACTCTGGCCATACATGCCTTTTTGAGAGATGAAAAAAATTTTTTTTAAAGTATGGAGATCGCTTAAGGGGGTTGACTAGAATAGAATAACAAGACTGGGATGGTACAATTTGTCCCAGTCAGAACTGGGTAAGGGCAGCTGCTCCCCCTGCATGGGAGTTATCCAGCCATGGTAATGACTGCAGAGAAGGGATCACACTGAAAAACCTAAGACATGGGAGACAGTGTAATGGACAAAGCTTTTTACAGATTAAGCTTTTTAAGTACAGTCCCCATGTTACTGATCCTTCTGCATATACATCGCTCAGCTGCATATCCCAGACCACAACAAGAGCACTGTTTGGTCTCACCTGCAGGTCCAATAAAGAGCCTCTGAAAGCCTCAATGCAGCTAAATTTATAAAATCAAAAATTAAGAAAAATTAATAGGAAGTGTACATTAAGGCAGGTAGCCACCTATTAGCATCCCTACTTGAAAAAATTAAATATCTACCCAAAGACCTTCTCTGTCTCAGGTTGAAGGATTATCAAATCCCATAAAACCCATGAAGGGTTTCTGCCGACCAAAAATCTTCCAAGAACTTCCAGCTACCCGCTGTTGCTTTACAAATTGCAAGAGGCAAGAAACTTGCAAGTAAGAATTTGATGAATTGTATACAACTGGGGTTTATATTTGTTTAGTTAAAATGAATTGCTAGAACTTCAGACACATCAGGATCTTTTAGTGGTAGTTTTAAAAAAAAATAGCTCAAATGTATGAACAAAACGTGACTGATCCCAATAATTCAGACTTTACCTACGAAAGCATTTCTCTGCAGGCAAGTCTCTCCTGTACATCTTTATATCCTTTTCCTAGGTACTTCCAGGCATTTGCAGCCCTGGAGGTAATGATAGCAGTTAAAGTCTTTGCGTCAGCACACAGGCATCAGCTATTTTATTTTATACTGGTGGTGTTGGAAAGCTATTGAACCTTGGCCTGCAGGATAGTAACACAATGCAATTTCTTCATTTAGGCTATATCTTCATTCTTGGAACTCCCCTGACTGCTTATTTGCCATTCCCTGTTGGGCAGGTGATTAGCAACTGCCTGTAAAAATAAAAGGTGCTAAAATCATACAATTCCTCTTGTAGTCTAGTTTTGCAAAGGTATAAGTATCATTCGCTGGTACAGAAACTCTCCATGTGAAATACAGCTGAGTGATCTTTACCGTATCCCACAGGAAGATACTGGAGCTTACACACGCTCCACAGAACTACCCTGAACACCCCCCAGACCCGAGTCAGTCAGCAGAGCCCATGGGAACAGAACTAGTAAGTTTCACAAAGTTTTTGACAAAGTACAGTGAAGAGCTAGAAGCAGTAAAGGACAGGTCCCATGAGACCAATTTTGAGTTCACCAAATACCCTGCAATGGATTTTCAGAATTCTTGTGATACAGACAAGAAGTTTGACTTGGAAAGACTACTGAATTTAAAGAATGTCTATGTGAACTAGAACTGCACAGCTTATTTGCTTCTGCAGATGAAGGTGGACTTTTTTCTTACTATTTTTATTCCAGTGAATGTGCTGCTGAAGTCAAAAACAAGTGCAGAAAATGATTCTGCTAATATTGCCTGATGTGACAATACACAGCATCTTCTCCTCCATTTATCTTGCCTGTTCAAGTCTTCTCTCATGCTGCTAAATTAATAACAATAATCATACTCGGGATAGTACAGACCTCAGACCTCCAAACTCACAAAGCATTTAAAATGTCAGTTTCTTAAGACACTGAAGAGCGAACTGTGTGACTGAACTTGGATCAGTGACTTCTTAGGAGGACACACAGCCCTGAAGTTTATTTTTATAGCGTGCATTGCAAAAGACGTACTATATCCTTCTCTTTTTCCAAAGCCTTAAATTATTCTCTATCACATTTGTCTCCACTTCCTGGTAAGATCTCCCCCATAATTTGGCTACTTTGAGGAATTTTAGACAAGACTATTTATTTTATTGACTTATTCAACGTGGTCTGATTGAGCCTGGTGTCTTCACCAGGCAACAAATACTGGAACCTGGAGAATCTTCTACCTTCTTAAGACAAGAAACTCGCGTGAGTGACTGCTTCAACATGCATCTCCTCTCACAATCATTGAACTGGGGTTTTTAATGTGTGTATTTAATGCAGTGAAAGGAATGTCACTAACTTGAAAGGAACATTAAACACCTGGAGAGGCAGGTGATTTACAAAACTTGGTTATTTCTACTGACACGGATTTAAAACCTCCAAGTTGATTTATGACTATTGCATGAACCTCTGAACAACTCCAGTGCATTTATGTCAGCAATTATTTTTCATACTGAACGTAAAGAGATCCAAAATACTAATTTTCCAATAAGCATACAAAAATAATTTCTCTTGCAGCTTTCCAGTCAACATCCACCTAACTAAAATAAGTTAGTACAATCATTTGTATGGGCTGCCTGCACACCGGGCAGGGTTTGTTCCTCTTCTTAAGCTTTTTTGCGCACGTAAAACATGACATGAGGTGTCCCGTTTTGCCGTGTACTATGCAGCCATTTTTAGGTCTGCTCTGACATATGACACAGGGCTCTATGCTGGTAACAGGCAGACTGGATTCCATGCTTTCCTCTTTGTCTTGCATTTCTCTCTTCTCAGGTTCCTTATAGTCCTCCTGACTGCTACAAAACATGCTGCTTGATGTTGACGGCTGGGAATAATCTTCACTTTCCTGGGACTCGGAAATTTGTACTGCTTTCTCCTCATTCTCATCCACAGCTGGTTCTTTATCTTCAGTCACTTTTGTTTTCTTGCAGTCAGGAACATCAAAACCTTCTTCAGACTCTGCAGGGAAGGTACCTTCTGATTTGCTCTTTTCCAATTTCTCACTCTTTTCATCTGGAAGCCAATCCTCGCGTAGGGCCCAGCATCTGTGGCAATGTCGTGGAAGCGGAGGATTCATTTCGCTACATTCAGGACACTTCCAATAATCCTTTAGTGAATTAAAGATTGGAACAGCTTAAACTACTTGGAACACTTACAACTGAAGTATTCAGAGATTGTAAACAATATACTACTGTCAAAATAATAATTATGTTGAGCTATTGACTTGTTTATAATTTTTAAAATGCCATTCAGTGTTTGGCCCCATTTTAAGTTCTAGATTACAATAGTTCTTATTTTAAAACAACTCTGATTTTCTTTCTTTTTGCAGTAGGTTTTTGACTAGAACAATAACAATTTATTATTTCTTAAGCAAAACTCCAGAAGCCAGACCACAAAAATCTTCAAAGAACCTCATAAAAAACTTGTAATAAAATGGTCACCATTCCCCTTCTTCCTGAGAATGGACTTCTGAAATGGGAACTACTCAAGACTGAAGGGACCTTCCACCCGTGGGATGCTAAGCTGTTGGTGTGCAAAATGGCCAGGTGAGGGCACTCTGACACAGCAGTACAAGAGAACACATCGGCCAATAAAAAAACAGAAGTGAAAAAAAAAGAAAAAAAAAAAGTCTTGCAACACCATCTCGGTGGTTACTCTACAGACTACACTGAAAATAAGCCACTATATCTTGTTAAAAATACATTTAATTTTTAAGGAGAAAGACCCTTCTTAGAAATAACGCAAGCCTAGGGGGGATCAAAACAAAAGAAAACACCCAAAACTTATTTAGACGAGTCCTGAATAACATCAGTAACATCAAAAGCTTAAAAGACCAATTCTAAATCCTAAAAATAATGTACAGGCCTCTTTTACCATACGTAAGCACTGCTATGTTTTCAGAAGGTGGCCAGCTCTGTCTTTCACAGACTAAGAATAAAGTCCCTCAGTCCTACAGACATCAAGGGACTGGAACATTTCAGTTCGGAAAAACAACTTTATTTAAGGCTTAACTGTGAAAAGCAAATATAAATGAGATACCCTGCATTTTAACTCTAGTGTGCATTTCAAGACCCTAAGTTTCTTCCCACACTTCAAAAATGGTCTCACAGAATATAGAAAAAGCCTCTCTTAATCTTGTATTACTGTTCTGAAAAAAGGTTTGCCTTCACATCTGTACGTCAGTCAGAGACACCTTCATTCAGGATGGACAATAAAACTAGGTATTCTGATTTATAGGAAGTTTTTAAATGTACATGACTAAGATTTTTTCATTTTGTGCAGAAAGTCAGGTTTAGGCTTCAAATAATTTCCTTTGGAAGTTATTTCTTTAGGAAGATCACTAGTTATAATATCAAGGTTAATAATCACATGTTCAATAATTAAAATATTGTATTGGAACCTTCAATCATAGAAGAAAAAGTCAGTGATTCTTAAAAAAAAATTCACTAGTAGCAATAGAATTCATCTATACTTCTTGATCTGTTCTGTCAGTTCACCCAACTCATGACATTTTACTTGACAAGTTTTACTCACAGCTAGAGAAATCTCTGGATCTTCATCAAATGAATCACCATCACTATCTTCATCCTGGTAAATAGTCAGCTGATAAACCTGGTTTAAATGGAAAAAAAATGTAACTATTTTTTGGCATTTGATTAAAAACCTAAAATATTTTTAACCTTATAGATTTTCAGATAGGGAGCTACTGAAGACTCTCCAGTGATGGGCCACTAAGATTATTAAACAAATTAGAGGAGCTCCAGAGGAGGCTGGAGAAGGCTCAGGGTGGGAGGTATCTTATCAATGTGTATAAATACCTGAAAGGAGGGTATAAAGAAGAGGGAGACAGGCTCTTTTCAGTGGTGCCCAGTGACAGGAATAGAGGCAATTGGCACAAATTAAAACACAGGAGATTCCCTCTGAATGTCAGCAGACCCTTTTTACTTGTGGGTGACCAAGCACTGGCACAGTTGCCCTGAGCATCTATGAAAGACTCCATCCTCGGAGATATTCAAAAGACATTTGGACATGGACCTGGGCAATCAGCTCTGCCTGAGCCAAGGCTGGTGGGTAAGATGACCTTCAGAGGCCCCTTCCGACCTCAGTCATTCTGCAATTCTCAAAACTACTGCTGGGAGCAGGGGCACACCCCAATCCTTTCTTTTTCCAGATTACTGTCTTATCTCAGGGTGCAGCTCTGCAGCACTACACTACATGTTGGTGTACATCAGTACAGTCAGTCCCACTCAGCCTCTCAAGTGTCACAATCATGCATGTCCCTGGTGAATTCTGCCTCTGGTACTTACTCAATATTGCCAGCAGCTGATTAACCCCTCTCAAGGGGTTAGAAAACTAACCCAGAAAAAAAAACCCACATAAATTCTCACTTCATTCCTGACATTCCATATATCTAGATCTCTTGAAAATTATGGCAATCACAATTTTACTGAATTCTTGCCTACTAACGAAAGTTCTAAAACTGTGGCTCGGCATCAGTATGAAACATTTGTATTCAGAGGCAAATGACTTGGAAGTACCCCTCTGTAAAGAGTTTCTAGGTAACTTTCCATTCAGTATCAAGTAATGTCAAAGCTCAACACATACTTCTGTAACTAAAAATACAGAAATACTCAGGTATGCATGCTGCCATTGACTCCAACAGCAGGTGAGTGAAGTTAAACACACGGACTTTCCTACACAGCCTGTTTCAGAGCCTGCAGAAAGCCTCAGCACTGTCTCAGTTACTTCCTGCTGGGTGTATAATGGTGACCCAACTGCACTGACATGTAGTTTGATTTAATGAACAAGTGGGTGCAAATTGTGACACAGCACACGTAGAGTTCTTTTTGGAATATCAACACGAAGTATTCCTGTAACTTTCCTTTTCCCTCTTACCAACCCCACAAGGTCAAAACAAACCCCAAGCAAAATAAATACGTACCTCATCATCTTCATCTGTGAGCTCCTGCCCTTCTTCATTATGGCTATAATCTTCTGAATAAATAGACTCAACTTCAAACTCTACACTGAACTGGTCTGAAACAGAACTGTGGTCAAACCAATCAGAGTTTTCACTTAATGAACTGGCGTCAAGATCCTGAAAGAAAACAGAAAGTACACATTCAACCTCACTGGTCCATATACATAACCATTACTATTAAAACAGCTCTTAAGATAAAACTGTGCTACTCAAGTTTCATTATCTATGCAAGAAATAAGACCAGCAGCTGTTAGACAGTACACCTTCTATGAGATAAACAAATTATAGGTAGGTAAAAACAAAGCTAGACCTCAAAGCCTTTTGTTGGCTCTGTAATAAGAGGCTGCAGTCAGCCCACAGCCAGCTTGAAGACTGCAGTTACTATTTCACACAGGCTCTCCTAAAAAGTGAAAGAACAGATAGAAGACGATGCTGTCTTTGGCTGCACATCATTAAACTGTCTATTCTCATCAACTCTGTTAATCTTTATTTTGAGACTGTGGCTAAACAACTATAAAATAGGAAGACTGAAGATATGGTATTAGTTCTGTCAATTCAGAATACAGTACGTGATCAGGAATACTGTTAGTTTAGTTCTTCACAACTTAATCTCACCATAGATAACTTGCGTTGGTGTTTGTTGAAAACAACAATATGAAACATTAGAGGCTTGAAAAATGAATATAGTGTATCCTCAGCATACATACTCTGAGTACAGTTACCCAGGCTGTACCAGAACTACCAACTAATTCTGAATTATGGAACGTCTATGACTGCTTTTCTTCTTTTAGCACTGCATTCTAAGAAACACTTACTTTAAAACACAAAATATATCTGACAATTTTTTCAACACTGTGCCAAGCAGTAAGAATCTTGGTTTTAGGAATATTCGAAGTTAATATTTAAAAAAATTTCCCTTCAGCTTTGTCAGCAGACCTATGAAAGACCCCACCCACACAGTATCTTTTCTTTCATCCTCTTTTCCTTCCTCAGACACCACTAAAGGCACTGCTGCTTTTAATTAAGATCATGATGTTTTCAGATGCATATTTGCAATTGTGGCAATCTGCAGAATTTGTACCAAAGATATTTTATATTTATATTTTGACTTACGGGAATAGAAAGAGAATCTGTTGAATCACTGCTATTGCTTCTTTCACGGCACAGACCACTGACTACACACCATGAGAGACTTTCATCAAATGTCAACGAAATGCTGTCTGACTTGTGTCGCTTTCTTCTGTCACTATGCAGATCATCTGAAGAATTTTCTTCTGGGCATATTCAAGAATGTTTATTACTCCAAAAACATCTATGCAATGTACAGTTTTGTATATTCTTAACAGAAGTTGAAATATAATTTACTTATAAAGAAATCTAAATAAAATAATTCAGTATTATTTTTTGAAGAAAAGTAAAGGCACCAAAACTTATTCAAAAAGACACAATAACACTGATAAACATGTAAAGTGTGAAACATTCCTGAAGCCAGTATTTCAGGGGCTGGGTTTCCCCACTTGTCTCACCAGTACAGCTTGTTAATAGCAGTATCCACATGCAGGAAATAAAATGATTGCAAATTTGGAAGAATTTTTACTCCACACATGACACATTATATCCCTCCTAATTTTAAGAAATAGATCTGAATTGTCCTTGCTCCCTCTACAGTCAGTAGACAGAAAGGCACTTTCAGCGAGCTTCTGAGTCCATCCCAGAATTTGTAGGGAGTCAGAGCAACTAGCTCCCAGTCACATGCATACAGAATCCTCATGTGAAGCAAGGTAAGTTCAGGTTCAAGTTTCAGATACCTGAACAAATTTAATGAATAGTTCCACTATATGTAATTGCATTTATTCAATAAGATTTTTGCAACAAACTGTTACAACTTTCAACTCACACTAGCAAAAAAATCTTCAAAACATACCATGTAAAAATTGAACTCAGAGCATTGCTGTGCCTACTGAGTATGCTTGGTTTGAAGGCAAAAAGACAATGCTTTTTAAATACATCACATTTTGAAATAACCACCAGAAGCTGCATAAGGAGGAGGGGTGCAGCATTTTAGGGATAGGTAAGTCGAAATTCAGCTCCACTGACTTTTAGAGTGTTTGGTAAGAAACAATTTTATTAAAAAAGGTGTTGTAAAGTCAGTATGTAAGTGCAGTGGAGTGAAACCCCCCCAAGATGCCTGAAAACTTGCTTTAACAGACCTCAGTTATGAGGTCTGCTGTCCCGTCACAGGTGCCTTTTGCACCCACCCTCTATTGCCCAGCCTCTCCCTTGCAAAACACACTGTGACAATCCACGAGTCTTCAAGTCTTGAATCTTTCATTGTAAAAGAAAAGAGAACGAAACACTTGTACATACTTTGAGACTTCTCTTACTTTCCCTTGGTGCTTCTTGGCTCAGCCCCACTCTTTTCTTTATTCCGCCCTGAGAGCCCCACCAAATTTGGAGCCCCCAGGCCCAAGGGTTGCTCCTGTCCATCGTTGTCCTCATTTAGTTGTCATGGCTCCATGCCGTACTGATACTGTATCACCACAAGGTTTCTATACACTATAAAAGGGGCTCCAAAGGAGCCACTACTATCCCAATTTAACAAGAATAGTGGTTTAAAAGGAAGATTTCCTATAAATTAGAAAAAAAGTGTATATAAAAACACTATATTAAAAGAAGTTTTAAAGTTGTAACAAACTAATAAATGGATGCAAAGACAACAGTTAATAACCAAGCCTACAATAAGTAAGCATAACACAGCACCTCATGTGCTCTGGGTCATGCCTAAATATTACAGGTTGTGCTGTTTAACTGAGACTTTCCATCCTTTCACTAGTTTTAGTTACAACATTAAAACGTTCTTTTAATTTAGTGCAAACCGCTCAGCAACGCAGCACAGTTTTTGGACTGACTGACATAACAGTGGCCTACAAGGAACACAAAAAATATTGTTCAAAAGCTGAGGAACTGAAAAATGTTCCCGAGCAAGTGAAGATGTTCTACGCAGCGACAGAAGGTTATCACTGCCCAGATAATTACAACCACCAAGTCATGAGGTAAGACACATAAGTGATGGAACAAACTAATGTAAGAAATTCCACAGAATAGTATTTAAGTAGAATTGTAGAGAACACTTCCATTGAGAAACTTACTCAGGTTTATGTTGACCAGCTTTTTATTGCTAATTATAAAAAGAAACATTTCATATTTTGAAAATGTATTTGCCGTGATTATTGAATAACCACAGCAAAGACAAAAAGGAGGCAAATATGATGCTTAAGCCACCAGATGTTTTAATAAGTGCTTAATGAAAAATCAGGTTCATCACTGAAACATATCCAATGTAACATGACACTGGAGTAATGCAAGGAATCGTGTTTTTCTTTTCAGGCTGAACATTTTGTTTCAGATAAACAGAGAACTTTTACCCCTAAGTGGACATGCTACTGAATGCTCTGCATCATAAATCTGCACATACCAGATTCACTGTGTGCCCTCCTCCTAGAAGATGTAGTTGGTCGGGAAGTCATGTTTGATGAAGTCTGCTTCTCTTCTAACTCTTGCATAGACTCCTGATTAACAGAAATACTGAGTAAGCCTGAGCATGAATGTGAAGTAAAAGGCTAAAAATCAACTAATTACATCTAAACCATTGACACTATCATACAAAACTAAACAGAATTTACAACTCAGAACATTTATTAAAATAAAATGGAAGTATCACCTTAAGAACATTTTCTTCTTCAAGCTGAGATTTGGCATCATCCTCAGGTGTGCCACCAAGCGTAGAGTCTGAAACCAAACCAAGCCAAAACCCGTAATACAACATAGCATAAAAAGTTAATTTCAGGTTCAAAAAGTAAAATCTAAATAGAACTTAAAATTCAGACATTTTGGAACAATGGAAAAAAACACACTGCTCCTTTGCTTTTCAGGTGTGTGCAGCACCTTCCCTGTAACATTACTGAAGTGGGAACGTGAGGAGAGAGAAGAAATGTCAACTGTAAAGCAGCTCAGAATTTTATTATATATGGCTTCAAATGAACGCTGTGCATGAGCTGTGATTCTGCAGATATGAAAGAATACTGAATTAAGAAGACAATTAATAGAAGAAAAAATAGCTGTTTTGATGGTATATGCTTACTACCAGACAGACCCTGAATTAATAAAGACTCTTTAAAAAAAATATTGAGAAATAAATTTTAGTTTGCAAGCATAACAGTAGGGATAACGAAGAGAGCATGTTTCCCATCTTCAGCAGCTGAACTTGCCTTTAGGAAGAATCAGAAACAAAGGGTGTCTTAATACGATTTAGAAGCCAATTTACAAAATGGCTTCCATTGTTTAACTTCTGGTTCATACCGTGTATGAGGCAAAAATTACAGCCATATTGAGCATTTTTATACTGCAGGACAGATGACTGTACATAACAATTCTCCATTCAAGGAGTGTCTATGTACACTTACCACAAAGCTACTCTTTTAAAGGATACAGACTTTTTTAAAACAAGACGCTGAGGACGACCAGTTCTAAATACATTCCACATTCAGTTTTGAAAATTAAAACACAACTTTAACAGAAGAAAAATGAACAGTATTTGCCCTGACTTTATTGCTGGCATGAGTTTAAGAAGCTAGTTTTTCATATTAAAACTTTTTATGTTGTTGAAGGCTTTAGCGGTAACAAATAAAAGCAAATGACTAAGTTTTCAGTTTAGTATTCTTTTTGTTCAGCTCTGATTGTGTTTGTTCTGGTTCTAGTCAACAGGATTATCCAAATGCTGCTCGGAATTTTTTTTCTCCTCCAGAAGAAATACTGTTTGCTTTGATTCACCATTTATGACTGCTGTGGACAGCAGTGGGTGAAGCCAAATAGCTAATAATGGAGAGATCATTGTTATCTGATCACTACCTGCAAGATGCATTATATATTTTCCCAACAGCTGTTTCTCAAAACCAAATGGCCTCCTAAACTAGCTTACCTTGTTGATTGATTGCTATCAGATTTCTGGAAATCATCGAATACAGTCTCCTTAAATGGGAATAAAGAAAAAACCATTGCAAGTTAGCTACATGGAATCACAGAGGAGAGCTTACCATCTTCAGAGATGTAAAGAGTTTAAAAAGGCCATACGCATTGTGTTCTTCATTATTTCCCAACCAGATTCTCAGAAAAGAATCCCATTACCTGTGTTCTTTTACTGAAAAGCTTGTTACTCCAAATAAATCCCCCAGGAGATCATTTGCACAGTGTACAATATGCTGCTGTTTTTCATCATATAATTGTTTAGACATAATATATTGTCCAAGATAGAATATTACCTGTAAAATAAATGAAATACACAGACATTAAATACCCAGTTTGTTGTTTCAAGATTAAGAGAGCAAGCACATTAAATACATTAAAATTTGCTCTTCAAACTCTGAGTGCCTAGAATTCCCTTTGAGCTGATACATTTTCACCTATCGTTCCCCAGGAATTCTATTCACCAGAATTCTAATCGCCAGAAATTTTTGTTCACATTTTTAAGAAACTAGCTAAATAACTAGTACAGCAGAATAAACATAAAATCTTGTATCAATAACTTCTTCAATAATTTCTAGATCAGCTATGAACTACACTGCCCCCCATTCACCCAAAACAAAACAGTGTATCTGTACGCACCGTAGTCTACCTTTAGTGAATAAATGTTCTCACCTCCTTCATAGTAAAAGTGTCCTTTTCTGCACCAGCTAACTTTAACAACTTCAACAATAGTGGCTTTGGTTTAACCTGTGTGGGGAAGTAGAAAAACAGTTTGCACCAATTATTCACCAAAAAAACATAACTTATACAGGTTAAGTTCCTCCTTCTGTATTAATCTGATATGCAAACACACAGCTATATTAAAACAAATCCACATTCAAATTTTTTCACTTTGCAAAGTTAAAACGTAAAAAGCAAATAACATGAACAAAATCATACTAAACATACACCTTAGCTCAAACATACATCCTAGCTCAAACCCATCTTTGGCTGTCTCCTAGTTTCAGCTGGGGTAGTTAATTTTCCTCCTAGTAGCTGGTACAGTGCTGTGTTTTTTGATTTAGGAGAATAATGTTGACTATACGCTGATGTTTCTGTTATTGCTAAGCAACTGCACTAAACCAGGGATTTTTCAGCATCCTGTGCTCTACCAGTGAGAAGGTGCACAAGAAACTGTGCGGGAACATGGCCAGGAGAGCTGACCTGAACTGGCCACCACAGAACTTCATATGGGGAGAGTTGGCCAGGAGGGACCAACTGATGCTTAAGGACTGGCTGGGCATCAAGTCAGCAGGTGATGAGCAATTATTGTGCTTCACTTGTTTTTCACTACTCTCCCTCTTCTTTATTATTAATATACTTTATTTCAATTATTAAACTGTTTATTAAAATTATTAAATATCTCAACCCACAGGTTTTACCTTTTCTTTTGATTCTCTCCCCCATCCCACTGCAGGGGAGTGGGGAGCAAGCAGCTCCCCAGTTGCTGGCTGCAGTTAAACTTCAACATATTGGTAAGTAGAGATTCCTTAATTTGAGCTACCAGATTTATTAGGGCTGGGTCTTGGGGAATTCAGCTTTACTTCTTTAACCATTACAATGACTCCCAAAGGGGAGAGAGGAAGGCAAAGCACCTTCATGACTGTCAGGTCCAGAGTGCAAGTCATGAAGTAAAACACTGGCTTCCCACCCACCCACTGTGCAAGCAGTTTTATCTGCAGCAAAGCTGTGACAATTTCTGAGGCAGAGGATGGAAAAGTTAAACAACAACAACAAAAAATCACTTCCACATACATACAACTTTTTTTTTTTCCTTATGGCCAGAGCAATGATCCCTTTCATTGCCCTGTTCCACATAGCTCTGCCAGCACAGTTGCAGCAGATGAGAACCAGCTGCAGGGGCTGCTATAACTTCAAAGTAAGTGCCTGTGGAGCCACTGATGGTTCCCAGTGCAGTATATTGCAGGGTTGCCTCTTTAACAGTGACATAACCATTCTAGGAACAGGCTAATATTTAGCTATGCTGATACAGTCCATAAAATAAAATATAAAAAAATAAATACTAAATGTAAAAAAAAAAAAATACAGGGAAGTGTGAACAAAATATCACAAGAAAAGGAATAAATACTTAAGGGAAGGGCGGGAGAGGGGAACTTCCCTGCATTTCATTTCAAAGATCTGCTAAAACCAACGTTAAATGTTAGTGCATTAACAAGAGATTAGTTGCAAGAATTACACATAATAAAAACAATAGCCAAGCTTATGGACAACATTAGATATCTATTCACCTCTTCCTAAGTGTTGAACTATTTAGAACATGCTGAACATATTAGTTTCATAAAGGAAACAAACAGTAACTTATTAAAGCACTACTGACAGCTAAACATAGGAAGACAGTTTCAGATCTCTGAATCCACAACTAAGCCCACTTCTACCCCCCAGCCCTCTTCCTGACTCCTCCAAGTATAAATTCTTCGGCCTCCCAGATCTGACAACAGACAGTAGCATCACAGTATGATGACTTAAAAAAAAAAAAAAAAAGGAAGAAACAAAACAAAAAAAAATCAACAGTTTTTGCGGTTCTGCTATTTTGCCTTTTTGAAGTTCTACTGTTCTACTTTTAAGCTTTACCCTTCTACATTTAAGCTTTACCCTTCTACACACCGTAGCCCCGTCCAAACATTGCACATGTGCTGTTTTTAACTTGTCTTTCAGGTGTAACAGGCTTCCATTGTCACGAAAACTTACGCACGAAAGCAGGGCAGCAGAACTGCCGCTGTACCATGGAAACCCTGGATATGCAAAGCCATAAAAACAAACGAAGACTCTTCTTACAACTTGCTTATGAACAGAACAGAATGTAGAAAACCTTCAGATTACTTCACAAACAGTATGGTTTGCACAACGGAGATCTTCCACAACTCTTCAGTTATGTCTGTAAACAATTCCCACCATGAAATACTTACCACAATCAAATCGGATGACCAGATCCTTTTTATTAAAAGAAAGCAAAAACCATCGTAGAGCCCCAGGAAACAGAGTCTAGACCTAAACCATCACCCTCAACTCTCAACCATGAATAACATTTGCTTCACAATTACAGGATCAAAGAGACATCACCTTCACCGGATTTCGTGGTTTTTCTACAACCATCGCTCGCTGCAAAAAGTGGCCCTTCTAAATTAACTCCTAAAACTCTGCAAAAAGCATGAAAAAACTCGCGCTTCCAACAGAGCTACTTACCAGCGCCTCTTGCTCCGAACCGGTGACAGCGGACGCATCCGTAAGGGAGGACATCTTGGTATTGCACATTTGCCTGCAATTGAGGGGAGAACCAGCTCAGAACGTGGCACACAGCGACACAACGCGGGCTGGCGGCAGCCGCCACGCCGGCGGGGCCCACTCACCTCGGTGTGCCGTACAGCCCGCGCGCCGGGCTCCAGCGGCGGTGTCTGGGCCCAGTCGGGCTGGGCCGGGCCTTATATAGCGCTGCCAGGAGGAGGCAAGTCGGGGCTTAACTCCCGCGCCGGCCCGGCCCGGCCCGACATGCCTGAGCATGACCCAGAGCGCCGCCGCCGAGTCACCGCGGGGGGCGAACGGGCGGGACGGGCCCGGCGCTGAGTCACCGCGGCCATCGAACGCGGCGGGGGCTGGCGAACCGGAGGGGCAGCGGCGCAAGGGAAACAGCGCCTGCCCCGCGGCCCCCCGCCCGCCCGGCCCGGCTCCCCCCGCCGCAGCCGCTCCCCCATGGCCGAGGCCACACGAGCGACAAGCGAGAGCCCCAGCCCAGCCCCCCCGGCCCCCGAGCGAGCCGCGATCGATCCCCACGCACCGCCAGCCGCGCACGCTCCGCAGCCCGGCCCGCGGAGGGCCGGGAGCCCGCGGGGCCCTGCCCGCAGCCTCTACCGCGGCCCCGCCGCGCCGTGCGCGCCCCCAGCCGCCATGTTGGCCTCGCGGCCCGCGCGTGCCCCAGCGCCCCCTCACGGGCGGCCCCGCGCGGAGCCACAGCGGCGGTGGGGCCCGGCTGGGGCGGCGTCTGTGCCCGGCGGGACGGGACGGGACGGGACGGGACGGGACGGGACGGGACGGGACGGGACGGGACGGGACGGGGTGCCGCCGTGGGCCTTCCCACGGATTCAGGGACACGGGAGCACAAGTGTTGGTTGCCTGGCCCATAGGGAACCACGCCTTTGGATACTGTTTTGACTTGCAGTGGTCGTTTGTGTCTTCTAAGTTGTCTTTGTCACTGATATTTAAGAGGTGGAATGAGGAGAAAACTTTACATCCAAAGAGAATTGGATGCTGTTGCCCTATATTCTTGTCATCTTTCATTTATAATTTTCTGTATCTTTTAAATGTAGAATATTTGGAAGTATGTCACTTTCATAGGGACTTAGTAGTTGCTACACTTCAAACGGAACTAGTTAGTTTTTAGTCTGACTGCCTTTTCTAATTCTCAGGGTTTTTCTTTGCCCATGGTGAAATTTTGAAGTTATTTTTGAAGAGTGAAAAGATTTGTTAGAGAACGTAAGAGCTGTAGACAGTGTTTAAAGATACACTAGAGCAGAGGGAGCGTAATGCTAATTTTCCATGACAACTAACTTGTCCAAACAAGCAGTGGATAACTGCCTGGACTTGTCTGCTGGCCAAATAGATTCTCAGCAACCATGGCACCTTGTAAAAATTCCAGCAACGGTTTAAATCTAGATATTTGTGTGATGATGGATTTTCAAGATGACTTTGTTATCCCTCTAGAGCAGAGAGCTCAAGGTCTAGTGAGGGACAGCTAAGAAGCTGCCACAATTTTGCAAAGCATGCTCACCTCCTGTCAGTACAGGGATTTCAAGGCAAACAAATCTATTTCAAGTGGAATGTCCTTCATCGGGCAAAGTCAGGTATCTTCTCCTTTCCACCCAGCACCCCAATTCCTGAGATCCTTAGCTAGCTAACTTCATTGGTAGGAGAAAATTCTGTCTACACAAAAATACAAGAGGATGGAATCAGATGGCTACATTCAGCTGATGTAATACTGAACAGCTGAATTACCAATGCTCAATCTTGTCCTCATGTGGCATGAGAACTATTTAATTCCTATGCAAAATACATTTTACTGAACTGAAACAAAACAAATCCAGAGTGTTTGCATAGTTATCACATTATTGTTCCTTGTCTTCAGCACAGTGCAATTTTGCTAAGGCTGTGTGGAAAATTAAGGAGCTTTTTAAAATTAGGAACAAACTTTCTACAGTCCAAGATTTACCAAACTTGTATCTATGACTTTCTTTTTCCACTTCTCTACCAGTAGGCATCTTGTGACCAATGACTTTCAGATTAAATTGGAATTATTTAAATAATAACTTCCTTTACTGATTCATTAACTGCTAAGGATAAAAAATCCAACCGTTTCTGTCTAGAATTTTTATCAGTCTTCAATGACAATATTCTCTTTTATCCAACAGACTAATCTCAAGTAAGGGGAGGCTGCAGGTAGGTAAAATATGATGTCTGTGCTTGCTTAGGAAGAGAGGGGGATATTCTCTGACATGCAGTGCTGCAACACTTCTGTTTGTCACTCATACAGCACATGCTATGTCACCAACATGCATAATTATTTTCTTATGCTTGATAACTCAGGACAAGTATAATTAAAAAGTTTTTACTTGAAGGGTGAGTAATAAGCTTGTATGGTTACGAGAGCTGACTTCCCCAATATTTCAAGTTGTAAAAAGAAAAGGAGAAATCACTACAGCAAGACCCTACCTGTGTATTTTACTTAAAATGCCACAGAAAATATCTGGAGCAGATGTGGCCCAGCTGCCTTAACTGGAAATACTCACTTTACATTGTGGTTAACTAATGCGACACCCTTTTTAATATAAATTCAGGTTCTAACTGTAGACATTTTGCTGTTAAATGCTTGCAAGCCAAATTACTTTCGGAGATGGATCTGTCTACCTATAGGGTCATATGCCAGAGGAAAGGCAGGTCTCTGTACTGCAGTGGTGCCCAACTCAAGTGAATGGAAATATTCAATTTCAGATCTTTTTTCCTCACCGTAATTCTTTTTTTTTTTTCCCCCCAACATGTCCTACTTACCCTTTCCTGGCAGCTGTCTCTTGAGCATCCAGCACATACACAAAATGGTCCTTGCCAGATGCTGATCAGAGGCATACATGGCCAGGGTTTGTCAGGTCTCATCTCCAAGCAGTTTGCTGCTCCTTGGCTATCAGATAGGTTAATCTCATGTGCTGTCTACGAACTGCTCCCCCTCTCCCCCCCAAAATAAAATTAAAAAATCAAAGCAAGCCTCTGGGGCCTTACACTGTGTTGATGTATCCTTTCTGAAGCCTTAGACACAACCTCTATTAGTATGACATAAAGCTGTGATCAGTCACGTGCTGCAGATTGTCAGGCACCTCAACATGAAAGGACAGAGGAATGAGGATGCTGAAATGCAGCTGGGGCACGTGTGGCTTAATGGGACTTTGTGTCAGGCCTGCCTGCTGCAGCTGTGACCCCACATGCCACACAGTGGATCAGCACAATTCTGTACAAATACAGGAGAAAGAATTTTGTTGTTTGCTTTCTGCTTTGTTGTGCAAGAAAAAGCACATTGATAAGAAATCCTCAAGACAGTAATCACAAATTCGATGCGGGGAACTTACAAGCTAATACGTATCCCAGTGGAGAGATCTGTCAGTACCAGAAACTTCTTACTATAAATGCCACCCAAATTCTGCTAAATGAAAAGGGAATGCAGCCTTCCTGGGGGCAAATTTGAAGGGAGAGTAATGACAGGCAGGAATTAAGAGCAAGGCTCATGGCACTGGCAGGAACCTAAAGACCACATGCGATAGTATTGCAGCTGTTTAACAGGGAACACCAAACTCTACTTTGCTGTTCAACTTGTGTTTTTCTTGTGTGCAGGAGCCGTGTATTTGAGCTGCCCAGGGCTGCACTGCCCTTCCCAACAATCCCAGCTACTCTGCAGACTGGGTGGCACAACAGGCATTCTGCAGCTTCACCTGTGTGCACGTCCTGGGCTCAACTACCTGCGGTATTTCATCACAGAATCATAGAGTATTCTGAGTTTGGGAGGGACTCAAAAGGATCATCAATACCCAGCTCCTGTCCCTGCACAGAACAGACCCAAGAATCACACCATGTACCATGTGGGAGCTTTGGATATGAGATTGGCAGTTTCCTACATTTCCATAACTTCAGAGCAACCTTTTATTTTGAAAAATGTAAAATTACTTCAGGTGGACTGGAAAAGAGGGTCTGAAACAAAATGTTTTTCTAGCAGCTGCTCATAAGCTCTTTCTTGCCCCCTTCCCACAGGCACTCAGTTCAGGTGTGTCTACTCTTGAGCATATTAACTACAGCTGCTCCAAAACCACCTGGAGCTGAAACAGTCCCACATCAGAAGACAGCAGCTCTTCTGCCTTTGTTTAGTTGCCATACTTATTCCTTCATCCATCTGGGAGACACTGGTAGTCTGTCTGCCTAAATCTGATTCCTATTTAGTAGCAGCTCAGTCAGCCACAAGCACAATTAAACAAAATAATAGCCTTCTGAAGGGAGGCCAACCAGCAAGAACATAAACCAATTATTTTGAACTTCTGCTCATTATCTAAAACAGAATGAAAAGTTTGGGTGTTTTTTCCCCTTCTAGTTTTCTGTTTAGTCCTCACCTTTAAAGAAGCTTCTGGAATGATTCTGAAGAACTGAAAGGGAAAAATCTCAGGAAAAGACTTCTAACTCTCAAAGAGTTTTTGTTAGGCATATCACTGAATGAAGAAGCATGCTTTTCTTGTTAAGCAGGGGCAAAATATGTGACTAGATTGTGACTGTTTCCTGTTTTACTAAACTGTAGCTGTGAAAATTAAATAATCCAGTGAAATCTCCTTCCCTAGAAGTACTTAATTGCATGTAATTAGATCAGAAAAAGGCTCAGTATAACCATGTACCTCTGCCTTATTTAGTCAGACTAGGATGATGCCAGTTCAGTTTAGAATTGTTCTTTTAATCCAATGCTCATCTGTCATACAAATGTGCTGTTCAGTCCAGCACAAAACACATTTCTGTTTAAGGGAGTGGCCCAGAAGGGTGTGTGTGGTGTGCACAGGCTAATAGGACTCATGTGAAAGACTGAGGTATCTTTCAGTCTGAAACTGAAATGTATTCAGGGACAACCTAAATCTAGGAGAAGCTGAGAGTAAACATAGCATGCAATTCAAATCCAGTCTGTTTGGGGTGCCATGTATGGACAGAACTGCAGCTGATGATGAGGTCAGGCCTGAGGTACTACTCAAGTCAGGATGCAGTCTCGGTTAGAGGAAGGGAAGACAAAAAATTATTTTAACTGTCTGGCTGTTACTTGAACTGTTTGTTTCCAACAACAAAACGCAGAAAGGCATTTTATTGCACAGCAGCTTCTTAATTCAGTCCCATGCTATGTACCTGATCATGTATTTCCCAGAATTGTCCTAGCCTATCCCATTTTCCCACATCCCCCCCACATGCTTCCATAGTTGCTTTCTAGCTGCCTGTTATACAAGGAATATATGCCTTAGTTTCGATCGCAAAGTCTCTACAACATCCTCCCTTGCAGACCTTCTTGTTGCCTGCTCCACAATATAATGTTTGGTTGATGGTGACAGGTGTATGGTTTTTCTTGACATAGAATGAATCATCCATTCCTGAGAAAAGCCTCAGCACTCTCCTTTTCCTAATACAACTGATTTTGCTGATGAATTACAAAGTCACCTTTCTGCTGGGTCTCTGTTTGAGAGCACAGCTTTGTCAGTAAAACTTTTAGCATACAACTTGCAGAACATGCAGTTAGACAACAATGCTCGTAGCTAGACAAATAGTTTGGAACATTTATTAGAGGCATTATTAATGTCTAGGGTAGCCTGGACTTGAAACCATCAAAGCTGATTTGAATAGTTTCCCTCCAAGAGTTCATTGCCATCACAAACAGGTCTAAGTTGTCAAACTTAGATGTATATTCTGAAGGCCACTTGGAAAGTGGGTTTGCTGAGAAGAGTTTCCTTAAGATTAAATCTCTCCCCAAATCAGGCGTGGATCCATATACTTCCTGAAATAAACTCATATACCTTGCTAAGTCATCCTGCTAAAAACCCCCATTATCTTTTTTCTTTTATCCATATACCCTCCTTTGATTCAGGTGGATCTTGATCATATGTCACCTAAGCACCCAACAGTTCACATGCAACTACTTGTTGCCAAGCAAGAGAAGTTTTTTACAGTGCCCAGTTGCCTGCCTGTGAATTAATGCTTGTTTAAACACAACCATGAAACATCATGTAAGTAAGGAACACATTAGAGACACTGAAACAGAAACAGTTCTCTCTGTGGAGTGAGCGAATATTAACATCAGCACAACATACAGGAGGAACGTTGGCGTAGAACTGGGTATTCTTGGGAGGGGTTTTGTGACCCACAGAGATACAGCACGCAGTTCTGCTGCAACAGAAGTGATGGTTAATCTGCTTGTGCCAAGCTGGGTGCTAAGGCCCTGGAACATGACAGTCACAGAAACCAAGGGAAAATGTCATGTTTTCCCCCTAAATCAAGGAAAAAGCTCCCACACATTTTCCATTCTCACATCTGCAGCAAGAAACACCATAAAAGTGGAATTTTAGCATCCTGCAATTCAGGTGCCAGACACTGGTTAGGATGACCAGCACTGTCTTGAGCTTCCTTTTTATATTCACCTCTGAATTTCTCCCCTTTGCCCCCTACAGTGATTTTTTCCCAGTATTTGCATATTCCTTGTTTCCTTTTCTCTTCCATGTCATTTCCGCTTTTCAGATTTTGTTAGTATTTCCACAGTATATTTTAATATATATATACACACACACTCTCTAGACATATAAAAAGTAGTTTCATACAAAGAGCCTGCAAACTATTCTGTAAATACTCTTATGTCCTGATTCTTGGTAATTACCCATGAAAATGTTTGTAGAATTAGATCATTAAAGCAAGAAGGATATAGCAAGAGGGTTTACTCCTTTTTTAAAGTGTTCTAATATTCATATATTTCCCACTCAGCTTTTTTAATTGTAGAGTTTTGGTTCGTCATAGTTTACACCTGAAAGTGAGCTGTTAGTGGTCTCCAGTATGTGGCCTGAGGAGCATTGTGATGGAGACAGCTGAACTAGAGAGACTTGAACAAGTAACAGGTAGTTCTTGTCCAAGTCCATGGCTTGGTTTTGTTACCACAATAATTTTTATTTATTTTTTTACTAAATATGAAACAGGACCATTAAGGGAAATCCCCCACCCCAGCTGCCCTACAAATTGAAACCTCTTTCTAAGTACTAGTGGGCAATACAGATCAGGATAACATGCACAGTCTTTAACAGGATGGCAGTATTTGAAGAGAGGGACAGGAAGTATTAAGCCAAATGCTATATGAATTTTTGAAGGCTGTGTGTGCCACTAAGCTTGTTTTTCTGCCAACTGCCCTGATTCCATTAGCTGATCTGACAGACATCGCTACGCTTTCCGAGCCTCGGGACTCAGACCCTGCTGGCCTCGGCAGGAGGTTTGTCAGGGGAGGTTTGCTGGTGGTTGCGCCATCTGGTGCAGAAAAGGGGGGTTTCCATCTACAGCACACAAAGAAAGGCTTTTGGAATTAATGCATAAAACTTGCACAAACCCACGGATGCCACTGGAAAAGCAGGACACAAACTAAGCTCTGACTGCAGATGATGAACCTATGCAAAATACTGTTCTGTACTTTGGTTCCACTGAAGTATTAATAGCTCAGTCATCTCTTGCCTCCAGAAAAAACAAATGCATGGACTTTTTGGTATTCCTTGATTCAGCTGGTTTTGCAGGATCCATCTTAACATCTTAGCTTAGATCACCCCCCTTGTTTAAAAAGAATTTTTTAGCTGTGGTAGCTTTGAGTCTGTGCATCTCTCTTGGCAATTTCTTCTGCATATGTTTGTGTACCTGGCGAGATATGCAGGCACTGGGCTTTGACTTCTGACCCACCTTATTTATCTTAATAACATGTTGTTCAGGTATGAGCCAAGGCCAGAGGCAACACAGCATGGTAGAACACCTTGAGAGAAACACACCATGCAGTGCTACTCACAGGGGAAAAATCCCAAATCCACTGTTGTGGGACTGTAAGATATTGCTGCATTATGACTTGGCTGTCAGGAGACAGGCTGCAGTTTCCTCATATAAGCAAAACAAGCCTCACACAAACATACCCAGATATGGACTGCAGTGAGACATTTGAGAGTACAGATCTTCTGTCTTTACATGACAAAATACAGTTTCAAAAGGATTTTCAAAACCACTCCTTTTCCCCTGTATTTACTGAAGAAGGTCTGGTAGAATACAGACCATCCTTTTTGGCAGACAATTGCCAATTCTGATCTTCAGCTCATTCAATGCAGGGGATGCCACTGCATTGAATGAGTTAATTTCCTCTTTCTTACCAGATAGGATATAAGTAGAGTTGGGATATAGGTAAGACTTGGGCCTGTCTTACCCTCTCCCTGATCCTTAATCAGCTACATTACCTCCACTGCTCTAAGAAACCTCCCAGTTGTGGGGCTTACTCAGCTGCACAGCCACACTGAAATGGTTGTGTTTAATGGCAAGATAATGAAGACTCAGCATGCAGTTTTTTGGTTGTTGGCATGTTACTTCAGAGAGATCCCATCCACCTCTTCAGTCCTCTTGCTGCCTGTTCTGATATACTGGCACAGATCATTGTGCATCTACAGTATAAAGTGGATAACGTGATCTGGCACACCTGAGAAATAAGGCATTTTTTCTTCAGATCAGTTCCCTGAGGTAGTCCTGAGTAGCTACACAGCAGCTGACTCAGGACATCGGTGGAATAGCAGCAGAGAGGTAGGCAGGGAAAATGTGGGATCTGCTTCAGCGAGCTTAGGCAGCAGCATTACTGAACGTGAAGCTTATATTTGGTTGATTTCACAGCACACCACTGCAAGAGAGGTATTCAATTCTCCTTGTCTCCTCACTGATGGCTGCAAGCTGATGGTGCAAGCTTTTGGAAGAAGTGTGGTGCTGGATTGCCTTAGCCACCTTGCACAGTCTGGTGTTGAAGCTGAGCTCATCAAATATCTCATGCAAAGAATGTACTGAGCCCATCTAATGCCCTAGTGAAACAATGGCCTTGCCAGGAGCTGTGCATTCCTAACCAAGTATTTCTTTGAACTGGCTTTGGCTCCTTTGACCACAGATTTAGCTGATGCAACAGGATATTTACTTGTATACAGGATATTCAGCAGGATATTTACTTGTATTTGCTGCTAATATGTCAGCTTGCTTATCGTGAACATGTGAGACATAACAACAAAGCAGCAGGAACACACAGCTGGAAGGAGAGAATTGGAGATGGCAATGGGGAAATAACTCCTGAAGGCAGGGACCCATTCAGTGGTCTTCTGCTTATCATCTAACCACACCTTGAATGTTACCTCTGGTATGAGTCACCTGGGTTGATAAGCCTCTGCAGTATCTCCTCTGATAGAACTAGGTCCAAATTCCCAGCAGTATTCCTCAGGTGTTACTTAGGGAGAAGAGTGCATGTTAGCACTGATAACTTGTTTAATTGGCCTAACCCAGCTTTTCCTGTGTTGCAAAGGAGCTGAAAGGTTTGCAAGATGAGTTGTGTTGACTCTACCGATGAAGACACTTCTGATGGTAATTTGCAGGCCGTTGTGTTTTTACTGCTCTGTACTTCAAGCTGAACACATTCTCTTTGTGAAAGCTGATTTGGAAATGTACATCTTGAAATCTGTAGAAAGCATGTTTCAGCTCTGTATTTTGCATTCCACTTGTGCAGATATCAAGCAGCTCTAGCAAGTTGCTCCAGCTCAAAACATCACTCCCTTCTGCTGTTGATTGGACTTCCTTGGGAAAAATTACTGCCTTTGCAACACAAGTTGGAGGGATCGCAAAAAAAAAAAAATCAGCCCACATCTCAGTTCTCAGTCTGGCATATTAAACTGTTACTCCAAGGATTGTAGCCAAGGGACACCACAGCATGGGCGTGCTTTCCTCTCTGCTGACACAGACAGGAAAGGACAACTGTCTCTGGAAAAGCAGAAGGCTCAAATAGCTGAGGAGCAGTACTGTCTTACATCACTAGAAACATGTGCACACAGACTAAAAGTCTTTTAGGTCTATGCAGCCATACAATTATTTTATGCAAGAAAAAATAATGACTGCAGTGAACTAAGGAAACTTTATAGTTTAATCTGTGTTTTATGTATGCATATCAACTCTCCATTTTTACTAGGTTTTGGTTCCAGTTTTTAGTGCTAGCAATGCATGTCTAGAGCCCAGTGTCTCTGGCTTCTTCTACTAAAATCCCATCCTGCCAGGCCACTTTTGCAGCAAAGCCTTTGCAGAAGTTTGATTAATTTCAATCATTCCCAGCCTGCAAATGTGAAATCCCATTAGACAATAAGGACATCACATCACAAAATAATTTCCTTAGACATCTTTGCATGCACTGATATACATCCATTTTTTAAGAGGAAACTCCAAAGACGAGGGGTCTTGCTTGTCTTACTTTTACACTTAATAAAAACATTGAGAATACTCAACTACAAGATATTTAAATCCTGGCTTGCCTAGGAACAACTGATTAGAAAATTAACCAGCCTTTAAAAATAATATCCCAATGATCTGTGTGACACCCAGTGAATTACTGTAGGCTATCAAATGAGTAAAGTTTCTTCATAGAAGCAAAACCACCTGATGTAGCACAGACTGGTTCAGCTAAATAGAGTACACTGGAAAACAGGACCAACATATACTTTCCAAAGCTCTTCCCTTTATACAGGGAACAAGGGAAATAGGGAGTTGCTAGTCCACAGGAGTCTGCAGAGGCAGGAAACAAGCCACTGCAGCTCATAGCAAGCCAGGCTCCCAGAGAGTTCAAGACCACTTATAGGCACATAAATATGTTGTGGAGTGCTTGAGAAACTCTTTGAAGGCTTGTCTGAGAGGCTTTCTCACCATTTCGTTTGTGTGAAACCTTCTCCTTCAAAACCTGCCTTCTGAGGCTGGGCGTGGGGACGTTACGTGGGGACTATTGAAAGAAGAGCCTCTCGCCCCGCTCTGGTTCCCTCAGTCCCATTCCTAGCCGTGCGGTGTCACTATTCTCCGTTGTGCCAGCACAAAAAGTTGCCTGTCTGCACAGGAAGACATCGACCTGCTCTATGGCCAGTCGTGGCTGTCTCATAGGACTCTCACAGTTCAGAGAGATCAGGGGGCAGAAGCAAGTGCCAAAGTTGTGTCCATGGGGAGGAGCAGGACTTGTGCCTTTAACCAGGAACGTGACATTCCTCTGACACCGCCATCTCATACAATATGTGCTAAGAGCATATCTTTCACTAAATCTGCTAGTTCCCCAAAGTTTCTGAATTTTAATTTCTGTCTTTGGCATCCAAGATGAAGTTTGAATGACACCCAAGTACAGGTGCTTCTGTAACATTGCATATAGTTCTACAAAAACAGCTTGGTGGGGGTGCTCAGCAATTCCAGCTCAGTGCCAGCCTCCCATGTGTCCATTTACATGTGGACCTCATTGAGAGGTTTAGGGGTATAGAATAAAGGTTTACATGCGTGCCCACCCCCTGCCCCCCATAGAGCAAAGCTATCCATGAATTCAAATAGCCTTTTTGGGAAAGCCTTTTTGCTTGGGCTTTGTTTTGGAAACAAACGTACTACATCTCCATCCCTCTCTTTTTTTCTACCTATACAACAAAGTCTGTTGCACTGGTAGTTGTCAATCCTGATCAGAAGAACAACCTTATCACTCAGAAAAGTGAGATCATATGTTTTCAGAAATGTATCATAATTGCCTAAAGGGTGTATGACCACCCCTGTCACTTTCTTCTCTCAACTGCATTAACAAGTAGGAAATCAGTTTTTGACTAACCACCACAAGAAATGCATTTAATAAGTAAAGCACTTTGGATCCCAGAAGTTGCAAGAAGCAGCAACCAGAAGTTCCTTTCAGCTCCTTGGAGAAAAGCACTCAATTTCACAGCAGTTGAAGCTACATAATAGGAGCTGGAGAGGCTTGGAGAAACCTGAGTGGAATCAACATGTGCACATGTAGATAAATTACATGATCTTAATCCAAGTATTTAATATGCAACTTTGGTGTATTGTAAAACAAAACCCCTTCAGTCACTCATTAGTTATGTAACAGAAGATAAAAGTGTGCAAATGTTTTCTTTTCCCCCAGAAAGTAAGGAGAATTAAAAACCTTCGGGGCAGAGCAAGGAAGCATAACAAGGACTCTTTCTTTGTTGAACAGCATATCAAATTTAGTTGAAGACAAAAAAAAAGTCAAACTTGTCAACTATGCAGTTTAATTTCTGGAAATGTTGAGCCAGTGCCATTCTCTGCTAAGTACTATTGAAAGGGAAGTTCACACTGACAAATCTGGCCCTGCTGTTCAGCTGCCTAATCATGGAGTTAAACATCTAAACTTATACATCTAGGGAAGTTTTAAAATATAAGGTCTATATGCTGTATACCCTTCTCAGTTGTTTCTTAATCTACTGTCTCCGTTTTTTTCTTTAATCACAACCACCTTTATTCTATGGTCCCAATATCCATGATTATTCCATGTGCTTCACCCAATCACAACACATCTCCTCTAAGTAAGTTTGTTTTTCAGCCTCTGCTTTGTAAGAAAGTAAAAAAATGCAACAGTCTTCTGTGCCAAGGTCATTAAAAATTACATTCTTATGCTGTGTTTCAACCAGAGATCTCTTCCCTTGCACTTCTTGGATGAGACACAGCCGCCTATGGTTCTAAAAATAATCCTGCTCTTTTCTGACACACTACTAGCCTGTATATGCATCCTGTATGTGCTAGTTACCCACACAGCCGTGCTGGACTTCTTGGCTCCTTAAATATAACCATGTGTCTTCAAATGTATGGCTTGTATTAATGTTCCAGGGAAGCCAGAAACAGATCAGAAAATATCCCTGCAAAGCCAATCCTTAAGCAGCCTTTGGATCGTTCCCAGTACTTGCTTCTAAATACATAATTTACTTCCATTACATTATGTATAATTTGCCCATGTCTGTTCCTGCCTTTCCATTATAAAGGCAGCATATTGTGCCTGCTAGGTACTGAGCTAGTGCAGCTGGGAAGGCAAATGCAACTCCTGAGCTGGTAAATCACCTCTTAATTCACATTAACCTAACTCCTGTATTTTAAGCAATTAATTTTTTTCTGGAGTAGAAGGTAGGCAAGGGTCCATAGGTAAAATGCAGCAACACTGGGTTAGGTCAATATATTTATATAAGCAGTGATACAATTTCTGCCTCAATTCTAGAATTACCTAATTATAAAAGGCAGACTGAAACAGGAGCTTTCTTATGCACCTACTAAAGGGACATGACAAAGACTAAAATGGGAAAGTATCAGAAACTGCCTTGCAACTAAAACAACAAAAAGGGATCACATTTCCCCTTTCCTTAGTCCTTGTTGTGCTGCAGATTGTAACTATGCCCCCTTGGGCTGGACTGGATCCTTTACAGCAGGGCTGACTGGACAGCACAGCTACACGAGGCGATGGAGTACGTTCTACTCCCCAGGGTCATAGAATAGAATCACTAGGTCCATTAGAACTCTCAGGTCTTCTTACTCAAGGAAGGCAGGAGAACGATCCAAGTCAGTCAGATGAAAGCAGGAACAGTAATTTCAGCCAGACAAGCTCCATAGGGAGAGGTGATATGTTTTCATTGGATCAAGTGATACAGCTGAAGAAAAGCAGACCAGCTTTCAGGAACACAAGCCCTCCTTCACTAAGCCTAGCATCACTGGGCCGGGGAGGTGGAACAATAGCTCCCTTCTCTCAGGAAGGTTAACCATAGCTGTGGGCCAAGCCTGGCAAAGGCTGTCTGAATCCAGCTTTTTTTTTTTTTATTTGCATGGCATATGTATTTTCAATTTTTATATTATTAAAATCTAGTTTATACTAAATGTGTCAACTACTACTGCACAAGAAGAATTCAAACAACTCAGCTCTTGCATTCTTTGTAATACCTGCCTGGAGACAAACACACACCTGTCCCCAGTGCTTAACACAGGTTTATTTAGTAAGATGTCTCTGTGTCTTAGAACAGGATTTCTCTTTATCCAAGATTGTATCAGTTCCTGCTGATAGATTTTTTTCCTTCATGTTCTTAACCCTATGCAGCTGACATCCCAATTATCTTTTCAGCAACTGTGCTGTCAAATGGAAGTCTGAGACTGCGATCAGAGAGAGCACTCACAGAAAGAGGGAATTTATATGGAGCAGAAAGGTGGTGCTTCTTTGCATCTGCCTGATTGTAAAAGTAGAAAAACAAAGAGCTGCATCTTTAAAGTTAGAAGAGTAAAATTCTTTTGCAAAACAAAACATATCTTCACTCTATATACAGTTGCCTTTCATTTATTAAATTTTTTTTTTGTTTTGTTTTCTTATTAAATGGGAAAGTTGGGTTTTGAAGGCTAAAATAAAACTTTAAGAGAAACCCCCCCCATAACACAGGCCTTTAATTAATTAATTAAACACCAACAAGTCTTTAATCTAAATCTTCTTTTAAAAACTAGTTAAGACATAAGCTATGTCACTGGGAGCAAAACAGGGAGAAAAATATTAATATGAAAGGTGAGTTGAGGGATACTAAGGCCTGCTCTCCAAATTCTCTTTAACCTGCAGTCTGTTTGTTATTAAAAGCAGGAACATAAAACCCAGGAACATAGAAAGCTCTCTCACTATCAGAGTGAGCCTTCTTTTTACTTTCCGAAGTAGACTGGTGAATTTCAGGCCAGATGTTTTTAAGTCACTTAAATACCTCAGCAGTGTGCCAGTGTTCAGTAGCAGATACTGCTCAAGAGCAGGCCCTCCTCAGCAGCCCAACTGTATAAATATATACAGGCAGTTACGAAAGCCATCATGATATTTTGATAGATTTTGCAGAAGATTTGGTAAACTAGACGTGGGTTAGACATTAGCTGTACTCCAAAATGTTACAGAACACTCTTCTGAAACTCATATATAATAAAACATTATAAAAATTACCTTACTATTTAACCAGCACTGACTACCACTAATATTTTAAAAAGAGTTTAATAAAAAACTGTGCCTAGTCCAAACAAGGCTTTAATGTTGCTTTAGCCCTGGACCATCACTAGGCATTCATTTCATGAGACAGAGAGAGGATACAGTCCTGCTGAATTGCAGTTCTGTCTTGAAGGTAGACTTCCTGCAAGACAAACCTCCTTTTCATACATGTAACAGCAGCAAGCCACGTTACTTCAGACTCAAGCCTGAGAAAGTGGCTGTTCAGCCATCAACAGGAAAACTCCCCTGGCACAGTGCCCTGTATGGACACACGGCCTGCAAGAACTTAGCGAGTCATACAAAACCAGATGAAAAATCTGTCAAACAAGTGCTGAGTTACCAAAGTTAGAGGTAACACAAAGCTTTGAACTGTCTTTTAAGTGAAGGCATACTTCCTATTCCTTTGGGAAAAACAGGAAAACCTTGTGTATGTTGTTCTAAAGAGTTTTTGGGGACAAGGCTAGCAAAGATACTTGCCACCAGTTGCTCAGATTTTTATCAGAATCATCCACATCTGTTCTTAGTTCTAAACACCACCTGGGTATCTACACTAGCATTTCCACTGGAACAACTCAATGGTAGCTTCTTAAAGCAAAGAATGATAATATAAGCACCAAAGCACTGGATGGCAAAAGAGCAAGGACCATCCTTCTACCGCAGTTCAGTGATATATGGAGTATGAAAAATGAAAAGCAGAAAGCAAACAAGAGGGTTTGTTTGATATGGCTCCAATTTTAACAGCATACACAGGGTGATGACTACATACTGCTAAAGATGACAAGTTTTAGCTTGATTTCTCTTTTTTCAGGAAAGTAAAAACTGATTGAAATACACATAATTAACAGGAAAATACATTCAACTGATGTAGTAAAAACTAGAATAAGCAAGTTTCCCATCATGTAAATATCAGTGATTTTTATAAGACTCCAGTTTTTACCTCAGGATTTAAAATTTCCCTCATTTGTGCCACGAGTGCAAAACATTCAAATTTCATGAAATATTCATACAGACAGAAATCCATGTGGCAACATTTTGTCTTACAGACACCTAGACCCCCAAAGTGTATGCAATTTGAAGATGAAAAAAGACAACTCCTTTCTCCTGCAATAAGCAGGTGTCAGTAAAGTTTATTCCCACCCTACATATATCGAAAGAAACAATACATACAAAGATCCATTCATCCCATGATTACACAAGTCTCCTGGATTTAATGTTTTGAACCATATGACAAAGTTCAAGATACTTCATTTATTAGATACAACAGGTAAATCTCAAAGGAGAGTTCTTGAAGGTATGAAAAAAAATCACGTCACTTAAGCGCCCCCCCATTCCAAGGACAGATTGTATTTATAATGTACTCTTTTAATGATACTGTTAACTTTCTCTTGCAGATCTGCTCCTCTTCTTAAGGAGTCTTTTGTATTTCCAGGCATGGCTGTTTTGTTCATTCTACCACTTTACCTCAGTCTCATCTTAAATATTGTTGTTAAACAGGCATCTAATTCAGTTGTTTTCTAACTGTGTCTTGGCAGTCTGTCTACATCTCAGAAGAACTTGTGCACAGCACAAATTAATGCAAATAGCTTTCTCAGTGTACATACTGAAGGATATGCATCCAGAGCTTGACCGTCTGAATACATCTTTCAGTAGTCCAGGCTGTATTTTTAAACTAATTATACAAATCTATAAAAATGTATAAAAAAATTATCCTTGGATCAGTACGATGTCCAAGAAACAGTTGGAAAAGATGTTAAATTATTCAGGTATTTCTAACTCTGAAATTATATAGAGTATTATGGTGTAAACTTAGGTTACACAGAGAAATAACTTTTTCTTAAATCAAGAACTCTGTAACAGAATAAATAATTTACAAGCTTGAGAAAAGCTGAATTGTTTCCTACATAAAGACTTCTGACCTCTATAGTATAAACTTAGAAGAACTAAATATTATTTCTGCTGGTGGCTGCAAAACTTAAATACTTGGTTTTGTTCACATAATTCCCCTCTTTAAATCTGCTAGAGGTAGATGAATATAAAACAAACCCCAACAAGTAAGGATTAAGATACTGCAATTACATTCTAACCCTGCAAATCTAGCAAACATATGTTCTCACCAGATTTACTGGAAGCAGTTATTTTTTCTTTCCTTTTTTTAGCTAGAACAGCACTCAGCTTCTTCCATCCACATTGTCAAAATCAGTGCCTGATACTGTCATAAACAGTTTTCAAAGCATTTCTGAATTAGAGCAGAAGTAGGTCCCACCTCGCACTCTTCAGTCTCTGTGATACATTTCCCAGGACTGTCTATTGAGGAAAGGCTGCCTTAACCAGCATTGCCCAGATAGCCCTCCTGTGCCTCTCCCCTAAAACAGTGGCAACAGACAAACCTGCAGATCCCACCCAAGGTAACTCTTGGGGAAAGGTGTGGGAGTGAAGGAGGTGAGTCTGAAGGCAGGACAGAGAAATGGGCAATCTTCACGCCCATTAAAGACAGTGACCTTTCTGAAGATTTCTCCAAAATATTTTTTAGCATGGGTGTCTGTGTGCAAGGGCTGCAAAATAATTGGTTATTACCACAAAACCAGAGATTTTATTAGGCTTACAAGTATTTACAAGATCTCATGTAAAGTCTTGGTTTTGGCACAGAGAAAATGATAAAGCGGTAACAAAATTTTCCAAAACATTAATTACTTCATGAATGTCCTGATAGACTAAAAGAAAAAATTAAGATGAACTGTTTAGATCTGATTTCCTATTTTTCTATAGCTTAGCCTATGGTTTCAAGTTTTCCACTCTCACCTCTAGTCTCCTTCCTCCTGTAATTTCATCTGCTTTCTTCAGCCAAAAACCTGTGTTGAAGCCAAACTTAGATAAGAAAGCACACAAGAAATAGGAATGATTCTGGCGGCCTTTTTAAAAATGACTGGACAAAGTATGTTTTCCTCCTCACTGTTTATCAGACAGAAAGGAGGAAGCATCATTACATACAAGAACATCTGCATAAAAGTGCCTCAAAGTTTTTCTTCAAGACAGCAATACTGGCATGATCAGAGACAGGATTCCTTTTCTTTCTCTCTTTCTGTATTATAACTGTAGCCATCGTGCTCTCATTTGGTATGCAAAAAATATAATTACTTCAGTACAATTTCCACAGCAATTTGAAGTGTGCCTTTTTCTCTTTTAAGTTACTGTTTTAATTTAATGAAAATGATAGGATGGACTGAGATGGCAAAACCCCAGCATTCTACATAATTCAGTTCATTTGGTTTAGTTACAGAATAACAATCCTGGTAGTTACACTAAAACCATAGATCTAAATGACTGAGGCAATTTCGTGCATTCTAGAATCAATGCATATTTAAATACTTGTTTTCCTTCACAATACTATTCAGAAACTCTTGCTTTATGGGCGCTGGACCAATTTACTCTTACTGCTTTCCTGCTCACTAAGCTTGAAGTGTGTGTAGGCTAAAATGCCGAACAACGTGCACAGAATCCCAAGGCCTTGGTTAACCGACAGTGGATCCTTAAATAAGAGGCACCCTCCCAGGAGGGTGATGCAGAACTTGAAATGTCCAAACATGTTATACCTAAACATCCATTAAGGATAACAGCGAATATGAAACACCTGTAAATTTCATTAGTTACACCCAAAGCATGCAATGGTATGGCCATGCTGACTCCAACTCATGCAATTTTCTTGCATCTCTGCAGCTGTATTAACCTCCACCTAAACCCTTTCACCCATTGTACATTTCAAACTGACTTACATGCCAACACTTCCTCAAAGTAGCCAAAGCGTGGATTAATATTCTTTGCAGGTATGAAGGTCAGCGAGGGAACCACCATTACCTACACAAATCCCAAACAAAGAAACAAAATACACTAAAACAGGAACATGCTTTTCCAGCTTCAGCATTTAAGATAAAGCAGGCACGTTACAAACAATTTTGCCACAGTAAATCATCTGGAAACAGGAGAAACGACTAACGTTACAAAGGATACGTGACTGGTGACGTATTTCCAATGATCCAGTAAATGGACAAGTTTACCATAAAGGCTATTATTCCAGACAGCAGTACCATTATCTGTGGATTAATGGACACAGTCAGTAATCTGACCCACTTTTGTAGATACATCCTGGGTTATTTATTTAGTTTCATTTACTTTCAAAAATGCAAAGTATCAGGCAAGAAAAACATACGAAGAACAAAAACAGAAACAGCTTCAAATCAGTACAGACACTGGTGATGTGTATAAGCAGCTCAGGGTACAATCGCCATAAATATACACTGAGAGACCTACAAGCCCTTTTCTCCTTTACTCTTGGTGAACATTAAAGAGTGATCTGGAAAATCTGGCTGCTCATACACACAGAGGTTGCATTCTTTACCTCTGAGACAAAGTCTTATTTATGATCACAACTAAAATTATTTTAGCAAAATATCTGACTTTATTATTGAGAATACTTGCTAACCCATTCACAAGCTGCAATGCTACAAGAAATGACCTACCACTGAAGAGCATGATCAGAATTGGTAAGAATATGCCACTGTCTCTTTTTTGGACAGGATACAGAGAGAAATTATAGTCTTCTTGGTGAAAATGAACTACTAATTCTAGTGAACAACCAATATTGACATCCTTCGACAGAAGAAGAGTTGAGAGTGTCAAAAGTGAGCACGCTTCTCTCTTTCTCTGAGTGGACAGTAAGATCTGGAACCAGAGCACTTACATTATTTTTAATTTAATACATTAGGGAAGCTTCTGGATTTTCACAGATTTTCCTGTTGTTCAGATGCCCTCTAAACAGAAACAAGAATTAAGGAGATAAATCAATTGACAGACTTGCTCCTCTCAGAGAAAGTGGGGCAGATTCAACAAGGGGCTTTTCTCCTGCACACGCCCCTCTCATCTCACTATAGCCAACGGCTGTGCAAAAATCTGTTTCACAAAGAAATATATCTTACTATCAAGTTTAACTACATCAGTGATAATTATTTAAACAAAGTCAATAAAAGCCTTACCACAGCAGAAAGCGTCCAGGGCCCAAATATTCCCCCTTCTCCAAAGACTGGCTCGAAGAAGGGTATGATGAACAACAACATAGCTGAGGACATTGGTGCCTGATAGTAGAGCAGCTGCATAGAGTTTACCTGCAACTCATGCTGCTTAGCGCCTACCCACTAAAACCAAAAGAGAAAACCGTTAAACATGAGGAAAAACGCCCCATAATTGAAAACCTTTGCAAAAGCAAACTGGCTACTAACACAGAAGGAACCTCATGTGGACAATACCACATAAACAGATTGTTGAGCATCATTTTCGCCTAACTGGGGTCCCTGTGGGTTTGTCTTTTGCAAGCACAATGGAAAAACTCTGAGCGCCTAAACTTGCCTTTTCCCACTGCCTGGGAGTAAAGTATTGCACCTGAGGAAGAACAAAAAAGTAGCAGAACTAGAAAGAAAATGCCAGCTCCCTTTTATACTCAACACAAATTCCAGATCCTGTCTGTGATGGAGCTGAGCACCTTTGCCACGGCAGAGATCTGCTTCTCCACCTTTCTTCTCATTTTCTTCCATGTACAAGCTAACCAAATCAGTAAACGTTTGTCAGTTTATTCCAAATTTAATGGATTTCATTTCAATATTGATTATAATTGACTCTAACTTGTACCTTCAATTTTCAAGGCAGTATGCCTTAAGAAGTATTATTTACCTATGGCTATGAAGACAGATGTTACAGCCAAAAAGATGCAACTTTATATCATGCTTAAAAATGATGTTTAATACTTGATAAATCACATTAACTAGTAACATGAAATCCAGCATATGAATTTGCTGCTTTTTTTTTTAACATTACAGAATAATTTCACCCAAATACCATCATTTCTGCAGTACACACCATCACTTAAAGTTATTATACAGCATCTCTCTCCTCCTCCTGCCCCAAAACAGGACAAGAGACCATTACTTATCATCTCACACACTACAGATCAAAGAGCTCCACTTCTTTAGCAGGCACAGTACACCTGTTGCAAATAAATTCTCACTTAAATGGATGACTAGCACATCAACATGACAGAGTATTCCAATTTGGGAGGCTTTTACAGTCATGGCCAATAACGAACTGGTTAAGGTATTAGTACAATGTTAAAGCAGAAAGGGCTAAAACAATCCTTGGACATATCTATTTCTTCAACCATAATCATACAGAAAGGTTGTATTGTGTTTATATTGTGCATATGTATCAATGCACCCTCTACAAAAACATCTGAGACTGTGTATAGTCGAAACTGAAAAAGGATGCTGATAAAATGCAAATAGCTCAAGGATAAACCACGGGCTTAACCTGAAGGACTGGAAAACGTCCTTTCTAGGGAAAGGCTCAAATGCAAGGCACTTGCTTCAGCAGAACATCCGTTCTCTCTAGAAAAAAAAAAGGAGTTTTACCGCTTTTCACCCTTGAAAATGCACTCACGTTAAAGATGACCCCAATTTTTAGCAGCAAGGACGATCAGTTCCTCAATTTACCAGGGGTTACGATGGATTATCACAATTTGGTGGTTTTTTTAAAAACAAATAACGGAGCACGGAGGGTTTCCTGGAAGGCTGGATGCTACTGAAAGGCGATCAAAACAAGGGGCCGCATCGTGAAGACCAACCACCACACGTTCGCCCCTCCCCGCCAATACCCACCACTTGGTAGAGGGAGGTCACCAGGACGCCCAAGGTGGCGAATGCCATCCCCAGGACGTTGAACTTCACGTCGTAGTAGGAGTTGAGGAAGACGCCCAGCGTGATGGGGACCTGTGGAGGTGGAGAGGGGGGTTTTAGGCGGGGTTGTTGCCCTCGGCGTCGCCCCTCCCCGCTCCCCTCAGCCCCGCCGCCTCCTCACCAGGGTCAGCTTGATCCGCAGGGGGAAGGTCTTGCCGTAAGCCACGCTCTGGATGACCACGATAACCGGCGTGGTCATGGCCTTGGCCAGCTGGTAGGTGCCGATGGTGTTGCTCTGCAGGGAGAGGTTGGTGAAGACGACGAAGCCGCAGAAGCTGAGGGCCAGCGGCAGCACCTGCGCGGGCTGCAGGCTCTTGGGGGAGAAGGCGCCGAGCGCCTGGCACAGGTAGAGGCCGAGCCAGGTGATGGCGAAGTGGACCAGGGTAAGGCTGAGGTTGGGGAAGCCCAGCCGCACGTACAGCCACTTGTTCAGGAAGACGATGCAGATGGAGGCGGCCAGGTTCACCAGCAGCCCCGCCGCCAGCCGGCCCTGCGCCGGCAGCCAGCCCATGGCTGAGGCTGCCCGGCGGCCGCCAGCGAACCGGCCGGGCCCGCCACCTCCGCCCCCGCCCCCGGCCCCGCCCCGCGGGACACGTGGGCTCGCGCCTTCCGGTGGCCCCGCCCGCCACGCGCGGCGCCGCCCGCTCCGCGCGGGGGCTGCGGCGGCACCGGCCCTGGAGCGCAGCGGGGTGGGAATGTGTCTGTGTGTACCTCTGTGTGTACCTCCACTCCCTCCCCCAATACCCCCCAGCTCTGCCCAACAGCCCGGCGATGAGGCAGAAACGCTCCTTCCGTCCAAGGTACCTCTCCACAACTGGAGTGGGTATTTCCGGCAATACACACACGAAAATGCAGGCAGACAAGTACAGCACAAACGGAGTTCTTTGTCAGGTGTCAGAAGACACAGACTGGGTGAAGGAGCCAAAGCCCCCACCTAACTCTACTACAGTCCTGTCCTCTGCACGCTCGCATTAAGGGAAAGGCAGCTAAATGTATGTTTACACAGATAAACAGGGTCAGAACAAGCTTTCTAAATGACCTACAAAATCTCGGGAGTTTCAACATATTAACATCATTGCTTTGGTTCAGCAGCATTTTAGCAACTCCACAGTGTGCGGTAGCAGAGCACAAACCCTGAAGCAAGGCTGCCTTCTCTTCTGAAGTGTTGGATGTAGCCCCTCAACTTTTGCTTTTTGTAGTTCCCTTCCTCCAGCCCCAGGTGTTTGCTTTCTTCTCCCCTACTTTCCACATACACCTTCCTGCAGTCTCACTTTTCTCCCCACTGTACCCATGCACATTCTTTTCCTGCCAAGTAATGTTTCCAGTCTATGGGCAGCGCTTTTTGGCACATAGCAAAGATATTAAGGAGGTTCATACAATCACCATATTTATATAAGGACATTTTAGATTAGAATAAACATTTTCTCTTTTTGAAACATTTTTATTAGGAAAAAAAATTATGAAAAAGGTTGTTTAACAAATAACATCTCTGAAGTTGGTCAGAATTTTTCAAGTTTACATTGAAATCTGAGAGTTGGAGGTTCCCCCCCCCCAAAAAAAATCAGAACAGTTTGTCCAAGTAATGGTTTTGTTGATTTGTTTTTTTATGTAACCAGAATGTCCATGCTCAGAAGTTTTTGTCGGTATCTACATGAAAACCTATGATTGAATTTCATATCCCAAAGGATCGAGATCCTGGTCCAGAAGTATCAGAGAAGATTCCCTCAGCTTTTGCAGCAGCTTTCTGAGTTCTTCTTTTGAAAATACCTAAGAATAAACAATAAAACCCCAAACATAATAAAGTTATGTTTATTTGACATGAATAGAACTGATATTAAAGCAATGGTGGTTAATTAAGTTACTATTTTTCTCCTTTTATTTCTTTCTATTCAAGATAGTGTGAGCATCAGGCATTTCAGAATGACCTTTGGTAAGGCACAGGAAGCTAGTACAGCATCCAAAACCTGAAGGTAGGCTCAAGAGAGCTGTCTCATTTTGAGGGGTTTTTTCCAGGCTTTAGGAAGGAAAGAAGGTTAGGGGTAAACAACTGCAAACCTGCTTATACATTTCTGAAATGAAATGCAATTGTAAAATCAGTTACAATTCTGCAGCTCTGCTTAGAATCATAGAATAGTTTAGGTTGGTAAAGACCTTTAAGATCATGGAGTCCAACCTTTAAACTCCCAGCCTAAAATTAGTAACTGCAGTATTCAGAAGACCTGCTGGTCAAAACACCAGCCATTATCCTCAGTGTTTCAGAGTTAACTCTTTGATTCCTTAAGTCAGAATAGAAGGAAATCCTTTACTACTTGCAGTTGGTAGGAAGCGATAAAGAAAAACTTATGATGTTAAGGAACATATGGCATCTTCCTCTCTATATAGAAGCCTCTTACACAGCCAACCCACAGAGCCTTTAAATGAACGCTGAGCTGCCTGCAGCCCTCGCTAACTCACCGTGTAAAGCTTGTGCCGCTCGGAAGCGACCATGTCTGCCAGGCGCAGGCACTCCTGGTACTGCCCCGTGCTGTGCAGCACCGTGTGCAGTAAGAAGCACATCATGGGCAGGCACAGCTTACGCAGCAGAATCATCTGGTGTGTTCGTTCGGGGTCGTCCTCGGCATCCTTACCAATGTAATACAGCGTATTAGTATCATGAAAATCTACTTTTAAAAGGCAACTCAGCATAATCACATCATTAGTAGCGTCAGAGGCAGAAAACTCGATTAACCAGCCTAGACTGGACTGTCAGATATGATTTTCATGGTAACTGAAGGGGAAGCAAGCTGTACCTGATCACAGCAAGGCCAGAGTAAGTTAAACAGGAACACATCAAACTAAAGGTGACAAGGGTACAACTGGGTACAATCTGTGCTTTGTGGTCTGTGTTGTGATATAAAAATTTATTTTACCTCTCTAACATCAACCATCCATCCTCCATCAACAAACAGCAACACATTGTACATTTTCTCCTTAACATCAGCTGTAAGAGCATCCAAGAGGCCTTTCCAAATGCCATAATCCATCTGGCAAAGAAACAAAAAATAAACTACTGCAGAACAGGATGATTTCCAAGGCTATTTTAAAACAGATTCTTCACCAGCATGCAACAGTCAGTGCAGCTCCAATTCAAATTAGAATATCAGCCAGTGGCTAAAACTTAAAACCTGCTGCTAACAGCTATTTCCATCCTTGCTTAATTCCCTATCTAGAGAGTCAGAGAAGTCATTCAGAAGCAAAGCCTCTCAAGGCACATAATTTTAAACAACTTATTCTGCCATGCTTATAAAACAAGCATTTGTATTAACTGAACACAGTATATTCATACTGGTCAGACACGTAAAAAGAACTTTTGGCAAAACAAAACTGCAGCATCTTTTAGAATACAAAAGGTGATAAATACAAGAATAAAAGGTTAATAGCAAAATCAAGTGCTCAGATTTATTAATATCACCGATAATCTGACAAATCACTCACAACGATTATAATGAATATTTGCTACTACATTACCATATCTTATGTAGAACTAAGTCATATTAAAAACCCAGAATTTATTGTGCAGTGCCATTATTATTCTATTGTCTTATACTACTCCCTTCAACCTAAAAATAGAATAATTTATAATAGAATTCTTAAGCAATATGACATAGCAGTCTTCTACTCCATTTCATTGAACTAAGATTGCCTCCTAAGCAAAACCACAAAAGTTTACAGTAAATAACTGGGACTTTTACTTGCCTCATACTTCTTCTCTTTATGTTCGTGTGCCACTTTTTCAGTGAAACTTGCTTGTGGTAGCAAAGACGGCTTCTGTGGAGCTGAGTTCATGTGTTTAAACCATTCGTTAAAGGTTTCATGGGCTTCCTGGATTGCATTGGAAACAGTGTTTGGATATTTTTGACTCATATAATACCCAGAATGTCATTAAATGCACAGCTATAATGCATCAAGAAATCAGAAGTTAAATTAAATGGACAAAGCTAGACTTTAACCACCAAGGTAAACCCACCATTATTTCTAAGTAATAATAGAATATTTGAATATTTGAAACTCACCAAATATGCACGAATACATAAATGTTCCCGTATAGCATTGTCATCTTCAGCTGGAAGTGGAGTATCCATTCCCTGTTCTTCCCATTGGTTATATATTTCTGCTATTGAATCTTGGGGAATCTTCACAAACACATCTTTTGCAGCTTCATGTTTCTTGGATGCTATGAGAATGTGAACTGGGTATCAACAGCTTTGCAATTTCCATACCTTATTTCTATAAGCTGGCAAAGCCATACTTTTAATAGACTAGATTCAAAGTTATATCAAATGTAGTGCCAAGAGCCAAAGAGAACATTTAAAAAGTCTAAAATATTTGTGAAGCTTAGTACCCAAGAACTTCCTCATGATTGCATTGCTTTGCTTAAGTGCTTCTGCCCTCTGTGCAGGATCAAATACGAGCCAGTCAATCACATCTATTTTCAGCTGATCTGCCTGCAAAAACCAACACACAGATTCACTACCATTTCAAACATACAGCTGATGTTACACACATTAAATCTGGTCAATGAAATACCCAAGTTTGGAAAGCATTACGACACAGTAACAAGGATCGCTTTATTCAAAAGTTTAGAAAACAATATCTGCAATATGGAGTAATAAAAAAAATTATTTTGAAGTGTTCTCAAGATACTGAGCATTGTCTCTCAAATTTTTTTATGGATTACAATGCATTTTCCTCAAACTTTAATATGAATACACTGTACAAATATGGTTTACGGAGCCCTTGCTATAATCTTCAGATTACACACACGAGGATCAAGGACAAGCAGAAACAGAAATTATGGATTTGTGTAATATCCTCACTTAGTCACATGGAAAATACATTTCCCCAGTAGGCTTTTCCACGGCAATTTCCACCATTGTTGAAAGAAAAACAGGGATCACACATGGTCAAAGACTCCACAGTTGATTGCAAACTGGAATATCTGCTCTGCGAAGCAGACTCACCTCTGTTGTGCCTGTATCTAGCATTTGGTCATGGTGACTGAATTCACCAGCATCCTTCTTGCGGATGTTTTCAACAACAGTTTTTGTTATGGTTGCAACATCCAGACCTGGGTTAAGAAAGAACTATGTAAGAACTACCATGAACTCAAACTTGACAAAAAATGCAATTCAGACTCCAACAGTTGATCTTATTCCTTACTACTGGTAATTCCTACCAGTCTGTTCACACACACATTGTCAGAAAAAATTTTAAGATTTTTGAGCTGTGTAATTTATTGCAGATATTTTACAAGAATGATATTTGATATAAGAGAGAATATAAAATATTAGAAAAATAACAAGACAACTAACAAGTTTTTCAGTCTGTGCTGAGGACCAGCATATAGATATATTTGCTAAGACCACTGATTCTTACAGTTCTGACAGCGAGACCATGATTTGACAGGAATGTACCAGAAAAAGCTCAGAATAGTTCTTTTACAGATGCTTAAGCAGGATGTTTTATTTTTGTAAGCCTCAGCCCAGTTTAAAGAAAAATGACTGAAAAATGATTGAAGAGAAGTTAAGACACTGAAATCTCCAGTAAATCTATTTCTTTGTGAATTTTGAGTGGCACAGAGGCACTGTCAAGCAATGGACAGTATGCTGCTTTGTTGCAGTCCCTTTTGGTTTGATATTCAGGCCTGGAAGCTCACCATTAATGCAAGCAACTCACCACAGCTAAAAAAATGCACTGTAAATAGGACAGAAGAATTAAGATAGTCATAACCTTCCTAAATTCACAAACAGGTATATATTTTTGTAATTAGTTCTCTGAAATAATGTGATCATGTCAAGCTTCAGAACCTGTATTTGAGACAGGCTGCTGGCATTTAGTTCTTGCTGTGTTTGGACATTGTCCAGCAGCCAGTGATATTTAGTTAATTCAGAAAAGAACTTCAGTTCCAGCTTAGTTAAAACACATGTATATGCCTACTTGAAAAAGAGATCAGCAAATTAATTTTATTTAATTGAAAAAGAGAGAGACACAGAAAGGAAAAAGTATCATATTTGTAGCTAGGTCTTGGAGCAAAAACTCCTGAAATACAAAAGAACCCAGGATATAAAAAGATAACTGGAATTTCAGGATCTCACCTGCGTCTTTTGCCAATTCAAGGCAGTGGTGGCGTTGATCGCTTTCAGTTACATCTTCAAGGAATAAAGCATACTGAGCAACGGCCAGCTCTGGGGGCAGGTGGCTCACATAAAATGCTACTAAATCTGTGTGCTTCTCAGACACCATCCGCTGCACAACAAAAAGCAAATACACAGAACAAGAAGCAAATATATATGAAGCAAACATATAGATGATATCCATTATTATATAAATATATATATAATATAAACATACTATATTCCTCTGTGTAAATGCATGTGTGTTTACTCTTAAGTAAAAACATGTGTTAGGTAAAAACGTAAGTGTATAACAAACTTCTGATTATTTTATCCTGATGTAGGAAGATTCCACTCAGCTTCTAAACAAGGATCAATAAACTGTCTCTTATTTAAGAACTGCTGACAGAAACTTCGCATATTAGGCAAGCTTCCATGTATCTCTTGAGAAGAGAGCATTAGCTGCATCATAGCTCTTTTCATCCTGTAACCTTAAGTTTCCTTTTCTTCCTCCTTTATGTCTAAATTACATTAGAGAAAGCAAACTGAGGAAGACAAGAAGGAAGCAAGCTTACCTGAATGTAGGTCTTTAGGACTTCAACAGAAACTTCCTCCTTATTGCAAACAAATATAAATTCCATTTTAAATCAGATAATGTGGAAAATAAAGTAAAAGATATTTTACACGCTATCACTATTAAAACAGACACAAGGTTATTTGCTTATTCCTGCTTCAGTAATCTACACAAACAGGTTCAACTGGAAGAACAGTTTCTCTTGGAGTGTGATAAAAAAAAAAAAAAAGGTCTTCTAATTTAGTGTTTCAAGGATTTTCTTTTTCAGCAACATGGATGATACAGTCTTTAGGCTAACTGGAATGTTACTTTTAAAATGTCTTTTCTTTCTTTCCACTTTACTATATTTTTTAAATTAATAAACAAAATGTCAGGCATACCGATAGCTATTGCACTGTTCTACATGCACTGTTTTATTATAGAAAATCATAATGTAACAGGGTATGAATATCATCTTGCTCGTCTGTAATAGCCTATACTAAACAACCAAAGTATATTCTGAGCACCTGAAACTGCTTTAGCCGAGCCTCAAGTGTTTGTTGCTGTCAAGAATTATCATTTTATATATCTAAATTAAAGACCTTCATCTAAGCATATACCGATACGAATTGCATACAAACAACAAATAATGAACATCGTAAAAGTTTGCATATCTGCCTCCATCATCCTCAAAAAACAATTTTTAAGCTGAACAGGAGAGGAGGATGCTCTTTTCTCACTTTGGTTGTTCTATTTGGGCTCCAAGATCAACAAATACACTATTTAAGCATGCAGCTCCTCATCAGCCTGGAAGTAATTTACCATCCCTGTGTCGCTTATGTATTTGCACACCAGCACTTCTACTTCCAAGACTAGCTATTGCTATGACAAAAAATCAAATACAAGATAACTTACCTTAGTCTGCATACCCAGAGTGCGGAAAAAGAGAATAAGATGCGTCATGAAACGAAGGAGGTGTCCTGGGAGCACACTTCTGTCTTTGGAAAGCCACCTGCTGAATTCCTCCATCAAACCTAGACCAACAAGGAAATGTCTGTATTAGCCGTATCATGGGGAACAAAAAACACCTAAGAAATAATTCAAAATTATGCATTTATTCAATAAATGTCATTTAGCTTCAAAAGTCCAACAAGACAGAACAGCAATAGTTTTGGAAACATCTAGCTGTTTGGCTTAAATATCTACTGTATGTATTTTATAATTTCTCAGGAAAAGCTTTGCATATATCCTAACACATTTACATGATTTCACGACTTCTTTGAAAACTACCTTATATATGTCAAACTGAAGAAAGTCAAACTACACAAAGTCCCTCCTGTTTTAGTGCTCAGCTTTAAGGTGGAGTCTGCCTACTGCATGCTACTAATCCATTCACATTAAAGTTTCTGGAAAGGTCACTCCAAATAACATAGTCAGTTGACAATTAAAAACCACTTAGAGAAAAGCTCACCATCCACATCTCCAAGTATAATGAATTTCTGAATCACATGATAGTGTTCTTGATTCTCCTCTATAACCCTCTGGAGACAGAGAAAGAAATTTCAAACTTTGAATAAAATTTTATAGCATAATGTATGAAGAAAGCAAACTTATAAATAAAGCAAAAGTTCCTCAGGGGAAAAAGAAGCTATCCTATTTCAGAGGGTGTTCTTCATAAAGAGCAAGAGAAAAGGCACTTGCAGTCTCCATGTCCAATTACAAGAATATTGACAAACCGAAAGGAAGATCCAGAATATAGATCTGTACAGTTAATACTTTCATGGAAGAGATCCAAGACTAAGGGCTTTTTGCTCTGAAGAGGAGAATAAACAATGATGTTACAGATAACAGATTCTACAAAGTCACAGAAGTAACAATGTGAATAAATCCCTAAGGAAAGGCCTGTGAAAGCTACTTGAGGAATAAGAGATTTTTTTTCCCCTGCTATAGAGGAATTAATGCATTAATGCAAGAAATGCAATCCAAATGCATCTGTAAATTTGCTATATGGTGAGGACTGCACTGTGTTGCAATGGCAAATGCAGCTGGGTGTATCTGTAGCATGTTTTTGTCTTAGCAGTATGACAAATGCCGTGTGCCCATGCCATCAAATGAAAGTATGTAGAGTATCAATTTAATCATTGCAAAAGCAAACATGCTTTTAAATTTTAAAAGGTCTGTTCTGAAATATGCACACAAAACTCCTATAAAGAAAACACAATGTAATCAATCTTTGAACATTCTGTCAGAGTTGAATAGTTGATTTACTCTTGTCTGCTTTGTATGTCTGAAAACACTTGACAGTCAGCTGTTTCTTTAGCACATGCAGGTGGTTTAGCAGATACAGGGCAAGACAAAACCTGTAAATTTTCATAATTAAAAGGTGGCAGTATATAGAAAAATCTACTTGAATTGAGAAATAACACATTATAGAGCTAGAAAATATAAAATGAATCAGTCATTGTGCATATTTGAGCATTTCATTAAATCGTGCAGTAAAAACAGAATCCAGTGAGTAGTTAAAAACGGTAAACAGTGAGGAGAAACACTGCAATTATTACATACCTTTTTGTCTGTTGCCTGAAGTTCTTCAAAAACTTTTTCTGAAGTCCAGCTTCAAAGTAGGAGAGAAAAGACAAAAAACATTACCTTGAATATTCCAAACAGATCATACAGGATGCTTTGTTGAGAGTAGGAGCATAATTCTACTTGAAACTTACTTTGTTTCTAAATAGTCTCTAGGGAGTTCTTCCATCTCCTCTGCAGTTACTACGGAGGTTCGTATTTCCTGCTCAACTAGAGTGTCCACCATGACCCTGAAATATGCCCACACCGTATCTTCCCAGGTATCACAAACTGGAAGAAGCTACAGATTAAAAAAACAGAGCAAAAATGATCAAGAGAGGGAGAACAGTCTCCCAAACACAGCAACTTTAACTTAGGATCAGATTTTGGGGCACTAAAGCAGACTAGTAACCATCACGAACAGCAGCCTTTCCTTCATCAAACCTGGATGACTGAAAAGTCAGCAGGAATAATACTAAGAAAATACTATCATATATTTAATTAAGACACAGTCCTACAAGGAGCAGCAGTGTTTGCCATTGTCCTGTTTACTACATCTTTAAAAGTACAATAGCCAGTAATTGCAATATTTCTGATGAAATCTGATGATACCACTTTCATATATAAGAAAGAAAACGCACAACTACCAAACACAACTTAGGAGGCTTGACCTACCTGTTTGAGGTTTCCACTCAGGGCTGCATAGATTGCTCTTTCATACCTATTAAACTGCTCCTAAAAGAAACAGTAAAAATATCCAAACTTTTAATTACAAAGCATTTAAGTTTTCTAGTCACTTTACATTAGAATTATCTACTGGAAAACATTCCATTTAACAGATGGAAAACCATAGGACACACAAGGAGCCAAAACAAAAATAGCAAGTAACTTCCCCTTCACCAGCATCTCCTTGTAACTTATCTGAAAAATTTATATTGACCTGGAAAGAAAGCAATGTTTTTTCCTTTCCCATTCAATTAAGTCAAGATGAAAGTCAAAGTGTCAGTGGTTTTACTTTCAACAAGAAAAAAAAAGGAACACATTTCCTGAAAAACTGGTGCTGATTATGTAGATTTCTCACTACACTACATAAACATATTATTTCAGAAGTCCTCTTAGAAGCATTAATTCCAAATCCTATAAGCAGCAAACACAGAGGGGGTAGGTTTACTTAAAATCATGTTTCAGAGTTCAGAAAAGTTCAAATGTATGTGTTAATATCAAGCAAAGCAGTATTATCTTACCTCTTCAGCCATACGCCAACAACAAATTTTCCAGATGCGTCTGTATGGATTGCCTTCAACAGGCTCCAGCTCTTTTCCTACATGCAAAGGATAATTAAAAAAAAAAAAAAAAAAAAGCTATTTCAAAAAGAGAACCCAGTAACAGCTAAAGCCTATTTTCTGTTATTAACTCTATTTCAATCCCTTTGAAACTATTCCCAAAGCATTTTGATGCTTCTGACTGGGCCACAAGGTGGCTGTTCAGGGAAGTTTGGTAAATTTGTATCTGTAAGTTACAGTATTTTTAAAGCCTGGCTGCTATCTAGCTTTGAAGAAAATTATTGTTTTGGCTATCATGTATCTACAATGTTAACATTTGGAAAAAAAACAAAGTTAAGGAAAAAAAGGAATTTTTTGTATCTTAAGGAATCAAAACTTTACAAAAATGTCACTGCTTCAGTGCTGCTATTTTGCATTCAAACCCATATAACAGCAAGTTAGGTAGGTAGATTCAAAACAAGCCTAGGACACTGGCGTAGCATGCAGATAAAAGTGACAGGCTATTGGATTTGAAAAGTAGGAAAGCATTATACCTTCCACACTTAGACTTGCTCTTAAATTCCTTGCTAAATCTTGCAGTGTCCTGAGTATAGAGAGAAGCAAGGCACTGTGTTATAAATGGGAACGTGTGCAAGGAACCCTAATACCAAGGAAGAAGGTAGTTTAATAACTCTGAGACATCTACTTCTTAGTGATTATGCCTGATTTTAAAAAAGAAAGTGACTTTAGCATGTTTAGATGAATTCAGTGAACTCATACCTTCAACTAAAATGATTTCATATTAGTTTTTACATGTTAAGAGACATGGGAAAATATTTTAGATACAAAAAAAGGCTCTTAAGAAACAGCTATTTCTCTTTGCCACAGACAGATATTAAGAGAAAGCCCTTTGCTCTATTTTTATATCTGTCTCAAATGCACTTTGGAGCAGATACCTCCATTTATGTTTGGATCATGATACAATTTCCAGCCTTCCAAAGTTGCAGCTCTCCAGGCCTGACCACATCGTTTGCATAAGCGCTGCGCCTGAAAAATAATGAATTTTCTCAGCAACACACTTTGAGGTAGGAAAACCTCCAGCTTCTTCTTTAGAAATGTGAACGTTATTAAAATAGTTAATTTGTGTAGATTCTACTATATGAGAAATAAGCACAGAGGATCTTAAAATCAAAATAACAGAAAGATTTCAAAGTAAATGTCATCACTTTTTTTTCCCCAAAACTTTTCAGTCTTTCAGTCAGTATTTATAGCAATGAGAGAAATGTGCTACAGCTTCATCTTTGTTAGCTTAAACAGCTGCTATGCATCCTTCTGATAAGTTTAAAGTGCTGTCCTGTTGCTTATATGTATAATCCATCTCTTCATGCAGTCATCTACTTTTCCAGTTGACTTAGAACTCCACTGAAGCTGTGAATTTATATTCATGTTCACAATGTCCTGCAGCAACATGCTCAAATTCCCATAATATCAGAAAATGAATAGATGTGCACCATATTGGAACAGAATATGAACAAGTAACCATATTCCTAAGACTAAGGTCTTTGCAACAAGAATCTCAAGTCCCCTTTCCCTCCCCTTACTCAACTGCCATTATTTTTTCCATAACATCTACTCTACGCCCAAAATTACTTAACTAAAGGCAAGATTTCATTAAAATGCTAATGTAGCAGTCAATATTGACAACAAATTGAAAATCGTTACAAGCCAAACTTAAACAGACACTTCAGTACACAGCTTTTCGCTGGCTTTAACAGTATTTTAAATCTTACTTAATTAAAGGTCATGCTACCTCATCTGTCATTCCTGCTCTGATGAGAGTGAAGAGATACTTCAATAACCTTGCATCATCTTCTTGGTCCAAATCATCAAGTGGCAGTTTCTGTCGTATAGGAGCATCTGGATCCTGCAAGAAAAAAAGTCACCAGTCATCCACACAAGGCCTGTATGTCTCTTCCATTAAATTCCTGCTGTTTTATAATTTGGAGTCACTTTTTCATGTTGGCAAAACAATCTGTATAACACATGTAATCTTGAGCATGACACTTCTCAGTTTTTCCTCTCTCATTTCCTTTATTCCTCTTCTGTCACTGTTCCTCTCAGAAGAAGCCAGTGCAATTTATTTATTCAACTCCCTTGTTATTTGCCGCAAACTTCTCATCTTCCAGGTCTCTTCTCACCTCAAACATCCTTTCCTCTTCTGTCTATCCACCTACCACTGTTTCTCCTCCTCCACTCTCTATGTAAGGCTGCACTTGCTTCTATTTAATCCAAACAGATTTTCTTAAGCCAGTCAATACCTCAGATCACTCCACAATTGAATCAATATTTTACAACTGCTTTCCTGTCACTAGGGCAGCTCATTACCTCGTTCTGCTGGACAGTACTTTCTTTCCTCGCTTCTCTCCTATTAGCTTTTACTATAGTAACTCTCAAAGAAGTGCCTCAGGACTTGGTTTCATTGTACTAGTTACTGCGTAAAGACAGCATTCCCTTATCTTTAACGGCTCCAATGGCTCCCAAACACTTTTCTAAGCTTTTCTGGTTAGGAACATGAGTATCTTTCAGACATAAAAAGTCATAATAAAGCCATTTACTTCACCTAATAGGCCACAAGTACTCGTGATGGGGGGTGGGGATATGGAAGTGACTGCTGAAAGAAAACAGAAGTCCACAGTGATCCCCAAAAGAGCTTTTGAGGTGCCCTGCCTCACAATTTCTGTACTGATTTTTAGATACTACAACTATCTAAGAATTGATGGAAAGCTGGGAAAATAGCCCTCTCTAATGTATTTTGAAATCAAGTCTTATTTTTAGCTAATACTTACCAACTCTGTTACCAGAGCTCGAGAACTTCCAACGTACGTACTTGACTGTCGCTGCTTCAGGGTATGCAGTGTGTTATCCCTGAAAAGCAGCGGAATGTTTTACAAAAAAATGTGGTTTTTTTAGCAACTATCTTTTAATAAGACACAAATATTGAAAGATATTTTTTCTTATATGGAATATGTTTACAGAACAGACACTTGGTTTGGTTGATTTATTATGGACTGTGCTACTCTTGTGAAAATGCAACATTTCACAAGAGGTACAATATTGGAATCAATACACATATCTTTGATTTCTTTCAAAAGCATCCATTATTTCAATCATTCATGTATTTAACTATTAATTGATTTCTGCATAAACAAAATTTCCCATTAGCATTCACTATAAAGTCAGTCAAGGACAGAAATTCAGCTTAGGATAAACATGATTCCAAAAGCCTATATTCACTGGCCATTAATAGCAGGCTTATAAAGGTAGTCTTTGGTCTTTTCTGCCATACCCATCAGTGATAATAAAGATGAAAAATAACGGCTTTTAGTGAAGGGTCAATGACACAAAGTGACAACAAGTACTTAAACAGGCAAAAATTAAAGCCAGATAAAGAAGTGACCACCTGAGAAACACATAAAAGAAATCCTCATCTATGTTAAGATTAGGTTAAGTTGGTTTGATGGTTTTTCCTTCCATCCTTGCCTCCTAAAATGCAGTAACTGACTTCTGACAAGATATATTTCAGCAGACAGGTAAGAAATCTCAATTTTTACATTCATGACTTTGAAGAAAAGAAGTGAATGTGATGAACAACTTAAAAAATCCCCTTCTTTCCAAGAGTGATTCTGTGATTGTGAATCTTACACTTGATGGGAGCATGTATATAATTAAAGGAAGTCTGAACTCACCAATATACTGTTTTTGCATAAAACTCAATATTATCGGAGAAGTCCCCAATTTCATCCTTAGCAATGCTCTCTAGCCAATCTACCACCAGCTGGAATAAAATTAAATTGCATTTTTAAAGCAAATACGTAACAAATAATACTTTTACTGCCTTCCTCTCATTTCTGTATCTATTTGTTATCTACTCGGCAACCAAAAGGCAAACACATCCAGAAGACTATTTCACTTGCATTTTAAGTATCCAGTATGAAGGCTGTTGGCACTTAATCTCTATTTCTCATTGGATGCTGCAGTTTACTACAGTGCTATTTAACAGTTTATTAATCACAATCAACAGTGACAGATGCTGCAAATGGGAACAGCTCTCAGCCTTTCATCATCCCCAAGCCAGACTGAAAAACCATCCTGATCATTAGAAACTAAAGTGCATTATTTTTATGCATTCAAGGAATAATACACTTGAGTGACTATAAAAAAGAGCATTAGAAACAACTTCAAAAAGTGCATAGAACGTTAGTGTTATAAACATTTAATCTATTTTCATTGTCATATTAAAAACTTTCCGTCCTACCTGACTTTGTCGAACAAGTGAATCTTTCTGAAACAAGTTGTCTACGTTTGTTTTTTCACTAGCAGTTAAAACCTGTTTAAGAAAAAGCTGATTATTACTTCATGGAAAAGAAAACTCCTGCAAAAAAGGAATATCAAACTGAACACATAGTAATTCATAAACTTTCTAAAAGTTCAGTATGCTATCTCTCCCCTCCCCCTATGAATGACACTATAAGATGTTTTATTTGGATGACCTTTTAACACCAGTTACACCAAAAACTGTAAAAATGAGATTCAGCATATAATTCACAAATTTATGACCACAGAAAGATTTTACACAGTAGATCCATGGATTCCATTGGCTGCACTCATATCATCCTAAATCCCATTTATTACCATACATTAAAAAGATGAGATTTTCCAAGATCACATGCAAATTTAACATAAACAATGTGAAAAAAACCCAAAAAATTTAATAACCAACCCCAGAGCCCTGATCCTTCTATCTGATCTCCTGCATTAATTTAGCTTCCATTAGACTCGCAATAAAAAGAGAACAGGAGATGTGTTTTCCTAAAATACACAGATAGGAGGAGACGGGTTTTTTTGGCACAACAGTGTTTAACAGTGACAACTTAGCAGTGGGAACTCTAGAGTAAGCTATTTTATTTTTAAGAAGAAAGCAACTGCGATGACAAATTTTACATAGGCTGAGTCTTTTTACTTATTGTTTTGTCTTCCTGAGCAATTCTGGCAGCAAAGACTGGAAGCGCTGTATTGACATAGACAAGACAACTACAGCTGAAACAAAAACACTAAAAAAAATGGATTTCTCTTGAAATAAATTGCAATCAGACTTGCAAAGGCTAGACAGTTTGAGACCAAATGTTCTTTTAGGCAAAGCAAAATGATCTCTGATCTATGGGAACATTACAGCTACTGATGCAGCTTTTAAAAATAAATAAATAGTTATTTCTGGTGAATTTAAGTTTGTCTCGTGCAGAGCCAGGAGTTGGATTCAATGATCCTCGTGGGCCCCTTCCAACTCATGATATTTTATGATTTTCCAAGTGTATGTGGACTATTTAAGGAAATAAAACAAACAATAGTTTAGAATATTTTTACACTAACATTCTCTCTTTAGAACTGAATATTTAGATCTACTCTTCATAATATATGAAATAATTTAACATTTGTCTTGATAAAAATCACTCTAATTTTTTACCTTCAAATTTTGAGATTCTAAAATTACAGTAAAAGCATTTAGCTTGTATTTTGCTTATTGAGCTTCTTATGTCACTTTAAAAAAAACAAAAACCGTTCACACTCACTGTGATATCAAATGCAGTTTCATCTTCCAGTGCAGACTGTATTCTGTCTCTAGAAATAAAAGTGCAAAACGATTAAAATAAAGCTGAGAAAATTTAACAGAATGCATGAGTAAAAATACTTAAGAAACATTTACAAAAATGTTTTAAAAAATACTAGAAGTTGCAAAGGTAATAAGAATAGTCCTCTTTAAAACTTTCATATCTGTAAATAGATAATACATAGACATATATATCAGAACCTAGTTTCATAAACAGCTTACTAACAGGTATTTAATTGGTTCACTTCCTATGTATAAACTCATAAAAAATACATCCAAGAAAGTCATCTCTGTACAAAACCATAACATGCTTTTCAAAGGAATTACCTATAAAGTGAGGACAACAGTCTCCAAGTTACCATCTCCTGCTTGAGAAGCCACAAGACACTGGCAGTTTTGGAAAACTTTTGCTGTCCAGGAGTTGCCCGATAAACTATTTTCCCCAGTATATTCACCTGAGGTAGATAAATTTATACATAGTTAATATTGCCCATCAGTGCATTTTTTTTCTAAATGCTTTCAACAAACGAGTCCTATTACCATCTCTTCAAAACAGGTAGACAATACTCTACATCGTAAATTCCCTTAAGTAGTAATAAACATTAACACAGACTAGAGGATATAAATCAAGAGAGTGGTTGCAGCCACCAAAATCCCCAGCTTTTTTCCCATATACATCAATATCAAACAGTAAGTTAGCCCTTCTGGTATTTGTGAGAACATTTATGCATTTATCTACGCCTAAAAGATACTTTTTCCTTTCTAGCTCTGTTAAATGAGGGAAACCAATCTGCTGGTTACTACATAATTCATAATATCACCAAAAAGAAATTATACTAACTTTTCCTTTATTTACTATGAAGAAAACTACACAATCAAGTTTTTTTCCATTGGTAGCTGGTTCCAGAGCTCCTACTACTTCAAGAAGAGTCCCAAACTCTTACATTTTAGGTGTACCCAATTCATTGGGCATCAATACACTCATCTGTTTTCAAGTTGGAGGTGAACAACAGATTTGGAGAAAAGAAATAATGTACCATTATGATGCAAGAGAGGAGCACAGTCTTCTGTCTCTTTTATTACCCCCCCCGAAAATATGAAGAGCTTATGGCTGCTAGGAACCACTGGGCTAACCTGAGGGTACAGCTGTCCCTCCACTCCCACGCTAAGCCCCACAAGCAACATCCAAGCTACACCTTGGAGCAGCATCTTTCACTGTACTCTCGTATATCCTTGGCAATGTACAGTCAATTTCCCTCAGTTCCACATGGCTGAAAACACCCACTCTATTATTCCCTGACCTTGTAGATGTTATCCATATTCTCACAAAATAATCAAGTTCACATTTATTCTCCTCCTCTTGTCTGCTTCCTACCTGAGCACACAATTGTGGTACATGCCTCATTAAAGATCTCAGCATTCTCTGTCTCAGCCCCAAAAATAAATTTGCACAAAAGACGGCTAGCAACCCTCCATTAAGAACACATTTTCCTAACACAGACATAGGTATGAAGTCTCTTAAAAAGACTTAATCTGTACAGCTCTCTTGTGATCAACAGTTACTGACAGAAGCATCATAATTTCTTCCTTTCAATTTGTCAATCCCTGCTGATTCTGAACTGACAATCAAAAAGTACCAGTCAAATAAAGAACGGTGTCTAAAATCAGAGACACCTTAGAGCCAATGTTGAGTTGGCCTCTATGGCCAGCTTGTTAGTAACATAGCAGAAAACTTAAAGCATCATAATACAATGATTTTATTTATTTACACCTGAGAAAAATAGGTACATTTTAATCCAGCTCATTAACATTAAGAAAAACATCTATATATCTGCTACTGTGTGTTGCCACTTGACACTTGCAGTGGAGTGGCAGCCAGATGACATTTTTTAGTATTCAGCAAGCTACACCATGGGTATTTGTGTGCCAAAGTCATGTATGCAGAAAGAGTGATGTTCATCGTTGAGTGATACTCAATGCTAGTGTGACTCCTAAGACTGCAACCAGCTGGAAGATTTAAAGTATGTTAAGCACTGTGACTTCTCAGCAATACTGCTTTGGGAAGGGCAAGTAAACTGGTACCTACCTGATTGTTACAAATATTTTCATACTCATCCACAAGATCAAAAATGGTAGTTGATGTATGCTTCAGGAAGGAATGCAGAAAATCTGAGTACATGCTCATAGTAGCTAGGAGAGATTTAATAAGAAACAGCCATACTAGTCAGATGCAACTTCACAAAAAAAACCCCAACAGACTACAAAAAACACCCTTCTGATGACAAAGCATCTCATCTTTTGCAAATTTAAATGAGAACAATGATGATATCAACTATTTACATCCTACAAAGTCAGAAGAACTTATCAGCTAAGACGGCAAGACAGAGAGAAGCTATGAACTAAGTAAAATAATTATAAAAGTTTTGCTGTAGATGCATCCTCTGCAGAAGTTTTAACAGCAAACTCATTTGAGCATCTCCACAATCCACTAATACAGTTGTGTCTCAAATCACCAGAGCATCCCATTTTTTCCATCAGGTTGCAAAGAAGACACAAACTCACAAAACTCCAATAAACTGGAACAGCTTAATTTTCTGAACTTTTTCAACTGTTTTTGACTAAGAAATAGCAGCAAAATAATAGAGAGGAAAAAAAGAACATATAAATTTATATCCCACAAAAAGGATTATTATGAAAACTCCAGATTGTCTCACCAGCTTCCCCGGGATCATCCTCACGCAACAGTACAGCACTCATAGTGACATCTTCTGTCATATTGGACAGGTCTGGATTTACAAACATTCCTGTCTGCTGAGGCGAGAGTGCCACTGTCCAGCTACTTTCATCCAACTAAAACCACAAGAACATAAAGAAAAAAAAAATCCAATCTCAGATATTATGAGCCTAGCTCCACGTTTTTTCCTTCTATATGAACGGTATATAAATAGAGAATCCTAAAAAACTAATAGTGAAATAACTGCATTTGGATAAGGTGCAACTATGTCTTTAACAAACAGCTCTGAAAAGATAAATTTTAATCTGGAAAAAGAAACCCCCCTTTTTTCCTGAAAATAACTAAAATGGAAGTTAATCTAGTAAACCCAACTACTTTAGAACATCAGGTATCACTTTTCATCTTAAATAAATCACTCTAAACTTTCATATTCTATTACGCTAAGTGCTTAGCTAGTCTTTCAAAGTAAAAAGATCACAACATTGACTAGGTTCTAAAGCAGCTGTGAAAAGTTAAGCAAAATAGCTAAAATTTGAATCAATCATTAACCTGTCTTTCAACCTTCTTGGTGAATTGCTCAAAACCATTTGATCAAACACAGCAATATGTTTAAAATAATAGCAAGTATCAGAATATTAAAGGAGGAAATAAAGAAATACCTACACTTTGTGGGGAGTATTTCAGGTGAGGTATTTGCTAACATATCTGACATCAGAGCAGCAAAATAGCCAAAACAGAAGACTGACTGTACGTATACTGCACTGACAGGACAGCTTCCTAGTGGTGTGTCCATGCCAGCAATTGCCTTCTCAGCAGCAATTAATACTATACAAAGACCTAGAGATGTGCTACTGGCTGATTCTTTTTCTGGACTTTTGTTTCTACCCACAGTATTCCTCTTGCCTGATCTCTCTCTGCCATTACTTCCCTCTAGCCAACCAAAACAGAATGCTACAGTCCTCCCTCTGCAGAGTAAAAATAACAAACACAGTTCCAGCAAGATCATATCAGGTCTCTGTGGGAAATATAAAAAGGGCTGATGAGTGTTCTTATCTACCAGCAAGTAAATTTCCACAAGCAAAAGTCCTTTCTTCTGTCACCCTCCTCTGAAAGCCTTTGTCTAGTCCCAAATTTCCCCTGCTAATCTAAACTGGATTGAAACCAGAGCACTAAACGTTAACCTAAAACGTATTCCACTCACAAAGCATTGGCTACAAGAGGCTCCGAATCAGAGGAAAAGTACCAGTGCTAAGAGCTGTACACATGGTGATCAACTAGGCCCTAGAAGGTGATAACTTATAAAGAAACAACTAAAAGGGAGAATTAATTAAAATGCATATACAGAAAGACATCTAAATTTCTTTTGAGTTAATTTAAAAATAAACAGACATCCCTACTGATAACTTTTCCAATCAATGTTTTTCCAAAACCACTGAAGATAATTAATGTCCTCTAAAAAGCCATGAGAAGAGCTTGTTTTTCAAAGTCCAAACTTTAACACCTAAGTGAAGCCTAATACTGGAGAGTGCTAAAATAAGAAAAATTCTCAAGTTATAGCTTGCTGACATAGAACAAATATCTTTGAAGAATTTGTAAACAAGCAATATCAGGATTTTTGTAGTCACAAGCTGATGTTATAAGGACTAGTTTAACACATATGGTGTATTTGGAAAGTCCTTAAACCTCTCTATTATTCCTCACTGCATCTTCTCAAAGAACAACATAGCAATAAATAACACCAGCAGCAAGCAGCAATCATAGTACTAGGAAGCTCATACCACCCACAGTCTGTCCTTGGTGCAAACAACACAGAAACGCTGTAAACTTGTAGTTTCTTATATTTCACAGGGACAAAAGAGAAAAAGATGCTCTAACCATCTTACCATTGACAGATTGCCGAAAAGCCCAGAAGTTGGTGGAATCAGAGGAGATTTCCCTCCTGTTCCCAGGATGGCAGACATATCTGATGGCTTCATGGAGCTCCGATGTAGTGAAGTACCTGAAAGAGAGAGAGGCTTTTCTGAAAAGAAGAGGTATTTAAAGCCACTATGCTCTCTCCAGAAGCTCCAAAGGAAATGTTTCAACAGAGATTGAAGTACTTATGAAATCCAGCAGCATTCCAGATAGAAGCCTGAAGCCAGGTTGAACATGAATGTACATATGCACCAAATATGTGACACACCTTCAGTTACTAGAGTTCATTGTTAAACACATGTAAGCACAAAGAGCAGTGCATCTCCAGTCACTCTTTCTTGGAAATTTATCTCCAAATCCTTAAAGCAAAAGGCAACCACAAATCTGCTCTACCAGGCATCACATCTGCTCCAGATACTTCTGCACATCCATTCAGTGCCTAGTGTTCCCAGCAATATCTGACTCATGTAAACACTGCTTTGCAAGATGATAAATACCACATCCTATGACAATAGGGATATCCACCACAACAGACCTTCCTACAAACAAAACATCACAGAATCTCCATCAAGACAATAGCTACTTTGGTCCCCTAGTCAATCACAAACAGCTTGGGAAGCCACCTAAAAATACTGATTGCATCAAGACAGTGACAGACAGGAGCTATGTCAATAGTGGTAGAGGGAATGACAGAGTCCCAACATTTTGGTAGCCAATTTGGGGAGAGGAGTGCTTGTACAAATTTCAACAGCAGTTCCTGGTAACAAGACAGCTTCAGTCAGCATTGAGATCACTAATACTTCCTTTTGGTCTCCTGGAATCCAAGGCATCAAAAAATGCCCACAATAGCACATACAACTCCAAAATAAGGGGCATGTCCTGGGGCTCCATCAGACTCCATTCAGTTTAGACGCAAAAGATCAAATGTCTATGGCACTTCTCTTCTTTTATCCTCCAGTACCTAAGGTAAACAGAACAGCACAAGGTGCAGCCATCCTCTTGGAGCTTGATGGAAAACACACTGGCTAGATGATGACAAAAAAGAGAAATTCCCAATATAAATGCCTGAATGATGACAAAATAAAGATTACAGGAAGAGACTGTGACAGGAAAAGGGGAGGTAAGCCCTGCTGATAACATGGAAATGTAAGGAAGGGGCATGTTTATTTCAGCCACTACTAGTGAGGGAGGCTCTAAGAAGATTACAGGCCCTTTCACAGTGTGTTTAGCATCAAGTCAACAATAAGAACAACAATGCTGACACATAAGTAGCTTCTGCTCAAGAAGAAGGCTGATGCTAACAGCATGTATCTTTGCTGCTGGCTGCCAAAATAGAAGCCAATAGATGTTACAGTAAACAAGAACAAGCAGGGGCTACACGGAACTTGGCAGGAACCCTGAAAAATCACAAAGAATCAGTCTCTCTGGAGCTTCATGTCTTTGCACAAGTGCCAGTTACGGAAGAATCCCCAAACACACTCCTAATATGGGTCCACTGATGCAGAACTTGGGATGAGATTGGGAGGTTCCAAGGCAACCTAACCCTAGCCACCATGTATGGTTCCACAGCCTTTTTGTGAAGTGCGCTAATTTCTTCTTCTGCTAGTGGAGAGGGAATAATTGACTGATGCAACCAATAAATAAATATGCAGAAAGGTCAGCAACAGAATTAACCTGTCACAAAAAGGAGGATAGAAAAATATCTGAAGACACACTATACAACAGTCAATCCTGAAGAATCAGAAGCTACTGCAAAATCAAAAGAAGGTTGCAAAAAGAAGGAAACAACAAACTGCTCACTAAAGCAGAGAAACTGAAATGATGCTGAACACATTCTCGTGCCAAACAATGAAAATGAAGCTCAAACCCATTCTAAAAACTAAAGGGCAAAATTCACTGTTAATCAGGAATAGCATAAGCAGACAATTTATGAACATAAATGCTGCCTGCTACTAGGTGTTTTTGTCCATTTTCAGAAATGCCTTTAACTGCAAAGTCACAGAAATCACCTTGTAGCTGTGTGTACTGGGTTTGCACAAATAGGCCTCTGTGAGAAGCTGCCAGAAGCTTCCCCTACATCTGGCAGAGTCCATGCCAGCTGGCCCCAAGACAGACCCGCCGCTGGCTGAAGCTGAGCACCTCAGCAGTGGTGGCAGCACCTCAGCAGTGGTGGCAGCACCTCTGGGATAACAGATTTAAGACAGGAAGAAACTGCTGAGGAAACAGCAGCAGCAGAGGGAGAAGTGAGAAAATGTGAGAGCAACAACTCTGCAGAAACCAGGTGAGTGCAGGAGGAGGGACTGGAGGTGCTTCGGGCGCTGGAGCAGAGATTCCCCTGCGGCCCGTGGTGCAGCCCATGGTAAGACAGCTGTGCCCCTGAAGCCTGTGGAGGTCAGCAGTGCAGCAGAGATTCACCTGCAACCCATGCAGGACCCCACACCAAAGCAGGTGGATGCCTGAAGCAGACTGTCACCCTGTGGGAGAAACCTCTGCTGGAACAGGGTCCTGTCAGGACCTGTAGCCCTGGGGAGAAAGCAGCCCATGCAGGACCAGGTTTGCTGGCAGGACTTGTGACCCTGCATGGGACCCATGCTGGAGTGGAAGGGACCCACATTTGAGCACTTTGTAAAGAACTACAGCCCAGGGGAAGGACTCACATTGGAGAAGTTCATGGAGGAGTGTCTCCCATAGGAGGGATCCCACAACGGAGCAGGAGAAGAGTGTGAGGAGTCCTCCTCCGTAGGAAGAAGGAGCAGCAAAGATGATTTGTGATGCAACGATCACAACCCCCTTTCCCCAATGGGCAGGACGTGTAATATGTGTGAGTAAAGTTAGGCCTCGGAAGAGGGAAGGTGTTTTAAAGTTGGGGGTTTATTTCTCGTTATTCTACTCTGATTTGTTCGGTAATAAACTAATAGTGTGTTTTGCCTGTGACAGTAATGGATGAATGATCTCTCCCTGTCCTTATCTCTCTCTACCCATGAGCTTTTAATTACATTTTCTCCCCACCTTGTCATGCCTGACATGAGGAATCATGGAACAGTTTGGTGAGCAGCTGGCATCTAGCCAGGATCAACCCACTACACAGAGTTTGGAAGGAACCTCTGGAGATCATCTGCTCCAAGTCCCCTGCCCAAGGGTGTGTCAACCCAAAAAGGTTGCCCAGGACCTTGTCCAGTCAGCTTTGGTTATCTCCAAGGACAGACACTCCACAGACCATCTGGGCAACCAGTTCTAGCATTCAACCACCATTACAGAAAGAAGGTTTTCTTATGTTTAAACAGAATTCTGTGTATATGCTGTTGTGCCTATTGCCTCTTGTCTTTTCACAGGGCACCACCAAGAAGAGCCTAGCTCTCTTTTTACTCCCTCCCATCAAGTATTTCTATACGTTGACAAGATCCCCCAATCTCTTTCCCATAAACAGTGTCTCAGTGTCTCCTGATATGTCAGATACTTCAATCCAGGAATCAACTTTGCGGGCCTTCACTGGGCCCATTACATCACATCCATGTCCTTCTTCTTATGAATTGGTGTGAATTATGAAGTATGAGTGCGTAAGTGCTTTAATTAAACAGTAAGAGAGCAAGCAGTCTTACCTGGCTGGTGAAGCAATGAATTAGGAGTTCGGGAAAGAAACTGGCTTCTGGGTGTCATGTTTCCAATACTGTCATCCAGGGATGTGAGAACTGATTAAACAAGTTAAGAAACGCTTTTCTAAACATGCTTTTAGCTCTATTCTAAATGTGAATACTTGGAAAGGAAAAATGTTATGGAAATTACACCTCTTTCAGAGTAAAACAGAAAGTCCCATTCCTAAGCCTGACTTAGGTTACAAAATGTTTCACCAGAACCTTTAAGCTGGAGGGCTAAAAGGGACACCACAAAGCAAAGTTCACAAATATGAACACAACAGATCTGGGACTCCTCACAACTGCTCAAAGAGAATCCTTATGCCCCGTAAGGAGCTGCTTTATGCTACATCAACCATAACAAGAAAATCTGAGTTTGAATGCATTGTTTAAAAAAGTTCTCTCTTCAATTCCAGGTGCTCTGTTGTCCTATTTTTTTTCTTCCTGTCAGCAACTAGGTTCAGTGCTCTAGGTAAGATTTACTAAGAAGTAGGTGTATAAATGTTTCAGCAGCCTGCATTACTAGTGTCCAGGAACATCTGGATTCCTAGGCACAATACAATCAGGGCAAATATCTCACTAGCTTTATTTTACATGCAAAAACCGGAAGAAGAAGAAAATGTACTGGATTCTTTTGCTATTATAACCATAAAAATACCCTTATCTTACATGGGGGGGGTTTCCTTATTGTAAAAAAGTAGGGTGGAAAATTCTGTGGAAATTTAAATTTATGTCTGTGCACTACTCTTGCCATTAAAATGGATGGAAAGTTAAGATACACTGACTCACCACAATACTCTGGTATCACAGTATCTGCAAAAGAGCATAGAGCCATAAAATTAAGATACAAGGAAGAAAACTCCTTTTTCTTTTCCAAAAACTCAGACAGCTCACATAGTTCTTTGGGTAGACATCAACCTGAGTTCATATGCCCAAGAAAAACTATAAAACACCACACTATATAAACATAAAGGCACAAGTTTAGCAGACAGGTAATGCAATATCCTTACAATCACATTTAACCCACAATCAAAATAATCAATCTACATATAGTCAAGAACAACCTCTTACTTTCCCCAAAATCTTTTGAATAATCTGTTCTGAGCCATCACTACAACAGTTTTGACATGGTTTGAGACTACAATGTAAGAAAAAGGAAGAGAGAGAGAAAATCCCATTCAGAGGAAATACTTTTCAGAAAAGGCAAAGAATTACATCTTTTATCTTACTTCTAAACTCTTCTGTAAAGGACAAGTACTACGTTGCTGAAAATGCAGTACTTTTCTAAATGAAACTCATTCAGATTTCCGAAGTTAGAGTCATTACCATCCCTTCCTACTAGTTTTTAGATACTGCAATTACAGTTTTGTTTTTGAACTTTTTTCCTTCTTAATGCATGAAAATACCACAGAGAAAACTGACTACAGTAGGGGAAAATAAGAGACAGCTCAGAATAGCAGAATTTTGACTGCAGAATACTTAAAAAATGAGGTAACAATTTCACATTACATTCATACATTCTTCATTTTAAATGGGTATAAAGAGTAACTTACTGTATATTCAAAAACTATTCTCACCATGCTTAAAATCATAGCAATAGTGAAAAGAGATACATCTGGAGAACACAGCAAATAGCAGTTAAAGAGAAGACAAAAATTCTTTACAGAAAAAGGATACTAGAAACTCTTTTCTGAGAGCCTTGCTTTCTTCCAGGTCTGGCCATCTCTGCCTCAAGGGGGGATGATATGTCTTCAAAACCATTTCTAGAAAACAGCAACATAGACAGAAAGAAAGAAAGTGAATTTAAGCAGAAAATACAAGATGTTTTTGTTGCGTCAAAGTAACTCCATAACCGGGAAACTTAGATTTCATCTCCAACTCTACTACTGATGTCCAGTTTCCTCTGCAAAACATCTAGCACTGCTTATCAGGTGAGGGAAACGACCTTGCCTGAAAAACCACACTTTGTTCCTTCTACACCACAACAAACCTTTTTTATTATTATTAAAGAAAAAAAAAAAAAACAAAAAAGAAAAATGCTAGTAAGAGATGCAAGGTATGAAATTCAATTTTGAACAAAAAAATTAAATTGAAAGACTAGCATGATTTCACTATTTGATTTTTTCTTCGGATACACGCAATCACTACAGACTGGAAATGTTCATGAGTCTTGCAGAGGGGAAAGAACCCGCTCCCAGTTACTCAGACGCGGAGGAGCCGCTCTCGGTGCGCTGTGAAGGCACCGCGGCGACGCCTCAGCAGGCCTGGTCCCGCGATCCCCGAGCAATTCACGGCTCCTGATTAACCCACAGATATACTCAAAAAGCAGCAACCACGCTCCACGCTCTCGGTGACACAAAAGGTCCCGGTACCCTCAGCAGCACTGCCGCCCCGCAGCCCGCGCTCTGCGCGCCCGCTCCGCCGGGGCCCGTGTCTGGGACGGGGCAGCGCCCGCTCCTGCCTCTGCCCCTCACCTCTCCATGGCAGCGGCCCCGGCCCGGCTCAGCCCGGCTCCAGCCTTCCCGCCTCCGCCAGCGCCGGCCCGTGCCCCGGAAGGACACGGCCGCCTTCCGCCCGCGCCGCCCCAGAGCCCCGCCGGGCCCGGGCACCGCCGGCACTGCCCGCAGCGGCCACCGCCGGCCCCGGAGCGGCTGCGCGGGGCCACACAGGCCGTGGTGGGGATGAGCGGTAGCGGCGAGACCTGCCCTCCACTGCCCGGCCTAAGGCTGATGTCCTCTGTCAGTCCCCGGCATCCCGCGTCAAGAGCTTAAAACAACCCCGTATTTTAAAAGTGTCTAGTGTTACTTGCGTCATCTCGCCACACAGAGTGGCACAGACGGGCAGAGTGTTTCATACATACAGCTAGAGCAGCCAGCGTTCCGGCCTTTGCAAAGATGAGTTTGTTTTCACTGACTTACAAAGCCGTATCTATTTCTCTCCCGTTTCTCCCAATGTAACTCAGACTGCTGGCACCAACTTTAAGGGGTAAAGTAACTACCGCGCAGGACCACTCACATCCTACCTGCATGGACAAACTTACGAAACAAAGTTAGGAAACTACCTCTTCCCTTCCTTTCCAAAATGAATTTTGCTTACTTTTTAACTTTAAAAGCACTGTTACTACTCAATCGGTATAAATGACCCTGCTACTGACTGTAGTTCGTTTACTTGTGCCCTAGGACAAGGAAAACCGTCCAAACACATTTGGAAGTACTTGGGTATATTTAGGGCTACAGCTACAATGGGGTACTTTGAGCAAATTACACATTCAAGTTCCTCAGGATACATCTGACAATGGCTGCAAAAGGCAGCACAACTGCAAGATGTGAAGTCCCATAACTTGCTTAAGATGCTGATAAAATGCCATGGCACCCAAACCTGGGGCCTCACTGAAGCCGGAAGAGAACCTAACTTCAGGAGGCTTCACAAGAAGAAAGCTGATGAAGACTGGGTATGCAGAAACACAAGCAAGCAGAAGACTATAGAGTGGACTATAGAGTCACTCAGAAAATGTGATTTTGGATTTAAAGAAAATAAATATATGAAGATGTCCTTCTATCTTGTAGACTACCATGAAAGCACAACCGGAGGCAACAACCTTCATTATAACAGAAAACTAGAAGAGCACTAAAGGAACTGTTTTAGCCTAATTCAGTCCTACGTATTTAATAGAATTGCTCTCTCAACACATCCCCCTGAAACAGTGTAGCCTTATTGTCTCTGTAGTGCAGTGGGAAATTCAGAGTAATGCACAAATTAGTATCTGGTTCAATTGTTTGCCAACAACTCACACTCTCAGGCTAGCCCTGTCTCAGGGCAGAGAAGCGTAAACAAATGAGAAATATAACCATGAAAGAGAAGATACTTCCTTTATGTGCTGTCTCAGGTTTACCTAAAGTAATGACAGATAAAGCAAAATAAATATGGGTGAAGGGAAATTAAGAGGGCAGCATGCATGCTTTTAAAAAAACCCAAATCAAACAAACCTGTTAAAAGTGTATCAAAGATTGGGGGCCTTAAGAAAATTTCTCTTAGTATGTACAGCCTCCTCTCTAAGTACAGAATAGAGAAGTACCCTAGAGGCTCCAAGTCAGCTCCAGTAAGGGGGCAATGTGGGGGGAACAGGGTAAAAACCTGAAGGTGTGTTTTCAGGCAGTACTTTTTGACTGTCATCCACTTCATATTTATCTACTGAAAAGGAAAGGGAAAAAAAGGAGAAAAAATAACTGACAGTTTCATGCAAGCATCTTATGCTTCCAGGAAACAGCAGGGAATGCAAAATTTTCAGTCAGTGATATAAAGGACTCTGAATTCAAATTTATAATAAAAAATTACATCTCCATCTTAAGTTTCACATATTTGCATCAACACTGATCTTAGCTGCAGTTATGTTACCAGAATATCTGGGGAGGTAGCAGCATTCCCTACTTAGTGGCAGGACGACCAAAGCAAACCCAGCAGCTTGCATCACTAACACAGAAACCTGGCACGCATATCGTCAATCCCTAGAGTTCGTCTGCTCTCTACCAGCTTTCTGTGAAGTCTACAGGATGTACTAGGTTAATTTTGATATAATATATCCTGAACTTTAAACAAGTAAACTCAAAACTCCAGTTACCTTTCAACAAAATATGTTTCAAGACAGCTCATGAATCAAATAAACTGCTCCAATATATTGCTAAACTGTAGACATCTGCATGTACAAAATTGTAATTTTAATTCAGAACTACCAAAAGCAAGATCTCAACAAAGTTCACATGCAATGTGGGATAGCAGCACAATGGCATTCAGTATAAAGAAAACTATGAAACCTCTGCTATACCCTGCCTTTTTGTAAGAGAAGAAAAAAAGCTCATGGTTTAGCCCATCTTTCCTTAGTTCAAATATGTTCCTGAAAGTGTGTAGTTCTTCACTTTTTTTTATTTACTAGCAAGGAAATCTTTTTTTTAAAACCAATCTCAAGCATTTAACTAAACTGTTCATGAAATTGCTTAGTATTTAAACTCAAAATGTTCTCTCAGGGTCTTACTAAACAAATTGATTCCCACGCCGACTTCTATGGAGGCAGCTCAGCCAACCCTCCTTTTTATTGAAAAGGAAAGAGACAAATTTGTAACTGTCATTTTATTTGTGTCTGAAAATCATGATAGTACTGCCAAGGGTCTTTGTTGCTATCGGGCGTGTTACAAGCAGTAAATCCAGTTTATGAGAGCTGGGATTGTACGTGTAGATTCTGTACTTAGTATGGGAGTGCAGCTACTGACTCCACCCTGCTAGATTTGGAAGTACTAAGTAAAAATGCCACCTAGTATAAAAAGGTAAAGTATACTGATGAAAGAAGGAACTAACTTCCACTATAGTTTCACTCACTAACTAAGACTGCAGAAATGTCCCATCCCTTCCAGTTTATGGTAGCCAAAAGACACTTTGTGAATTAATTAGAAATGACAGTGTCTTTCAAATGAAGTAGTTCACCCCAGCCACAACCTCAAAGAAAAAAAGCCCTGGTAGTAGTGCACTTTCTTAAAACAATGAAGCTGTCGAGCTTGTTGTTCGGCAGAACTAGTATCTCGAGACTGAAATGAGCCCAGTGAAATTACAAAGACATTCCTTTCTCCATTTGATAATCTCTCCCTAAAGAGGAAATCTCTCCCTAAAGAACTACTCTTTGAAAACAAGAAGACACTCTCTCCTTGATGATTCAAAATTCTGAAAATAAATGGCTTTGGAAGGTATTTAAAAAAAGCAAACAACCCACCTCCCAAAAACCCCAAACACATAAGAAAAGCAGCAAAATCCACATTTATCTGTTGTTTGAAGCCCAGATATTGCAACACTGAGAACAAAATCAAGACTACAAAACAACTTTGCTTACAGTTCCAGACTAAGAATGTAAAATTTTCCACAAATATAAGTATCATTCCAGAGTTTACTTCATAGAACAGAGAATGTAAATCAGGTTTTAGGAATCCTCAGCTTCTTCATAAACCTTTCAAAGAAAAGCGTAAGGTGCTTGAGATTCAAAGTAAAAACCTAATTTGATTAAGAGCTTTGCTACTCTAATGCTACCCTAGCAAACAGCTTACAACTGCATTTTGTTACATATTTGATCAACTTATTTGCTTTCATTCTCCTTCCCATACACAGGCAAAATAAAAGCTACAAATTGAAGTATAGCCTGATGCCGTTGGGACAGCAGTTTCAAATCGAACAAAAAGCTTTCTGTCTACACTGATGCTTGGCTGCATCATCAGATTACAATTCAAAAAGTGCTACAGACAGCTGTACATTGACTGTTTTTGACCATTCACATCTAGTATAGCTTTCTATTGTTGATATGTCTAAACTGAAGTCTATCTAGAACTAGTACACTACTGTGGCCAAATCTCTCCCCCTTAACTTCCCAAACCAGCAAAGATCAGAAAACTTCGGAAAAACCCCCAAGGAGTTTGATTCCAAACTCTTCCCACCTCTCATTTCTAGCATCACAGTATCAGTACATCTTATGAACAAATGCAATATTTAACTCTACAATACTTTCCCAGAAGCAAAGTTCTCTTATGCAGGAGAGCAGTAGTAGTTTGAACTTACAGGTAGTTCATTTGTACATGTGAAAACATTTTCCAATGTCTCAAAATAATCTTCTATTAGTTAGGCAAGTAACATTCACTTCACAGAATATTTTGAGAATAAAAAAGGGCACTAGGAACAAGGGAAGGTATAACAGGAAATTTATACTGCAATGAAAAGAGTCCTAACATGAAGAGTGCAATTCCATTAATTAATACTTCTGTATTTCAAGACATAAACATTACTTTTTCCATAAAAGGCTCAGACTTTAGATATTGACATATTTCAGTTTCAGATTAGGGAGGAAATAAAGCAGTCACAACCTTTGTGTGCGCTGTAAGCATAAGCTAACTTTACAAGCAGTAATACATGTGTCCTAACACTGAATTCGCAAGAATTACTGCGTTAGTTCTCTAAATGAGAATTGTGCATATTTGCATCCAAAGATTTATGAGAAGTGTTCTGCTTCTGTACAAGTAGTTCAGGCGTGAACTTCTTAAGCATTGGTACACAAAACAATTATCCTGAAGATATGTTAAAGTTCGTTCAAGAATTTCAGCAGACAGGATTCTTTTCTAGAATTGGTAACTGCTTACATAGTTCCAATTCCTGTGGGGAACTGGATGTTCACTTCCTCAGTGGGAACAGCTTCTTATGCCACAATTATTTAGATATGAAGAGAATTTCAATGTGTTTACTTTACACTTCATGTCCATCATTTCCTTAGCATCATTCTGTCATGCATCTTCCCTTTAACAACCAGGACACTGCTCCCTTGAAGCTTGCCTATGTGTTCAAGAAGAAAAATATTGGGGTTTAGGTATTACCTGCATTATGATGTCCCAGCTTGACAAATCTGACCTAAGTTCTAAATACAGGGGTGGTGAAGTAATGGGGGGAACATATTTCACTCTTTTGAGCACAATCTTTGGACATTAAAGCCCAGAGATTCTGAAAATTTTACTTCCTTGGGATTTGATCCATCTGAATATCTCTAATGCTGAGGAACAGAGCAGCCAAGAATATTTCGGTATAGAGCCTTTAAGGACAAAGCCTGATGTTCCCTATAATGGTACTCTCTGGCCAGACACTTGACACCAGACCAGGGCTCCCTCTCTGACATTCTCAAAGAATTTTCTCTCACTCCTGCCCACTGCCATCCGTACAGCTTACTGGAAAAGAAACACATTAAAAAGACTGATAAAAGGACAACTGAGACATAAAAGTTCTATAAGACCTGAATAAGCAGAGGATGAAAATGAAGGGAGGAAAAACACTTATTAGCTCATCAAGGAAGGAGGTAGATACCTAGTGAAAAAAGAACTAGAGCATCCAGTGCTTCAGTCTCATCTACTCTGGGGACCATGCAGGATGCTGAGAGCAAAAGTGATATTTATGAGGATCATCAACATCTTACGGTTTGTAATAAGTGAAAAGGAATTTCAGTCTTAACTCTGGTTCTGCACAGGTGGAACTGTGTTCCCTCCATTAAACAATGGTGATGGACTGATGAAATTACCATCCGCAAGGATCAGCTGGGCTCCTTAACTCACTTTGGGCAATGTAAACTATCTCAAAGCTTACTGGTATTAGCCAACCTAATCTGACTGAATTTGCAGGAGGGGATTAGAACAAGCTTTGATAATTCTGTGCCAGAGTAACAGGAGGCACCAAGTATTTGGGTGTGACATAAATTTTCAGCAGCACACCCAAAAATCAGGAAATTATCTACAGTCCCCACATTCCACTTCTCAGTCCGACACTCAAGTCTGCAAAATTCTATGCTCAATACTGCAAGAATGCTCTTCTGCAGATTTTCTTGAAACCGAACAAATATGGTTTAATCATGCAGAAAAATCATATTGTTTCCCAAGATAATTTTTTTTTTGAGCTACACTGAGTAAATTTTAATTTTGACAATTCTTCCTGGAAAGAAGGAAAACAGCAGGCAACATATTTTTAAGTTTCCGAAACAGCCACTCTGAAGACAAGTATTTTTCTATTAGACTCTTCATTATACCTTGGAATATTCCAAGTCCAGAACTAAGTAGGATTTAATTCAGTCAGAAATTCATCCATCCTAACACACGGGATACAAGAAATATCTATGGCAAGTATTTGTCAGAAAACAAAAGACATAAGGGTTCTTTTTCATCCTAAGATGTATGAATCTGCACTGTGTAAGAGATTTAAAAATCAGTATTTACTAGCACTACTAAAACACAAAACATTCAAGTAGTATAACTGTAATGCAAGCCCTTGCATGGCAATCCAAATTTATTGAACTACTGATGCTAAGTCATACAAAATTGCACCACTTTAATTAAGGCTTTTAGTTTACATTTGGCCACCTCAAAGCAGTTGTAACATTAGGTTGGTCAATTTAAATACTGTGGCTCCCTGTTGGATATACACACAATCTTTACACCCAAACGTTAATGCATACAAAGCAACAAGGCATTGTTAAATAAATCAGCAAAAGTTAATTACTGCAACTTAGGCCCTGTGACCAATTACACATGATTAAAATTACTTCCCACATTCACATCCACAGTACTCTTCCACCATTTAACATCTCAACCAAAACGTTACACATGTAAAACAATCACTAACAGGCAAAAGTACTAAACCTGTATATTTGGTATTGCAAATACACTTATGCATGAGCAAGCAAGGGAATCACAGTGAGAATCTACAGCTGCAGAAGCCCAAAAATGATTTACAAAAAATTGTTAAATCATTAAAAAATTGTTTTAAAATATACACTTCTTGTTGTAGACCCCCACTGTACACACAACTATAAACATTGTTCCCTATGTAAACAAGGAAAAGGAAACATACAATATAAGGTTGAAAAGTCTGGACATTTCCTTCCCAACAGATATTAAAGGCCATGTCTTTAGTCAGACGCTATACTGAAAGGACTCTTAAAGACTAGGTCACTGTCTCCACAGGTTTTTCCTAAAATTAAAAAACTATATAGCCGTTGTGTTAATCAAAGCGCTTTTGTACAATACGATGATGATGATGATCCTGTATTTCTTTAAAAAAGTTACAATAAGCTACAAATACCGATGAAGCAAAGTTATCTGGAGTAGTCTATATAGGAGCTCTTTGGACTTTCTTTTATTATGCTAAAATAGTGGTGCTTTTAGGATTTACATTATTGTACTCTCCAATAGAAAGTGGGGATTGTTGAAGTATACAGTACACAGTTTTCATACATGTACAACATTGGTGGATGAACAATGTCTCTTATCAGTAATACTGGATGTAGGCTCTGGTTTTACCAGTTGCATACATAGAATATTTAGAAGTAAAAATCTCTCATGACACTGGAAAGTGATTAGAATGTGCAAACTGATGTAGCTTTCATCCATTTCTTAAAGGGTACCACCACAGGAAAGTCCATTTAAGATGTTGGTAGGTTTAATAAAGTTGGAATGCTGGCACTGTTGAATTGGGCAACAGTTCTTCAGACCTGTAACAACAAAACAAGGGGTTAGCATTAAAGAACAACTATTCGTCCTTCCTTTTTACAACTAAAGCAGGAACTAGCATAGTTCATAGCAAACATAGAAAAAACCTTATCACTTTTCCTCAACTAATGTAATTTCTACTGTACATATACAAATAACATACTATCTCAATTATTATCCTAACTGGATTAAGATACATGTAGTAATACAAGCTGAATTGTGGAAGTAGTATTTGACTGGGGAGCCTAGTTTTGCTCCCCGTATGACAGTTCCCGTGGCTTTAACAACAAAAACACAATTGAAGAATCAAAGTCCCTGAATCAAAAGTCCTGTTACAGAAATGAAGCAACCATTTCTGCCACTCTCAGATAAAGTTTGGAACCCTCTCAGTTTTACGTTGATCAAAGTTGTTCAAATTAAGGAATTTTTAATATATCGAAAGGAATTAAACACAGCACCACCTGATAATAAAATCCTGCAATTTCTGACAGTGAGATGTTCTACCAGGGTTCTCCAGTATCTCAAATAGCTCTGTCAGATAACAAAATAACGGATCGTAGTACTGCAGCAACTGAACCAACCCAAGTTCAATAAAACTGAAGGCAAGGGAGATAACAGGTAACTTGCATGATGTCAGGTCAATCAAGACAGATCAAACTGCCCATACTAACGCTTGGAGAGGAAAAGAGGGAAACAACCTGCCCAAGAACAAGTTGCAGAAAAAAATTCATGCCTGCTGACTAACTTCTGAAAAGGCTTGCTTAAAGAACAGGCTGGAGCTTCCTTGATCCTTCAAGCAGCATTCTTTGAGTACAGATTAAGTAACATAGAGCTTTAGCTAACTGCAAACAAGTAAGAAATTGATCTAGTAACCAATGGCTCCAAGCCAAATATTTGGAGTGTTACAATGATCACTTCACCTCTCTCTTCCAAACGTACTAATTGCAATGCAGCCTCCAAAATACCCATACAGTCTCAAGAAAGGAAGCCAAATTCCTGTGACACCACACGAGCATATGCATGCAGGAGGCCAAAGCAGGAAGTGACACTTTAGCGTGCAAACTGCAATACTGTACCACGTGCATTCCTGATAATTGAACTCTTGCAGGCTTCAAAAAAGAAAACCCCGTTTCCAAAAGCTAAAACTCAAAAGTATCAAAACACTGTTAATTTGAACTCTACCAACACCCTAAAGTTTGAAAATAATTTTGATACTAATATGAACAGTGTATCTTGCACATATTTGTAGTTCTGACTTTGAAATGGCAAAATAAAGACCATAAACATTTCTGTGATAATGTAAATCAATAATTTTCAATGCTGCTCTGCATCAACAGCTACCGCAGCTGTTCAGGGTTTTTTGTTTGTTGTTTTGTTTGTTTTTAATAGCCATAATGCACAGAAAAATTTAAAATGTTTACCTGGCTCAGAGCTACAGTACAGTTATGTATTAAAGTAGCTGACATGATGACTTTTTGCGTGCTTTTCCAGGCACCGGAGTTTTTCTGTTAATTTGTCGCACAAGGTCATAAAAGATCTGAGAAGATAAAAAACAGTTGGGTTATTAAAATTAAAGAGGTTTCTCTTATAACCTTAAGCCTTGAATCTTCACACATAATGTACTCACATACTCAAGAACCCCTGTAAATATTTAGTTATCAGAAAGCTAGAAAGTTAAATTGTATACTTAATTAATAACTGTTTGGGTTTTTTTCTTGTTTAAGATAATTGTCTGCCAAGGGTTTTCCACTTCCAGTGAAGCACATTGGAAAGGCACCTATAATCTGCAGCCATTTAATCTCTGGATCAAATTCATTGAATTCACACGAAAAATGTCACACTGATCAACTACTATATGGCATTATTTTGCAGTTCAACACTGAGGTCAAGAAACAGGTCACAGCTTTCTCCTAACTCAAATCACTCTAAGGATATAATTCCAGAGACTTCAAAATACTGGTATCGAAGAATCAATTTAGCCTCCCTAGAACTACAGCATGACATAAAGCATAACATTTCCCAGAAAAGTGACTCATGTATGGGACTCTCACACTTTGAGTCTCCTAGAATTCTAATGAGAACATAACTTTTTTTAAACATTATTTTATGAAAAGTCAACCTAATACAATTCAACAGCATGTTTCATTCATAATTGACGTTGTTCCAATTATTTCCATATGTCTTAAACTAAGGAAGTGCTCGTACTGACGCCATCCTAGTAGTTTCCTAAGCACTGGCTGTAAAGCAGCAAAACGTTCCAACAAGGGCTTATAATATTTGATGGAAGTTCTAGTTTATTAAACACATGACGTTTATACAGTTAGAGTGATTAATTTATATTTAAGAAAAAGTGAATAGTTTCCAGAAGTTCCCAACCAATTAAACACACATTACTTATTTTAAAAATGAGCTGCACTGAAAACCGCCGTACTCTTTTGATTACTTGCAAGTCTTGCACAGAGGCCCTTTCAACTTGACTGATGCTGCCAACGTTTTCCACATGACCTAATGAACTGCAGGGTTTATCATAAAATTCAAGCTATTCCAGAAATGTAAATACTAACACAGCTTCTTTTTCTAAAACTTTTGTATCCCATTCTTTATGCTGGCACCTCCCTCAGATAAAAAGGCATGCGTTATGGCAAGTCCCCAAAATGCATGCATTTGATCAACCATCTAGCTCCTGTTAACAAGTAGATTTATTGTAAAGAGGCTTTTGCCTCCCTTTTTCTATGCAGAGCAGCTAATTTTAACAAAACCTTTAATAGCTTTTGTTCTTACCATCTCAAATAACTTAACACCAAATAGCTTAAATCAAATTAGTTTTAATGACTTAACTCTCTTAAAGGTCTTTTAAAAAAAAACCAGTCTAGCAATACAGTCTCAGCTGATAGAAATTGTATCAACTAGGGAATGGAAAATCAAAAAAGTATTTATTCTAAATTAATATGAATATCCTTTGAAAACTAATTATATTAAAATTAATACACTTGAAAAAATCCCAAGTCAAATCACAACATATATCCCTTAACATAAACATCTCACAGTAACAGGGTACAGTTTTGTCCATTATATAGTGGATGTTATTCATGGGGTTTTTTTACTTTTTCCTTGACAGCGTAAATGTTTGGTTAACAGTGATCCCATCCTTCTCTCCCTGCTATCCCTCCCCTACATAGGTCATGTGCCTTACCTCATTAACATTTATCTTTGATTTTGCAGAAGACTCTAAGAACGCACAGTTATTCCATTGCCTTGCTAGGTTCTGACCTTGTTCCTTTCCCACAACTCTTTCATCTTCCAAGTCACACTTATTGCCAACCAGAATCATAGGCACCTAAAAAACAATTTAATGCCAGCAAAGAAATAATTAAAATTTTAGGAAGGCATCATGTAAATGCACACCTAAAACCCAATTAAATACAAAGTATAAAAGCCGCATAATGTGCAAATTTAAAGCTTACAGTACTGTCTTCTGTGAGAACTTAAAATTTTGTGCTTTTAGCATACCATAAACAGAAGTGATATTGAAGAGACAATTAAACTCTAGGTGTTTTTAAACCTTCATTGATAGGAATTAAGACAACAATAGAGTTGCTTTAAAAATGCTTGCTGCAGTACTGGTGAATACGGTTATATACAGTTTTAAATTAAGTATTTTAAAGGAAGAGATTAAGCAATTCTCTATATAACACATGATGAATGACAATTTCTTCAGTTTACCTTAAGAACTGCATTTCTGCACTACACATCTATGGGTTGATACATCTCTTAATTTAAAGTCTGGAAGCCATCTGACCACAGTGTGTATACACTGCAACATCTGTAATGAAAACTCTAAGTATTAAGAATTTTTAGAGATGCTTACATCATCAGTGTCTTTGACTCGAAGAATCTGTTCTCTTAGATCCTGTAAATCATTAAATGTGGACTGTGCTGTGATGGAATATACTAATGCAAAACCTTGTCCATTTTTCATGTATAAATCTCTCATCGCTGTAAACTGTTCCTGTAATTAAAAAACATGCAGATGTTGCACTCAATTTGTACCTTCCTTGCACAGACTGCACGTCACAAATGGACCACAAGTACAATGCATTTGTGTCCCCTCCCTTCCCTGTTAAACTGACCAATATTTTACTGTTTGACTATAAGCACTACAGTAAACAGAACTGCTTTTAAAGAAATCTGAAGTTTGGAACACTGTCTGGGGTGGCTGAGCAATATCCAGATATTGCCAACAGCCATACCCTGGGAAGAAAAGTCACAGAAACTAGAGTGATTTCATGGGAGAGAAGTACACTAGAAGGTACATTGTAATCTGTAGACTACAGAAGTTACATTCCTCCCAAATATCTCCTTACATACCAACTTTTTCTCCATCTCCCAACAGTTCCCTAAAACGGATCATGAAGTATATGCATCCCTTTTCAGTCTCCAATTTTTAGACTAGGCACTTTTCTATTTTAAATTCCACTTTAATTTCCAAAGAGATGGACTAGAGGATGGAGACACTCAATAGAACTGTCACATTTCCTTGCCTTCAGTGACAACTCCGATTTTGCATATAAAGACTACTGGTGCACTGCAGAGCAGCACCAGAACTTCTCCCTGCTTGAAAACTCTTACCAGTACAACTGTGGAATAGCATTTGCTTTTCTTGCTTTTGTGACTTGGCTATCTGGTGCCTGATCAGTTACTCTCTGTCCCTCCCTGTACGTCAGATAAAAAGTGCCATTTATTTCTAGAAAATAGCCACTCCATCTGTCTGTATTTTTAGAGTATTCATCTAATATGGAATTTAAATCAGCCATTATTTGACCAGATTACTATTAGAGTTCAGAGAACACATGTTAAACTCCAAGGGTCTTGAGCTTAAGCTCACTGGAATCAATGAAGGAAACAACTGGTTTCAAAAGTTCTGGAACTAGTCAGAGAAAAACCTGAGCAGTATGCAAAGGGTCAGCATAAACCTTGTGCTTTGAGGTCCTATAAGCTGACTAAAGCATTGCTATTTTTAGCCCAATGTCACAGTACATCTCGCATACAAAAGAAAAAGGAGATGAGAAAGACTGTATTCTCTACAGCAATAGAAATTAAATCTGAGTAACCAGTGGGCCTAAATTTTCTCTGGGCAGCAGAAACTTAAAACAGGAGCAAAATCTCTTTCAAAATGCTCAGTCTCACCTTTCCCCTATTACAAAACATGAGCTCACAGGAAACACGCAATTTATTTTCTGCTGCAATACTCAAGTATTTTTTAAATACTAGTATGTTAAAGACACCCTCTAATCCAATGCACTGACCACAGTTACTCTTTAGAAAGGGGGAAGGAAACCCATCACCATTTATATCCCTATGGCTTTTGATGGTTTTAACACTGTACACCAGTAATTACCAAAGTTCCTGTTTACATACCGTTCCTGCAGTATCTAAGATTTCAAGCATACACTGTTGAGCATCTACTTCAACTTGCTGTCGAGAGAGAAAGATCAGATGGTTAGAATTTTTCCTCTTGCAACTCTCCTCTCTAAAGACATCAGAAATTGCGTGATTTTTATAAGCAAATTCATAATGCATAAAGCAACATAATGGCTTAAGAAGTTTGTATGAATATACAGTTTGAAACAGCAGGAAGAAGCCTTTCAAAGAACCCCAGTGACATTTTCAAATGCAGCATCAACAACCAAGTACCACTTTGCAAAGTGATTAGGGATTTTTGATTATTTAAAAGGAGGCTGCTAAATTTGTAATGATGGTTATCAGCAACTAGCACAACTAATTTCCACTTGTTTCTGGGATCATCACAGATTGAAAGAGAAGTATAACTGAAAGCTAGAAAGTTGAATTGTCATACTAATGCTCCAATAGTAATTTACATCAACAAGAGTATAAGTAGTTCATGGCAAACAAATAAACAAGAACCACTAAGAGTGGTGTCCCCAAAACAAGCTTTCAGGAACATTAGAATTAACTAGAAAATTGACCCAGCTTAGAAAAGTTTGCAATAATAGAAGGTTTAAGAAGGTGGATCAGTTTCTGTACCAATTCCAGGGTTTCTCTATCTAGTTTCTACCTCAAAGAAATGGCTGTGAGAGTAGCAAAGGATATGACAGTGTCCTCAAGCTGTTTCAAGCAAGCTACCCACATTTTTTTTCTCTTTCAAGCTGTTGGTACACTTTCCTTGTGTCCATTTACATGTCAAACTCCTGGTTGACAGATCAGCACTCAAAACTTTGTGTCATCTATTCTTCACTTATGCACTGTGACTAGTTTAACTTGCAGTTTTCCTTCTGTAAATAGATTTGAGTCGAAGGGGTGGGAAAAGGGAGTTTTTCCACTCCTCTTACACCTCCCAAATGTCCCCTATGGATGGTGATTCCTTAAAAATAACCACGAATTTAACATGTACTGCTGACACAGTTATCCAGCTAATTAAGAACCATTTATTCACTTTATGAAGAAATATCTGGGGAGTAAACCAAGGAATCAAGTTTCAAGAATTCATGCTCAATTATTTAGTTCCAGACAAACAAGTCACATCCTCTCAATTTCAAATACTATAAAATCAGATTTAACATTAATAGCATAGAATTGCAGCTGCCAAATCAACACATCAAATTTTGAATTAAGTCAAGAAGTAAGTTAGAATTGTAAGTAACAGTGGGGGGATGAAAATGACTGCATAAAGCGTTGTCCAGACTTCAACAATCTGGCTGATTTGAAAAGAGTACCCCGAGGTATTACTAGTCATTTTAGGAACAAACCTGGAAAGAACATGATAAGATATTTACTAGCAACAGCAAAAAACAAACGTAGTAAGAAAAAGGCAAAATTTCTTAAGATGGCTTTACTTTCCCAGGCTCTGTGGAAATAAGTCTTTGGAAAAATTAACCCAGCAAACATCATGAATCTAGTATGACCTGAAGGATGTAAATATATAAAAAAGGAAATATTTTGCTTTAGATCATCCTGTGAAATTTTTTTAAGTCATTTACTAGGCCTGACCCAGGAAAGGCCTGCACCAACCATTGGGATAGGGTCCAAAATTCCTGCTTCTCTCAAACAGAAAAACTGTCTATATAGAATTTGGTTTTGCTGTTATCTCTTTAATAAAGAGTTTTAGCTTTGGCTGGAAGCCTATATACTTGAGACAGACTAGGATTTTTCCAACATACAGTTTACATAAGGTCAAAGAAAAGAGGTGTGAATTTATCATTTTGCTCTCACTAATTCCTCTTCTGTTCAGAACAGATTCTGGTGACTATATGCTGCAACACTTGTTAATACATCATCTTTATTCCAATATAAATGTAGTCCAGTGCTGAAACAGGAGGTGTTGCAATTTTTGCCCATTCCCAGCTAGGGTTTGTGGATCTTGCCTCCCCTGTACAGACACTGGCATTTTTGTGGCCACATGATGAGCTACATCAGAATACCAATGCAACTGAAAAGTAATTCAGCCAGAAAAAAAAGACAGATTAACTGACACAGCCAAAAACTTATCTGTTGCACCAAATGGTTAATTGTTAGCAGTTCAGATACAAACTATCTTAGTCTGGATCTTAATCATGGTCTCCGGTGAAACTGAAGAGTGAGCAATATGGAGATTCAAAATGATGCAAGCAGAATCAAGCCTTTCAGTCTGTCATGCTGAAGATGTGAAGAGAGAAACTAACAGACCACTTGCTGTAAATGTAAGGTTTGTGTTAACTTATTAATAAAACAACAACCCATCTAATGGAATCATATTTATCTGTCATTTAAATCATTATGAATACAGTATGATAGATGCCTCCAGTGTTCTAAAGGTTAGTGTGAAGTCGCTTATAGCAATTTTCTTAGTAACAAAGCAGCTTAGCACCTCTGAGTCCAACTCTACCTGCAGATACCAACACACAAACAAATAATAAATATTACAAAAACAGGAAATGGTAGTGTATTCTGCTATTTAACCGATATTCCCAATTCTGACAATGAAATTAGCATTTCTTATTGACTAGCAGTAAGGTATTATACTTAAACAATACAAAGCCAGTCTTGAATTATTCCTTTTCAACAGACTTTAAGAGCACCTTTATATTCCAAACTTGCTAAGTTACCTGGTATTATCAGGCATACCCTTTTTCAAGCAATTACTCAAATATTTAACAACAGGTACTGTAGCTTTAAGCTTCTGTAACAGTAAAGAGGTTTTTTGCATATACCTTTCTGTAGGAGTCTTCTATCGTAGGATCGTATTTTTCAACAAATATTCCTTGAACAAACTGTACAGTCTGCAACACAAAAGTTCTTGTAAGATTCTCTTGCATAGTGACATTTTGTAAACATCGTACACAAATTATCGTTCTAGGTGTATATTCAATTATCCATTAAATTTTTAAGGCAAATTAAGTGATTGACATAACTATAACATTTTAAGAAACAATAGAAAGTTAGATGTGTATGCCTATATAACTAACTGTTAGATGAAGCAAGCTGTTTTCTGTTTTCCTTCATCCATTGTCACTTGCAGTGTAAGAATTAAAGCATGCATTTATTAAAGTCTGCCTAACTCTTAGAGAATCAGCATTAGTTTCTAGTTGACCAGGATACTATACAGCTGCATAGCTTTTACATTTGCATTGAGAACTACTGCATCTTCCGCTACTTATCTGTCAGCACATGAATTAGTAAAAAAAGGACTGCCAGCTTTTACTAGTCTTAAGTAGACTCAGTAGGCTGTTCCTGTGTACCTAGCACGAAGGACGTTTTTAGCACAAGTCAGATAGAACTTTAAGACTCAATGGCCAAGTTAGAGCAGAGAGATTCAAATCCAGAAATGCTGCAGTAAGATAAAGAAATCAGAGGTGAAGGAAAATGTTCTTTTATAATCTAGCATGATTTGTCATTTAAGTTTTTCTTTAGGAACTGCTCTGTAAGAGAACACTTACTCAAGAATAGACCTCTGGACCTTATTTTATGATAAGGTGCCCAATTAAACTGAAAGATGCTAAGTTTTTAGGTGGGCTGGGAACATCACATTTTGTGAACTTTTTCAGTTCTAGTTTAGGTCAGACTAAACTGTTCTGTAATAATTTAATTAAAATACATGATCTCTTTGATTTACAATCAGTTATCTGCCACAGCTATACACCTACTTGCATGGAAAGATGTAGAAAATATGCTAAACTTCCTACAAACATGCAAATATGTATTTCTATAAATATTTCTATTTGCATTAAAAAATATCAGTGCTTTAGAGACTGCTATCAAACATTAAGCACCCTGATGACCTGTCTAGAGACAGGCAAGCTAGTTCATTGTGTGAGATTCACAAAGCAGCTTGATTTCCCACAGGCTGATGGCTGGGTTACCTACTGAAGTCAGTAGGTAACACAGTGCTGTGGCTCTGCACCTCACTGCCTCAGACTGATCAAGCATCATCAACCAACCCCATACAAAAACAGAAGCAAGTGAGAATGCACCAATGGATGTGGCTGCACCCAGCAAAGGATCTACCTATTCAGAAATGAAGCCTGAGCAGTCATTACTAATATTTATATTTGTGCACAACTGCATGAAGAAATATGCTTTAGTAGAGAGTGTATTAGAGAAAAACTAGAATAAGTTTTTCTTAAAAACCCCGCATACTTGAACTGCCTCACAGAGTACTTACCAGAGCAGACTTTCCAACACCTCCAGAACCAAGAACCACTAGCTTGTATTCACGCATGATGCAAGAGATAAATCACCCTCAATACCTAAAACACACAAAGCCACCAGTCTGATTAAAGTTTGATCTATAACAGAAAGTACAAACATGACACCACAATCCAGTTCACTAAGCAGGGTCTGATAAAAACTCCTTTAACTTTTTTTTAATACAACAGATGTTTTCAAACGAACAAATCTTAATGCAGTTACAATAAAATGCCGCAAACCATCAGATATTGTATTTTCTCTACCTCATTACTCTTTTCCCATAAAGAATATCAAATAAACTCTACTATACTAAAGCTAACAGTTACTATTAATAAGAAACAATTATCCAAGAGATAGCATGCATTTTTTCACTTTGAAACACTTAAATGCTAAACAAAGAATCACACAGAGACACTTGTAGAAGAAAATTAAAATCTCCTCTTCCCAGCACTAAGCATTTCTTAAAAAGAACAGCAGGATTCCAGAAATAATTTTTAAGAAAAACCCACCCCCTTCCTAAGACTGAAAGTTGATTAGTGTTTTGCTAAATATCTAACTGCAGTTATAATGACCGATGTTTCATGAGTAAGTGAAGGCAACTAAAATACTCTTTTGAGACTATTCCTCTGCTACAAGCTAGACCTGTTCCCCTGTTCCACACTAGCTAGCGTGGCTGCCTACAGCAATCTGACAGATCTGCTCGCTCATCTTTGTTGAAAACTGACCTAGCAAAAACAAAACAAGGCCAGAGATTTTGGGACACGTCTTTGGGTCATACTGCTCAAAAAGCCACACCTCTTACAGTTCCACAAGCAATTGAGCTACTAACAGGACTCTTACTGCTGCAGGTCTAATTTCTTTTCCTGTGGGGAGCCTAGCACTTACCAGATTGAATTACCCGTTTTCTCCCCTCTCCACCCCTGCAGAAAGATGAAACCCTCCCCAACTAATGAATTATCTGGGGGCTGGGGAAGAGTGGAAGTGCAGGGATCCAACACAGGTGCTTGTAAAAGGTAAGTAGCGAGGAAAGTAAGACAGACCTTTCTCATCAGCAGTAATGTCACAGCATCTCTGAAGTCACACCATCTGTTAGGTGCTTAGCACAAAATGGTAAGATGACTTACACAGAAATTAAACCACCATCACGATACAGTCCTGTCTTTGCCATCACTGATCAACTTTACATTGTCAGAAGACTGAAAAATCAAGAGGCCGGGTCCTATTTCTTCTTGGAAATGCGGAATCTTTCAACTTATCTAAACTGTTCCTTACAAAAAGAATGCAAGGAGAAAGGCTGAAAGAAATAACTGACCTAATGTCCAGCAAAGCAGGTGTCCCCACAAGCTTCTGTTACCAATAAATTTTGAGACTCTTCATTGATTTCCACACATAACAGGACATAGTTTCACTCCTGACTTTAAAACTGTTTCCTTCCCACACAATTCTTTGTAAATGCAGACCACGAGAACCATTCACATCACAGATTTTTATCTATTTGGCACCACTGTAAATGTTCAGCTAGATCCACAAACCTGTGAATTGTCCAGCCTTTCCAGAAACAGGGTTGTCTCTAACTGCAAAGAAAGGCACCTTTCAAACTCATGACAAGTTAAGCCTTTAACTGCATTACCCTTCACTTGTTTAAAACAAACATGCAGTTACTCCTTTATTTTTAGCATGGTGTCCCTAGAATGACATAAATGTAGTGGGTGTAGGGGAAACCCCAGTAATCTTGGTGAACTGCAGCAATTTCAGTGTCTTTAAAAGGACAGTTTAAACTGGGTTTTTCTGTCTTCAGTCTAAAGTTAGCAACTAAACATGGAGATGTCAATAATGAAGGCTGACAGTAGTTTAAAAGTAACAGAACTTAAACAGCAGGTATAGTATGTCTGTTTTAAATAATTTGTGACTTTTCTTTTACTGCATGATCCAAAATTCCATGGAAAATTCCAAATCCTGAAATAAACTAACAATTTTATTTTAGTGAGAGACTGGCATTTTCATTTTTGACTTTCAAACAGCAATTCAGTAATTTGAATTAGCCAAAGCTTCTTTCAGCATCCAGATTTGGAAGTTCAACCCTAAATATCCAACTGCTGTACAACACTCTGGAGCTGATTTCCCTGCTTTAAGTGGTGGTACATAATTAAAGCATATGTATACAGCTTGGTTAGCCAATCTTCTTAATCACTGAATACCTAAGTAAAAAGCATTTCAAGACCTTGAAGACATGACAAATCAGACTGCAGCACATCTTCCCTCCAAACTCAGGAAATGACCAATGTATTTAGTACTAACTTCTTCCTCCATGACAATGCTTTTGTCATTTGTACAGTTAGTCTTAAACTCACAAGAGCACACAGGAATCCTTTACATATGCACACACCCACTTGGCATAGAGCTAGGCTGCCATCCCTGCGCTGGTGTACTGTCAGGTAATCTGGACATTATATCTTGGAATGACGCACAACCCAATGTATTTGCTAAAATACTTTAAGAAAGCTCACCTGGACATCCCTAACATAGCATGCTACAAAAGCACCACCTATAGTCCACTGACACTTAGATCTACCACCTCACTGGCTTGGGGCAACAGAACTGATGTCACTTCATCACTGCTCTCTCACTGTTTTCTAACTAAAAAGAAAAACTTAATTCCTAGTTAAAAGAACTTTCCTAATAAAAACTTTCCTGTTTACAGGTCTTTGTCTCCTTCTCAGCTAAGAAGCCACTGGCTCATGAAGTTAGGAATTGCTTCAGGACACTGTAGTCTTTCACACTAGTTGATGTAATTAAAACCCAGCACACACTTTTTCACTGACCTGTATGCCTGATGGCTGCAAGTGTGCCCCAGCCTGAGCTAGGGCTCTGATCCTGCCTGAACTTAACTTTCCAGCAATTCCCAGCTAACCTGACCTGGGGCTCTGCTCCGGCTCAAACCCATTTTTCGATATCAGATGTTGTACAAACTGCTTGCATCCTAAACCTTGATCATGCTCTTACTTTATTTTTTTCAGTTGACACAATGCTTGACTCCAAAACTGGAAGTGTATTCAGATTCATCCAGTGCCAAAACTATTTCCTTTTCACTCATTAATGACAAATGAGTGAGGGCAAAGGAGGAAGACAAGAAAGTATAAAAGAGGAGGTTTAAGCCATAAAGCACCATATCTGGTCAGCATTTCTAGAATAGGATACGTTTAAGTCCAACAACAACATCTGTCTGTAGTTCCCAGATCACCTCTGGGATGTAAAATTAATATACTCAAAGAGGCACAACAGAAATGAAGAGACTAAGATACATAAGCAACAGATAAACAAGCTCCCCCAGATTTATAAGACATTTGAGAAGTATCCAGCTAATCACCCAACAATCAGATACAAATAAATTTAAACTTATTCTTAGCAAATAAACCAAATAACCTGTTTCAATCCCCCTCTTCATTTAGTGGAGTCTATTTTAAGAGAGAAATTTTGCTTTAAAGGCTGTCTACCTTTAAGGTGACTGACCTGCAAGGAGTGAGAGCAATGCCAACTTCCTTTGCTTTTTCATTTTCCCGTTCCCCCATCTTTAGGCAGGAAAATACTGTCAACTACGGTCTCTATGCAGGCTCTAAAGAGCAAGAAGATAGGAAGCATGCAAAAAGTAAGACCTCTTTTTTTCCTCTCTTAACTGGAGCAGGTACTGGCTTTGAATAGCTGAGTCAAGTATTTATATGCATAAGTATTTGACAAAACTGAACAGTAGAGATGTCTAATGTAAGATTCAGCTAGAAAAAACAAGGGAAGCTACTCTTTAAGAAACAGCATTATCACATAAACTGGATTCTAATGCTGTCTCAAGTATGGAATCTCTCCAAAGTACAGATTCAGATTGCCTCCATTTCAACTGCCAGTTAAGCTTCAGTTACTGCCTTGCACACTTCCCAAGACACAACCGTTCATAAACCCACCACGTCTGTGCAGCCTCTCTCACTGGTCTGTCCATATGATTTTTTGTCATTAATGTATTAGTGTGGTGTATTAATTTAACTGCTTGGTTCTACTTCTTCATGGCACACTTAAGTACTTGATAAACTAGAAGAGCAAGTGCACACACTTTATATGCACACAGACACTTTCCCAGTAAGGATTCTCTTTGAAGGATGAGCAGATCTTTGAATAAACCCACTTGAACAGAAGGAGGAAAGGTTAACCAGGACAAGTCACTGAATGTAAAGCATTTCAAAAGCTTTACATCTGACAAGGACTGTGAACATGGAACTTGCTTTATGCCTCTGTCCTTATCAGATAAACCACGGAAAAAGTGCCTCCTGGATGTTTCCTTTAATAGTTTGTTGAAGCAGTCTCAAGTAAAACGCAAACCAAAGTGATGATGCTAAGAAAGTTGAGGAACAAGTTACCTTACTTTAGAGGTGAATGAAAAAACTGTACACTTATTGCTTGTAAAGTTTTCCTAAAAAGCAACCACACAATGAAGAATTCAAGGAAGTTCAAATACCATTGGTAATTGGCCCTAATGTGATAGTTATGAAAGTTGGGGGGGGGGGGGAATTGGTGGGTTGGTTTCTTGGTGCTTTTGTTTTGTTTTAAATTTAGTTTTCTTTCAAGTCCTTCAGCTTCAAATTTTGGGTTCTGATTGAACCTTGTTAACTGTCTGAGGAATGGGAAAGCTAATAATCCAGTATTTTCAAGTGATATTAAACCATATGAAGCTGTAACTGGAGCTCAGCCCCAGGCCGAAGACATGAACTAATACAGTCACTTACTTGAAGATAACCCCCAAGGCTTGCTTATGTGAACTAGTTGTTCAGGTATGAAATTAAACAAATTGTCCCTCCTAGAAGTCTTATCATTTTCAGAAGGGAGGATTATTCAGCACTTCACAGACACCATAATTCTTGTTCAGACACTGACATTCTGGTTGCATTGGGAAGTTGCAGTGTATTCAGTAAAATTTTCATAACACTTCTGCCCCAGAACATTGACCTCTCTGGAAAAGAGGCTTTGTTAGAACCACCTCGGGAATAGCACTCCTAAATGAATCTCAACTATTTGCATGAGGAAAAAAAGTTTCAAATACTAGATTGACAGATGAAACAAATTAACTGACTGGTTCACCTGCTTACAACTAGCAATGGAGGGGGAAAAAAGCCCAGGGGCAAAAACCAACTTTGTTCTCAGAAAGGGGATACTAGCCCTGAGATGGAACAAGATGACAATGGTCAGACATTTGGAAAAATAGCACGAGTTCAGTCCCGGGACCAACCAAGGTCAGAGGATTATGCCTTTGCAGAAAAGGTTTTTCCCATTTCTGATACTGGAACAGTCTCAGATGGCTAAACCTAAATCTTTCTCATTGTCTGTACCATCCAGATTCCACTAAGTTTTGAATCTCTTGGTTAAGAGCCTCTTCTTCGGGTAAACAATTACTTAAGAGAAGATGTGTGCTGTTCTTAATATTCCCCAAATACTTGCATGTGGGGAAGTCTTAAATTCTTATCTCTCAACTCCAAGGAGGTTTTTGTTTTTCCAGAATAATTTCAGTGCATAAACAGAACCTCGACAACATAACCAAAAGTGGAAATCTGTTCATTTTCACCAACTTCTAGACGCTTTAGGAATAAAAGCAATTGAGATAACCCTTTCTCAAGAGGGTAAGTGTACCTCTTATAAAATAGAAATTAAAATGCTCCAGAGCTGACTTTTACACATTTATAGAAAACATTATTCAGAAATCAATTCTGAAGACTAGATACACTGAAAAGCTGATTGGGTCTAACTAAAGACTTTTATATTCATGATTCCTGGAAGTAAAGCTATTTCATTACTAATGCAGACTCTTTGGAAGAGAATCAACTGTTCAGTAAAACAAAGCTAGCAGCAACTTTTACTTCTAGTTTTCACCTGGTTTTGATAGCTTCTGGGTTTGACACATACGTATTTTGTCAGTTGAACAGCCAGTTCTTCTGGGCACTAATACAGTAATTTTTCTTGGACAAAAATATTTTTCAATTATGTTCAAATATTTTAACTGATGTCAGAGAATCTACAGAGGATTTTTAAATAGCTGGGTGGTTAAGCTTATTCAGTGACATGAAGTCATACTAACCACCTGAGAAACAGCCAGAGAGATCTGAGAACAAGCTACTGCAGCACAAACAAGGCACTGAGGTTTAAGCTGCTCCTTGAACTGCCCACAGGGACACTTACACAAAGATAGCTTAACCAAGTTTTCCTCCTGAAAGGAGTTACCTTGATTAATACTGCACACAGGGACCATTTCCACAAAGCAGATAACAGAAGCTGACCTTGTGAGACTCGCTCCACTGTCTATAATTAGTATAGCTGAATAAAATTTGGTTTAGTTTTTCTTCTTAAGTCAAAGTTAACTCTCAGCTAGATCTTCAATCTGAACACAAATCTGATGCATGTTGTAAGGACGAAAACTGCCTGCTTGAAGCCACTGATATCTCAAGATGAAAGCTTCCTGATGTGAGAGACTAACAAGCATGTGCAACTTACAATAGATTCATACAAAGTATAAAAAGGCTTCTCAAAGCAAGTGATGTAATGAACATTCTTATGCTAAGAATATGCTATCCTTCAAACACTTACCGAGTTCAAGTTTCAACTTTGTGCAAAAATTCCAATCTGTCAATTCAAATTTGGAGTACCTTATAAAACCTACGTTATAGAATCTACTTAAGCTTCAAACGGAATTTGCAACATTTATCAGATATATTCTTATTTTTGGTGACTGTTGGCCATGGTTTTGCATTTTCTCCCTATTTCTGTAAAATAGTCACGATTCCCCAGGAAACTTGTTTGTGAATATTCTACCAGTCAGACTTACAGTTAAAATTATGACCTTGGAATTCCTGGAGAAGCTGAATTGCAAAGGAAATCCAGGCAGGCAATAAACAGAAACAAACTCCAATTTAAAAAAAATACAAGTATATTCAATTCCAATAATGCATAATTACCACATTATGATATCTTGCTATGCATAAGCTAAGTATTCATCTATATAGCAAGTTCTGAGAACCAGGCCAGCAATTTACTGCTGTGAACTTGGCTCTGTCATTGCAGAGAAGGATCAGTATTTAGCCGTAAAACTTGTACAAATCAGTGGATTGCCACATCATAGTATACACAACATGCTTTACCTGATATGCATACTTCTGATTAAAAGCAGATATAAGCATTTGTTTGTCCCCATAATTGTTACAGTAAATTTTATCTTTCAAGCTACAAAATGAGGTCAAACCAGCAGGACTACAATGAAGACATGCAAGTTTTCAGAGTCAAGATACTTCTCTTGTAAAATGCACTCGTGTAATTTGAAAGTTAGTTCAAGAATAAGCTTGCCAGTTGGCTTAAGATACTCTTCTTTGGAAAAAGGGACCGTAATTTCTCTTGCAGAAGCAAGATCTGGCCACAAATTCCATGTGGTATCTGCTTAGCATCTGGCAATCCTAGCTCTACCTTGATTGTGACACTGGCTGCTGAACCAGTAAAGCCTTGTATCGGGTTTCCTTCTACAGACATAAGCCAATGCTCAGATCAACTAAAATTCCAGGATCACCTGAATTTTTGTGACTCCTCTTTATTTTTCTCCATAACCTACACAGCATATACACCCCTGGCAATGCCAGATCTTGTATGCCAAGGTACTTGAAGACTGGTACTATCTTCACTATAAAAGGTTTGGTTTCAATTCAGGTTTGTTTAGATTACTAACACATTGTCAAGGCACATATATTTCCATCATTCTATGATCTTTTGTTACTGGCCACTTAAAAGCAGCTCGTGTAGGCCCTTTACGTACAAACCATCCTTCCATAGTACAATTTACAGCATTTCTATTACAATTCAGGTTGGTAGCCCGAGAGCAGTCTTACAAATTCCCATACGTCATTTTAATTAGGATTAGGAGTTTTATCTGTTGAAAAGACACTAATTCTATGCAAATTGAGAATACTTGCTACTAGCATTCATTAACAGGAATAAAATTAGTTCTTCCATGATAAATGAACCATACCAGCAATGTCCCAAGTAATTTTAACTCATGTCTTTTTTGACCTCTCAATCAATAGTTCCCTAATAATAATGGCCCGTCTTCGCGAACGAAGAGCCGGGGAAGGTCCTTACCCGCATATGCAGATAAGGCCTTCGAGC
>JAWWES010000041.1:33663507-33864805 GCA_035583135.1 Lophotriccus pileatus | reverse complement strand
TTCTCTTAGATGGATTGCCTTAAGGGCTAACGAGCTCCATCTGCCCGGGGAGGTCCCTGACCGGGAATCGAACCCGCAGTCTCAAGGGTACCAACCCTGCGTCTTAACCACTAGACCACCGGGGGCTCCCAGTTCCCTAATAGAAACATGGTATTTGAACATGAGCAGCAAACGTCACTCAAAGTCACCCAAAATATACCTAACTTCACAAACAGTTCTTTTGTTATAGCCTCAGACATCTGTCCTGAGGGTAAGCTGAAAAAGGCACACACCAACACCCAGCAGCAACCACCATCTTCTGCCACGCAGTTTTGCAAACTCTGCAGTAGTGGAGGTGCAACCTTAACTGCCTCTTTTCACAGTTAACTTCATTGGCTGAATCCACTCATGAACCCGAGTTTGTAAAAGGTCTGAAGTACTTAACTGAAGTGGGTGAAACTTGGGCAGAATATCCTGTTGTTTCTGGCAGTGAGGCAGGAGCATCTTGAATCTAGGGATGATTGCTCCTCAGAGAATGTCCAATTCACAAGCGTACCTTAACTAGGAGATGACAACTGCAATTGACCTTCACACCTCTGCCCATATGGAGATGCACAGACAACTTGGTTGCTCCTGAGACAACTGCTAAATTGTCACAACCTTCAGAAGAGCATATTTAAAAAAATCCGAAACAACAAACTCAATCCAACCAACCGAAAAAACTAAACCCCACAAAAACCCTCATCCACAAAAAACATCCCCCACTCCTCCCAAAACAAAACCCAACCCAAAAACCAAACTAACAACCCACACTAAAACAAACACCTGCTAATCTTAGCATGCAAGGCTGTGAATTGCCATAGCTCAGCATCTGCTTTGTGAGTAGCTGATGCATCTTAGCCCTCCAGAAGTCTCATTTAATGGGTCAGGAATTTCCAAGAAAGGGGAAAAATCTGACAGTTAGGAGCACAAACCCAAAGGTAAGAAATTCACACTTGCAAGCCTGAGCTTATAGACATGAGGACACCTACACAAAAAACTGAATAATTTTAACCAAATGAATTTGAATCACAGTCATCCCTGCACCACTTTCTATTACATGGACTAGATCTTCAGTAGAGAGTTACTAAATTAATTAAACTTGTTTAATCAGGTCTCCACAAGATTCTATTTGAATCTTCTTAAGATCACTCTAATTCGTGTTTAGACCATACTTTTTGATTCCTCTGCATCTTCAAAGCTTGCCATTTTCTGGAGAAACCTGTCATACCTCAAGACTCTCTTTGCTTTAAGTCAAATTGTATTGGGTTTGCATGGCCAGGTTTGGGTAGCAGCATTGCTACATGGGTGGCTTGTGTGAGAAGCTGCCAGAAGCATTCCCCATGTCTGACAGCCAATGCCAGATGTCTCCAAGATGGACCTACTGCAGGTCAACAGCAGCAGTGGTATCTGGGACAACAGATTTAAGAGGGGGGAAAAAACTGCTGTGGGAAGAGCAACAGCAGAGAGAGGAGTGAGAATACGTGAGAGCAACAACTCTGTAGACACCAAGGTCAGTGAGGAAGGAGCAGGAGGAGGTGCTCCAGGAGCCATATCAGATTCCCCTGCAGCCCATGGTGCAGACCATTGTGAGACACCTGTCCCCCTGCAGCCCACGGAGGTCCATGGTGGAGCACAGATCCACCTGCAGCCCATGGAGGGCTCCAGGCCAGAGTAGACAGATGCCCAAAGGAGGCTGTGACCTTACGGAAATCAGGTGCTAGAGCACTCTGTTCCTGAAAGACTGCACCCCCAGAAGGGATTCATGTGAAGGACTGTCTCCCATGGGAGGGACCCCACGCTCTGGAGCAGGGCAAGAGTGTGGGGAGTCCTGGCCCTGAGGAAGAAGCAGCAGCAGAGACAACATGTGATGAACTGACCATAGCCCTGATTCACCACCCCCCTGCACCGCTGGGGGAGAGGTGGTAGAAAATGTAGGAGTGAAGTTAAGCCTCAGAAGAGGGAGGAGTGAGTGGAAGGTGTTTTTAAGATTTGGTCTTATTTCTCATTATCCTACTCAAATATGATTGGCAATAAATTAAATTGATTTCCCAAAGCTAAATCTCTTTTATCCTTTGACAGTAACCGACAAGTGATCCCTCCCTGTCCTTAACTTGATGCACAAGCCTTGTGCTGTATTAGAGAGCATGCAAAGGAGGGCAATGAGGATGGTTCCCCTCAAGGCCCTTGAGGGGAAGCTGTGTGAGGAGCAGCTGGTCTCTGGGTCTGTTCAGCCTGGAGGAGACTGAGGGAAAGACCTCATTGCAGTTTACAACTTCCTTGAGAGGGGAAGAGGAGGACAGGCACTGATCTCTTCTCTGTGGTGACCACTGACAGGACCTGAGGGAATGACCTGAAGTTGCAGCAGGGGAAGTTTAGGTTGGACACCAGAAAAAAGTTCTTCGTCCAGAGGCTAGCTGGGTGCTGGAACAGGCTCCCCAAAGAAGTGGTCACAACACCAACCCTGACAGAGTTCAGCAAGCATTTGGATGATAATCTCAGGCACACAGTGTGACTCCTGAGGATGGTCCTGTGCAGGGCTAAGAGCTGGATTCAAAGATCCTTGAGGGTCTCTTCTAACTCAGCATACTTTATGATATTTTTTCTCCCTCGTCTAATTGAGGAGGGGAGTGATAGAGTAGCTTTGGTGGGCACCTGGTGTCCACTCTGGGTCAACCCACAACACAAATCAAACACACTGATAAGGTAACAGAAGATGTCCAAAGTATACTGAAATTTAAAGTTGGCTCTAGGGGTTTGGATGGGAAGAACTTTCTAAATACAAATCAACATGTCTGGTCTCTTAAGAGTCATTGACTATTCAGGCTATGACAATCACCACAGCATTTGAAAAAGCATTACCACTATATCCTTCAGAAAGTTAAACACATGCATCTCAAAACAATCGATATTTTGGGCAAAGCCCAAGTAGAAGAATGACCTTTTAGTCTACGCTGACTGTTCCAGTGAAGAAAGTTTATCCTTCAGGAAACCAGTCTTTTGGTTCCAGATTGCTTAGGGTGCTTGCAGTTTACCCAATACATATTCTGTTTAGGTTCCTGTGATCTATGACTTCAACCTTCTGTAGGCAAGTGAACGATTCCTTATTTTCACTTCTACTGTCACAATAGATTCATCATTCACCTTGGAAAAGAGGCGTCAGCTTTCCTCTGTGAAACTTACAGCACCAAATTTCATTCAAAAAGTAGTCTCACAATAAGATTAAGTAATGGAAGAATTGCATTACCTGTAACTACAAATATTTTCAAGCTGACATAAAATTCACATTTTTGGAAACTGCATCCTAAGATTGTGCCTCTGACGAGAAGCAGGACGAGTCAGCAAGACTGCATATTGTTCAAAATATTGGTTACTGCAGTTAAACTAAGTTCAAACTAACATGCATTTTATGCTGCTTCCTCACTGGCTTCCTGGCTAAACAGGATCCAAATTTCTAGCAGAAAAGGAAGAGGCAGCATCAGTACTTCTTTGTTCTTCAGGAATAAAACTGTACAACCTATTTGATCTTTTCATTCCAGGTGTCATGTGAAATATTCTTATTTCTCACTCTAATTCCTACTCACATTGATACAGCACTTTTCTTCTGAGATTACTCTTCAGAGTTCGATGAAAAGCAACACACAGATCAAAAGGATGCCAAACACAAGCACACACACTGGCCTAAAGCACTTAGTTGTAAAACCTCCTTTTCAGCTAACTCCGTCTTTGCAGAACTTCAACTACTACACTTAAGTTTTCTATGCAAGATCTCTGGATGAACCTCAATTTAGCTTTGGGCATTTCCTGAAATAAAAAGTTTAGGGAGATCGGGGGCGGGGGGGGGAGTAAACAAACAAACAAACAAAACCAAAACAAAAGAGGATCATTAAAAATATATTAGCCATGGACTTGCTTAAATATAAAGAAAGGTGAAAAGGTAACAAAAAACGAGAACATACAATGAGCACAGGTATAACATAGCTATAATTCAGAAATGCTTGTTTTCCTCTCTAGTATTCAAATGCAAAAAGCGAGTAGAAAATTGTACATCAAATGTAGGAACATTTCAAGACCAAGCATCCAGTTAAAAAATTAGTTACGAATGCCTGTTTATTACAGCATCACAGACTTCTCTCTAATGGCCCCCAAACTTAGTCAATGCTGGTGATGATTAAGTGTCTCTTCTTTGGTGAGATCCCATCTAATCTGCTACTAAGTGAAAAAAGATATATCAGAAAAATGGAAGAGTGATATTCTCCAGCATGACGGTCAGCTATTCTTGCCTCTTCTGGTGTTCCATCTTGATGCCACAGGACTACTACAGTCTCTTAGGACTTGGTGGAATCTAAGATGACAATTTGGCACTTTCTAGAAGCACGGCACATTCTCAAATAAGTTAAGTCAGTTGAGGTTGGATTTTTGAACACAAAATTTCACTGCCCACAAAGAACACAAGTCCAAGGCATCTCAAACTATATACTTGTTGATATAAAACTACCTTAGAAATTCATCTCTGGATTGGCACTACATTTGAGAGAATTCTGAGGGTGCGTTTACACTTGCCATGAACTCATTTCTGATGCTGCTCACCATAAAACCCATAAAAACACATTTTATTTTATGTACACTTCTAACAACATAAACAATAGACAGCGAACAACAAAAGGACTATTCCCTGAATGGGAGTAAAATCACCACACTCAAAGGATGTCTACTGCCCATCAAATCTCCATTTTAAACAAGTCAGAAGGGTCACAGAAAGACAGTATGATATATATTTATATAGTTAGTATGAATAAGGATAACTCCAGAAGTTAGTAAGAGTTAAGCATAACAGTCAGATTTTGCATGACATGCTAATTTATACACTCTTCCTACCCAAAGAAAATCCTTCAGCAATATTACATGCAAAAATAAATCACGTGAAGCCAAGTAGGCTATGTTTATGGGTCACCTTGTACATCAAGCTTTCAGAATGTTACCTTGTAAGTAGCTTCAGAGTGAAAGACCACAGGAGGGTTACTGACTGCATCTTACAACCTCTAACAATCCACCATAACCCCTTCACATTTGCAAGATTAATAAAGAAGGTTTGTGCACACTGTGTTGTTGGGCTGCCCCCAGGCAAGTCTGGACACACAGAAAGGCTTGGATTGGAAGGGATCTAAGAGATGTAGTTCCACTGGCCATGGGATATCACCCACTAGAGATCAGGTTGCTCAGGGCTCCATCTAGCCTGGCCTTGAGATGGGGCATTCACAACTCAGTCTCAATTGTAAATGTCACCTTATAAATAATCTTAAACACTGTATTGAAGAAAGTTAAGATTTTTAGGTAACTTCCACTTAAGATGTAACTTCCTTTCCACATTCCAGTTTATCCTTCTCCACACTCAGACTATCGCTCTTGTCTGGGTTCTGATGCAGTCCAGCTACTGTTCAGCTTGCTAGCTTCATCTCAAAAAATACTGACTGTACACGAAACCACTAGAAAAATCAAAGTAGCTGGTAACTAGTTGAGCACCCTGCAACTATCAAAAACACTTGTACTTCATAGGGCTGAAGTGCCACTCGTAGTAACGCACAGGTTCTCCTTCTGTCTCCTGCACCTCTCCCCTCTGGAACTCCACACGGGTAACTCAGAAGTATCTGAAGTTCACCACAGATGTGGTGGTCCTTTTTTTTTTTTTTTCCTGCTACTTCCTGATAGACAAAGCATCTTTTTAAGAAACTTTACTTCAGATTTTGCTGCAGACATAAAAAAAAAAAGTGAAGCACAGCTGGTTAGGTTGCAGAAACAGAGACTGTGAGTGGAAAAAATAGGACAAGACTTCAAAAGCTAAGACAGCTAATGCAGAGAAACAAAAACAGTTGCAGGGACTATATGTGTTCACAAATTATTTCAGATGAACTGAGGACGAAGCTAGACAAGATACATTATTTGGGCAATAGATACCAAATTCATTTGAGAAAACGCTTTCACCATCAGTGTCTCAAAACGTTATGGAGTTAGCCATACTCATGGAAATACTGTTGAAATGCACCTTTTCCTTTAATCCAGATTACTTACCGAAATCAGGTACTAATGACTTAATAACAACTGCTATAATTAAAGCAAGTAAGAGTAAGAGTAACATTCACTTTGTCAACAAATCTTGATGCAAAGAGCACATTCTCTTTCCATGCAAAAGGATTTTAACTACAGATCCCTGCTTTAAGTTTGTCTTCAGTTATGAAAAGAAACTGTTCTACTGTTCTCCTGTTCCAGTTCAATGCGGTCTGAAAATTTAGTGATATAAAGTTTCTTACAGCTCTACAATTAGAGTTACATTGAAAATTATTTCATGAATAACAGTGGCATACAATATCCTTCTCGCAGAAGACCTGGTCAAGTCACTCAGATTTAGCACACCTTCCTGTGTTGCAACAGCCGCAGGAATGACACCAAGAGATTTAAGAACGTACAGATTTCCTGAAGAGAATCTCAAGCTGGAGAGAAATGTGAGATGCTGCTTGTCTGCTACAGGATGCAAACACCAATCCATTAGAAGGGCTAGGCTGCCCTACTCCTGCACTATGCTCTGGCCTTCCTCCCTTGGCCAGGAACGAACTAACCACGTGGGCTGTAATTGGAAGTCTCTTTCTGTAGCTGCATTGCAGGGATTTACTTCAAATAACATCAGTTCCTTAGATTAATAACTAGAGAGCTGACTGGGACAGTGTACAAGAAATTGCCAAATGTCTCCTCTTCTTCCTGGTTCACCTCTACAAAGTTCCTTTAACTCTGCAACACATGGTCCTCTAGGGTCTTATAGTGACTTTCACTGTACTGCTTCAGTAGTAAAAATCACTGTTAGAACACTGTTCTTGAAAAAAGAGCATCTTGAATAACTAGAGGGCCCCCAAATCATTTTATATTTCAAAAGTTGCTTAACAGGTAGATTTCCAACCTGGTGTTTACAGTCTTCCTCCCCTTCCTTGCTGCTAGAAGAGAAGAACATGCAGCCTGTCAGGAGTTCACAACAGCATGCATAAGCAGACACATAAAAATAATAAAACCTTAATCACTTTTAGTTGTCCAGTGTTTCTTTAGGCATTCTAAAGCTTGACAGATGAGTTTCATGCAAGAACTACTCCTGCTTTTGAAGGTAACCTCATTCAACTGCTCCATGAAGAAACAGTTTGTACCAGCAGACAAGTCTTCGACTTTCTCCAAATAGTGTTTGCAAACTGCCATAGCTTCATCAAAGTACTGCTTCTACTACGCTTGTCTCACTCGGTTTTCTTGTGTTTGACAGGCCCTAAGGAGAAAGCCATACATTAGATGCTCTGAGATACTAATGCTCTACTACAGTCAACTGTTAAACAACTTTGAAAACTCAGTCAACTTGAAAACACGTCTCCTACTAATGGCATTCAAATACAAAAACACTTCTTTTTTTCCCTGGTCTACACAAGACGAATAGAAACTGATCATCTTAACGATATCTGAGCAGGAAAACAAAGTTTGCCTTTAAATATAAAGGTGTAGTTACTTTAGATACTCCTTTAATCTCTCTGAAAAAGAAGGCTGTCTAAAATATCCCTCTACCTGACCTAGATGCAACAGAACACAGCAGAAGTCTGCCCCAACTCAGCAGGGATTCAGCACACTGACACCACACAGTGCACTTTGGTCTGCTTTTGGATTTGTTCTGAGGTAAAGGAATGGCAGCAATTGCAACCACAAGCTAAACATGAACTTCTGTTGCACAGGGTATGCTTAGTGATCTGTTTACTAAGAGAGCAATTTTGATTAAAACTCACAACAACTTGAGCCTAACCTGAAGAACACTCAAATGTCAGTTAAGTATCTGAAAGCCATCTAAGCATTACTTAGACCAACCAATTCATAAAGGATCCACCTACCCTCTTCGCATACACCCAAGGACAACAGAGTGCCTGTTTTTATCTCTGAGATATTCTTATCCTTAAGAACACCTCTCTGTACCTAACCCCAAGCAGCCAGCAGAGCTCTGCAGATGACAGGATTGGCACTATAACAGTAAGCATCAAGTACTCAAGTACTTCTGTGACTCTTGCACTTCCCACATCCCAGATGATAGGTGGACAACTGTTTATTTTAGTTCCCTGTCACATTTACTAACTGTTAGATCACAAGCTACAGTGTAGTCTTCAGCACACTTCGTTCCTCAGCCATACAAGCAATTTCTTTCTCCTTTTGTAGGCCCTCACCTAGATTCCCATCTGTTTGCCTCTGCTCCAGAAAGGTTCTCAATTAAAAAGACAGTCAGTTTTACTCTGCAAAACTGGCACAGCATAAAAAGAACTGTCATGGCTCACTTCAGATTTATTTTTGATGAACTGTCCTACAGCAGAGCTTTGGAACAAAATAGCACAATTTTAATTCTACTCAGAAAACTTATCTGGTGCAAGCATATGGTAATAGAGGCAGGATGCACAGGTACAGAGAGTAAAAAAGAAAAAAAAAGACTACTGGGGTTTCTTGTCCCCCTATACACAAGTTCTGGTTTTACACTTATAGTCTTTCAACTCTGTTTTGCAGATTATTTCACCCCCAGACAGACATTTGCTCCAAGTATGATCATCTTCTCTGTAAAAAAGATACATGGCACTTATATTGCACAATGCAACTCAAAACTCAGTTACATGGGTACAGATAGTAACAGAATTTTACACTACAGCTCTAAGTTAAAACTGAAGTAGTTCATACTACTACAAGAAGCATCCCTGAAAACATGCAGGTACCAAGGAAATAAAATACTGCATCTAACTAGACAGAAAGTTTATTTTTGCGAAGCCTTCAATATGAACAGACAAGGTAACTCCACTACTCGCTTTTTATCCAGAAAGAAGTCTACAGGATAGACTATTAGTGAGAGTAAAAAAAGGTGCAATGACTAAAGTGAAAATACTTGACTATAGCAAGTTTGGTTGTTTTTTTCCACCTCACAAAAGCTTGCAATTTTAATACAGAGACAAGTCATCCAAAAGGTAATAATCTGACTAGTGTGTAAAGTTTTTCATAAAGGCGAAAAGAAACTCTTTCCAAAGGGAAAAACACTTATTTTTGAATGGCTGCTCTTTAAGGCAATGCGATTTCTTTTTTTGCCTTTGAATTATAATTCATGAAAAAGAAGAGTGTTTCTTGTCTCATTTTTTTATAACAGTAATTTCAATGTACACTTTACTGTCAAAGACTACTGCAAAGTCTTTGTCATACACTGTCTACACATCTCACACTTGGGTAAGATGTAGCTGTTATATGCTGAAAATTACAAATTACACTAATCAAAACATGTAAATGCAAAACCACACACACGACCTGTGTGATTTTCAAGCTGGGCATCTCTGACATACCCTCTCTCTTGGAACTGTTTTACCTTACTACCATACCCCGAAACAGCACAGAAAAAGACTTTCTTTTTTTTGTTTCCTTTACCCTGAGTAGCACAACCCATCCCTTGAAGATGGAAATGGGAGCGAGAGCACACTATTCTTTTTTCGGACAAAACCTGGGTTTCTTATCCTCTTTTGTAATCTGGGGCCAGTGCGAAAACAGTTGGATTTGGTTTTATTTTCCTCTTTGCAAACTTTGGTTCCCTTCCACCACTTCTTCACAAACGCGAACAGAAGGGTACAAGGATCTCAGGTTTATTAGACGGGTTTGGCGCAGGAAGTGTCAGTCAAATTCTTCCATTTGCTTTGACACGGGTGGTGGTGGGGTGCTTAGACGAGACAAACATCCCTGTCATCTCCTTTTCATTCCGTGACAGGCCAGAGGGAAGCCCGCTGGCCAGGGCGCTGCCCGCTTGTCCCGATCCACGGTCACCCCCGGCACAAGCCCTGCAGGCTGCCCGCGCGGCCCGACCCCCCCGCCCCGCCCGCACACACCGGCCGGAAAGAGCGAGCGGCTTCTCCCGGCGGCCGGACTAGGTGGGGCTCGGCTCGGACTTCCCGCTGACAACGCCGGTGGCCGCCGGGGACCGTCCCCTTCCCCGCCCGCGGCAGGGCCGAGCCGGGCGTCACCCGCCCCTCCCCGCGGCCGCCCGGGCCCCACGTCGCGGCCCCGACCCGCGGGGTTACAACTTTCCGCTTCCGCTCCAACTTCTGCTCCGGGGACCGGCGAGCGGGGGGCGGCGGCCAAAGGCAGGGCCGGGCCCTGGGCCGGGCCGCGGCGACTGTCCCTCGCCGCCCCGCTACCCCCACTCCCGCCGGGTCCCCCCGTGCCCGAGGCCGGACGCGGCGGCGGCTCCCGGTTCCTCCTCCGCCATGTTCCAGGCTGGTGCCCCTTCCCTCAAAGCGCGCCGCTCCCCGCCGCCCCCCTCCCGCCGCCGCCAACGCCGCCGCCGCCCCCACCCCATCTAAACCCTCCCCTCCCCGCCACCTGTACCAGAGGCGCCGCGCCGCTCCCCGCCACGGCGGCCCGGCCCGGCCCGGCCCACCCGCGCTGCCCGCCGCGACCCACCGGACAGCGCCTCCGCTCTCCGCCGCCTCGCCGGCCGATGCCGCTGCGCCGCGCCCGCCCCGCCGCGCCGCGCTGCGCTCCGCTCGCCGCCTGTGCCGGGGCGCGGCTCGGGGCCGTCGCCGTGACGCCGCACGCCCAGCCTCGCTCTGGCGCGGCGGGGGCGGAGGGAGGGGCGGGCGGAGGACCGAGGGAGGGAGGGAGGGAGGGGTGACCCCGCCGCGCCGCCCCCTGCGCAGGCGCGCGGCCGCCCCGCCCCCGGCCCTGTGGCGGCGCAGGAGGGGGCGGGGGCGCGGCCCGGGGGGTGAGGGGGGAGGCGAGTTGCGGTAGGGTAGCGAATCTGCCCGAGGTCTTCGTCGTGGAGCCTTGGGTTAGTTACAGCGCAAAGGTGCATCAAAAGCGCGTTATGGTTGCTCTAAGTTAATTAAGAACATAAAGAGCTGCAAACGCAAATACCAGTGCAGTTTTTGTCGCGTTTCTGAAAGGGTGCCGAGATCCGCTGGTGAAGGGTGTTTCAGAAATGCCACATCCTGCTGGTTTTATGTGGATCAATACGCCTCTGGATGTGAACAGCCTATCATTAGCCTTACTGATACAAAGCAGGATGCCCATTGCCTGCCAATAATTATGGTATTTCTTAGCCTTTCTTTTATTTCAGTCCTAAATAATGTGAGTCACTTTTTTTCCCCCCCTGGGTGTCACTAATATTTTCCAGTTACAAAGAGTTGAGCTGACAAAGGTTAAAAATAAATGAGCACTTAAGTTTCTAGGAAACACTTAGTAAGCAAATAGTTAACGTGGTACATTCAGATAAAAGTTGTGCTCAGAGGAAGTCCGCGGCAGAGTGTAAAACTGACAGGAAGTTGCAGTGAGGCTTTGGCAAGGAGAGTGGGTGTAGAGGAAGCACACGCTCTCTGTTTGTGGGGCAGAGATAGGAAAGAAAGACCATACAGCTTCCAGTGGCCGTGTGGGAGACGCTGGAACTCAGAGCAGAGTCGAAGAATGACCAAGTGAAATGAGCTGCCCTTGGTAGGGGCAGCTTTGTCCAGTTTCAAGGCATCCAGAAAGTGACGCATTTAAAAAATATTTTTCTTTTACAGTGTTGCTCCCAAATCTCGGGCGTCATAAAATCTCTTCCAAAGTCCAGACAAATCTCTTGGTGTTTCACAGCTTAAACCCCTGTGCAGTACTTTGATAATGAATCCCTGTGAATGACGGCTAATGCAAGAGAGCTCTGGTCGTGAGAAATAAAGTTCATAGAAACCAGTCCTTTCTCAGCGGAGGATCCTATGCAGGGCAAAAATCATTAATGAAACATGTCAAAATAGATAAAATACAGCCTCTCAAGTAAAAATCCTAAGAGCGTCTCATCCAGTTATTAGCTGTGTAGCATGTTTACTCACCAGATAGAAAAACCTTTGTGTCCTTAGTCTTTTCTGTCAGTAGATATTATTATCAGCATCCAGAAATATTCAGAGGAAAAGAACAAAGAAAGATATATCCTCTGCTCTCACAACTTTCTTCAGTGAACTAGGTTAATCACAAATAACCAGCAGTGTTCCGGGAACAGATGTGTGTCATTAACGTAATAATATTTTACAGTGTGCCTTTAATTGTTCTGTGTTTCATAGGCACTGGGGCAAATCCTGTTCTTTGCTATACAGTGAGAAAACAGGAAGGGGCCTTTGGGAGTCTCAGTAAATCTCCCGTGAGCAGATCCTGGCATTCTGAGTTTCACATAGGGATATTTGGAATGTAGTATTTTCAAAGAAGTGTATGTACATGCATATACACATATGTTTTGCTTAATATAGACGTGCTTGGAGATAGATTACTGTAACTAGAAGAAACAGGCAATTAGGATCCATTCTAAGCAAGAGGCCGGGTGTTCCCTTTTCCCAACTCTCTCAGCCACATACTTTGAATGTAAATTGGGCCCTTAATTTTGGATTTTCCTGTGAATCATCTAGCTAATCCTCAGCACAATTCTTAAACCAGCTTTACTCATATCAGTGTGACTGGCGAATAGCAATTGGTGTGCTTGTTAAGCACACCAATAAAGCCCGGTACTTTACAGGGCTTGTTCTGCTCAGCTTGCTAAGAGTTTCATACGTGCCTAATCTCTGACGGTCACTCGAGCAGCTGAGCAAGTGCGGAGGTGCCTCCGTGATGGAGCAACTCTGCAGAGAACCAGGGATACGGGTGAAACGGGGGAGAGAGATACGGCCGCGGTGCTGTTGTGTTGAGTAGCAACAACACAGATGCACCAGCCTGCCTTAGTGGGCCTGCCTGTGCCCAGCACTGACCTGGAATTTTTAGAAGAAGAACATGAAATACTTAGCTGCCTGCTTACTGAACAAAAACTAGGAGAGACCTGCTTATGCCCATAAACTTTTACGTCAAAAAGACCTTTCCAAAGCACTGTAGCAGTTGTCCTTTGCGCTGTAACTTCTGTCTCCCAGTTTACGAGTTGCCTGCCTGTATTTTAAAAACCCCTTATTTCAATGACCAGTGTTTAGCTGGAGGTAATTCAGCCTGCTCATCAGACAGTGAGCTGTCTGATAATATCATGGCTCTTGTGAGGAATAAGTGAAACATAAAAGATCCCCTCTGATGGAAGATGAGGAGGAAAATATAGACAAAACTTTTTAAAAAGTTCTGTGGAATTAGTGGGGGAGTAAGGTGGAGGTTGACAGATTATTTGGGGAAAACAAAGTAATATTTTTTTAAAATGATTCTTTAATAAAAACTTGGCAGGGCAGCCTTTGGTCACCTCCATATAATTTTTCTAACTTTGCCTGCTTTGTTTTCACTGAGGCTGCATGGGTGTTGGAGTGAATAATGTGGCACTATGTGTATTGCAGTTTCATTACTGCTGAAACACAGCCACCTCTGGGACAGAATGCAGAGCTGGCTTGTGCCAGAAAACTCTGAAGTTAAATGGGTATGTGGTGCCAGGGAATATTGTGCTGGCTGCCTGCCAACTAGCTGTGAACTTTTCTAGAAATTTGTCCTGAAGGGAACCAAATGTCATTTGGTCAACCTAGGAGGATGCTTTGGTTCCAGAGAAGAAGCAAAGTTCTCATCTTTTAAGGTGAGTGGTCTGAAAGGGGTTGCTTTTTAGCTCGGAGACTCAGTTGTTCCAGCAAGAGAATGCTTACTAGATCATGCATGCACTTTGGATCATGGAGCACAAGAGAAAACTTCTTTAACGCTAAAGAAAAATATCTGTTATTTTTGAGACATAGGTGTATAAGATATTTTTATCATTCTTTGTCCTTCAACATGGTTTTTGCTTGGTATTTCTCCATACTCAGAAGATTTAGTCACACAGAGTGGGAATACCTGTCTGTCTGAATAGCACCTTGAGGTGTTTCAGGGATGTGTCTTCCCCTGCAAACTCGATGCAATTTCTCTGAGTCTTCATATCTATTGATACAGCTTCAGCCTGAGGTTTTTCAACAGATAATTATCAGTTCTACCAGTTCATCATGTTCACTTCCAACATAGCTTCTATTATGCGGTTCTGCATCTTAACCTCTCTTCATTGCATCTTCTTGATGTATTGCCATTTGCTAATCAAAGTTGTTTAAACAGGGGGTTAATCATAAGCTTGACTGAAACTTAACTTCAGGATTTTTTTTCCCAACTTTTTTTCACTTTCCATTGTTGAGGAAAATTCTCAGTCACTCTGCTGTCTTTCTCCTCCAAACTATCTTGAATTAATGCTTTTTCTTATCTGTTAGGGATATTCTATGACTCTTTGAATTCATCTGCCAAAATCTCTTACTGAACTAACCCTTTTCCTTATCCTTGGCCAAAATCCCATTATTTGTTCATGTAATATAGTCCTCCCTTTATATTGTGATTTGTCTCCCTCCCTCCCATGTGATAACTACTTTGAGGAGCAAAATTTGCCTTTGTTTTTCTAAGCTGGGGAAGAACAGGCAATGGACACTACTGCAATTTAAATTGTAAATGTCAGCATTTATTTACAGGGGTATCATTTTTTAATCTATTTTCTTCTGTCTTTAAGAGACTACTTTTATATCACTGCAGTTACTTCAGATAAAGCAAGGAATAGCTGTTTCACAACACAGCTTTTGTGAAAGCACAGTACTCTGAATTGCTCATCAGATTAAGGAACAAGATTGTCACAGCAACATAAGTGTTTTAAAAGTGTAAATGAAGAATAGTGTATCCTCTTGGAACTAGTGAAGGAATGTAGTTACGTGTAGAAGAATCTGTATGCGATATCGGTGAACACTTCTCTCAGAAGTCACACACACATGTTTTCTCAGTTTCAAAGCTTCAGAAGTTTTACTTCCCTGCTTTTCCAGGAGAAAACTTTCAGCACCATTTGATGCAGAAGGATTACTACTTTCTGAATCACCAGCTCCTGTTATACCTGGACTGGGTGCAATGGCAGTTAACTGATGATGATGACCGATACATTCACAATTTATATAATGTCAGTATAAAGTTGTAAACTAATGGTTTCTCCATTTGTAATTCCATGCTATTCCTGAGAATGTCCTTCTTCATCCCACTGTCAGTTATTTTAGAATAATGCACTGAGCAGAACAGAACAGCCTGAGCAAAGAGAGCACTGGGTCCATAGTGGTAGTGCCTACCAAGTACAGAGAAAGTGGGTACTTTTAACTCTGCTTCACAAGAACATGAAAGTACAGAATTTTTACTTGGTAAAAGGGTGTTTATTATTATGATTGAATATCAGTACCAACATGTTAACTGTTGTACCTTTCTTTTGTTATTTGTTTATTTTTCCTTTTTCATTGTTATTCTTTTTTTAGAATACTCATTTATATTCAGGTTCTAACTCTGCTGGAGACAGAAGAAAGGTTCCTGTTGGTTTTAATGAGCTTTATACCAGGACTTAAATTCAGCCCTTGAGGGATGTGCAACATTTAGCAATACTTGCATTTAAAATATATATTCACTTCTGGTTCATGTCAATATTAAGACAGGAGCAAGTATATTTAAGGATGACAGGTCCAAAAATACTCAGTGTTTTTGTCCTGCTTCCCCTAGCAGCAGCTTTATATCCCAACTAACATAGCAATTTACACTGACATATAGATGTAGATGTGACTTTTTTTTTTTGTTTCTGTCCACTTCAGAATCAAGCCTTAGTTAACACAATGGGCCAAAAACATTCACAGGGAAAAAATAGTTTGCATTAGCAGTTCATTAGTTTTGGTAGTCAGTTTGGTTAGAAGAACAAAATGTACAGCACAGAAAGGAGAATTTATTTCATAACTTTGTTAGATCATTTTCTTCTTAGCCTTCTTTGTAGATGTGGCCTTGTTCTGCCGTATCTTTCCTCTGGCCATGGAAGCTGTTGCTGAAGGTACAATCAGGAAAGAAGTCTTAATGAGGATGGTTAAAATCTACACCAAGGAATAAACATATTCTTTGCCTTTTAAAGCCAGCCACAAAGCACGTTCATTTTTTTTACATTAATCTTTTTTTTTTCCCCCAAAAAGAATGCATTACGGGATTTTTTAGCTGATGAAAATTTCTCTGTTTCACTTCTTTCTTAAGAAGTCCTTAAATGGCAAACCCCTCAAAAAGTCATTTCATTACAGTTCACCACTAATCCAACTGTACCTATTATAGTTAGAAGGTAACATTTTAGTGAAATTTTGTATCCTCTAAATAATCAATGTAAAACCAGAAAAATGTTGACAAGCAGGCTGGTTTTGGATAAGTGCATATCTTCAAACCATCTCTCAATAAGTTGTTACATCCGCCACAGGCTGTGGTTCACAGTCTGATCTGAAAAAGTTTTGATGTTTCTTAATGTCACAGGGGTGCAGTGATAATCAGTGACATCAGACCTGTGCAGAGATGTGTTGATGCCCCACTCTGCCTCATCTTGCTCCCTCTCATCACACTCTGCAGCTTGTTTGCCTCACTTTAGTCCATCTTTCAGGGTATCTTATGAGTTAGTGGGCCTGCAACCTATTTACCCCTTTCTGCTGTCACCCTCGGGACTCAGGGGTCAATTCCTTTCTTGTTCCTTAGCTGTCCTGAGGGTCTGAATAGTTTATTTGTGCAACAGATTTATTTTATGAATAATTCCATTCTACTACTGCTGTACTATGCAGTTCTGAATTTCAGATTGAAGATTTCATAATATCCTATTCCCATGAGAGATCTGTGTTGTTATATTCAATTTTTGTCAATAAAAATACACATTTGAAATGAAAATGCTGTCCTCTCCAAACCTTTCCTAGAAATGCTTCCAAGTCCCAAGTCTTTTAACTGCCTCTGCATTATACAGAATCTTCTGTTAAAACCTCAAGCAGCATAAAATTTATTATAATTTGAACTTCAGACAGGATTTTAACATTCAGAGGAGGCTGGGTGAAGAGGAGCTCTGTGAATCACTACCAAAGACAGGGACAGAATGGAAGCTGTTGCCCTGGTATTGCATTTCCTTCCATGAAGATGATACTCCTGTTGCCCTGGTGTTGTGTTTCACATGCTAAGGTGATACTTCATGGGCTATGCTGGTTGTGCAGCCTGTTTCCAAATTCCATTCAAGTGAAAGAAGACACAAGGCCATGATTTTAATGATGTAACATAAAATAAAAATTCTAATTTATTTTAATAGTGTTGCTACTTGAGTAAGTTTTCCTTTCTTATTTTCCTAATTTTTTTTTTTGGGGGGGGGGGGGGGTGTTTCTACATTTTTACTTTTCATTCAATTCTTCCTTTAAAAATCATCAAATTATGTGAGTTTCAGACTCCAGTGAGGACACAGTGAATTCAAGTAATGGATTTCATGCTGTCTTTCTCTAACTCCTATAATTTTGTCCAAGATTTATTATATATAATCCCATTATTTTATAAAATAGCAACTTTCCCCTTCCCCCCTTCTTCTCTTTATCTTTTATTTTGTCTCCCTTTTTGCTTTAACAGGGTAGTTTAAAGATTGCAAGTTAGTTCTAGGGTGGAGTTGTGTGATATAATCAACTTCAAAATAGTATTTAAATTTCCTTTCATCCACTACTATACTGAAATTTATGCTGAGATATCAGCATTTACTTTTTATTTTATTTCTTTATATTCCTTCACTGTTATAAAAAGGGAGGACTGTAGCTTTTTTCCCTTAAAACACTCTTAGATTAGCACTGTGTTATTTAACAATTCCAGTACATAACCATGGATTCGGAGAAAAAGCAGTGCCTTGGAGATAAGAGTCATTTTATAACCAGTTCTTTCGAATAGCTTTTTATCATTAAAGTGATTTTTTTTGTCTGTCTTTGGGCATTAAGTAATGGAGGAAAAGTCCTCAGGGGGTAATCCTTCCTTTTATAGAAGTTCTGAGGCGCTTCAGGCTTTCCCGGGTTAGCCCATTTCCTGCTCTCCCTGTATCTGCCCTGTTCTAGGCATAACATTTTATTTTAGTTCCCAGAAACATTCTGTGCATGGTTCAGGCCGTTTGTGAAGGCTGGGACTGCAGTACACAAGCACATGTACTCCAGAAAGTGAACAGAAGTGCCCACAGTATTTAATGTATATAGAACACTGAGTGTCAACAAGTCACTGGGCCAGTAATTTGCAGCCTTTTCCATACACAGAATTACTGCTCATCCAGCCAGGATGTGAATAGAGGGCTCACTCAGATTCGAATGTACGGAGGGCAGTCAGTCATGACTCCTTTCCACATACATGACACCCATGTTGAAAACCTGAGCACATACTTGTCCAAATTACACCGTGGAGATATATTTTTTAAATGCTATGTAATAAGCTACCTCTGCACAACAGAGTCATGAACCATTCTGTCATATAGATGCCCATCAGCTTGTTACAGCTCATTTCAGGTTTGTTAGAATACATCCGAGGCAGCTTGGTCCGTAATTAGGAACCCTAAGCACCACTAATAAATCTCAGGCCCATTTTCTTTTAGAGTTTATCAGTAGCAAAAAGCTTGCCAGCTGAACCTTATACAGGAACTGTAATTTCCCTAAAAGACAATTACAAACATACCATATATCCACTGTCCTGTGATTTGGTACCAGTATCACATAAAACAGATTCCACGTAGTTACATGGAATTTGTAAGAAGGACGGATGAACCTTAGTTCTGCCCTTCCATATAAGCAATCACATATCAACAAATTACAAAATCAGTTAAAGAATGTTGTTAAATACATCTCCAAAGTGAAATTGATTTGGTTATTTGCTTACCCACACACTTCATAAACATATACATGTAGGCAAAAAACCAAATGGGCATTTTTGATACACCAATTCGTCCACAGTCTCATAGATTATAAGTGACAGCATTAATATTTGGAAAAATGCACTATACTTAGGTATATGTAAACACCCAGTTAGAATTAGTCTGGCAATCCTGTATTTGAATTTCTACATATCTTTGCAATGAAATGTTTGACCTTCATGATGATGTTTTTTTAATTTAATATACTGATGAAATTGGGGCAGAGAATACAGATGACTGCCTCTGAGCCTTCAGGCTCTTGATTATCTCAGGATAACTGTGCCTTCCTGGAGTTGCTCAACTGCTGCATTAAGAGTCTTTACTGTGAAGAAAGCAGCATTAGATAAACATCATTCAGAAGGGTATCTCTAATTGTTTGAGCCTACTGAAATAATTTGCCCCAAGCATCTGCAGTAGATAGGTGTGGTTTTCAGATCATCAAGAAATATCTTTGGCTGGTATCAGCTCAGTGCTGTGTCATCCTCTTGTTTTAATTGACACTGAGTGTATCACTAACGTATTTACAAATCTTGATTAAGTCACAATAGTCAAATGTCAATATATTCATAGCAGCTTTATAGACTAGGGAGCTACCTGCCCTTTTTTTTGTGTTTGAACACCTCACACAGAGCCAGTAAAAGACAATTTATTCCTGAGTATTGGCTGCAACAGCTGCCAGCAGCTGAGGGTGGCATGGTGAAGATGCAATACTCAACAGAGGCATCCCAGCAGGTATCTTCTCTCGCCTGTTAAGCAGCTTTTCAAAACAAGCTGCCATCCTTGTGCTTGCAGTCATTACAGCGAACAAATCCAGGGACTGAGGAGCTTCTAAGCCATACAGGACCACCACATGGAGCAGGAGACCTTGTGGTTGTCCTCTCTGTGTGTTTTCACAAGGATTGTTTTGAAGATGACCTTCTTTACGTCTCAGCTTCACATCTTCAGTATGTGTTTGTTCCTTTTAGCACATCCATCATTTTGTTCTTCTGCATATTTCAACCCAACTTCATATAAATGTGCTGCAATTCCCCCTGCTCAAGTGCAGAGGCTGTGCACTCTGTGTTGCTACACCCGAAGTTCATATCTCATGTAACTGCCAGCACAGAAAATGTATATATATATATATACATTTTTATATATATATATATATATATATATATATATACCCCCTATAGGAAGTTTGGTGCAGTAGAAGTGTTGGCATGCTTGGAAACTCCAACTGGAAGGTCTGTCCCACATAAATGAGGCTACTATTGCAGCAAATTACATCTATTTCTGTTGTGTAAAACTAGGGAAAGTTTGGTTTCCTGGGACCTTGCTGTCCTTTCAGATTAATTGCATCCAAATTAAATAGAAGGAGCTGATATTATACTGGCAGTATCAGATGTTCCTGATTCATTTATTGATATACAAGTTTTGTTATATTTCCTCATGGATGGCAAGGGGCCTGATGACAGTTCCTGGATGTGTTGGGATCTATTTGAATACAGTAAAAATCAAAGTCATTCTAAGAGGGAAAAGAAAGAAGGAAAGAAAAGAAAATATAGCTAGATTATTGATTACTTTTTTTTTTTTGGGGGGGGGGGATAGTTTTACATCAATCTGTCCTCAAAAATAGTTTATTATTAACAATTTGTATATTGATATAATATCTATGGCACTGACTTGCCATCAGAATCTATGTTGAGGCTACTTTTTATACACTACTATTGTTTAAAACTTCTCTCTTGTCTCCCGGGAATTTAGTTTGAACTACCACAGCTCCTTTTTTTATTTCTTAAATATTTATTCATATGTGCCTCAAACTAGTATACTCCATGTTAAAGTATCCATCACTACCTTGTGCATATATGTATCCAATCACATAGATACACACTAATATTCGCCATTTTTTAATACAGCACATGTTATTGTAACAACATCATACATACACATGCCTATAACATATGCAATTATTATATAGGGATATGTAATAATAATAATAATAATTACAATCACTTACGTGGCGAGAAAGGTCATAAGAGGATTGTAACAACATGCTTGCTATTACTACCGGTACTTACTTGCAAGGAGAAAATTAACCAAAATAACTGTAGTGGATTATGTGTACCTGAAACAGTAGTTGTCCTGGAATTGGCATTATAATTAAAATTCATACCTTGCTTTAATCCAGAAAAATGTTGTGAGGTACAGAAACCTCCTCATTATTACTAAAAGGTTCCCCACAATCTGCAAGATGCATGTTGTGAGCGTGTATCCGCAGGCAGAAGTCACTGTACTTTTTAAAAAGACAGCACAGTGCTACAGAAAGGGGTTAACACTTCTGCTCCAACACTGGTTTGTGAACACTGATGGCTTCTGAGGCCTCACCTCTTTCCAGAGCAAACACTCACAAATCTGCCGTAGGAAGAGATAAATGGGCGGACTTCAATCCCAGCCTGCTTCCACTCCTCTGAACAGCTTAGTCAGTAGCACTCAGCTTTACAGACATTTTATCCCGAGGCTTTTATCACTGAAAGGAAGAGGGGACATGATTTCCCTGTTCCCACTGCCAGCTCCCCAGGTTGTGCATAGATCTCTTGCCACAATAGGCTGTAGTCGTGTTTCAGCAACAAGCACCAAACAGGCCATAGGTACAACCTCAGCTGTTCTCAAACTGAGATAGATCCATCAAGTGCCACTGGTATTCGGTTGTAAGATGATGATATGAGAACTTGTTTGAATGATACTAAGTAATCCCTTATAATGATACTGATTAAAATGGGAAGGATGGCAGACCATGCACTTTTGCATCAAAGATACTGGCTGTGAAGTTTTGAGGTCTGAAAATCATTTGTTCTCTCTTAAAGAAAATGTTTCTATCAGTGCAAAGTTTAGCAGTTCAATGATACCTGCATTCTGTGCAACACATAGTCCTCTGTTTAATTAATTTGAGAGTCTGATCACATATTTACAACTAAATATGTGTCTGATCACATATTTACAACTTTCAGAACTTGTAGTGCACAATCAGATTTTGTGAGGCTCAAATGTACAGCTCACAGCTGCCTTGAGTATCCCTTAACAACATACATTCCTAAGGCTTCCTCCCAGCTCGGATGGAGAGGAAAAGATATGAATTAAGGGTGCTATGCCACTTCATACCAGCCAGAGATCCAACCTAATAGTTATAGTCCACAATAGAAAGAAGAATCTTGATGGTGTTCTCCAGGATATGTATGCTAATTATCCTGAAGATAATTACTGGGTGCAATGGTAGGAGATGATGAGTACTCTTTGCTCACACTGGAACCTGTGGGCCAAGTGTAAAATGGTGCCGGCTCTGTTCCTGCTGTCTGATAAAGTATGAACATGAGTCTCACAGATACCCAAGCAATGCGAAGGAAAAAGTGCTATATGAAAATTGCATATATTAATCAGCAACTGTTCTGAGCAGAGCAGGATTTTTCATCTTTATTTTGATAGCCAAAAGGGGTGCAAGAAACTGGCTGTTGGATTTTAAGTAATGAAAACTTTATCCCTCTCTCTTGCCCTGTCACAGTAATCTAACAGTTATTTCCGTGTTTCTCCCATCCATGTGTTCTATATTGTGCCCACAAGGTTTTTCCATGGAATCATTCTGAGATGTTGATTTGCTGAAAGGATTCTTGTGGACTGGAAGACAACTTGGCAATATGGCCCACTGTGATCATCCTGCAAATCTTTTGCCTAAGTGTGACAGAAGCCCTCAGTACATTTTAGCATTAGGACCACGTGTTCATCATCCCTTGTTTGTAAAAAAGTTGTGCTCACTGGGAGGTTAGGCTGTTGGGAGCCTTGCCCCTGCTGTTCTGATAGAGATCTGTCCTGGGTTATGCAAAAATTCTAGTTTCCACATTTTCTTTTCTCATTTCTCCAAATATGCCTTTTGTTGACTCTCCAACTGTTCCTGCCAGCTGTTCCAGGCATGGGGAAGGCGAACCATGTGGAAGGGTGGCCATCTTCTCTCTGTGGCCAGATGTGTTTTTAACGGGTGGCAGAGGCCGGCCGCCATCTGGTCCAGTGGGTGGGGCTTGGGAAGTCTCTCCTCATCAGTTGGTTTAACCTAGTTTTGTTAGTATTAGTATTAGCATTTCTTCTTGGAAAAGAGTTATTTTTTCACTTATATCCATGCATGTTTGGTCTCTCTCTCTCTGTACTGGAAAAAGCAGGAATATTGAATCCAAGGGAGGAGACTCCTCTCTGAGGTCTCTGCCCCTCCAAATTGTCTCAAAATGAGACAAGATCATACCAGGAGGTCTTCAGGGCGGACCAGGGCAATGAGTGATCTGTGTGTCCAAAGACATTCCTGTGAGGTCCATCTGATTGCCTTCCTCAGTGCCCAGGGAAGCAAAAGGCATAGCAGAGAGTTTCCCAGGCTGGGACCCCAAAGTCAAACGCAAGGGTGAGAGCCAGATCAGGTAGCCCAACCAGATCAGAGCCAGCAGCTACAGTGTGCTGTGCCTGGCCTTCTGGTTGTGCTGGTTTGCTGCTGGGATATAGTCAGTAGTTTTAAAATTGCTTTAAAGCTAGCTGTTAATGATCATGAGGAGGGGGGCCACAGAGTTCTAACTTCAGTCCCCATCAGGTTTGCCACTTAAGTAGAGTCTTGCCATATCTACAGGTTAGTAGTCCTTCATAATGAATGTTCATGTAAATCAGAACCTTAATTTATTAACTGGGCTGCAGAAAACACATCTCCTTCTCTATCAAGCATATTTAAAGAGTTCTGGCAACAAATTAAATATCACCTCCAAAATAATTTCCATTCCGCAGGGATCGTACAGCACCTCCAAAGTCTGTCTTACTGTCATTCTCCCAATCTGCTGTTGAATGGAGTTCATACTTAGCAGCAGTTCTTCCAGAGTGCTACATGTCACCTATAGGTCCTCCTGTTGTTCTGTTTTTCTTGAACTTAGTCCTCCAGGAACCTAAGCAGATTTGCCATAAAGAAGTAAATGGAGTATAAGGTGGTATCAGTATAACTGGAGGAAAATTTAAAAATAAATAAATCTGCATTGTAAGAGAAATGAAGCTCTTAATTATTTAGAATTCATCACCTGCTTGGGACAGGAGAGCTTTGTGATTTATTAAAAGCTTAATTTTTATTTTGAAATTTGTTTCCAACTTTTACAGTTATATCAAGCTTCCCTATAGGCCTTTCATCCCCAGAGTCTTCAAGCAGCTCTGCCCTGCAGATGCAGTTTTAGGGAAAGCCACAATCCTTTTATAAGCTAGATGTTACTGAAAGATAAGACTATACCTTGGGCAGTATTCTTCCCTAGCTTTGCTATGTGGAAAAAATATGCAAATGGTCTCAACTTTTCAGTATTTCCTCCATTGCAGAGGGAAGTTAGACTCAAGTCCCTGTTTCCTTCCAAGTGAGAGATCAGACCTGGTGCTTCATGCAGTAAAAAACCCAAACAACTCCTTGTACAAGACCTTTCTTTAATTTTTTACTAGGGTATCATGGGAAGGTCGGATGAAATCTGTCCCTACAGCATTTAATCTGACTTTTTTTGTTTTGTTTTAATGGTTTCTTTCATGTAAACAGTGCAGTAAAGCACTTTTCAGAACAAAGGAGTATTTGAGAGATCTGCTAAAGATGTTGAGTTCATTAGATTCACATAGGGCCAAATTCTGTCTGTCAGGACACACCTTTCATTAGGAGCTAGATCATGCATCTGGAAATGGAAATTATCCTTTAATGCAGTCATATCAGAGAGATTTCATTTGACATTTTCTCATTTCTTTCCACAATTAGAAATGCTAGCAACAGCCCTAGAACAGGTTCATTTTTTCTTTGATTTATTCCTTGTCTCAAGCTTGTTGCTTAATTTTTTAAAAATTCTGTATGACCATAGGAGAGCCCTGTTTCTGTTGGCAAATTGCAGATGGCTAATTTTCCTCCCCTGGCTTTGCTCTTCCACATAAACCAGTGCTTCAGTTTCAAACTATTTCTTGGAAGAAGAAATATTGCAGAATGAGAAGAGAGAGATTGTTTCAGGAAGGGACACACATGCTTGTGATCATGGCCCAAGATCAGCCTCTGAGCCAGCTGGGCCTTCCTTGCAAAGACATGTATGGAAAGTGGGCAGGCTTTATTGTGTTACACAAGTGATATGGAAGGTTGGGAAGGTGGATGGTATCAGCAGGACAAAAAGAGATGAGGCAAATTTGCAGGTAAAATGTCAGTAAATGTGCTAACAGCACTAGGCAGCAATGTACCATCAAACATACCACAACAACAGTTCTGCTTGCTGGGAGATGTAGAAGAATAGAATGCAGAAAGTGTCTAGACTCCCATGCTCTCCAAGAACAACATCTTCCACTGAAGACATCTTCCACTGGAGACAGAATATTGAATGGGATGGATCATTAATTCGACTTAGTGGGACATTTCTGCTGCTTTCAATTAGGACCTGATATTTGAAATGACTATTGTTTTTCAGTGAAATTTTCATAACACTTGGATTGTAATAACAATCAGGAATCAAATTAAATAACCACAAGTCATGTTTGTCCTAGTTTTTATTGCCACGGGATGTATTTCTGTCTTAGGTGTTCTTCTTTATTGTTCATTTGCAGCATGTCTTTTAACTATAGGAGTCCCAGTCTGTATTTCTGGGGGGAGGGTGCCTTTAAAAGCCACTGCCTGAAGGAGAAGGGAAAGTGAGAGAGCTAGAAACGCATAATGTACCAGATATTGGGCTTGTTTTTGTAAAATCCAAAATTTCTTTTCCAATTCCTAAAAATATCTATGTTTTTTTCCAGGTAGAGGGTGATTGAGTCTGACACAGTGAGTTTTTTCAGACTCATATTCTGTTATCAATTTGATTTACCTCACTTAATCCCTTTGGAAACTGTATCTGACCTAATTCTTTCAGCAGTGACTCTTACGACAAGAACAAATAATAGGGGTGACCCTGTGCATTCCTGCCATATCTCTTTCTCTGTAATGTGGATCATTCTAGTTTCAATTCACATTCATCTGTGAAGAGACAAAGTCAAAGATCAGTTCAAAACAGCTGATACATTCCTGCAAATTCACATTTGGCAGTACTGTAAGTGAGTAAATATTGCCAACATGTATTGATTGCTTTTCTGCTTCAGCCAACAGACCCAAAGTTATCTGCCAAATATTTTTTTTAATGTAAATGACACCTCATATTGCTTGATATGGCATGAGCTGTGTCAATTTAATGTGAACCTCACCTGCTCTGAGAGTGTTATTGGCTCTGTAGGGTATTCTGGTCTTTTCAGCAACAGCAATTTCCCCTTTAATCCAGACTTAGCAGAGAAACAGACTACTAATGGTGAGACTTCCAGTTATGTGTTTGCCATGTTATAGGGAACTGTCTGTCTCTGAATTTGCTGTGACACTGCAAGGTGGAAACATTATAAATTGCTTTTATCTCTCTTGGGCCACTTATTTCTTTGTGTGTTTGTGTGAGTACTTGTGTGTGAGCGTGTAACCTGATCAGATGCCTTAAAGTCTGTTCTGTTAATAGGCCTTCTGTGTTGCTCCTGCAGCCAAGCTGCCCTCACTGCTTGTGGTGGGTGATGGAGAATGCTCAGAATTCAACAAGCTGGCTCAGCTGCTTTTTTTATCCCCTACAAAGGCAGTCCTGCAGTGGGGAGGAAAGTGTTCTGTGCTCCAAGCAGCAACATTCTAGGCTGTGGTTGGTGTTGAGGGAAAGGTTCTTTCTGATTCCATGACAGATAGAAAAAAAAAGAAATGTTCTTCCAAAGAAGTTCTTTCCCTTTGCCAGAAACAGATCCATTTTAATAAAGAACTGTGGAGCTGGATGCTGTTGCATCATCTAGATATGGAAACTGAGACAAGAAAATATTTTTATATAGTTATATTGTATTTATAAGGATTGTAAAATAATTACTCCTTCCACTATGATGAGGTCTAATAGGTCCAGTATCAAAGTTTTAGACCTTACAGAAACATGGCAAAGACATTCCCTGCTTTAAGAAGGACATAGGCTATTTGAAGAAGATGTGAAAATCCTTTATTGCTGCTTTTGACATGACACTAGTGGTTATTGTGAAGACCTGTATGAATAAACAAAGTCACTAATGCAATATGAATGCCTCCCTTCAGCAGCAACTGCTGCATGAAGTAGTTTGTTTCCAATCCTTTGCCAGACTGGAAGGTATACAGTGACTTATAAATGCTTTCAGTACTGTTCCTTTTCTGCCATGATCATTAATCAACTCAAACTCTCATTTAGCTTACTGTTATGAGGAATATTGTGCCTCTTATATTGCAGAGCTGCAATATGATGGGGAAACTTCAGACCCTTCCTCCTCTAACCAAACTCTTCCTCAGTGCCTCTGGGTACTGGCAGCAAAGGAAATAAGCTTAAAAGCTCCTGGCCTAGAGAGTATTACCTCCATTAGTTGTTGGTACTGAGAATTGCCCCTCTGGGATAGCATCTGGAAAAGGCTTGAACACCATCCCTTCACCTCACCTCACACTTTTTCTGTTCCCCATTCCCAAAATGTGCTCTTGAACTAGGAGCAATTACACTCCATAATGACATTCCTATTGTTTGGATCAGTCCCTCAAATAGAAGAAGTATCATCTTAAATTTTGAAATATTTGTGGTGCTAAAAGCCTGGTTTTAAATTTGTATTTTATTTTTAAAGGAAGGGAAACTAGGACAGAAAGGAACAGTAGAATGAGAGACAGAAGTTCAAGGCTTCAACAGCCCCCTTTTTATGCAGGGGGATATGGAGGTCCTCATATAGGGTCCTGGTCCTTGCACCATCCTAGGATGGATGGTGCAAGCTGCTGATTGACTGTTTTGAGCAGTCTTACAGCTCTGCAGTTGGAGGGCTAATGGGTAAGGAATTATTACCTGCTCTTGGATGTCAATTATGCAATCTTTGGTCTTCTGTGAAGCAAGAAAATTGAAGCAGAAATGAAATTTATTAGCTACATTATGAATGTGGTAAATGCTGATGTCTTACTGCAAATGAGGTATTTGCTAAATAGAAATGCTTTTAAAACAGTATAATCCTTCACTGTCCCTTCAGGACAAACAACTGGAGAGCAGTGATTGTAGAAATCATTTAGGTCATGCAAATCAAGCTCTAGCAGCATTGTTTCATGCAGTGAGAAAGGAAAGCTAGACTGTCCTATTAAGAAGCCTTGTAATGATAAAATACAATTAAAATGACTTAGAAGAAATTACCAAGTGAGGGTCAAGAAGGGCTAAGAAGGGCAAGCTCATCATTGAAATATGTTTTAAAATGGACTAATTCCAAGGAAGTATGTTTATCATAGTCACACATAAACGGCTGAACAATAATCACATCAAAAAGATGCAAAAATCATAGCCCTTACAAGGTCTGAGGGTAGTTTAGTAGCTTTTTATATACAGAGCTGATTTACATCAAGTGACATAGGGGCCTAAAATTCTCACGTAGTGTTTTCACAAAAGATGACAATCGTCTTTCTTCTGGACTTAAATTTAAATGTCACTTGGAGGAATATCAAGTGATCCAATATTGTACAGTGCAAGCAGAATGTAATGAAAGGTACTGCAGCTAATGCTGCTGCAGTAAGCTGAATTGTACAGGGGAGCCAGCTCTGTCATTTGCAGATCCTGGAGATGAATTTCCCTCACAGTGGTGCTGGCCTGCCAGTGCAGCTGAATGAAGATCAGTGTAACTGCTTTCTTTAATGGGTCTAAACAACCTGGGATATTTTGTATGTGTGGTCATACCTGGTGGAAATGTATCATCAACAAAACACACTGTTTAGTTTCAACAGGCTGTGCACAGACTCTTCACCACTTGGAGAGCAGTGACTCCTCAGTGTCACTGCACAGCAGAGCTGAGAAGTACCTCTTTATAACCTAATGGTTATAAACCAGATTGAACAGCAATATATCTCTTGGCAAACACCGGGGAGAGTGTCTGTTCCTCCACCTGCCTCCTTCCCAGCCACCCCTTATTTCACTTCTCAGAATTATTTCTACTTCTATCTTGCAGAGGTTTTGGTGCTGAGGGCCCAAGGGCAGTTCTGGTGCATGCAGCTCCCCAGTTCACCGACACCAGCCTGAAATCACATGCTCACACAAGTGGTGACTTCAGACTTGCCAGCTCTGAAATGGGTTTTGAGGAATGCAAATTCTTGATGAGCTACCAAAGCAGGAAGACAGCTGGCTCTGAGGCTACATCAGCTGCTTTCCGACCTTCCTCACCAAAGACATGTGGATGATAACAGAGAAGAAAGGTTCAAGAGGACAATAGTGACTGCTAGCATGAAGGAGAAGGGGCAACCACGGTTTTGTCTTTGGCCTGGCCATGGAGTTGTAGCAAGGAAACTGAGAGGCCAATTAGGTCTCTACCCGACAGAATGATGAGGAGCATAGCAGCTAATTTTGTATGAGGTGTTACTGTGACAACCCACAAGGCAGCAGCGCGCTGAAAACAAAGTACGGAAATGTAAAGCTGAAACCAGAGGAGGGAAAAAGGAGAAGATAAAAAAACATGAAAGTAAGGGGAAAACAAGTACAGCAGAAACAAGAGCAAATGAAAAGGTCAAAATACAATTTGAAAGGATGGGGATAAAAAAAATGTAGGTAGTGAGGGGTCACCAAGAGAGATGCATGATCAGAAATGAAGTCTTTGATAGCTTGGTTTAGCAAACAAAATACCAGGATGTGATGTCTTCACACCAAAGACTCAGAGATGTTTTGGGTTGGGTTTTTTAATCTGGTTTTAACTACTCAAAGTTAGATAGTCAACGTGAGGAAGTTTCCTAGGCTCTGTCAGTAGTTGGCAGAGAGAAATAAGTACCAAGGGAGGTTCCGTTGTTCTGCAGTGAGTGTGAACATGGTGGCTCCACAGATGTTTCTTTTGCTGTCAGCTACGGCTTTAATTAAATTGCAGTTCTTTTTGTCTCCTTGCCTTCTCACTCCTTTGCACTGTTGTATGACTGGTGCTGGTGAAGCTGTTGTTGAGAGACACAGTTGAGTGAATTGTGTTGGGAAATCAAAGAGAACTCTTGTTAGTCTATGTTGCTTATTCAATCAGGTGGTCACAGAGAGGCCACACAGAGTTTCGCTGAACTGCTGAGAGTCTTATGGAGCCACAAATGAGTGGTTAGCAGAAATGGTGATACCTTTGATGGCTAGCCTGGCCTGGCAGCCTCACTTCTCCCTGGCCTAGCTCCTTGCAAGTAGCACTTCAAGTCAATTATTCATTGCAAGAATGGAATATCTGGGCTGCTATTTGCATGGAGCAGAGTTAACATCATAGCAGAGGGGTCCAAGAGAGTGTGAAGGAACTGATCACAAGGAGTGTTGCTTGTGGTGGACCATGGCTTTACACGCCTGGGGGGTGTTGCACGTTGCATAATTGCTGCATGGCTCTGAGGCTCTTCACTACCTTGAATTGCATTTATATTGTAGGAGTTCACTTCCGTGAGTCTTCCATATTCTTTGTGCTACGCTCATTTTCCTGCTGGGCTAATCACTTTGGCAGCAACAGTATGAACAGCACCAGTGCCAGCTACCTTTCATATTTAAAAACTGCTCATATATACAAATTTGGAGTAACTAATTACAGAAAGGAAACTCTGATGCAGCAGCTGTCAGAGGGCAGTGAAAATTAATGGAAACCAGTTCAATAAAAGCCTTCATTTGGAACAGCTAAAACACATGGTTGAATTAAGTATCTGGCCAGGCTGGATTAAGTAATCCACAGTGGGCACAGACCTTCAGCAGTCACTGCTCTGCTAATGACTGAAACAATTCTCTTATTATAAAATCATTATCAGTCAATAAAATGAGCTCAAACCACAAAATGGGAGCAAAGTTCAGGGATCTGAGAATTCATAGTTTAGCCCCATCACTGAAAATGTCAGAAAATTAAAAGAAGCTCTATGTAAGTCACCACACAGTGGAATCCAACACACAAAAACAATCCCTGAGTGTCATGGCAACATTAATGGACTCTTCTGAAACAAACTGCTGTTTCTAAGGTGAAAGAATGGGACCTTAATCTTTACTTCTAGTTCTCCATGCTCACCTTCATCCCATCAGTATGGTTCATGCAGCTGCTAATTATCTAGCAAAATGCAGGCAGAAAAGACAGAGGTGAACACTTGGCTTGAAGGAAAAAAAAAGTGCAATATGGTTAAGTATCTAAATTATTATTTAAAGACATAAAATAAGAAAAAACTGTGAGCTAATATTATGTGTACAGGTGGGCACAGCTCTCCCTGAGGGTCCCACACTGCCTCTGGACCCAACCTGGGCTTGTGCAGCGCTGTCTGAGGAGTTACCAAGAGCAGGATGGATAATGATAATTAGTGATGGCCAACTGACTCTTGCTGAAGTTGACAGCGAAAGTCACTTTTTCCTCAACAAAGATTTTTCTTAACAGAGGTTATATCAGAGGCAGAGTTTATTACATATACCTCTCATTTAGTTAGGATCTGCTCCTCAGGAGTTGGTTGAACTGGTGTTTATTCAGCACCTTTTTTCCCTTCAATTTTTTCAAAGGAAAGATGTCACTTGTAGGCAGCTTCTGCAGCTCTATGCTCAGACTGGGCTGGTTCCAGCTTGCCAGCTAGTCCTTGGGCTGCCTGGTTCTGCCTCCTGCACACATGGCTTTATGCCTGAGGAGCTGCAGACAGGATCTCTGACATGCTACTTCCTTTCATGGGGATTGAAGGAGGAGTCACTTTGTCCAATTAATTTGCTCCTAGAGGGTTGATAACAGGGCAGATTCAGAGAGGTCATGGCAGGGCAGAAAAAGAGGAAACAAAGTGCTGGAGACAAGGTGCTGGAGAAGGTGAAATATTTTATGCAAAAAGGCAGTACATGCTTTTTCTTAGACAGATTTTATACCCTAGCCACTGAATCAGGGTGTATGTGTGGTCACCTGGAATATGAACAGGCAGTTCATTGTGCAAAATTCAGACTATTTGCAGCCTCAGGAAGACATTACTGCACCAGTTGCTGATGCCATCAAGTTTCAAGGTTACCTTTTTGACCATATAGGAGAGGAGCAGACATCAGGGCAATTCATGTTCTAAATCAGAGTCTCAAGAATGTGAATCCTTGAAAACTCTGGAGCATGATATAACAAAATATTGAAAATACTTTCAAAACGCACAAACTCTGTAAAAACTACTAGGAAAAAGAGAAATAATCTATGAGTCATAGAATATATATATTTTGATTTAAGATACACCCGTACAGTTACTTAGGACAACAGTACTTAGCTCTGTTTTACTACCTTTTTATTTGTAGATCTTAAAATTCTTTATAGAAATGAAGGAAACATACTTTTGTTTTGCGTATTACAGCTATCAAGCGGATTGAATCACAAAGGAGCCTAAGGACTAACTCATGGAGAAACACTGGGTCTTTGTCTGTCTGGGTCTAGCCTGGACCTTTTTGTATGCCCCAAATTATCCTAATCTGCAGGTTTTTTTGGAAACTGATGCATATCAGTCTCCTATAAGAAACCTTCGGGTCTCTGCTACATTGCCAAGGCTATAGTTTCAGATGTACCATATTTAGGATACCTTATGAGTGGGCTAACTTTGTAATAGATACTTCCAAACTCTGTAACTAAGCAACTAAAAAAAGAACAAAACCCTCTAAGGTGGTTATCAAATTTGTCTTAGGAAACCCTTGTTTTGCTGTGCAACTTAAACCAAGAGATGATGTTGCAACATAATTACATTTTATCTTAAATTATATGGTCTCATAATTCATGCAACTGTATTATCTGTGTTTTACTCAAACCCATCAATCTGGATTATATCTACCACATCAGAGAGGCAAAATGCTAATTTTTATAGGATTTTTACCTCTTGTTATTAAATAACTCTGTTATCTAAGTAGTAAAACATTCTGGTCTAAGTACAGACATTTTATTTCATTGCACCTGACTTCTCTATTGTTAATGAATAAAAACTAAAAGAGGAAGTATAGCTCAGGGCTTTTTCTGTTTCTCTTTATGTATTGCAGTTTGTAGATCCCAAGAGTCATTTGGACGTAGTGTTTTGAATATCCATGGAAATACACAGATCGCTTGTAGTGACTGCGGTCCTTGTCAGAGAGGTTCTGCAGACAAACCTTTGCTTGTGTCCACCGGCCAAGCTAACCCCTAGTTATTACTTGCTGTGCGGAGTCCCAGTGAACTTCAAGAAGTTCATGTGAAGCAGATGTTGTGATGCAATGCAGTGAATGAACTCTCACGGAAAATTCAAGAAACCCAAACCAGATTTCTTACAGATCTTTGTAAACAAGCTTCAGCATGACACAAAGTAGTAAGGTATCCTAATTAACACTATGTATCCCAATATTAAGAAATAATAACTCTGTTGCTATCAGAATGATGACTTTGAAGACTGCAAAAAAAAGTTATATCCAAAGTATAATTAAATACTCTGAACTGAGTTGAAGGTGATAAAAGCCATAAATACCACAATTATCTGACATAGTAGATTATCAATTTTGATAATACCTATAAAGCTTTAAAAAAATAAGAGAATTACTAATATAGGGTAAAAAAAAATCTTCCCAAATATTGTAAAGAAATGCAGTAGCATTTACATAGACTCATCTGTCTCTGCAGAGAGTTGAAATGCTTCCTTGGGGAACAGCAATTCCTAGGCAGAAGTGCCATCGTGAAACACTCTGTGTGACTAGAGCCAGGAGGAGAAATCGGGCTTTTCATTCTCAATGTATATGAAGTAATCCGTGAACAGTTCAGGAATCTGTATGTCTTTTTCAGAAAGAGATTAATGGTGGCCTGTTTTCCAATCATTTGTTTGTAGCAGCCAGGCTGTGTGGAACAACTCTTGTGACTTGCATCCTGAAAAGTTTTCTATTTGCAAAACATTTTGCCATTTTCCACTTCAGAAGCATCTAAATTTAGTAATAGTGCATAGCTCTGTCTCCCTGGGGGCCTCCAGTTCAAAAGTCCAGCTCTGTTTTGAATGTAAGTTTAGAGCAAACAGCACAGCATGACATAGTAGTGGCTAAGGAACAACCTGTGTCTGTTCCTCTGTGCAAAATCTTTGTCCACTCAATCTGAGGCTGCAGGAGCCCAGGTGGAATACTTGGGGGTGAGGCAATTCAAGGTATTTTCTCTCCTTCTTTCAACATGGACTTCACAGAGACATGGGTTGTTCTGGTTCTCCCTCTGGATGTCTGTGGACCCATGTCTGCTTGCACCTCCCACCTCACGTTGTCTTGCTGAGAAGCAGTCAGTCATCTGAATGACAGCCTTCCTCTGCAAAATCCTGCTTGTGGGGCCACAGTAATGTATGGAGCCATCCTGTCACTCTTCTGCTTATACCCATGCTGTTCACCGTCCCACTGCTCCTGGGCCTTGGTGTTCCCAGAAGGAAACAGAAAGCAGACCTCGCCTCCCTTGAACTGCAAAAGCAGAATCTATTAATCACTGCAACAAACAGCAGTACAGTGGAGAGATGGACTTTTGTATAGGGGAAGGTATTTGCACGTATTATTGCAAAGTCAAAAGTAGGAGTCTTCGAACTTTTCATTTATTATTATGTTTCTTCACCCAGATCTTCAGAGAAGCCATTTTGGAATTTATAAAGGATTTTGAATTGCTTCCAACCGTTTTCTGTTCCTAGTTAGTCCTGTTCAGGGTCATGTCCTACTGAATGTCTCCCATCATACTAATTTTTCTTTCTACTCCTGCCAGCTTCTCTTCTAACATTTTTTTGTTGTAGATCTTCGTTTCCCTCTTCCAGGTTTCTTTACAGATTCTATGGGAAAATTCTCCCCCATCTTCCCTTCTTCCTGTCCACCTTTGACCCAACATAATCTCATCCACCTACACAAAATCAGGTGACATCCCTGTAGTTATCTTGGACTTCCAGCTCTCTGCCAGAGCTTTCTGTCCAAATCTCAGCACCTCACTCTGTAGGAATTCCCAGATGATGTCAGATCAAACTGGATACTCCAGCAGAGTGCAGTGGTTGTTGTTGGCTAGGCTGTCCAAAGTCATCTCAGTGCTTTAGGCTCTTTGTCTCTCTATTAATATAGTACAGAATCCTAAATACTTCAGTAAAACTTTTTTTCTTTTGGTATTCTCAGTAGCACTAGTAACAACAGTAGAAAATTTTCCCTAGGAACAAATTCTTAAGTTATGAACTCTAGATTTAAACAAGGAGCATTTATATTGAGTGGAAGAGAGAAGGCCTTTGTTTGAACACAACAATCAGGCGTGAAGAAAATACAGAAGTATACTTGGCCAAATTTTTCAGCTTCATTTTCTGTCAATAAGCTAGTGGTAACAGAATTTTTCTTGCTGAGCTTAAAGCTTGTGCTGTATTATTTTAGATATGCTCCATTACCTTATGGCACAAAGGATTTGTTTTTCTCAGTATACAATAGAATTCATGTTTCTGTTGTGAAATCATTTGAACATTATGAGGAATTGCACAGGAAACTGTGTGCTTTGGCAAGAAGGAATGGTGGAAAACAGAAGGTGCTGCTTATGAAACTCCATGGGGGTGAGTCTGTCTAGCCACACGGCAGCATAAATTCAGTTCAATATTTATCAAAAAGGAATTAATCTGCACAGTCCTCCTATGCATCCAAGTTCAGATTACTTCTTGATAATGGATTCAACTGCGCATGACGAAAAACTGGTACCTGAAATCAGACACAAGCACTTTCACTGTTTAAAAACACATGCTACTGTTGTGCTTAGTTGTGGGGTTTTTTGTTAGAAGTACATTTGTCTCATCTTCTGAAGGGGAATCACATCTGTCTGCATCTCAGGGTCAAAGATCAACCTTCATTTGTCAATTTTTGAAATATTTCCTGAAATATCTTTTTCATATATTAAAGCCAGGAACCTTAAGTTAGAACATGGAGGATATAATGCTGAAGATGTTACCCCCTCCTCACCACAAAAGGCTGTAGATGAGTAAAATTAGTGTGGGTTCCAGAGTGACTAGACAGCTTAATGAAAGATGAATCTGTTGGGGGCTATTAAATGCAAAATCACTGTGTCTGGTTCAGGAAGTCTGTGAACCAAAAATTACTGTGTGCTGGATAGATATTCTGGGAATAACATGATGCACTTTCTCTGTTTCTAGTTCTTTCCTAGGCATTTACTGCTGTCCACTGTTAGATACTGGGCTGTGCTGATTTTCCTTGACTTGGTGTCCCTGTTTCTATGTTTTGAAAGATTTCTGTGGATTATTTCACATTTCTTCATAGGAAAGGTGGGAAGAAGAGAGGAATCAAATGATAACGAAGAGAGGAAGGTGAATAGAGGTCACTGAGAGGGAAATTGAAAGAGAAGAAAGATGTAAATATTGTCATATTTCCCCCACTGTCCTATCATAACATATCTATGCTGTTGAGAGAGACAAAGGCACTTTTGGTTACATTGTGTGTAACCTGATGAATCTTAGAAAAATGAAGAGCTTGGTGCAAGTTCTGATCTTCTTCCAGTCCAAACAGTCTGCCTCAGAGTCAAAAGAAAACAATGTGGTCAGTCTTTCTTGCTCTCTTCACATTCCCTGCTGCTGCTAAATGGGTAATTTAAAAAGGCACATGTAATTCTACCCTGCCATGCCTTAGCTAATCAATTTAGGAATAGAGTACCTGTTCTCTGCTTTCCAACTTTCAAATAGCTTTCTTTTCTTGATAATTTTTGTGGTATTGTCGTGGGTATGCCTGTGTGGTCATGAAAGCTGAATATTTTGGTCCCTGTTAACTCAGACCTGTTCTTTCCACTCTTTGTCTGCTGAACAATCATTTTTGTAGTTTCTATTTCACAAACTAAGAGTTTCCCCCCCTGCTGTTCCCTGCAGTTGGGGAAAATAAGGACAGAAACTCTAGCCTTGTTTTCACAGAGTAGCCTGGACTAAGACCTAAAGTTTGGGAAACAGCTGAGTTAGTTGGCAGCTGCTGACTTCTTACTGACATGCAATGAGACCTTGAGTCAATGTCTTACCTTTCTCTGTGTTTCAGACCTGTCTTTAAGTCAGCCCATTCTCAGTGATCTGTGGTTTCAGGCTAAATCATTTTATGATTACAGAGGCAGTTTGGATCTGGCCAGGCTCAGTAGTTCAGCGTTACATAGATAGCTATACCATATCTAAAGTAAGTTTATCACTGAAGAAGCTCAGCCAATTTTGTACATTCTCTACACTGAACTGTTTAATCCCACCAGATTGAAGCTTGCTCTGAACAGGGCCCACTTAGGTGTCCAAACACCTCATGGCTCAAGGTGGCTTTGCACAAAGCCAGCTTCAGTTTAGCAAGTCTGGCTAACTCCTGCAGAGCCCTGGCTAACAACTGCACTGCGCTCCTCAGCCAGCTCTGAGGGTTCCTGCAGTGTGGAGCACGAACAAAACGTCCCAACTGTGTGGTCCTGAAGGAATCAACATGCTCCAGAAGGGCATATTAGCACTAAAATGGCACCAGCCATCCTGGCTGACTTCACAGCAAACCATTCAAATGCCTTGGCACCAAGTTGCTCTGTACCATATTGCCTGCAATTTTCATTAGCTAGGTTATTTCAGGCTTTTATTCCTGCTCTTCTCTCCCATAGCTCTGGATGATGGTAAGTTGGCCACAGCATGAAAGCAGTGATTTTGCCATAACTGTATGTATTATGAGACCCTGTAGTTTTTATGGCTATTTAATGCAGTCTTTCAATTTTTGTCCACCTTTTTTTGGCTAGGCAGCCTGCATTTCGGGATTCTAGCCACGGAGCACAAAGAAATTACTGGTTAACTCGTCCTTGTAATAAGCTGTACTTATGAGTCCTGTCTGTGGGATGGGCCAGAGAGCTGGAAATAGGACTTCACTGTATACAGAGAACCACAACAACTAGCACGATGTTGCTGCTTAGACAGTTAAATTCTGGAGCATGCACACAAAATAAAAAACAGAAGTCACCCTTCTTGATAAAGCTGGTTCCCACCAAAACACGCAGGGATTATCCATGTGGGTTTTTTTCAAAAAGGAATACGGAGGCTAAACCTGTTCTTCAGATAAAAGATGTAATTGTAAAGTATTACATTAAAAATAAAATCAGTGAAATGAGTAAAGATGACTTCAAAAATTTGTCTCCCTTTGTCTGCTCTCAGTCAGATTTGAAAACTTTCCAGCACTGTGTTCCTCCTTTTAGATGGTGCAGTACCTTGGCAGAATTTCCTGAAGGCTTTTCATGACCTCCTACTGTAATTGCTTTGAAACCTACAGCAATCTCTATAGAGTCTTCTTAAAAGAATATTGCAAAAGTTAGTAATGCAACTATGTTTCCACAGGCTTAAAAATAGAAGGATCACATTTTCTGGTGTTTTTGAGTGTCAGATATCTGCTTTGTAGATTTGCCATAATTTTCCTCTTCTTTTTTTTTCTTTTTTTTTTAAACTCTTTCTTAAAAATATAATAGGTGCACCAAATTGCACAACTATATCAATATTTCAAAAGCTACCAAATCTTACACATGCAAAAAAAGGAAGCTTAACAATCTTTGCTAATCTCTAATGCAAGATGCATCCATTATTTATGAATATGGCAGACAAAGGCGAACTGCTCTAGAATTGAATCTTAAATACTACACAAGGGAAACCCTGGGCAGCTACACAACACAAGATCCCTTGCTATAAAGCTACTGACCAGTCTCTCTGGAGATTAACTCTGAAAGTTAGTCTCCAGAAAACTTATACTAATTGCGTATGAACTGGACTGATATTTATAAAAGATGGAAAGAACAAAGATGGGATCCTGCTGTCCAAGCATCATTTTGTACCAACACTGATTGAGTTACAGCAGGTCAGCACTTTCTCTCTCTCATCTCAGATTTTCTGTGTCTCTTTTTTTGATGTGTGAGGAAGGCAAATGACCTTTAGTAGTGGAACACTGGGGTGGAGGCCCTTACATGGCAGCTAGGAGAACATGTCTGGATCCAAGAGCACCTATAACTTTTCTTCCCTCCATGTGGGGGGTCACTTATACTAGTGTATGTGATACTAGCCTTAGTGCCTATTAATGCTTGCAAATGACACAGAGAGGCCAAATTGCAATTTCCTGAAAGCTGAGCTTAATAGACCTTTAAATACTGTTTATTTCTGCTGTGGCTGATGAAGATTTTCCATACTGATATTCCATACTAAGTTGGAGAGGAAGGGTCTGATAAGGGTGGGATCTTCTTCTCATCCATACAGAATCCATTTTTGTATATCCCACTTCAGTAAAGGGGAAACTAATGGCAGAGTTTCCTGAGAAAAGCATCATCAGAGCTCAAGAAATAATCATCGGGGCACAGACTATGAGGAAAGACAGGAGGAACCGAGGTTATTTTCTGTGGAGAAATGAAGAGATAGGAGTGACATGATGTCAGCTCTCAAAAGTGTTTTTTTCAGACACATTGAAGCCTGCCAGGGAGAGGACAGGAAATTGTCTGACCCCTGTGTTCATGTCGGATAAGACCAGAAAAAATGTGCAAAGGGGGTAGTGCAACTGCATCACACAGTTTGGGCATTAGTGAAGATTTTTAATGGTAAGGATAGTAAACTACTGGAGTATATGTCCTAGGAAGCAGATCTCTGAGAGGAAGCTGGAGAACCATCAGTGAGAAGTGGCATAGGTATGGTCCGTACTACTGTGGATAATGGCATGAATTAGAGGACCTCCCAAGCTCCCTTCCTGCCTGTTATTTGTGAGTCTATTGCTATACATAAACACTTGCAGGATATTTCAGATGGAAATGTATTAAAAAAAACTGGGTCATAACCAAAATTACTCTTCTTAGCTCTTGTTTGTGCTGAATTTTCTTCTATAATCCACACACCAGGTACAAAACACCTACAAAGCCCTGAAACACCGGAATGAGGACCCAGTGTGAGGGCAGCAAGAGGTATTGTGCCACACCACTGAAAATGATGGGAAACATTTCAAAACATTGTGAGAGGAGACCGGTGTCAGCCAACTCAGGAGCTCATTTATGGATCTGAATTAGCTCTTCCATTCCTTCCTGCGGTGCCACGTTCTGTAAAAACAATAAAAAATAAAAAATAATAATAAGAAAAGCACAAATGTAATAGAAAATGCTTTCATCTCCCTAAGATTTCAAAATGTTCATACTTTTTAAGAACTGGGGAATAGTTTTCCTCAGGGAAACTGTTTTCACCATTCCCCCCTTGTCTCATTTACTAAAAAAACCCAGTGCTTTGAACTTAAAAGGAATCACACAGAAATGATGGATTTATGAACATGACAAGGAGAACGGTGTCCAAGATATTTTTTCCTTTAGAAGTATGTTCAGGTTTTCTCTTTGTGAATTTAGGCATGCTAAATTTTCCATTATTTGTTTTAACCACATACAAAACCCACTGCCTTTATAGTTTACATCAACATTAAGTATAAGCCTCTTCCTTGTGATTTGAGTGGAATGATTCTGTGTGTCAGAATCTGACAATGAGTTTAACTTCAGGGGAACAAGGTCTTAAAGGAGAACTACAAAGCACAGAGTGCCACGTAGTGAACTAGAGGGGGAAAGATAGGATGTACTCTGTATTCTGGGAGGCACCTAAAAAGTCATGGAATAAATCTGTAAGCCTTTGTTCTTCCTTCCGCATCCTCTGCTCTTTTCTCCTCCTTCCCCTCTATGCTTTTTCCCCATATTGTGACCCCCTGTGAGGAGTGTAACACTTGCTCTGTACACGTGCTCCATGGTTAGGCTGGAGTTCACCTTCAAACAATTCTTGAAGGCAAGTTTCAAATGGTCTTGAGCATTTTGGCTTGAAATTTAGAACATATTTTTAAAAAATATGAGTATATTAGCTTTATTGCTAAACCCAATTATGTTTGCAAATACGCTGGACTTTCCTTCAGGGTTATTTTTGTTGTTGTTTGTAATTTGCATATCTTTATTCTTACCGTTAGATTAGATGAACGAAAAATGCCACAGAGACTTGTAATCATAAAGCAACTGAAGATGTTGGTTTGTATCTTTCCTTTTTTATTTTCACCTTAGGTTGATAGCACTACATCGACTTCATGCCTTACTTATTATTGCGTGAAAAATTCAAATTAAAGAAATCAGACACTTGTAAATTGCTGGCATATGTAGTAGTAAATTAAAGAGCAGTCATCAACAGAAATAAAAGCTTGAAATGAATTGGAGTTCTGAGGATGCACTGAGAAACTGAAGAAAGACATCAAAGCCAGCAGAAAAAAAAAATTAACAACTTAGCAAGGAAAACTGGCTTTTAAGAAAAGACATTGGATTCAGCAAAGCAGTGCATGGCCCATAGAGGATAAAAATAATGCAGAAGAACAGCAGGGACTGCAATAAAAATGGTTGGAAATGAATACACCCTGGAAAGTAGTTGGTACAGTCTTTGCCAACAAAACTCATAGCAATTAAGCAATCATAAAGGCTCAGGAAGTGTCTGAGGATGAGATGATTTGCTATTTAATGTTGTTATAATGTTGCTTACATGTCAGGGAACAACTGTCCTTTTAAGCTAGTCAGATCACAAGATTCATGAACCAGCTTTGGAGCTAAATCACAAGGAATCCCCCAGAAGTTTTTGTAGTTATACGACAGCCTAGAGGGTCAGAAAAAAAGAGTGTAAAGCATTAGTAAAATTATGTCAGGGATTATCTTGTAACCCCCTTACTTATGCGTTTAGTCTAATTACCATTATGGGCTGCAAGTATCAAGTGTGTCTTTGAGAGACCCTCATACATTCTATGCTAAGGCAAAACCTGTTTACCAGGCTGTAGATAATTTTGCTGTATACTCTTCCATGTGGATTTGGGCTCCTGTTCAATTCTGAGAATTGTTATTGTCACCATGATGGTGATGAGTTAGATGAGAGTTAACTCCAGAATACATGTATCACCAGCAGCACCTGTAATACCTTTGCACAAGTTTGTGAGCCCAATTCTGATCCCACTTAGCCTAGTTTTATGCCAGGGAACTTCAGCAAAGTGACTACTGGTTTGCTGCCATATAAGGGAGATCAAGCCCAATATGACTCAGCCCGTCACTTGCCAGTCTATTCTAAGTAGAACTATAATAAGAACTTCCACAAAGGAAGCTAATATGCAAAAAATAAAAAAGAGTAGCAAAATTGTGCCTTTATAGACATTTGTTCTACTTTTTTTTTTGGCTTTTGAACTGGATACGTCTACACAGACTATAAATATTTGTTCAAGGCAGATTTGGCATACTTATGAGCTACCTATGTTAATCTGAATATACTTCCTGCAGTGGGTGAAGATATGACAGCACAGGCTGGCAACTGGAGTACAAGCAGCCTGGGCACACATAATAGTCGCTTGCCCATGACACCACTTTTTTTACACTTGCTAACTAGCTTAGCACTAGTCTGGATGTCATTAAATCATTTTGCCTGAAGAGGAATACGGCACATAGAAACACTCCTGAAAATAATGTCTAGTAGGAGGGATGCAATTGTCTGGTGCTTGGAGTCACTGAAAGCCAGTTGTTTCCTAATGGACCCCTAATCAGGAGAAAGAACAACTTTGTGCTTGAGGAAAGCACTACCAGTGCATGATTAACCTCACATTATGCCTCAGAGAAACATTATTTTGTTACTCCAAATTTTATAGCAAAGTACTTTATTCATGAAAAAGCTTAATAGTTCCATTGGAAAGACAGGTTATAAAACAACTTCTACGGTGGCTGCAGCTGTGGGGCTATACCCAGCAAATGCCTTAGGCATGCAGCTTTACCCACATGGGACGGGTTTGCTCGTGTGACTGCTGATACTGCTTGCGTTTCACAGCAGTGCGCCCTGATACCTCTACAAGGTCATGCTATTTACCTTGCATACGGTTTTTAACACAAAACCACTTGTAATGTTAGAGGTGCTCAGCTATTCACATAAGAAATTATTCTGAAAGCACGACGTTATCCTGTAGAATATGGATCAAGTTACATGTATGTATAGTTTCCTCATCTGAGAAGATTATTGCAGCTATTGCCATAAGGAGTCACTAAGGCCACTTGTTCCCATTGGTTAAATTCCTCCGTTGAAATGTACGTCTTTTAGGAGGCCAGGAAGAAGCCAGACTATGCGTAATAGGCAAGTAAAAGAGATTTGGGGAATGCATGGAGGACCAGCCATCAACATAAATCATAAGCTTATACTTCTCTTCCTCTATCGCTTCCCTTTTTTGAGCTATGGGACTATGAGTAAAACATTGGCTTCCCTGAATAAAGAATTAAAAACAATTTTTAAAGGATGTGGACAGGTTTAACTGGATCTTTTTGGTCAGCCATAGAAAAAATGGCAAATGCACCATGATAATTAGTTAAAAGTTGGAGAAGAATGCCATGCACTTCTAGCCCCAGGCTGCCTAAACTCTAAGCCATGAGTCAGACAAAAGTGAAGTGATGGATGGGAGGACTTGTGGAAAGCTGTTAAAGTGTGAGGAAAGAGGAGTGACCCTGGAGGTTGGCAGTGAGTCTTTACTTGAATTCACCTCCCCAAGCTGATGGTGAAGCTCTTGGTGACCTTGAGTGTGATATATGACATGATTAGCCGAGTTTATTGTCTAGCCATGTCTGGAAAGTGGTAATTGATAGTTCACCAATAGCCCTCACAGAGGGATGCAGCAGGGTTGGACAAAGACCTCTCTGGGTCTGGCACTATTCAATGTGTCGTTATCTGCTGCGGTAATGAAATGGCTTAGACTTAAAAATAATTTTGAGATATTGGAAATACAGGAGAAAAAAAAAATAAATCCTTGTAAGAGCATGAGTGTACAGTATGTCAGTTGTACAAGAAGAAATGAGCTTTGACTGCAGCAAGAAGGTTTTTTTTTTCTTAGCTATTTGAAAACATTCCTAATGGTGACACCCCTTCACATATGGCATAAAGGAGTTCTGTGGGCCAAAGGCCTAAAGTAACAGAGAAGATTTGAGGGGCAGCATTGAAGCTACTGGCTTAGCCCTTTCATTTCTCAGGCCCTTCCTCTTTCCTCTGCACTTCTTTTGAGGATGTGTCACAGCTGGTGTTAATCACCAGCACCCCGGAGAGCCCTGCCCTGAGCCACATAGCCTTACTACATCTTAGAGAAAGGCTCAAAGAGGGAGAGAAACTCTCCTCAGTAATTCTGGTTTGAATTTGCCAAGCACAAAGGGTTTGACATCTAAGCAAATTTTAGGGACTATGCTTTAGGATTTTGTCCCTTCTTCCTGTCCTTGAGTGTAGCGGGGTTGGGAGTGACTGAGCTGTAGCTGACTATGCTCTACACAAACACCCCTGTAAGGAAGGTTTGGTAGACTTTGAGCTGTCTCCAAGGCCAGATGATAGTTTCTTTTCCCTCAAGCTTTCCCATTAAAAGACAGATTGCCATGTTTGAATAGTTAAGCAAGTAGCTCTACATCTTAATTTGGGGGCTTGCTTGCAAACGTGTGGGGATGATATCTTACATGATGAAGCTGAATAGTTTTAGGGTCTAATGCTCTTGGCACAGTGGTTAAAAAAAATAAAATTAAATAATTCTTTATATGTCCAGGTCTGAGTGAAGACAGAAACCCGGAAACAATGGTTTTGGACTCTTCATGGCTATCACGAGTCATTTAATGATGCAGTAAAACTCTTGCTCCCAGGTTCCTTTTCTGGGACATTACCATACACACACACACACACACATACACACAGAGTGCACAGTGCAAGAAAGCTCTCTCTCATCCTGTCTGGCTTTTGCCCTGTCCTTGGAAGCCTTGATCCTGCTGTTCCTGGTTTAGCCCTAAGCACACACAGGATGAGAAGATGGAGGGGAGCCTAAAGGCCTTGCCAAAGTGTCCTGGCCCCTGGTAGACTGTAGGGAAGAGAAGCATTGCATTTATCTCCAACTATTCCCAAATTAAATAAAAATAGCATTTGTGCCATCTAACATCATGGTATTTATATTTCAGGAGGCAGAGCTTAATTTCTTAGTTAACCTGAGTAAATAATTAAAATTGTTCCCAACACTTCAAGGGAAAAAGCATTAAAAAATTATCTTAATGTATGGGAATAAGATTATGTTAAAAAAAGAGGAAGCTGCTCATGTGCATTGTCATTTGTCACTGTTGCTGCCTTATCTGTCCCTTTGTAAGAGAAAGGAACATTTTCCCTTCTTCTAAGTCTATCTCGTTTTATGTTTATTACGTCTTGTCACCTTGTGGCACATCCAGCTAGATTTGCTAGAATTGGATGTTGATATTAATAATTACTTGTCTGAGCTAAATGAAAGTGCTAATGAAGTCAAGGCCCCTCTGGGGTTAAGGTCTGGGCTTCCATTTCTATGAAGGTGTAGCTGGATTTTTGTGAAGAAAGCTAACATTATCTCCCCAAAAACATTTCTCTCGAGTGATAATACACCATATCATCTCCCTTAGCAAATAGTAACAAGTGCTACACAGCAGCAAGCAATTTGTGAAATGTTGAGGAGGAAAAATAAAATTGCTGCAAACTACCCAAAGGCTACAGAGCTCAACTCAGCATGTGGCTGAACTGAAGGCAGAGCTATTTTAAATAATTGATAGTGTTGTAAATGTACATGATGTGGTACAGGAAGAGGTCAGTGCCTAACACGTAATAAGCCCTTGCCCTGAAGGGTTTATGGCCTGATAGCGTGATAGTGCAAGTGGAGAAAAGCCTCATCAGAGGAAGGGGCTGCAGGTGGTCGCATGGCCTTTGGAACATAGATGTCTGAAGGAGCTTCGGGGTGCAAATTCAGAGTTGAGGCCAGTAGCTAGAAATGACCAAGGGGACCAGCAGAAAGTCAGATGCAGCTTGGAGGAGGCAACCAGAGCTGTGCCATTTTAAGCAGGCTAAAACACATTGGTGATTCAACAGCAATGCTGGTGTGCCAGCAGAGCTCTGGGAGCTTGTGTGAAACAAGACCACATACTCTGAACCCAAGGTCTGGCGTGATCAGTGCAAATGGGGAATCCTGTGACTGAGACCTCCTCAGCTCAGGTGTAGGTGGTAAGGCAGTGGGTGGAGGGTTCTGAAGATGACACTAGTTATCTGAAATATTAGAATGTAGGGAGGATTACACCAAGGGTGTGAGAAAATTTATTGATATTTCCTACCACATTACCCCTGGACACAGTACAGTTTAAGCTGTGTAACTTAATTCAGAGGGAAATAGCAATGCCCAGAAAGCTTCTATAAGATAGTCTCATGCCTCTGGAGCTATGTAGATATACTCCCCCACCCTCCCTGATCTCCCTTCTGTTGGCTCACACAGTGTGGGACACTGTAAGGAAGCCTTGGGGGCAGGGAGAGCAGTGCCAGTGAGACAGCTGGTTGCCATAACATTATTTACTCCTTACCCTGGAACATGAAAATAATAATGAAATGAATGTTACTTGAAACAGGGAGAAAACAGCAAGCAAACAAGATTTTTTTTAGACCTGACAGGTTCAGCTCTAACACATTTGCATCTTAAACATCTGTCTATGTGTAAAGAATTTTCATGCATTTGGTTGCACAGAATCAAATCTACTTCAGTGCCACACTCAACAGCTGCCATGAGCATTTTCTGATACATCTAACTCGGAGCACGTTAAGTAATTTTTCAATATTTTAAGAAGAGGTGCTTTTGATAAAAAAAAAAAACAAAACAACAACAACAACAAAAAAAACCACAACACAAAACAACACCTTCTCCTTTTCCTCATTTAACAGAGATTTTTCAAGGACAGCTTTTAACACCAGTTTTTAAACAGAATTCCCCATTGCTCTCCATAGAATCCCAGTTCTGAAAAGTGTGGTACTACCATATGTCAGCTTCTCAAAAATGTTGTATTTAACCAAGCAATGAGAAGTCAATTTTGTGATACAGAACAAATGTAGAGACATATGGTAAGTAGACCTGCTGGGGGAACACCAAACTTTCTGGTTTACTGAACAAAATGTCTTAGTATTTTTAATGTCTATTGCCTAGTCTGCTTGCAAGAGAGTCTGTAAAATCAAGACATATGGGGCAGAATATATCTCACTTAACTTGAGTTCAAACATCTGCATCAGAACTAGGCACCTTAAGCTATCTTTATTGTCATCAGATAGAGAGGTTCTTTAAAAAGTGCTTGATGTATCTCTATTTTAGATGTCTAGTTTGGGATAAAATTAACCATTTTATTTTTAGAAGGGTTTTTTCCTCCCATTGGGACTGACTATGCAGAAATCTTAGGTCATTAATCCAGATGAAAACATCCCCAATGTCAACATGAATGTTCAGAAGAATCTCACCTATAGGTGAGAGTTTTGGACCTCGAGGATCCTGAAAATGTACAGAAGTGCAGATGAATGGTATGATTTCTGCAGAAGTTGGAAGATTTATTCTTGTGGGGAAAAAAAATGCCCAGATCATCCAAAATATTTTCTGGAAAACTTATTTTGATTGAAATATTTTATTGAATTTTTGTTTTATCACACTTTTCTCTCTCTCATAAAAAAAACCCCAAACAACCAACAACCAAGAAATAGGTGAAGTTGATGCAGCTTTGCAGTGTTTGGTAGAATTAGGTCCTCTGATGGAATACAGGCCCCTGCATCTTTCGCTAACACTCTGTACTTTGCAATGTGAGGCCTCACTGTTTCAGAAACACTCATATTGAACTCAAACTTCTTGAACTTTGCAAGATATCCTAATGACAGTATGAAATATGTGTAACACAAGCTGTCTTTGGGAAAGCTTGGAAAATGTATTTGCAAAGTATGTCTTTGCCAGTACAAGATTTTATGACATAAACTCAGTTGCTACATTAGAAACCCTCTTTATTCTGTTAAAATGTCATAAAATTTCTATCCTTGAGCTTCATTCTTTGGAGCACACTCAGACATGCACATTATTTTGCTGCTGTTGTTCTTCTTATGATTGTGACGGAAGTCTAGCATTTTTGGTAAAGAGGAATGAAGGACTTGTCTGGAGCCAAAAATAATTAATGAGGAAGCAAGGGGCAGATTGATAATACCTTCCCCCTGTGCGGAACCAGTACAGGCACTACAGTGGCTTAAGCTGACATCTTTTGCTTTATAAAACTGCTTAGCTCTACCAGCTCCCCTTGGCCTCTCTCCTTTAGGTCCACCAACTTAGAGTTTAGGTTTTTCAGACAGTGACGGAATATTAGGTACTCTGTGCCTCCCTCCCTGTAACTGGCCATGTGCTCTGCATTTCTGAAATTGTATTTCAGCAGATCAGGGAGGAAGAGGCCACTATATTGATTTGGAAAACTGCATTACATTAATGGCAGCTCCTCTCTTTTCGGTTTAATTGTAAAAAGCAGCCATGAATACAGATCTGTTCTTGTGTGTGTGGAAAACTGAAACTTCATTAAAAGCAAAATTAAAGCCCTGATCGCTTAGGTGGTCAATGGAATATCCATTTACAACTACATTTCTTGTAGCAAGAACAAGGAATTCTATAAAATAAATGCAAATACAAAACATTATACTTTCAAACAGGATATGTATTAACAAATATTAATAGTTCAATGCAGAAGTTTCAAGGAAGGCAAAAGCGTCTGCAGCTGTGAAAACAGAGCTGATGTGCTGAAGGCACAAAGATAAGGCCAACACCTGCTAGACTTCTTTGCACAGGAGTTTCCTGACGCCTCAGTGGGGTTTCAGCATCGTCAGAGATGTCTAGATTGTGTGTGTTCCCTGGACTGCACTTTGTTGTAGGTAACTATATAATTGGATTACGCAGTTTAGTTTTCTGCTTTCATGGGATCCCTGTGAGCATTGAGAAACCCACAACATCAAGAGTGTGTTGTATAATCATCTTACTTGGGGTCAGAAGTGTGAAAGTCACTGCACTGTTCAATATCAGTAGAGTAGCCTATTTACAGTAACTTTAATATTGCCTTTTAAATTCTAGGTGAAACTTCAGAGTTTTGAAGTCAGGAAAACAAGCCATGATCTATCTACACATTGCATATGCTACTATATAAACTAAGCAAACGTAAGGAAATGACAAAGGAGCAGCTCTTCAACATATGGGCAGAATGATTAGTGAAGAGGTTATTTTTAAGTATAAAACCCCTTTATCTGTCCTTAAAGTTCCCAGTTGTTTAGAGGAACATTTTCTGATGCTGCTGACTTCCTTCTAAAGCTGTCTGTGCACTCTTCTGGATGATCCATGTAACATTCAGAAATGTATACTAATGACTAATTAAGTTGCCTGCTAACTACTTCTGACACACACAATAGTTCAACATAATGAATTCAGCAATAAAAACATAGCAAAGCAAGTAAAAATCGTACAATGAACTCTTTAGCCCCAAATATGCAACTTTCAGATTTAGTTGGGAAAAGAACACATTTAATTGTTTCCCATAGGACCAACCACAAATAAAGAACAAATGTAAATATTTGTCTGAAAAATGGTACCTCTGCTAGCAGCTAAGTCAAGGCAATGCCAAATGCAGGACAAATTTTGATCTCAGTTTGCAGTGAGATTATTGCTGAAATCAGAAGGAATACTGCAGGGGGGAAAACAGGGCCTTTCACACTATTAAACAAATATTGTGTGTAAGGCTGCATCCCACTGAGGCTGGAGGGTGCAAAAGAGAATTTAAAAAATAGGAGCTTAGGTAAATTAAAAAAAAAAAAAAGTGAGGAGATCATCACCTACAAGAGAGGCCCAGAAAAAGTCAGTGAGAGCCTATGGGATAACACTTTTGGAAGTGAAATATATTTTACAGATGGAAGTAATGATAACCCTCTCCAGACTGCCAACAGAGGGAGGGGAGAAAACAACTGAAAGGACAACACTTGAACAAGCCTTGCACAAAGGGCTGTTCTTTGACCCACAGGCAGTAGAATGGTGGCTTGCTTGGTAAATGCTTAGGTATAATAATCTGTCTTTTTAAGGTGTTTGGAATTAAAGAGAGATTTAGCCTTTCCAAGGCTTCTTGTCAAATCAGCAAAGAAGATGTCTAGCTCCAGGTAAAGGCTCAGTTCAAGAAGTCATAAGAAGAATCAATCAGATCATTGCTTAATATTTCAGTGGAGATCGCCTCAGACCACATGGGCCATCAATAATCCAATGCACGATCAGATCTCCTGTCATCCAGGAATCTAAATGACTTTCTCAGAAATGACACAAGCTTCTCAGCAGATGAGCACTATAATTTAAAAGACAGACATGGCTATGCACATGTATATTAAGAGAAGTATACAATTAAACAGACACTTAAAGACAGAACCAGGTGTTTATGGAAAGACTGGATGTGGATTCAGTGCCATGGACTAATTGACAAGGTAGTGTTAGGTCATAGGTTGGACACAGTGATCTCAGAGGTCTTTCCCAACCTAGCTAATCCTGTGATTCTGTGACATAACCCACCCTTCCTGACTCCCAGTCTCCTATTGATACCAGCTGGATCAGTTTCTTCCTTATCCTTCAGGAAAAAAAAAAAAAAAATCAGCTGTATGTCAAAATTGTAGACCAGTGTTTTCCAAAACTTGCACGTAAAATTCTGTGCTGGCTCCCCAGGAGATGTGATACACATCTCATAGGCCTGGGAGTACTCACCTTTTTGAACACCTTCAGTGGCATGTACTGGACTTTTCAAAGGTTCAACTTAAACACAACTGAAAGCCACCCTTGCTTTTCATCTCCTCTCCAGTCCTCTTCTAGCATTCCTCTAGGGCAGTATTGGCACAAGTGTCCAGGTTTTACTATTGTCTTCAGCAGTGCTTTAAACAAAGCAGTATTTGTGGATTTCTCCTGTGCTGTCAATACTGCATAAAGGGACTGAAACATGGTGAAGGATCTTGCTGTCACCTACTTTTGACTCATGTGTTTTCTCCTTTCACATATTTGTAGGTTATACATAAAGTATAGGAAATAGGTCAAAAAAACTTGAAGTGACCAAGCTATTGTTAAGTACTACCCTTTGAAATGTTGTTTCTCCTGTAGTTAAAGCAATTTTAGCTAAATATAAGTACCTAGACATAGAATGATGAGAGTGGGCTTCTTTTTTAGCCTTTTTATGTACACTTCCCAGAGAGTTCATACAACCCACTAATGGTCAGCTAATGGGATAGAGCTCGTAGCTTGTAGCTTGTAGCAAGCCAACCTCTTGACCTACCACACTGCCCCTGCCTTCTGATGGCCACATCACCACAATTATAGAACAGGAAATTTTTAGAAAAAGGAACTGTGGTACTTTAATCTACATAATACAGTTTTTAGTAAAGAACAAACACACTGTTGATGTAGATGACTTATTACAAATACTCACATTGCACGTGGCTGACCGAAATGGCACAAATTCAGATTCTGACTGAAATGTATTAAGCTGCATGTTTCTAGCTCATCACTATAGTTTACAATTGCTAAAAATATCCATGCACTGCACAGATGGTAGAGATCATTTAGTCCAAAAGAGTCACAAAGAAACAAGTTTTAATGATAATTTGGGATTTTTTTGCTTGCATAATCTTTAAGGTGACTATAACAAAGAGAAGAATTAAGAAAAAAAAGGGCTGGCAGTCTTTGTAGTAAGGTAATGCTGTAGTCAGGACAGTTGTCAATTTTTTTTAGATCCATCTGTACCTGAACTTCAAGAGAACTTTTTTCTTGACAGCATCCTGATTGAATCTGAGCCCTACACAGCACCTCCTCAGAGTGAACACAGACTTTGGCAGTGTCATGCAGAAGATTGCTTCTGTTTCTGGGACAGAGGTGAAAATACATATTGAATGTGGTGTCTGTACTTACAACAAGGTAAGTTTGTCTCTTCCTTGCAACTTTAGTTCCCTCCTACTTGCACTTTCAGTGATCTGGGTTATGCTTTAACCTGGACATCTGGCAAAAATATGGATAACCAGGCTAGCAGGGTCAAATCCAGGCATCCATCTGGCCTGACTTTAGGCTTGTTTCTGGAGCTGGAAGAATTAGGAATAGTGATGACTCTGGCACAAGTTTCCCTTTATAAAGGACAACAGAGATAATAATCAGAACAATTATGCAAAACTCACCAAAACTTTCAGGAATTTACAAGTAGGTACTAATAAACATTCAAGTAGCAATTGGTGAGATTGCAAGTCCTTCTTTTCTAATCCAAACAAAGCAGAGAACAAACACCAAGAGAACATGAGAAAAGTGGTTACAATGATATTAAAAAGTGCAACTGAAGTAAGAAGTGGTTGCTAAATGTTAGCAAATACAGTGCGGTAAGGAAAATCTATAAAAATAAGTGCAAACAAACCAAAAGACATGTGGGGGAACAAAATTCTCAAATTGTAGATAACTCTACAAACATCAGAAGGTACCTCTAGTATCATCTTATTGAATTGTAAGCACAGAAAAAGCTGTTTGAAAAACATTGAAAGACACTGTGTTTGTACTGCTTTTAGGAAATCCTTTTCCTCAGCATTTATCTGTCCGTATGTTTCCATTTCAGCTTTTTAGTTATTTTTGACTCACAGCAGGTAAAAAAGAAGGGGGGCTTTTTGGTTGTTGACACAGCACTTATAATGCTTTAAGGGAGTGTCTCTGTGGGTACCTTCCCTCTCTACTTGACTGGGGGTGGAGGGAGAAGCATGGCTTACGCTCTTCCTACTACCACCTCCTTCAGGGCTGAGAAGTCGATTTCTGTTTTTGACCAGCCACTGCACCAATGCCTATAGCCTCCTGCTAGCTTTTCAAACACATGCCTTCATGCTCTCATGCCACCCCAAACACTCAAGAGAATATCTCCCAGAAACATCTGCACAGCTGCCTTGTTATTCTTCTTCAGTTCTCTGTTAAAACTCTACTTTTGCCATATTGTCTCTGTGAGTTTGCATGATACCTATTAGATATACAATTAGGTATACAAATATGGATATTTGTTTCACCACTTCCCTTGTCTGCTTTTCTGCCTATCTGCTGCATCTTTTCCTAGCTTTAAACTGTAGGTTTTTGGAGGCCAGAACTGTCTTCTCATGTGCTACTTAAACAAGGTCCTGTACAAAGACTGTCATTCCTGGCACGAACACCTCTTGTCTCTCTAGCACACAACAGATCAGCTGTGGTAGTTGTCAATATATTAAATCAGTATTTTTCTGGATTTAAGTCTCTCCCTAGAAACGTCCTTACAATCAGTACCAAAGTCTTAAAAAGGGCTGCTGAGGTCCTGAGAGAAGAGATTAACCATGGTTTGATGTACTTGTAACAGACTGGATGATGCAGGAGGCATATCTGTCCTGCGCAGAATCCTGCCCCTCACCTTCAATCCCAGGTTCAGGATTAATGAATTTAGTGGCAAACCCATGCCATATGTCCCTGTGGGCAGGTCATCGTCTGAGAAGTGTCTAAGAACTAGACCCTAAAGGACATTTAGGCTCCTATTTCAGTGACCAATATATGCCAATTCCAATAGGAAGGGAGGTTTCCAAATGTGAGTTATTTTTTAAAAACTGGTACTCATCACTCCCTCATCACTCGGACATCGTACAGTCAGACAGTCACTTGAGAACTTGTATAACTTTCATTTTCCTAAAAGACCAAGAAACTTCCTAGTTACATTACAGCCCTTGTGCTAAAAGGGCACACTTCCCTTTCTTCTCAGGGGTGCATTAGAAGATATCTGTGGAGGAAATCAAAGTGATGAGACTGTCACTGTCTCATCGGTTCTTCTGCAACCCAGTTTTGCATTCAGAAATAAATCTGAGTCAGAAAAATCAATTGTTACAGAAACTGTGGTGTCTTGTGGGAAGGAGACAACAGTAAAACAACTGTGGGTGAAGGTGGGTGGTAGGCAGAAGCAGGATATGATCAGTGGAGAACGGACTTTCTGGGTCCTCACTAAGCACTGTTTTAGTGGATGGACCACGTTACTGTCAACACCACAGGCTCTAATCTTATGGTCCACCCTGTTTATCAGATCCTGCACACTAATACAATATAACTGTCCTTAGATCAGTCTTAGATGAGTAGCTTTGCTAAAAAGAGAAAGGTCCAGCTGGAGCAGTTTCCTTCTGAGTTACGGCACAGTGGTGGTGAACAGCTTCAAACATTTTTAATAGGAGAAGTTGTGAACCTCTCCCCTAGCAATCCATCTATGAACAAGGACATAATGGGTCCGTGAAACTACCCCATTAAAATATATCAGCTATATTTATTGACCTGCCTGATCAGATCACTGGGATTTGCTTGAAAGGCACTGCACACACTGCTGCAGCTGTCAGCAGCACCTGCAGCCCAGCCCTGCAGAGTATGCACCTGGAGGTCAGATTTCCCAGGTAAAAACAAAGACATTCTGGCTTACATTCTGGACCCCCTGCAAAGCTGATATACTTTCTTTTTACGTGCACAAATTCACCGTGAAACCTGATCCTTGAAATGTTACTATTTATTAGAACCTGAAGGGCTTGGTGCTAAGCAAATGCAACTAAGACATATATACCCAAGACTGCCTGGTCCCTGTTAATATTTTTCTGGATTGGATTAAACTTTCTGAGCATATAAGCTGCTTTTCCTTCAGTATAAACATAAAAAAAGCCACCAGCTCATCTGAAATGGGAGGGACCTCCACCCCTACTGAAGTCACAGTGGAGCTGGGGTAGGAATGCCCAAGGGGATGCTGATGCAAGAGGACAGTGCAGGAGATAACCTTGGTTGTGCCTGTGTGCCTATGAGGAAAGGAGGAAAGCGATGCAGAGCTTATGGCTCTGGTTTCACCAAGGTTCTGTATGTGCATGTGGAAAAGAATGCAAGAGGTACCTGTTTTGATGGGAGTCCTTATTCTTTGTCTCACAATGTTCGTGCTTTGTACAGGCTCTCCCCTCAAAGGGATTTTCTCTTTTGCAATCTGATCCTTAGCTAGTAGCTTGGCATTGAAACCTCTGTACCACACAGCACAGCATTGCTGGGCACAATGAGTCTTTGTTATCAGTTTGCCCTTGCTGAAGAAATAGAGACCCCCACTTCTTCAGCCTAATATGGCTTATAGTTGGTTCACAGCTCCTGTTAATGAAGTGGCACCAGTTGCTCAGTATGGTCTTAGATAGTATGAGACATAGACAGAGACCAATCTTGAGGCTGCTCCCTCACTGCCCCCCTTTCACAATTTGGTTAAATTAGCAAGAAGTCCTATCTCCTCTTCTTCACATTTTTTCCTTTTGAAGTTCATGGCACTTTGCAAAATGTTGATAATTTTGTGTATTGTAGAAAAAGGTAAGGTTTTTGTTTGTTTGTTTACAAATCAGCTCCTCTTTTCCTTTTTTTTCCAGTTGGAAGGGACCTTTAAATTTTCGTTACAAACTCCCACAGCACTGAGAGTCTTCTCAGAGGGATTTCTTGGTGCTGATAGTTACTGGTGCAAATTACATTGGTTTCTTGATGTCTTCCCCTTACTACTTTACATTTACTAAATAAACTTTTAAAAAATCATGTTATGAGTGTTTAAAAAAGCTGCTTAGAGCCAGGAAAAAAGAGTGGGTCAGCAGTATGGAAAAAGTGGTGGAAATGACAATGCTTGTCTGTTGTATATCCAGGCAATTCTCAGATACAAATGAGAGAATGTTAACAGCTGTTCCCAGGACACTTGGAGCTGAAGAAGTTGGGAGGAGGAGGGACAGAGAGGTAGGTGGTGAAAGGGATGCTTGGAGCTGTTCAGTCAATCCATAATAGAAGAGCAAAAGGAGGATGTTACCACTTCATTGCTGGTGTTTAGAGCATTTCATATCCCCTAACGTGGTGGGTATAAGCACGAGGCAGCCTGCTGGACTCTGAGCTGCTGCTGGGCAGTTCATGAAAATCCTTTAGTGCACAATGTGTTGCTCTTAGCTGGATTAAGGCACTTAGACAAAGATCGGTATGGTGCATTGTGTCAGAAGGCCCTTCAGAAAAAGGGTTGAAATATGTTGATACTAATTCTAGAGGAACTGGTTTCTGCAATTTTTGTCAGGGCAAACGGCCATAATTCTAAGTGAGAATTTTGTTTACTGCCTTAGGCTGGGTTTTGAAAGGTATTTAGGTGCTGAAAGATGGAGTTAGACTTCTACTAAGACTTTCAGAAATATTGTCTGCTTCATAAAATCTTACTTAGCACATGTCTGACTTGTGTGCACTTAAATATCTCAGAAATCTGGCTCTGTGTGGCTAATAAATACAGAAAAATAATGGGAGTTCAGATTAAATAATTGCAATATTTTTTACAATGTTAGGATTGGCATGCTGTTAAACTGTTAATACAACAGAGTCAGGATCTCTCAAAAGCTGCAGGGAACTAAAAGTAAAAATAAAAAATGGTCACCTAAAAAAAAAGAGAATGAAGAGAGTGAAGAAAATGCAAAAAGTCTATTTTATAAAGACCCTGTCATGCAGATTCAGATTATTTACTTTTGGCTTTTTTTTTTTTTTAACCCTTTCTCTAGGGAATCATTAGATGAATTGTAAATTGAGATATCTGAATGAAATATCTGAAATACCATAACTGACATTCTTAAAACTGGTAAGGACAGTTACTTGTTCAAGAAAGTTAAATATATTTATTCTGAGATTCTATAATATCCTGCAACACTGAGCTAATCAAACGGAGGTGTTCTAATCATTAGTATGAGCCTCCAGTTAGGTTATTTCTTTTTCTTTCTAAGGGTGAGAAATAGAATGGTTCTTGAATATGTAGATCAGTATAATTTAATTAGCTTTTATGACCAGGACTCCTCAGAGATAACTATAAAAGTCAATTAGACTGTATTAGAATGCACCCATTTCTCTGAAGCTTCTGTGAAACAGCCCTTACTTATTCAGGAAAATGGTAAAAGTCTAGATATCTTAATATAATAAAGATACGCTATTTCTGTGTCTATAGCCACATTGAAAGACATGACTGTTGTTGTTTTCAATATAACTGATTTCCTTCTTCACTTTCCCAGTGCCTGAAATGCATTGTAAGGGACAGGTCGGACCTTGAATTTATGCATTTACATGCTGTCCTGGTCAGCCAGTGTTACAGTATGATCTTTCAGTCTGTTTAAAATTGGATTTGAAGAAGATGGTTAGCAAAGTGTAGTGCCTCAGGGCAAAAGCTGATTATCTGCAGGAATCAGGAAAGGACTGTGTCCCAGCTGTACTCCCCCTCCTAATTCCAGATGTTACACTCACACAGCTGGCTGAGCACATAGGAAGATGTGCAAATACCGAACCACACAGTCAGATGATCACGTCTTAATTGATGCCTTCTTCCCTCACTCTTGCCCCTCTGCATTGTAATCAGATCTTCATCTATGGTATGTTTAAAAGCAGCTCTGAGGTAGCACTTGGTGACCATCCAGCATTTACCTGCTTGGTCTGTCTCCACCTACCCTAGCACACGGCTGCAGTTAGTCTGTGCATAATGGCTCTCTGCCTCGAGATAACGTTGCCCCCAATGATCTTGGTCTGCAGTGCACCCCAAACTTCAGGTTTCTGCTGAAGTGGACAGTGAAGTGCAACAGGAATCAGAATTACATTTTTGATATCTCTAATGAACATGACATACATATATGGTTACATTACAGAATATTCAACATTTAGTTTTTAGGTTTGCTCTTTTTCCTTGGAACAACATATTCTGGCCATTACAAAGAGCATGATTCTACTTTTAATTGTCTTGATCAAGTACACACTCTCTTAGATATTAGTAAGCCTATTAATGCTGGGAACAGTTCATATTATTGCTGCAGGTATGGATAACCCAGAGCGGAGGTGGGGAGGGGTCTATAGTATCTTGCCCACCAGCAGTTTGGTCTTGAGAGAAGGAGTGGCAAAGCAGCTGGGCAGCCTCCCCATCACCACGTGCATCTGGCCCTGAATTCCAGCACAGCCTTATTTATTTTATTTAGCTCATTAGACCTTTCAAGCCTCCATGCTTATCTCAAAAATAAATATTTGCTGTACAGCACGTCACACTACCCGGTATTATGTTCTCTGCGTAAAGAAAGTCCTTGCAAAACATACCACAAGCAGCTTGTTGTAAATCTATTGTGAGAATCTTCACTCTGGCTTTGCTTGATTTTATAGGATTAAAGTCTCAGAGTTGATGCCGCATTAGTGTGGTGTTTCTGTGGAAATTATTGTATTTCATAATAAAGTCTGAAGCAAACAGAACTCATATCAAACTTGCAGCAGATAAGAATAAGCATTGTCTCAAAACCTCAAGTTCTTCTCCTCTTTTTTAAGGCATAAGGAGAAACTATGACACTAAAGTGACATCGCTTGCATCGATGTAGTTAATCTGTCAGCAATTCCATCAGCAAACCTATTTTTTTAGACCTGTTAACTGTTTTCTGAAAATCAATTTCAGACTTAATAATGGACAAAGGAGTGCATTCCACTGTTCTGCATGCCAGTGATACACGTATATCACTTTGAGAATAGACTCCAAAGGTCTCAGGCCATGAGAAATTTAATGCTTACAATATTTATGACAGAATATCACCATCATGCTAAAGACTGCAGAAAACTAGACAGAATAGTTGATTCAAATGTTTGAGCCTCAGCTGAAAATTCCTTGGCCTTTGGCCTTCTTGTACAATCCAAGGCATGTAAAAATTGTGCTGGAATTTGCCTCTTGTCATATCTCATTGCTTAATTATTAAACATGTTTGGTATGGTACAGTTGCTCTATAATAGAAGTATGTCATTACCTGAGCAAACAAAATTCCTTGTGCTATTGTCCTCCTAGATATAGGAGATAAGGGCCAGGGCTGCAGCTTCTGGCTGAAGCAGGGCCACACAGGTCTCCACTGTGATATGGTATCATCTTGGGGCAATGCTGGCACTCACAGAGCAACCAGGCACTGCATTTTCAACTATTTGTTGTTTTCTTTGTGAAGGAACAAATCCTGCACTGTTCTGTCCAGCTAGGCAGACCAGGGGGAGAAGACACGACAGTGATCCTTTGGCATTGGCAAATGCCAAAGCCTTTGGAGCAAGTGGCTGGAGATACAACTGGCAGTGGTATCATGTCAGGGCACCAAAATTACAAAGGTTGCTGCACTTCTTAGTACACAGAGGAGAGACAGATGGGAGGCAGCATCTCTGTTTAGCGCCCAAAAACTGAGACACGATGCATCCAAGTTAATGGCTTTTCACTTCATTGGTTTTATCATTTTCTGTGCAAGTGCAAAACAGCCCCTTGAATTAGAAAGGGAGCGAAAGAGGTGTGAGGCTCAAATACTGATGAATATTTGACAGACATTCTCTGTCCACCTCTTGGTCCCACTCGCAAGGTCTGACCCCCCTCATCTGAATGTGCAGCCCAGCACCGGGCCAGGCAGTGACTCTGAAGCAGCAAAAGGAAATGCCATGAATATGTAGTGACCTCAGGTCCCTGCAGCATCTTTGCCAAGGTGCCTTTGGCTGCAGGGATAATGAACCCGTATGAGCTGTGCTGTGGTGCAGCAAAGGACTTGACTCAGGGAGCTGCCAAGTTCTGGCAGCACGACGGAGCTATTCAGGAAGTGCAGGGTTTCCTTAAACAGAAAACTGTAGTTGGGGACTGCCTGGAAATGTCTGTAGCATGCTTAGTTTTGGGTTTGTTCCTGGGTGAGTCTGGGGAGCCAGGTAGACAGCATCCTGGAAAGGGCAGCAGAGTGTGCGGTGTGTACTTCTTCAGATGTGATGCTGCTAATTTATTTTCATCTATGGTTCATGTCACATGCCAGCCTGCAAACTGGGGCAGTGGAGGTGCAGGCAGATCCTTGCAGCCATGTGAGCGGTTCCCTCCAGAGCAGAACCAATGCTGGCAGCTGCAAGTGGTGACTGTGCCAGTGCCCCAGTCAGCCCTGCCATGCAGTGGGGGTCCTGCTCCTGGCTCAGTCCCCTTGAGGCTTCTCCTATTCCCCACAGCCACCGTGGGCACCAGGGTTGCTGTCAGCTGCAGTCATCGTAGATCGAGTGTCCCTCCCCGCTGTCTCAGCTCTGAGCACTGCAGTGCAGGTTGGAGTCTGTTCATCTGCTGCAGAGGTGGCAAATTTTGGCAGAGGGCAAAGCAGAAAGCTGGAGGGAGCTCTTAGTTTGGGGCCTTATTCATGTAGATACAGTTTTTCCAAGGCAGTCAAAAATCTTATACAGGAATTCTACAGTTCATATCTCATCTCTAGTGCAAGCTATGCACAGCAATGCTATAGCTTTATAGCCATATAATCTGGCTGTATTTTCTAAAATAAAAGACTGAGTCTATTTTAAAAAAAATCTGGAAATTAATTTCTTTTGAAGCCGACTAACTCAGCACTTGCAAACCTAATAACTTTATAAAAAAAGAGCTCTATGCTGAACTGTGGGCCATCCCACCCTATAAAGCTTTTCAATGAACTGGAAATGACTTCTCTTCAGTGTCTTGACCTCAGGCAGGGCTCAAAGGGGGATCTGGCAGCAGCCCCATACAAAAGCCCATGTGGGAAACATTTAATTTCCCAAGATGCTACTCCCATGGTATACATGAAGAGGAATTGCTTCAGACACTGCAAGGTGAGTTTTATGAATCATGAAACTCTGTCAAAGTAAGGTGAAATACAAACAACTAAGTAATTAAATAAATAGGTCTTCTCTCTCCTTTATCATGCACAAGTTGGAGGATAGAATGGACAAAAATAAAGGCCCTATAGAAAAAAGCTGATGTAAAAGCCTAGTTGAGAAGATCCTTTAGTTTTATGGAAGAATCTCTTGTCCAAATACTAAAGGTCTGTGTAAGGCCTGGCTGTGTTTGCTGTATACAGGAGTCCTCTTTTTGCAGGGGGAGAGGCTTTATTTTGATTCGCCTGGAGTGGGAGCACACAGGCTGCTGCAGTCCACAGCCTGAGACACTCTCCTGCCTCCTGTGCAAATACATCATCTCTTGGATTCATTTGTGACCTCTTGAGATGTTTTTTACCACTCAGGCTTTGCTTGTCCCTATCCCAGGAGGAAACCTGGAGTTTTTCCCATTGTGAATTAAATTAATGAGAAAAGAATCTAGGGAAAATTGGCTATTCTTTGGCTGATTACCTTTAGTTATCCTACTAGCCATGTTGGGGTTCAGCAGTACTGAAAGAATGAACAATAATCTAATTAATATGCTTACTGTACTAGAAGAGAATCTAAAGATGTATTCAGCTTGTCGCAGCATGCACTTTTAAATTTTTTACTCAGCACTAACATTAAAACAACCAGATTTTCAGCCCTGCAAACTGTGGATAATGAATTTCTTTCATCCCAAACAATTTACTCCCCTGTGTATTTAAACACTTAACCAGATCAGTTGTATTTGTACCGATGCATGCTCTGACGTGCAGAGCAATGGAAAAAGTGAGCAATCAGTGTGCAGTAATGATTATTTTCTCAGTAAATGGGTTTTTTTCTTAAAATGATAGAAAAAAAGTCACATATTTTTCAGTCACAAGTGAGCACTGTTTACACAACCAACATGAATAATGATAAAAAGTATATTCCCTCCTGCCCTCACTCTCTTTGGATGCTATCCAGTGTTGACTGAAGTCAGGGAGAGCTCACTGTTGACTTCTCTGCAGCAAGATGGGATTTTCTGTCTGCAGTTGCATTCCCCTCAAATGAGCATAGCTCTGGAAATGTAGTGTGGATGGAAAAGTTCCATGGAGAAGGCAGAGTTCACTGTACTCAGGGTTAGTAGGGTTACCTTCCAGGGCCCAAAACAAGGACAAAGTTGTGAGGGAGGGGAAAAAAAGAAGAGGTTTAAAATAAAGGTTTGCATGCTTTTCCCCCCATCATTCTAGTTTCTGAGGCATTTAGCTATATTTAGTTGTGTTTTTAGGCTCTGTTCCAGAAGCAGATTGAAGAACGAAAAGCTTTGTGAAATGAAAGTTAGGATTTCTGCCTGATCAGTTCACTTGAGAAACTAATGTTCAGAAAGAAACGCCCCACCCTGCCATACTTCTTAAAATACAAATATTTTGTGCAAATGCAGTATTAAGCTAGCCACATGAATCAGGTCTCAAGAATATAATTCTCTACTTTTAAAATTTGATATGTCAGCACAGAAATGATGCCATAAGGAGCCCATCCTTTCATCAAGGGTTGATTTCCATTTCTTTTACAAACTTGTGTGGGATAAGACTTTTCACTTACAATGCACATAAACAATTTTTCAAAGCAACTCCCGGAAATGCAGTTAATCATTCCAGCAAAATGGAATTACGAGGAAAGCTTTCTGCCCTTCAGAGAACCAAAAAGGAGCAGAGCTTGGTCTGTGGGGATGGGATTCACCCTGGGTGAGGGGTGATGTGGACTTGAAACAGGCCCATGTTGTCAGCCTTTGACTGCAGTGGCAGCTCTGCCTGAGCAAATAAGAGCTCACATGGACTTTTCATTTGTGCATCCGTAAGGAAAGAGGTTTGGCTTTGGCTGCTGGCTTCTTCAGTCCTTCTGGCTCTCTGGGGTGGTTCCTCTTGATTTCAAAGCGTATCAGCTGGGGCTATTCATGCAGTTGTGAAAACAGTTTGGGTTGATGAGAGGCACTCCCCACTAGGTGACCCCTGGAAAACATGCTCAGTCAAGGGCAAGAATTTCTATCTCATTTTGGCTGGAGAGAGATTAAATCGTTAGACTTTTTCCCCATCATCAGCATCCTCGCTGTGGAAACACGGCAGTCAATTTTTATTGTGGTTCGGCAAGGCTGTGTATTTCCTGCTTGGCATTCCCCTTCCTTGCTTTTAAAATTCATTACGGGTAATTTGTTGTGAAAGAGACTATTGAGTCTGTATGTCTTGACCACCCAAGTCTATACATTCCTACTGTCAGATCTATATACTTCTGCCATAACAACAGCACTGTAAAGCAGAGCATATGATAAAGTGCTCCTAAGGAGTTCACTGAATCTTAATCTTTGCCTTACACCCTGTTTAGCACTATTTCTTCTGAAGCTGTGCAGATATCGATGCAGCTGTATATTTTCAGCATATGCCACTGCAAAATAAATTATTCAGGATTGTTAAATTACTTACAAATGACACCAATCAATTAACACCACAGCTGGCAGTCTTTGGGGCTTTTGTCATAGGCCAGTATGGTACAGCTCTCGACTCCACGTTTCCCAGTCTGAAGGATTATGGTAATGACAACTTATTTTTATTGAATTTTTAATTGATGAGTAATATCTCTGGACTCACTGTGCTAATATTAGGTCTAGGGAGAATTAATCTCTTGAAGGAGAACATGATACAAGTAGAGTTGCCCTTCTGCAAACAAAACCCCCATTTACATGTGGTACCAAGCAACCACGTGAGTTTGCTGCTGTCAGTTGTCAGTCTTTCACAGTCCCTTGCACTGAAGATTTGTCCCTTTTCTTTAGAGGGGCTGCACAGGCCTTTGCGGAGGCCACATATCAACATGCGTGTCAGTGCTGTCCTGTAACAAGGTGAAAAACATAGGGTGGCTCCAGGTCATGCGAAACAAAGTGAGCAGCAGCCTGTATTAATCTCTGGGCCAAAGATGCCATGTTTCTGTTTGCAGGTTGGAAAAGCCTCAGGTCTCCCTCTTCTGCATCACTGAAATCTCCAGTGTTTCCACTGGTGCTACCAGCAAGGCCACAGGATGGCAAAGTCTGCAACCCTCTTAGAAAGGAACAAACCCTGCTGGTGGCTACCAAGCCACAGAGCCATGAAATCAAATATTTGTTTCCCTTTGTTGAAGCAAAAAAAAATGGGATCCCTTCTTCCTTCCAAAATACCCAGCCCCTGGGCAGATTGTGCTGGTGCATGCTCTTGGTGTGGGTACAGGATGACCCAGACAGAGAGCTGTGCCTAAATACTGGCAAAGAATAACACAGCTGATCAATGTTCTCCGTGTTGCTTTAAGGAGTAGTAAGATTTCACAATGAGGGATAAATACTATCATCATGCATTAAATGTGTGGTTTAAGGACAGAGAGTAGTCTAATACTGAGTTTTTCAAGACAGATTGAACATCTCATTGAACTGCTTGAGTGTTTTATATTTACATCTTCCTTGTAGCCCTATGAGCTAAAATCAGGCTGTCCAGAGTCCAGTTGAATTAACTTCATAAAGTCCCCGAGAATAGTTTAAAAACATATACATTGTGTGCTGACATGAATTGATTCATTAAAGATGATGGTAGAGTCTGAATTGGAAGGTGCAGTGAAGATGATGATGAATCTTAATGTGGCCGGTGGCTAGTGTTCAGCAGATATGAAATTGGAAATCAATGCTAGCTATTAAATACAAATGGATGCCTTACATCTGAAGCAGTCTTCCATTCCCAGTCTTTCAGTGTGCCAGGGGAATGCTGGAATGAAGGAAGAAAGCCCAGCCTTTCAAGGAAGGGTCTGGCAGTGCTGCTGTCTGTACTTTCTGTTCATAGCTGGGGTACATCTCACCCTCTGTGAAATGGATCCAAGTGCTCCCAACTCCCACATGCTTGATGTAGCGGCTCTAGTAGGTCTAAGCCTCGGTCTCTCTGTCTGGGAGCTGCATGATTGCATCTGAACAGAAACTCATACATATTTCTAGACCTCATGGTCAGAAAGAAAAAGGTAATGAGTGTGTAACGGATGCAGTGATGCCTGAGCTCACTGGCACCTGAAGACTAGCCCAAGGCAAATTAGAGTACGAACTCTAAAAGCCATGAGTGACTACACTACAGCTGGAAGGGGCTGCTGGAGGAGTGTGGCATTTCAGGCCGTCCTATCCTGGCCCATGAAAATGCTGTTGGATGGTCCCCTAGTTTCTAGTATGGTGCCAGGAATGGCTGGTGGGTAAGTCTCTGCTTGCCAGAGAAGAAAACTTCCCTGTCAATGCAGCTTCATGTAGCAGTGGAGACGCCACGTTCTTGGGGGAGCAGAGAAAACCTTGGGGAACTCTGTGCTGTATTTTGCCTAGGGCATCAGTTTGCTATAATCCAGCTGTGCTCCCATATAATGCAGAAACAAGGTGTTTAAGCCTCCTAAGTAGTCTCTGTTCCTTTGCTTTCTACCATCCCTTTTTTCCAACACACGTGAATGACAGAAATCACTTCACTTTGTTTCTTTGAAATAAAATATTGAATGAAAAGATAGAGACCAAAGTGTCTTCTTCACCAACAGTAAAGCAATAAGGAAATAAGCATCCCAATCTCATTTAAATATTTGCTGGCTCTGTTGACACTGGAACATACAACTAAGTCTCTAATTAAATGAGAAAACAACAAACACAGCCAGTAAACTATTGGTTTTCATACAGTATATAACAAATTAAGCACCATACTCTAAACATTCACCCTCTAAAGCTGTAATAAGTGAAGTTTAACACGTCCTTTATGGAAAAAGAAGACAAGCCTTTCCTAGGATGTGGGCAAGATGGATTTGTGGCACCTGTGCACTGGACACAAACACAAATTCTCCTGTGTGAGCATGATAGTGGAATTGGTGTAATTAGCTCATCTTAATTCCACAGACAAGTCCCAGTCAGCACAGCTGGTCCACAGGGTTCAAAGGGGGCAGACCACAAAACACCAGCCCTAGTAGGGAGGGACAGAAACACATTAGCTATGCTTCGTTATTTTTTTCTCTGCATCAGAACTTGTCTGACTCCTGAGAAGCATCTCCCATTGTGTATTTTTATTTAACCAGCAATGGTTCCCATATGATAGGATTATTTTTCTCATTTCCATGTCTGTCCTTGACCTGCATCGGCACCATGTACCTCTCTCTCCTTGGCTACTGTGTAAAAATTTAGCCAGTAAGGTTGAAGTATTAGTGATTTTCAGCCATTTTGGCTGACATTTTTATAATATGAGAGGAAGATTTCTGTTTGAAGTTTATTGGGGCTGGTGATCAAAAGGTGGGGGTTGGGGGCAGAAGTGTTGCTAAAGCATCTCAAGGAAGCACCCGTTTTATGAATGTCTGAGATTTTGTTTTAACTGATATTTGATATTTCAGCCAAGTCTGAAACCTCCAGGATTTAATTGCAGCAAAATCAGTGGTACACCAGAAGTAATGAGGTGTGCCTGAATCATCCTGAAATAGATATAATTGCTGTATAACTCACCCAGCAGGTCCCAGTTTCCCCAGCCACAGTCAGTATCTCATTGTTTTCCGAGAGGAAAGATGTCAGGAGCCAATGGGATAGAGCCTTATCGGTCAGGTGCTCTTGTTGCCTGTTTCACTTTTGAATGTCCCATAAGAGACATCAGTTGAGAAGAGAAAAGGGTGCTGGAAGAAGTGATGGCATGCTGGCACCATCAGGGTGCTTAACACACAAGTGGTGGGGAAGATGAGCGTGGAAGTGTGATGCCATGCTGGAGTAAGCACAGTTGCAGAGGACTTTGTTCAGCTGGCAGGTCTGGGTAGATATTAATGGTGTTCTCATTAGAAATGAATTTTGATTTTCACTGCAGTACAGAAAAATCCCTGCTACAGGCCAAGATAAAATGCTTCATGAATTATCAGCTGTCATTTACTGGAGTCACAGCTCTGAGCCATGGCACTTCATGGAGATAAGGGACAACAAGGTACTTGGCCAGCAGAGCTATGAAAGCTACTGTGTCTAAGGAGTCTGTCCTAAGAGACTTTGTGGTACATGCATCCCTGCTCAGGATTTCTTGCTGTCTGATCACTTCTTCCTTTCTTTCTCTTGGAGAGAAACATTTCTAAGATGTGATGAATCCAGGCTGAATGTCTTCTGCTGCCTGAGGATCTTGGCTCCACATATCCTCTGCCGGAGACCAGCAAGACACCAGGTTTCAACTTATTTTACTGCACTGCCTTCTCTACTGCAGGGCTTTCCTTATATGCAGAGTAACTGTGCCTTAATTAAGGGCACTCAGCTGGGAAGGCAGGATATGCAGCCTGAAGGTAGGATTTGAGATTTGATGTGGGTCTTCCTGCTGTAGCCTCCTTTGCCCCTGAGTGTTGCGTTAGATTGTTTTTGAAAGAAAGACAATTTGATAATTTAAGCCTTTTTTCTTTTTTTTTTTCCTTTTTTTTTTTTTTTCTTTTAACAAATAGACCATGTACAAGCCCAGGGAGATGTAATAGGGATACACAGTCATCCGGACTTCTACTAAAAATAGTACAAGATAAATTTAGCTAATGAGTTCAGCATGTATATGTCTTAATAGCCTTCCCCTTCTAGTCTTATACTGGCTCCTATCGTACATCAATGCTTCATTCAACACATGTAAATAATACACAGAGCACAATTTAAATTCCCACAGAAAGAAACTTACATTTAGTTACAAACAGAGATAAGTGCAGCAGCAATTGCATAGATCCATTCAGGCAGTATATCAAAAGTTGGGCCAAATTCTGCACCTTTTGCTCACAAAAATAATCCCTACTGACTTCCTCATGTCACTGTGATAAACAGGGTTAGATTTTCTGAAAGATCTTTATGTTGCAATATATTTCATATTAGCTCCCAATGCCAAAGGCACTTTTAAAACCTTTCGTATCCCTAGCTAAAGCATGGTGGATGGGTTTCTACATTAATAGAGAACACAACCAATCAATTAACATAAAGATTCTCTCTCTCCATAATCACCTGTCTTAGTCATACATCACCTAACTCCAGCACTACAAATGCAAAACTTTTTAAATAGCCTATTATTTGTCAACGAGGCGAAGATTTTAATGCAAGTACCCTGTATCTTTCAGCGTAGCTTATATGAGCAGCTTGGCTAAAGTTCTCAGCACTGGATAAAAACTTGAGATGCAAGTCTAACTATACTTTATGCCTCTGTGTGGTGAGCTGGGCCCTCTCATTGGACTTTATTTAGTTTGGCCATTTCTATGTTGCTCCAAGAAGCAGAGTGCAGTGTGTTGCCCAAGGCCATGTGCAATGTGTTGGTCCCATTGCAGTGGCCGTCTTAATTCACAAGTGTCATGAGCATCACCATGTAATAACAGTCCCCACTCTGCAACAGTTACTGCTAATTTAAACCTAAGCTTATACTGTGTTTCTGTTTGCAAGCTGCACTTGTGAAAATGTGTGAAGAAAATAATTTTCAGGCAGGCTTTCTTGAATATTGGTGTCCAAGGTGACAAGGGTACCAATAATAGCATAAACCCTTGTTTCTGTGATGAGATCTAAGTGACTGGACTGTAAGATGTTCCCTTTCTTGTCACAGGACCATTCTTATGTTTCACTTTGTTCTCTATGATCTCTATCATACCTATTGATGATACTCCCTCATCAGAGAATCAGTTAGGAAAGAGCTCACTGGGGTAATGGGTAAAGGACAGGTGTTTGCTGTCTGATTCTTTGCAACAGCATGGCTTCTTCCAAAGTATTTTTATCTGGAGAAAGCACTACATACAATTTGCTGGTTGAAAGGGGCTTTCAGTATGAAAGTACGAAGCAGAAGTGGCATATGCCTTCTCCTTCACCTTGGTCTTAATGAACATCTTCAAGGTTTGATCTTGTCCACATGAAGACTGTTCTGTTGACTTCAGTAGGATTAAGTATTAGAACTGTGCAGAGGGAATGATATAAGAAAGTACTTTATAGTTAGTCTGCATGGAATGAATTGGAAATACCAGGTGCAAGTTCAGGGAGAAGAAAGATGCAGATGTTGCATTTTCTTCATTTAGAAACAGGCTTCCAAAAATCAATATTCTTTATACATAGTCCTGAAATATGCTGCCTAAGGTGACTTGGACACCACAGTGATGTGTGTCCTCAAAATCAGATCAATACAAACACCTGCTCTAAAGGTCTACCTTAGTCATACCAAGTATAACTCCTGACTCCTCCTGCAGAAAGTAAGCACAGACATATCCTCCAATCAAGTGTGCTTATTGGGAATAACATTTCAGGTACAGTTTGCCTGCTAACCCACTCATTGTAGGAAGTTCTGTGAAGATCAGACCTGCTTGTAAGAAGTAGAAAATAAATGCTTAATGCAGCAAACTTTGATGATAAACATATGCTATATTGCTTCATTCAAATGTGTATGCTTGTTCTTTTTCTCCTCAAAACCTAAATTTGTTGTGTAGGCATATATAATAAATATAAAAAATTAATAGGATGTCTTCTCTAGTACCTCTTCTTTAGTAATATGACCTTACAAAATTTTCAAATTGAAAAATGATGGGAAGCAGTGAGGCAGAGTTTTCAGATTAACTGTTATAAAGGCAATGGAAAATTTCTAAGGCATTCCCAAGAATGTGTCCATGTTCAAGTGGATGTTGTACCAGAACATTTACCATTTTATGACATTCTTACCCATGTTTTCACCAGCTTTCCTAGGAAACCCATGTAGGGCTAGATTTGCTATACCTGCAGAAATCATGGAGGCTGAACCTGTAGAAGGACACTCGTGTTAAGCCTTTCTGGCCTCTTGTGTTTTGGGGGTGAGGTGGACTAATACAGATATTCTCATCTTCCTATACCAAAGAAAGAAAAATATGCTAGAAATTCACATATGTGACACAATCATCAGAGAGAAGTAGAAAAAGAATTTCAAAATTCACCCCAATCCCACCTGGAAGCACACGAATCCCAATTATTTCTATAGTACTGCATCCTTTTTAAAACCTATTTACATCTGAACTCAATTAAAGCCAAATCTGACCAGAGCAATCAGTTCAAAGGCAAGATTACTTTACAGTTATATTTATGGACACTGATTAGAAATGTACTGTCTGTGCTAGGGATCTCTTTTCAGATAAATATTTGCTTTCTTTAATTCAGACCTTTAATTCAAGGTATTTGCACTACCAGCATACTGTGCAGTGACATTTCCAACTAGCAAACTCCAGATCTTGGTACTGGCGGGAATGTCTGTTTAAAAGGAGACCATATCTGTTAAAAAGTATGTTTTTAGATGTTTGGTTTTTTTTGAGGGGGTGGTGAAACGGCATGTCCAAAAGCACCATTCAATTGCAGTGTGATGCCACCTAGTATTTTCATATAATACATCAGCAAGATGGTATAGTTTGAAAGGAGTATCTGTGACCTTAAAATCATTTTGCTCTCAGGAAGTAAGGCAAATGCATTTGTTTTTCTCAAACAGTCACGCTTAATGAGCCTGTGAAGAAGCTATTTCTGAGAGGAGCATATTTGAGTGCAGCACTATTATTCCTAACAAATGGGTCATATTGCATCATCAACACAAAACAATGAAACTGAAGAGCCAGGACCATAATTTGCTCTCTCACATACTGGTATAACTCCACTGGGTCTGACCTTTGGGCACACCCAAGCTGAGCAGAGATGCCTTGGAAAAGCCAATTATAGCCTGAAGGCTGCTCTGCTCTCCTGAGGAGTGCGTGTCCCACTGGACTGGACAACAGATGGACGGAGCACCACTGGCCACCTCTCTCCCTGCCTTTCCTCTTCCAGTGTGCCAAGGGGTACATGGCAGCTTGGTGCCGGATGGTTGCTCCACAGGGAGAGGGCAACCAGCTCAGGAGACTGGCTGTTTCCCACCTCCCTTTGTACTGTGGGGCTGAGGCAAAGCAGGGAAGCAAATATTGAATCAGACGGAATCACTCCCCTTTCCTGGCATAGAACAGTTGCCAAAGCCCATCATTTCTTATGCCTGTTGAAAAATAAGAAAGAAATTAGTATAATTTGGTAGAGTTTGGAGAAAAATATCTTTCTTCTCTCTTCAAATACTACAGTGGTCTGTGGCCTGATAGACCTTTGCAGTATTAACATTTTTAAAACGTATTTTTTAATTAAAAAGGCTGGAACAAATTTCTTGGTCCTGGATTGAGCACTTTGACTCAAACTGTGCTCTCAGTGAGGTCTCCCACAAAACATTTGACAAAGTGTGGAGCTAATTCAGATTTCCACGCAGAGAATTAAGATCAAGATCTGTCCTTGACATTTGAGCCTTCCTCCAGTATAGATCAGGGGTTTTGACACTAATCCATCTTTAAGACTAGAATCTCATTCTATTTTTGCTATCAAAAAACCCTCTCCTGTGCTCTTTTTAGCAACTCTGCAACTTTATGCTTGTGAATAAACTGTAGAGTAAAAAAGTAAAACTAGTAACTAAAATAGCAGGAACATGATCTACTAAGCATCATTGTCTGAGCAGTTCCTTCCCCTTCCGCCACGTGCCAGCTTGTTCTCAAGTATTAAATCACATCCTGAAGTCTGCTCTACAAAGGAGCACCTGAGGAAAGCAGCTGTAGTACGCTAGGGCCAGTTACATCCTTATGTGTGTATTCACAACCGTGACGGATGAGGGTGAGAAAGCTACGTGGGCAGGGAAGTAATTGGAAGTAATCATAAAACAGGCTTGCATAAGTGAAATGGTGCATACAAGTAGTCTTTGGAGATTAAAGATATTTGGGTTGGGAGAGAAGCTTTAATTGGAATTGACCTTGTAAAACATGTTCCCTTATGTTCAGGATTATAATCATGGGTGGGCCAGCTGATCTGTTTAAAGATGCCTGGTTCACATTAACCACCCAGGTTTTAGAGACGGCTTTTAGATGCTTGGTATCACAGAGAACAAATGAATGTGTTTGAATATTGATCCAGCATACTCACAGTTAATGGAAACAAGTGCAGATGTTTGGTGTAGCACCTCAGACAGCACTATCATGCAATACTTTGACATAAGACAACACTTTCCTTCAGGAATATAAAATAGTAATAATCCAACTGCTTCTTCTAAGACAACAGATTTCCAGTTGCTGACCTCTAGATAGATTTTTGTCTGGAACAGACGTTAGAGAAAAAGGTCTAGTAAGTCCAGAGATTGTCCCTGGAAGATCTGGTGAAAATGAGTTCCTTTGACTGTAACACAGATCTAAATGTAATGGGACCAACACTAACAAACAGACTGTATGGCTCAGGAAAGCTGTGCATACCAGAAATGTTGTGCATAAAAGAAATGCTGTATCCTTTTGCACTCTGGGTGGGAGCATGTGAAGGGTGGGGCTGGAAAGGGGCAAAGCAGATTTTTATGAGGAAGTCCTGGGCTGCACTTTGCAGGATGTAGCTGCAACAAGTGCCCCTCTCTGACTTTCTTTTGGCCTCTAAAATAGCACACACCAATTGTCTGTGAAACAGCCCAAATTCTCACCTCTCTTAAAGGAAGTGTGTGAATACTGGATATTTTGAATTTGCAGATTTTTAATTATGCATCCCTGATCTAGGCTGGTAACCTTTATTTTTTATTAATATCTTTGGTAAATACCGAGACCCAGTAATTCACTGTCTGCCTTTGTAGGTACTGTTTCAAGGTTTGCTCCCTGGGCTGTTCCCTCTATCTGCTGTGCCCCTGTCACTACTGTGGGGCCCTGGGAGCCTGGTGCTTCACAAGGGGTGGGCACTGCCAGTGGGAAGAGGGTGAGACCAAGCTCTGGCTCCACAGACAGGGAAATAGGATGGTGAAACACCTCTGTCTGAGCTGAAAGCTTGCTCCAAGCTCCTGCCCCTGTGCAATCTTCAGGGCTTCTGCGGTTATTATCATGTGTTTTTAAGTGTCCACATTAAATCTGTAGCTAAATTGCATAGGATTTGGAAGTGTATAAAGGAACTGTAGTCCTTCTCAGGCAAGGTCCTTATAGTGTGTGAATAAACAAAATGCCTTAAACATGTCTGAGAATTGATGACTGAAACTTGCGCTGATGAAAACTCAGGTTTTAGCAAAATGAAGTTTTTCTCAGAAATAGTTTGCTTTCCTCTACGTTATATATGAAAAGGTATTCCCCCTGTTCTTATCTCATTGCCAAAATTGAGAACTTACTTTGTTTTCTGCCAAAACCCAAGTTTCCCATAAGGAAACTCTTTCTTACCCCTGCACGCAGTTTCTGACTGGCTTTATGTGTATAACATTCGTCACTGTAGTGTCTGGGTGTAGCACCACACTTCCAGGAAACCAAACCAAATTCACATTTGACACAAATGACTCAGTCATATAACAGAGTAATATATTAAAGCATGTTGTCTGTGTAATAAATGGGAATTGTTAAAAATATTTTGAAAGAAATAGTCTCTGATCTTTTTCTTCCTGCAGCTTCAGACTCCCTTAAAATCTTTTGACATGCTTCAATTTTTTTTCAAACAATCTTCTATTGCTAAGTTCTGCACAGGCTTTCAGAGTGGATGCTGTCCAGAAATCCTATTACAATAAATGTACTGTATTAAAAAATCTGAGGAGGAAATAAGATATGGTCATATTATTAAGTCTGACTGTTCACCACTGCCAGTTTTTCATCCAGCCCTTTGTTTATTGTCATCTTATCTTGCACTTAATCTCATTTAAAGCATAGGTGCTTTAGTACAGAGACCTTCCATTTTCTTTATTTTGAATGCCTTCTGCATATATGATACCACATTTAAAACATGTATTCTATGTATTTAAAGTGCTTTCCACATCTATGATGCTGTAGAAATAAATTGTTACAAAAGTTTAAGAGTTGTAAGCCTTACCAAAATGTATTTCTGTGGCTCTCAGTCTCCTCTGTCATAAATAGCAAGGCCAGATTTCCTGTATTTTAGGAGAGATCAAATACCATATTTACCTAGAAATCCCGCTTAAAGGAATGGATTAGATACTAGCAAATCTGAATAAGAAATCAGCAGTATACTAGAGTGCATATCCCAAAAGAAATCTTAAGGATCACTTGTTTTACCCGGAATTATCTTGGGATCTCTAATATCTGCTTGGAGGGCCATCATTTGGAGTCTTCCAGGTTGACAGTCCACTCAGAGAACACACCATGAGAGCAGCTCTGCCCGGACCAGCAGTGCAGGGTCAGTGCTGACCTGGAGGCAAAGTGCCGCTGGGATACTTCAATTTACAGCCTTGAGGCCTAAACACAGGGTTGCACTGAATGAGCTGTGCAGCCGCAGCCAAAGGGAATGCGACCACCATGGCAGTCAGCTGGCCTCAATTTTTTGACACAGTCCTATTTGTCCACATCATTGCAGCTCCAAGTGGGGAAAAAAAATATGCGATTTAAATACCTGGCTGCAGAAATACAGAAAAACATATTATTAGCAATGGAATTCATTTTGCCTTTGGGGAAGGAGGCAACACAGAAGTTCTGTTCCAAACATATCCTCCTTTCCTTGTTATCTAGAAGACTGTTGGGCAAACTAGAATTAAGTGGACTCTCCAGACGAGTCCTGTGCTGATGGCTAGCGTGGTGGTGGTGGTAGTCATTTCACTTACTGGATGGCAGCTGTTCAGCAAACCATTAAGTGCTTCAGCATTTTTTGAGACGTTTTCTGCTGCATCAAATTCGTGCCACCTAGTGGTGATAGTCCCCCCGTGCCGAGTCCCATCAGCAGACACCACACAGTGGTTTTCACATCTCTTCATGAAAAACAAAAATAATCAGAGTATACTTTCAAATAAAAAAGTACAATGTCCTAGGTTATTAAGCAATATGCTGGATGCTCTGTAAGTTTTGTCTTTCATCTCCAAAATGCACATCAGCCCTTAGAAGACTGCAGATGATATTCTGGACTTCGGTGAAAGAAAATGCCAAAGGCATGTGTTAACATCTGGAAATTTGCCTGTCCACTCCAGCTGGCTCTGACTGGGTCTTGAAGCCAGAGGCAATGCAGTAATAAAACAGAAGAATGGAAGTTCTCACCATTGCCACTTCTTCAACTGCCCAAGTCATCACACAGTTGTCAACAGTCTGTGCATTGCCTAGAAGCCCTGAAAGGTATATGTGAGAAAATAAATGTTTCTAAATAGCTTTATTTAACTGATCTTGTCTTTCACTTTGATTTATGATTATTGTCTAAACTTAACGTGGGGTAGATTAGCTTAACACCTAGTTGTCAACAAACCTCCAGTAAATTTTAAATTAAAATTCCTCCATTTGTCTTTGTTCAATGATACTTTCAGGCTTGCTTATGTAAAGTACTTTTGAAGATTTGTCATTTTTTTTGGTTGGACAATTTAATTTAGGGAGGGAGAAAAGTAAATATCCACATTACCAAATTGGAGTTGTACCAGGAATGAATCTGGACCAGCAGATTTATTGACCAAAACACAACAGAAGAAACCTTTTACTTCAATTTTTCTGCACTGATCAAGTGACAGATTAGACTGCAGTTTTAATGAATAGATTGCAGTGGAAAATTTCTAGTATTGTGCATTCATGTATGGTTTAATGGATTCAGGCCAATACTGAAAAGAAAGTCAGCACTCCAGTCTTCAGAGAAACTGTCGTGTTATAAAATCTGCATTGTTCCCACTTAGAGATAAAGATTATACTTGCCCTGGTGAGGAGGCAGGAAGAAATCTGAAACCCTGAGTTGCTTCAGTTCCCTGGAACATAGGAAAATGTGGTGCTTCTGCCACTCTTTTCTGGAAAGTGTTAGATTAGCTTTAAATTAATAGTGAGAGCCTCTATGAATTCTAATGTTAGAAAGTGTTGATAAAAGCTCCTGTTAATATGTAACCTTTACTCTGATTGCTCAGTAGTTGTCTGTGTCCTCCTGCTGTCTGTGTGATGTGTGGTCCCTAGTCTTGTTCCCTGCCATACATCCTTTTTCCAACAAGTCTTTCTGCCATTGAAATTATCCAGGAAGAAAATAGAACTTCTGAGTATAACAGAAACTCTACTATGCCAATAAAGACTTTTAGGGATTTAACTGGTGTTCCTTAAATAACCCAGTTCAAAAGACAATGAGAACTATGTCTGAGAGATGAGCCATGGATCTCAATGAATGTAAAAAATGGATTAGAGAAGCATCATTTGTTGAGGATTAAATATTTTATAGACAGAAGAATTGTGAGAAATATGGCTCCTTTAAGCTGTCTTAATACCATGCTATCAGTGTTCAATGAGCATCAGAGGTGGATGGAGCAAACGCAGACGTAAATTAGGAGGAAAATCATCTGAAAGAGCTGCTGCATTAGAATTACATTTGAAATTTAAAGTCAAGACAGATGCAGCATGCTATGACAGAAACCAACTGAAGATCTTTAACAGCAAATTGTTTATTTGAGGATGACTATGTCTGGGTGGGAGCAGAAAAAAAAATCAAACATTAAATCTCAAATAATTTTTCTAACTTTGAAAAGGCAACAAACTTCACAGAGGCTATCAGCATGGCCCACACTTAAAGAAAAGACCCAAAACGAGAAAAAACAAAAAAATACATCATTTTATAAAGTAGAGAACAACATATTAGTTGTCACAATGCAATCAAGCTGGATTAACATCTTGGATCCTGTTGCTAGTGTTCAATTAACGTGTCAAGTTAATTCTTCAATTAACAAGTCAAGGTTTTCAAACTTCTTTCTGGTATTATTTTTATAAAGTCCTATTTCTGATAAGACCACAGCGGACTGAGACTCTCCTGTCTTTCAATTTGAAAATTTTTTTTCATCAGGTGATTGCCTATGGAATATTAAATTTTCAAATGTTTCCACATTATATTGCATCCACCATAGAAAATATTCTGTGGGAAGTTAATGCCCTATTGCAAGCAATGTTTTGCCTTGGACCCTTTTTTCCAAATATAAGTTTTTTGCTTGCCTTGGTGGCCCCAAAAGTTGCAAATGGGTGCTAATTGGTCACAAAGGGCCTGTATTTACTATGCTGCTACACTGGACACTGTGCAGTCAGGGAGGTATTTACCCATAAAAAACAAATTATGACCACTGGGATATTCTGAAAATGTTAACCTTTCTTTTTTGTATGTGCAAATCCAAATCCAAATGGAAACTTCCAGCATCAGTAAGCCACAAGAATGAGGGCTTTTCTACATACGTCTATTTAAAAACATATATTTAAAAATCTGGGTAGAACTCACACGGCTTCTTTCCTGCAACTTTACATCCTGGTGGGGATGAAGAACTGCTTTAGTCTGCTAAGATTATTTTAACTTGGCTATGCAAGTAGAAGTTGTGGAACACCTGCCTGAACTAACCTTTAAAAACAATTAAGTACTGCCACTGTTGGTTTTAACTCATTATGACATTGCTCTTTAGGTTAATGCTTTCACCATCCTTTTCAGAACAGGATGATTCTTCCTTCTCTTGAGGTCATCAGGAATGTTCTTCCTTACATTAGCAGGACTTTCAGGACATGACAGTTACAACTTTACCTCTACACCCAATATTGTAAATAAGGGATGGATTTCGACAGCTCATTGCAACTAATGATGGTGAGACCCAGCACATCTATCTGCAGATGGGGAGGTATATATTCCAATCACGAAACCTTTTGCTGCCATTCCAGATTAAAAAACAATGAAGTTTATGTAGATTTTATCTGGGACAGTCTATCTACTTGAGAAGAAGCTTCACCAGAATTCACTGCTACAGAATGAAATAGTCCCATGAATGACATCAAACCACTGCTCTCATGGGCCAGGTTCAAGCCACTGACTAGAATATAAGAGGTTATAATGCATACTCCTTTTCAGAGCTCTTAGCAGAGATGATCAGCCAATGACCCTATATCTAGATTTGGCCTGCAAAGCAGTTAATCTAGTCTGTGGAAAAAAAAGAGGTACCTTCAGCAGACAGCACCTTTGAGGTTGCTCCATCAAATTTCAGTGGGAGCCACTTATGGGAGGTAAATTGCAGGATTTTGTTCCAGGTAGTGTCACAGAAAGAAAAACCCTAATGAAATTATCTTTGGAAGTGTACCACAGCAAGTCAGGTATTTTGAAATGAAAGATTTATTTTGAAAAAAAAGACAAGATCATTACGATTTGATTTGTGTGGCACTGGATCATCTACCAGTCCAAATGGATGGGGCAGGAGCACATAAAGGCACTTCTGGTGAATTATGCAGCCTACAGAGTTGGTTATTTATACTGGCTTTATATTGTCTGGGGGGAACTGGCAATACCTAGTCAGGCATAAAACTGGTGTGGCATGGATAGAATATACTTGGACCAATAAAAACTGAAATACTTTTTTAGCATATTCAGATCATGTGCCTGCAGCACTTCGTACTATAAGGCTTCAGTGTTGTGGTGCAGTATTCAGTGTCTTAAAATATTCATGTGTATTGCCTAACATAATTCCAACTGTAGAGCTGAGCTGCAGTAACAAAAGGCTTATAGAGAATGTTCAGAAGCTCTCATCCTTGGGAATAGCCAGAACTATGTGTCAGAACCAGGTACACTCAGATTCCTTGCAATCTAAATACAGGTAAGAAATGTGTCCACCAGCTGATGTGTGTGTACCTAGTGCAGACAAAGGCCAGGAAAACAAGTTGCTCATTGGGCAGGTGGCAGTCCAGGACAAGATCCTGCCTACTAGCAGATTTGTGTTTGGCTATCAACTAAGGGCAGCTAGAGCAGGGTGCACTCAGATGTCCTGCTTATCTATATTTATACCGTCACTCTTTGAAGGGAGACAAGTTTCTAAATTTGGCTTTCACAAACTTTTAAGCCATGAACCATCACTGGCAGGGACACCAGTGGCAGCAGTGCTGGTGACAACAACTCAGATATCTGGCTGCAAAGTATACATACTTGAGGGGAATGCATGAACACAATTCGGGAACATCTGCTATGGTGCTTCAATCAATGTCTTCAAGTCACCTTATTAGAAGGCATTGGATCTAGTTGAGTAATTGTGTACATCACATCTAGTTTTCCTAGATATGATGTAGCTGGCACAGTAATATCTAACAGTTTTTGTAGTTTGTGGATAAAGGTAGGTTTGCATATGTAACTGCTGGAGCATTATTAATCCTATGGGCTGGTAGGAGTCAGGAGGAAAGAGGCACACATTGAAAAAGGAGAATCAAAGTCTGATCTGTGTTTAGTACAGGTATATGACCAAGCAGTACCAGTAAACACTTGCCCTCTGCTGACACTTTACTTAAAAAATGAAAACAAGAAGAACAAGGAGACTTGCGTTGGAGTTACTAGAGGGTTAATGGATAAAATGACAGATAAAAAAGTTGATATGGTTCAGGATCTTGAGAACTACTGCCCCTTCATAAAAATAATTATGTGTCTCTGAGAAAACCCTCACCATAAGCTGCTGCAGTGACCCAAGAAACGCATCCTACAGCGGAATATGTAACTTCTCCAGATGCCACCAGTAAGGGAAAGGGCATAACAAGCTACCTGTGAGGAGCTAGCTTCCTCTGCCATATACAGTGAATGAGTTCCTGATAAGGAGGGAGAATATATGATCTATGAAAATGCCACTGGCTTTTCCTGCACTGGGTGCTGAAGTTATTTCTTCTTTGCTTGTCCCCTTGCCAATCTGTCCTCAAGACTGTTATAGCTACTGGTACAGTGTATTTCAAGCTATTAATAACATCTCTTTCAATTTTCCGTACTATAAACCACAGCAAGTTTACATAATGTGACTCTATTGTATTACCATCTTTTTTGTAGAGAATAGATACAGATATCAGCACAGATGACAGATACTGTGGTGAATTGCACCAAAGAAGGAACAATTATTAGATGTTTCGTTACCACAGTGCTGCCAGATGAACTGTATTTCAACTGTCCTGCAGGGCTGTTGAAATGGACTTCTGCCTGCCTGCCTCCTGAAGGATGCTGCCTGGAGCACCAGGGAAGAGGAAGAGCTGCTCACATCTGGCTTCAAAAATGTAAAGGACAATTTCCTTCAGACAGTGTGGCTAATTCCTACTCCCTTAATAAGTCTTCCCTTCTAAATGGCTGAGTCAGCATCATGGAAGTGTGATTTCTTACTGATGTATGCATGTGTGATGACAGGTTATTGTTACAAACGACATGTAGAGCAAAGTAAGAAATGAAAAGAAAAATGACAAAAGTTTCATTCAGTGGGAACTTCAGCACATCTCTTATAAAATGTTTTCTTAATATATCATAGAGAGTTTTGGTCGTCTAGCAGATGGCCCTCTGCAGTGACTATTAGCTTCTTTGCTTTCCCTTTTGAAGTTGAGCTGTGTTACCTCACCAACCCAGCTGAGCCTGCCCACCAAATCCATGAGGTACTTGAGGCCCAGCTCCTGTTTCCATTGTTACAGTGCAGTTACCAGGGCATCAGACCATCCTGGGATTACACACACACATCTTCCCAACAGGAGTTACTCCCTGAGGGGTTGTCAGAACAGATTATTTATGCCAGCACTGCACAATTTTGCTACTGCACTGAGCAAATCTTATGCACCTTTAAAAACAGAAAGGAGATTATTTCTCAGTATGAATAGACATGTAGACTGGTAATGACTGAGTGCACAGAATTGCACAACTATCACAAAGTAATGCCCTACGCTTCCTACAGAAACAGAGATCACTGTTTATACTGTTTAATGTTTATATGTTCATATGCACCCACAAACTGGGTGCAAGCTTCTTTGGTAAAGAATGAGCAGCTGTGGTTTCACTGTGTTCTTCAGGCAAACATTAGACCAGAATTAGATCAAAATGACACATGCTCTTCTACCTTCCTTCTTCTTCTAATATAAAAAATGAAGTTAGCCACTGTTGCCCTTCCATCAGCTACACACATCTGACAAAGCAGAACACACACTCTGTTCTGCTTCTGAACCTGAGCCACTTTTTACAAATTATCTTGTGCTTTTATAAAAAAACCCAAAAGCTCATTATTAAGAGATACCAAACTATGGTTAGGAATCTCATTATTCTCACTTTAAAGAGGGAGGAATCACAGCCTAAGGATGCTGATTTCAAAAGTGGTCTCATCTGAGACATTTTAGAGTTTCAAGGTCACTCTGGGTTGCCACAGAGCTTGGCAGCCCTTGGTTATGGAAAGCCCTACTGTATGTGTCTTGCCCTGGGGGTTAAAAATTAAGTTCTCAAAGGGGGTTAAAAATTAAGTTCTCAAAGGCAGCCATCACTTTTGACAGTGTTTTGCCCTAAGAGATAGCATTCAATGCACAAATAAGTACATGTTGGATTGAGAGTTGGACCTATCTATCGGTATTTCATGTTCGCTTTATGACTTCTTTTACAGTTATAAAGAAGAACCATATAGGCTTCTCTGCAATTCAGAATGAATTGTACCACAGAGACAGACTAGTTTAGAATGATAAGAGTTAATGCTTTTCCCAAGCTCAAGGACATAAAGCCAAGATATCTTCCAATCCAGACCTCTGTAAGCAACAAAACACTGCCCTTTAATGACTGCTGGATCAGCTCAGTCACTTGAAAAAGGGATTGAAATGAGTTCTAAAATTAAAGTAGTTTTAACACTGCAGTTTCTAAATGAGTTGTAAAATAAGCTAGGACAAGTTTGCGCAAGAAACATTTGCTATTAAGCGTAAAACCATGGGACCTGTGCCAGGCCAGCTGTGCTACTGCTCCTCCTTTGCTCCTGTACCAGTGGGTGCCAGAGGCTACAGATTCTGGAGGTAGAAAACAAGTTTCATCGCTCTCAGTTGCTTCCCTCAGGCTGACACATGGAGTGGAGTTGTCAGGCTTCACAGAAAGCTGCATCTAGCCTTCTTTGGCTGGAGGGAGGGTTGCTGATACATCATGCTCTGAGTTTTGGCAGGAGAGACCACCAATGTTAAACAAAGAGAAAAGAAAGAGACTTCAGGTTATCAGCTCTTTAAGGCAGGGTTGCCTGTGGTATATGAGTTTACAAGCAGCAAGAGAAACAGGTCATAGGAAGGTCCCTATTTAGTTAGATCTACTAATTAGCTATCCACAGGCTGAAGTTCAAGTGAAAGTTGCTCAAGCACTTGAAGTCAGGACTCAAGAATGCTGGGGTCAAGTGCCAGAAAGGGTCAGAGATAAAGGTCTGGACATGCAGCAAGAAGTAGTGAAGCTAATGGGCAAACAAACAACATGAAAAGAAAAATTTATAGCTCACAAATTACTCATTTGAAATTACACAGATAAAAAATCAAAAGAATTTTCATATGTGGTTTACCAAAAGAAACCACATCTCTTGATTCATTTGAAGAATAGCAACAAGAAGATCTAAATCTGGAGTAAGTATCAGCAAGGAAAATTAAAATACTTACATTTGCTTTATAGGAAAAAAAGGAGGAAGATGGTCAATCTCTTAAGTGTTACAGAAATGTGAAGTGACTTGAATTCAAAACTACTTAGATGCATTATGTAGCAACATAAGCTTTAAATGCTTGGTTTTTTAAACAATGGGATCCAATAAATGATACAGACCAGTTATTAAGGGATACAAATTTACATCAGTTGCAGCTACTTCATTTTCCAGAAAGCTGGAAACAATATTTTTCTTCTTTTCCAGACTGTGAGTTTGTGAATGCAATGTAACTTCTTCTACGCATGGGTCTGTTTTCATGCTTTCATTATTTATTCAACATTCATATGAAAATACTGTAACTGGCCTAAACACGTTAGCATTCTTACATCATATTACCTTGAATAACTGTATATTCGGCAATGTATACACATTGAACCTGAAGTGGCTGGAATACACCAGCAGTGATAAAGAACACAAGGTAAAGATACAGGTAGTTCAGTGGTTGACGTATTTACCCACATAAGCTCTTCATATCTATTAGCTATAAGGAGAAGATTTAAAATGCAATTTAAATTAATTGGTGTATTGAGAGGAATGTGAATTCCATAGTTTCAGGACAGTTTATTGTATTTTATCTTGAAAAAAGAGGAAGATACTGTTAATACATATAATAATCTGCATTTCAGGATGTGTCCTACTATTATGTCTCTGCACTAAAGAATGAAATTCATCTCCAAATTCAGACAACCCCAAACCATCTATAAAAGCATTATTATACCTTGGTAATTGAAAAACACCCTAGAAACATACTGAAATTATGTTTGGCCTCGTTTCCATACATATCAAAGGGAGAGATGATTCCTGGCAAACCTGGAATCTGTATTTTGAACAAGGTGTTTGCCAGCTGGCTTTTCGCATTCTGTAGCAAGTTTGTACATTACTTTAGAAAATGTACTGAACTAGACCCCCTTGAACGTTACAAAATAAATCACTGTAATAACAAAACAAACTACTTTGTTTGGTGGACTTAGCAGTTTCAAGTGTAATCAGGAAGTAGATTATTAAAAAAATATTGTCTTGATCTTGAAATTCATAAATAAAGATGTGTGAAACTTGGAAACACTATCAACACAGCAAATTTCTTCCGTTCCTCCCCCACCGTTCACATCGCAGAAGAACATTTTACTTTGCTCGCAAGCTTTTCGTTACAGATTGGTGCTTCCTCCTGTCTCGCATCGGCAGTAAAAAATTGTTGCTCACCAGTTAGAGAGAGTCCCAGCGGACCTGAACTCTGCTTGAGTCAGTGGGACTGGCACGGTGCTATGCAGAGACAGAAGTGACAAAGCCCTTGCTCAAACAGCTTACGCAGCTCTAGGGGCATCAGCGACCAGCAGCAGGCTCTGCTAACAGGGAGCACGGGGGAGGGTCAGCAGCCAGGGGCAACGGGGGTGTAAACAGACCGCCTGGACCGGTTTGGGTCTGTACGGCTATACGAGCACTTTTTAACCACCCTCTCAGTTCTTTTTATTTTGACACAGTATAGCCAGTCAGGATGGAGATTAGAAGGGGCCAGGCAATCAAAAAAGGGACCCCCGAGGGAAGATCTGAACAAGAAGGTGGATTAGGATCTCCTGACCGGGTGGCGGGGTCGGGTGAGGTGGCGAAGGCGGACCGGCCGCTGGCACGGCATCGCATAGGCTCCAGAAGGGTAAGAAGTCTTGTTTTTTCCTTTCTCTAAACGCTATTTTTGTAGCAAAATAAAGCTGCGTGCGTGAACACGTGATTTTCTTGTGACCAGGCGCCCAACATCCCCGCCGGCCTTGCGCTGCATTAGCACTGGGTGCCTCCCCGTCCTGCTTCCGCGCGCACACGGCGCTGGCCGTACAGGCCCATTATCCTGCCGCGGTTGCGGGATCGGGCTTTTAATAAGGACAACACGGCCTCGAGGACTGCGCTGCGAGCGGGGAGGAGGAGGAGGAGGCTACCGCCCCCAGCGAACGCGGCCCTGAGGGCAGGGCCGGGAGGGGAAGCGGCGCGGCCGTGCACGCCCCTCTCGCCCGCGGCGGCCGCCGCGCAGGCGCCCGGGAGGCGAGGCGAGGCGAGGCGAGGCGAGGCGAGGCGAAGGGAGCCGGCCGGGCCGGGCCGGGCCGGGCCCGGGAGCGGCGGGGCTGCGGCCGCGGCTTCGCAATGCCCGTGCGGTTCGGGGTGAGGCGGGAGGGGACAGCGGGCCCGGGGGGCGGAAGGAACGGGGGTGCGGCCGATTCTGTGGGAAAGGGGGGACCCCTGCGCCACGGGCACCGGCCAATAAAGACATAAACAGTTCGGTCGTGCAGGTGACAGCGGGTCCAGGCTGTGTTTGTTCCTGAAACTGTTACCTTAAAGATGTAAATAACGGTTGGGGTTTTGTTCGTTTGTCTGTTTGTTTTGGTTTTGTGTTTTGTTTTTATTTTTTTGGTGCGTGAAATGCTGTAGTTTTTGCTCTCCGATGGGGGTGGGTTGGAAGATGCGGAGCAACCTGCCAGCGTAGCTCATCCTGCAGCAGCGTGTTGGTGTTTTTCCCACTCGGAGATCTGTTACCAACGGGAGCAGTGGAGCAGGATGTGCACCGGTGCCTTGACAGACTCCTCTCTGTTTGCTGCAGGGACTGAGTGAATATAAGAGAAACTTCAAATGGAGAAGCCCAGAATTTTGTAGCCCGCAGAAATCCTTGTGGGCAGGACTTCGTTCGGATCAGTTTGGTAAGCGTCCCTGGAAGCTGCCTGCCTTGACTGCAGCCAAGGCCCAGAAAGGTTTGCTGCGATGAGTGCATGGCCACGGTAACTAGTGGTGTTTGCAGTTTGTACAGTTAAAGTATATTCCCGGGTCATCGTTTAGCATATGTTTTTGAACTCCATATTTTTTCTGGCCACACTGAAACTTTTAGTGCTATTTATATAAACCCTGAAAAAAGGTAGTTTCTGACTTTTGGTAGCATAAACCAAGGCCCAAACAGATGCACTGTTAACCCATACAGGCTGTGCAGAGGATGATACTGGATTACATATGCTGCATGGAAACAGTAAGTAGAATTCCGTATTTCAGATGACACTAACTTGGGACAAGGTTTAATACAACGTGAAATTGTTCTGAAGACTAACAGGTACATCTAACTCAAAGAAAAGGACAATCATTAAATAGGAAAGCTCTAGGAGTAGTCTAGGACTTAAGGATTGCAGACATTGTCATGGTAGGGAGATGTGGGAATAGGAAGTAGAAGACAAACCGAAATAGCATCTGGATGGAAAGGCCTGTAGGGAGTTGAGGAGTAGGAATAAGCTGGACAGTGATGACAGCTGTGATGCTTTGAAAAGAAGTAGTAGTAATTATTGTAGTGGCACAAGGCAGATTTAAAAAAAATTTACACAGTTCAGTGCAACTGCACTATGCAGTCTATGTAATTAAGAGTACAATGTATTGATTCCTACAATATGATAAGTGTTCTAAATTATTGCCTAGTAATTAGGAACCAACTACTGGGAGTAGGGTTTTTTTTTTAGTCAAGATGGTAGAAATTTTAATAAATAATTTAATCTTGCTAAAGGTTATGCTTTATGTATATTATGCTTTATGTGTATTAAGGCTTTCTTCCATCACTGCAAAATATATTTTTCTTTAACCTTGATTTCCCTAGCACTCAAGTCTTTGTGTGGGTACTTGTACTGAGAACTATAATTTTCACAAGTTCTGAAATGCTTAAGCATCCAAACATGTTAACTTCTTCTTAAAATTGCAATCTATGCTTATTTTCCAGTCAAACTAAATTGCAAATTTTACAAGGCTTGCAATAAACTCATGAGCTAGCAATACAGCAGTTTCTTCTCTTTCTGATGTTGTAGTGGTGGTTTTGTGCATGCTTGGTTAGTTTTTTATATATTTCTGTTAATTTTCGTTCTCACCATTTAACCACCATATCTTTAAAAATAGAACTCTTGACACCTTGTAGGACTTGCAGATTGTTATTGATAATTTACTTATGGTTCTTCTTGTTGAAACACATAGTTGGCAATTTTAGGAATCCCTTGGAACATCACCGCAGAAAGTTTACAGCTGCAGATGCTCAGAGGTCCTTTCTACTACTTTTCCGCTGTTTTGCCGCTGGAATTATTTCCTATCCCCTTATGTATAGTCAGACATCCAGACATTCTGTCTACCTTTCAGCATAGGTTGTTCTATGTTGCTTCTTTGTGAGTTAGGAGCCTCTCTCTCTCTCTCTCTCTCCTAGAAAGCATTTCTTTAAGGCGTGACTTTCACTTACTTTTCCATCACAGCTGAGCGCTTTGAAGTAGATTCCCACTTTGAATACTCTTCTTAAAATGGTGGGGTAATTTTATTTTCACCTGCCTGTGTAAAGGCCAGCAATTCTTAAAAATGGCTTGATACTTGGTTTTCTTACAAAGTATTTTTCTGTTTTTGGAAATGTTTTTTTGTTCATAATGTAAAAAGTCACCAGGTATCTGAGATGGTCCTAAATTGCAAGGTGGATGGGGGATTTGTCACAATCATTGAGCAAGATATATTGTGAGAAGTGCTTGTAGCTTAATTTATGGCTGCAGGTTGGTTATTTTGTATCTGCGTTAGCCACGTTGTTTCACTGGTTGTGTTAGTTTTCTTCTTGTTCAACTCCCAAAATCAACTTGCATGAGATTGTCATGTGGACAGTTCTGTTTTATAGGGTTTTAGCCAATATTGTCCTGGAGCATCATGTTCCTGTCTTTTTAGTGGAAAGTCACTTTCAGATAGGAAAGAACACAGAACTTCACAGCCATGCCCATAGTTCATAGTCTGTCATTGCTCAAAGATACTAAAATAGTGCTTTCTAATCATCAGTTGTATGGTAAACTTTCGCTTTGTTATTGTAATAGACTGATATTATGTCTTCAACAGAATGCTTCTGTTAAACCTAATGCGTTTTTTTTTTCAGGAATCACGAGAGAACCAAAATTCATTTCCAAGAGAAGGGTACCTTACCATGATCCACAGATTTCTAAGTCCTTTGAATGGACAGCAGATTGTGATTTGAATGACCCCCTTGAAACTGAAGCTGCAGAGTTGCACACAGACCACAACAACAATGATGTGAATCAGGAAGAAATTGAAACACTAGAAGGACCCAGACTCCCCCCAAAAGTTCGGTCACATTTGGTAGATTCTAGCGGTGAAATAGCTCTTGCCCTTGCAGAGAACAGTATGAAGAAATCACCTCCTGAAGCTCCACCAAATCAAAATGAAGCATTTTCATCTCCAAAAAAGGAATTAGAAAAGATGGGTAATGGGGTAAGGGAATATAGTTTTTTTAATTGACTAGTATAAAAATTGCTAACAGCATTTTTGTGCACATGCACAGACTCTCTTGTCTAACTCTTTCTTTAGTTGTGTATTTTGACAGTCTATGTTGTAGCTTCTCTATTGGGAGAGCAGTACTTTTGAGATCAGATTTTGGTGCTAATTAATTCAATAGGAATTTGCTCTTCATGTGTCATCACTGTTGTTTTCAATTAAACTAACCAATAATATACAGACTTTTTGGGCTTGGTGACTGTAATGAGAAAATGTACTTTGAATTAATTTTCTTCATAAAACCAAAAACCCCAACTATTTGGTTTGAATATGTGTTGAAAGATCTCTGACTTGTAAAACAGTGTATAACAGGAACATTATTATTTTTTTTTCTTTTTTTATGTTATCAGCTTCACAAAGCCCTTCAGAGGAAAGCAGACTTGAATATTTCACGTTTAAGTAGTCTCCCCAGAAATTCTGAATATCAGAGCCAATTTGTCTGGAAGAGTCCTCATGAAAAGTCACCAATACTTGCAGCTGAACAGGTAACTTTAAAGAACCCAAACAGTAAATTAATACTTTCTTTTATGTATCAGCAAAGTTGCTTAACTTCCCAGATTTGTGTTTTTCAGTTTTTTGTGGGGGAACAACAAACTTTAATGTTGTTACATGTTACAAATCATGTAACAACTCTCACTGTGCGAAAGTGCATTATAAGGGATTTATTTTCATGTGAGTCCTTATTGTGGTCAGGTCTAATTATTTGTTCTCCTTACCCTGATTGTATTTTATTCTTTCTTACATGACCATTTTCTTCTGTTTGCATTAATTTACCTGTGTTGCCACAGTTTCTTATTCTCAGTCTCCATCTCTGTGCACATGTACTTCTGAGCCCTAAAGTGCATCTCTGCAGTGTTTTTTTCTTTCATGATATCAGCTTATATTTAAAAGTAGGTTCTTCCAATTTTAACATACTCTTCTGGCATTTTAATACATCTCATGAGCTTTGGGGCTTTTTAGGGTTGAAAATGCTATTTCTAGTAGACCACAAAGAGTAACTGATTGTGAGACTACTTCGTGTTTTCAATTAATTGTTACTGGAACTGGGCCTTGAGAGACTCGGTCTGTCTTTTGGTCATTTTGTAGTATAAAATAGGCACTTCTGCTTTTATTTTGTCTTCTGTTAGTAGGATTACTAGAGATGGTGCACCCTCTCTTTTTATCCACAGGTAGCAGATTTGTTCAGTAACAGCTTTCAGGGGAACTAAATGTTGATACCTGAGATCAGTCACTGTCTGTCTTTCTCTGTTGAAGTACCAAGCAGGTGGATTTACTACAAGATATGCTTCCCAGCAGTCTGTTATCCAAGGAAAACTCTTTGAAATGTGTGACAGTAGTGTAGAAGTCAAAGAACCTTTCGAGAAAGAGGCAGGTCCCAGAAAGTCATCTTATGGAAAATTTCAAAGAGAATTCCATTTGATTCTGTGGGAAATCAGTTTGATAATGTCATTATTGATGCTTGTGAATCTGCCTTTTTGAGAGGATGACTTTGAAATCTAAAATAGCAAACTTTTTTTCCACATCTTACACAGAATAAGAAGCAGTGAGAATAAGTCTGTAGGCACTGTACATTTGTGGATAAATAGAACTTAGAGAAAATTTCATTATAAAAATGATACATATTAACAAATTGATATTCTTTGATGTTGATATGACAGAGAATATACCTGAAAACTGAATAATGGGAATACCTTTCCCTTGCAGAGATTTAGGGAAAATCTCAAAGTCATCCAAATTAGGTTGTAAGTCAGACCCAAATTCTCATAGCAAAGCTGAGGAAAATGCTTGTAATACATGGCATGGTCTTTAAATTCAACACCCCATGAAGGGTTGGTACATGACCAGGTATCAGGCAAATTTTCTACCTTGGTTTATAATACTATACTGATGGGAAAATAATGCATTTTAATTTACCCAACCCTAAGCATTCAGCTCTAGAACGCAGAGCAATTGTCTGTTACTTATAGACTGGACATGTACTGAGGACTCATAGGGAAGTTTCATGGTGTGCATTTCAAAAAGCATGATTCTGCATACATCTCTGAAGGTGAACTGTCTTCCCAAATAAACAAAACCTATGATAGTAAACGTCAGTAAGAACAGCATTTGATCACAGGTTTAATTGTGTCTGAGTTGATCGCTTTTAAATTTATTTTCATCAGATTAAATTTCTCTTGCATTTGTCCTAAAAGTTCGTTAGTCTGCACATGCCGTATTTGTGCACGTGACTGTCTCTCTGCTGATACGTGAGTGTATTGGCATGAATCAGTTAACAGATTTTGAAAATTTAGCCTCAAGGTAAGCAAATCTCACTTTTTTCTTTATTTTATTTTCTTTCTGTCCCCAAGGTTATTTGCAACACAAGGAAATCCACACCTATGGTTAAATCTCCTGTAATTACTTCTGAAACTGCAAATGAGAGAAATTTCAAAGGGTCTCCTCCTGTTAATGGTTCACATGAGAGAGGTGTTTCAGAAGACAAAGAACTTCCAGTTTCTGAACAAGTAAATATTTCCCTGAATTAAAGGCTTTAGTAGTATTTATATAGTTTTGATCTATTCTATGATGGGGTGGGTTTATTTTGAAAGTTTTTAGTTACACTGTAGAGCTGTTGCTAATGACACTGGACTCAATAGTGGTTTTCCTATAAAAGACTGAAAATTACACTGTATAGCTCTGCTCTTTGGGGTTTCTGGAGTAGGTTACGTAGTTTCTGTAGTTCATTTTTTTCAGTTTACAATGAAATTTTAAGTTTTTCTGAGTTTTCAAGTGGTTTCATTTATTTTCTAAAATATTTAATTTTTTTGTTCCCAATTGAAACTGTGTTTTTAGTTATTAGGACAGTTTCTGAAGTCTAAATCTCTGATTTGTACTCTCATTGGTATCAGTGTTGTCTCTTAATGTCAGGAGGGCTAATGTCAGGAGAGTCTGGCACTTTTTGAATGTCATAAATTAGAGATAGTGTAAATAAAAAATAATTTTGATGTATGAAAGTTGTCACAGTTGAAACTGATTTTCAGCCAATAGTTGTAATTTGAAGAAATGTGGAGGAAGGGCTACAGTTAATCTGCCTTGATAAGTTGAAAGGGTAAGTAATTGTAGCGGGCTATAACAGGGCATTGTGTAGCCTGTGTAGATTCTGTTACTCAGTTCAAAATACTAATGTCTTTTGTGAGAGTAAAAGACAGTTTTTAACTTCTTGTTTTTAAAGAAATTCAATCAACACTTTTAAAAGACATTTTAAAGTAAATTTTAAATATTAAAATGTCTTTTATGAAAATTTGGCTGTCTTGCATTTCCTTGACTTGCTGTTGACTTGTACAAACTTAAGTGGACGTTTAGGAAACATGCCTATGACATTTTTACAAGATACATGAAATAAAATGGAATTGTTTCAGACTGAGACCTTCTAAAAATAGGTGAGAGCAGTCTGGAGTGCGTGACTGAACCTATTTTGCAAGGGGGGTGTATGTTTATTTTTGTAGCAAGCTGCCAAGTGTAGTGTTGTCTAAACTAGTGCAGGTTAGCTAGCCATCCTTCAGGTACAAGGACCACAAATGAGTCTCCTCACTACCCATCTCTGTTCCTGATGAAACAGAAAGAGCCACTGGCAGACAGCATGTTCCCTAGGACCAGTACTGGGCAAAACGTGTACTTAATATGCAGGGCCGGTGGCTTAGTTTAAAGCCGTTGGTACTTCTGAGGTGATTTTTGGCTTGGAGGTTTTGTCATATGAAACTCGGACCTGCCCAGTGCTTTAAATCCCATTTGGGAATGAGGAATTTTATATCCCCTTTTGCCTCTTTTAGCAGATAAAAAGAAAGCTTGAAAAGCCTGAGGCTTTCAGGAAACATTTATCTGGTTTTAATATTGGAATTTCAGGTTGTTTTTTGAGAACAGCTAATACGGTGAAGTAAGAGAAATCATGAGAAGGGAGTTTTCATGAAAGTGTCCAAAAAACCTGGTTGTTTATACCAGTATCTCTTCTCTGATTAGTATCTTGAAAGGGTTTTGGGGGATTTTGGTGGGATTTTTTTTTCCTTGAATTTGAACAGTATCTGTGAGGATCTCCAGCAGAATCAGAAGTCATGCCTGAGATTTCCAAGAGAATAAAATAAATCAGGAAAAAAAAATCTTTTGTGTAAAAACCAAACAAATCAATCTAATAATTTATAAAGCATAATGGCAGGAGGTAAAAAAATTTGCCTTTTGGACTCAGGTTAGAATGTGCAGGTATTGTATTACTTTATTTCTGTGTTTCATGTTAATTTTGTGAAGTGTACAAAATGGATCACATAACTAACTGAATGCTGTACTCAGAGACTTAGCTTTGGCATTTTGTTAGTTTATTTTTGTATTAACAAAACAATGTGATATTTTTGTTTGTATTAAATATGCAAAATAGCTAACGCTAAAATAAAATTAACTATTTGCAAGAGCTTGATGTCAAAAAGAAATATGAGGGTTTTCAGATTGTTAGCTAATCTGGTATTTTTAAAATTATCTTTGCCTTAGAGTAAGAGGGAAGAACCGTTTCAAAAACCAGCAGAAGATGCAGCAAAACAAGGGAAATCAGAACAGAAACATCCTAAACAAAAAAATAAGCAACATAACAGTCCAAAGCCCCTCTCTTTACATACAAGTCGTGGGTATGTATAAAATAGGAAAACCTAGACTAGTGAGTAGGTGTACAGCAGCTTAATATTTAGAATGATGGACAGTGGACCTTTAACCACACCATGCTACAGCTGCAGGGGCAAATGCCCTCTTGCAGCTCTGGGATTGAGTGTCCTGTGGGTACATCTAAACCTGGTGTAAATTTCCATCCTCTTCTCTGGTCAACAGAAGTGGAAGCTTTGTAGCCACTTCTGTTCAGCTGAACCTTGTGATGCAACAATAGTATTACTAATGAATTTAACATGAATGAAATTAAAGTGGTGCGGTGCTGCACTTTTAGCAAGTCCTTCAGAAGTCATAGTCACCTCTCAAACTGCTCTCCTGTGCTTGCTCCAAACCTTAAAACTGTGCTGATTGTAGTTGATCTCTGCTTTTTCTAGTCCCTAATGCCTTCTGTCCCTGAGTAACAAAAGCAAACATGAGGTAAAGGGAAGTAGAGAGATCTGTCCCGTTTAGGGTAATCTGACAGGCATGGAAATGAAATAGTATGTTACTGAGCACTATCAGAGTATCTTTCTTTTCTGCCACATGCCTACATTGCAGGAATTGAACTCATATTTCCATCTTATACACATCTGAGATATGTCAAATAAAAGGCAAGAATAGATGTGGGCTTTAAAATGCAGAAATTAACCATCTCTCCTGTTTTTGTGCTTAACGTATGCCCCAGCGATTGCTTTCATTCTTTCTGGCAGTGTTAAGGCATTAAATTAAAAGTGGGACAGGAGACTTACCTGAGTCTGAATGCTGTTGGATATTGGGAGTTGATTACAAAATTCTGTGAAATAAAATTGCCTTATGAAAAAGTAAGCGGATATAGTATAGCTAAAGTCTTTAACTCTTTGGTTTTCTTAGCATTCCGATGTGGTGGATTGTAGTCAATTTTGAAGTGAGTAGTGTGTAAAATTCTTGATCAGATGCTGTAGCTCTTTTCATTTAAGGGTAAATTTCTTCCTCTTATGCCTTCAGTGTGGTAGCATAAGATTTTTCTTAAAAAAAGTCACTGGGCAAATAGCTGTTAAAATGTTCAAGTTCTCAATATGCTGACAGGATTGTCCCTTTGTATGCAAGCTGTGTTGCATGGCCTGCTTTTGCAGAGTGACTGCAATCACAAAGCATAGCAGTGATGTGCTTTTTGAGCTAATCCATTAGTTTTGCAACCAAAACTGAAGAAATTCTGTCAGTTTTAAAGAAAGGGACGTATTGAAAGAAATTTTGAGTATAAAGGGTTTGTGACCTTGGTATTTTTCTTTTGAAAAGGTGCTTTTTATTCTCTGACTTCAGGCTTTTATGACCTATTTCTGAAGAAGGATTTAAAAAGAGGGCTTTCACCCAATGCTGAATATATTAAAATAAAGTTAGTAATGTTCCGAAGCAAGATTAAAACCAAAAATGTCTTTAGATTTAAGTTGATACATCCACAGTTCAGTGCTTAAGGACTTGAAGCGCTACTTGTTGCCTGCTATAGGTTAGATAATGTTAATTTTTCTGTGTATGTATGTGTGTGGCAGAAGGGAAAATGAACCCATCTTTTCAAGTATTGAGGCCTTTTGAAGATCAAAGCCAGTAGGACATAGTTAGATGAATTATACTGACCAGTGTTCTGGCAGTCAGATGTTTCTAGCCCCAGCAGTTCACCCACCCATATGCAGCGTGCCTTTAAAGTGGAGTTCATAGAAGGAAATTCTCAGACACATTAATACCAAAACAATGTTTTTACTTAAATAACCTTTATCAGCGACTTGAATCAAGATGCTGCACTTTGCATTGAAGTGATTGAGGCTCATGTGTGTATCATGTTCTTCTGATTTGGCTGTCAGGGCAAAAGCTTCAGGTAGAAGTGTTGTGAGGAAAAAACAACATGAGTAACTACTTGAAGGACCATCAACTGAATGAGGGTTTTTCCACAGCTTTCCCGGTTGTGTTTTAAGTTGTTGTTTGTGCATGTGTTTTTGCATCTCACTGGCATTTAAGTGCAAGTACATGTGTGTTTATTGATGTAACTTTAAAAGTGCTCTTAAAGACTATTCTGGATATCAAGCTTTACCCTTTCTGTCTTTTTTTCCTCTCCTCATTCTTGATTTCTTAGGAAGATGAACACTGAATATAGGTCAAAATTTTTGTCTCCTGCCCAGTATTTCTACAAAGATGGAGCTTGGTCTCGTATTAGGAGTAGAGTTCACAACCAGGTGAGTACTCTTAGAAAATCTGAAGCCTGAGTATGCTTAGTATTTTTATTTTTAGATACAAAAACTTCAAATTGTGGTATTTATAAGATATAGTTTTGAGATTGTAAGGCTAATGACTCAAGCTCCCAAAGGTGAGTATACAATGACAAGTCAGTATAATACATAATAAGAAAAAATAAGAGATGGTGAGACTTAAAAAATATATTAATGTGACGTCCACAGTGAGGGAGGAGTTTTGTTTCCCTTACAATCAGAATAATTCAGAACAGAGTCTTGCTATTGTTGTTCAGCCCAATTTTAATAAGCGGAAGTGTTCAAAATACAGAGTTGAATATTAGGAGATTCCAAGGGAATAAAAGGAGAAGGCCAATATATATATAAGCCTAGGTCGGCTTGATAGTCAAGCTCAGTTTCTTAGCTTACCATGCTGAATCCATTCAAAGCAGCCATCTGAATTCAGTCATACACAACATAAAATTGACAATTTTTCTTGCAAGTTTCAGTCAGTCTGTGTATTTACTTGTAGTTTATTCAGTAGCTAAAATCCATGTTACACTGTATATGAACTCATTTGTCAGAACTCTGAAAATGGTGGGCAGCCTTGGGATCATAGGATTACTTAGCAGCATTATTAATTATAATTTCCTGAGTTAGTTAAGTAAATCAAAACTCTTAGTGTGCTAAGAAACTTCTAGAGCTAGTTCTGCAACTCTGATTTAATTGAATTGACTTAGGTTTCTCCCAGCTGATAGAGGGAGCCTTTGTGAGCCACTGCACTGCTAACTGTGTGGCAGATACTCGGAAACGTGCGTTTTTTCTCACCAGTCAGGACCAAGGTGATGTGGAAGGTAGAGCTGGAGCAGATGGTTCTAGAACGTTGGGCTTTGAGAATTTGCAAATAAAGTTCTCTGAGAATTGCAGGAGTAGTGTGGTAGCATTCAGTTCTGTGTTTACTCACTGGACCTAATCTAGCAGATAATTTTCGTTTTAGGCAAAAGGAATATTTTATAGGACACATACGAAATATATAATGAGAAATAGGTCTCATAGTTTAAAGTATATCACAGTATGAGATGATTCATGATCAGATTTTGTGCGTGCATGCATGAGATAATCTGTTCTGTGGAAACAGCCTCAGGAGACTGTTAGAGGACTGAAAACAAGCAACGGTTTTATATGTATCAATACATGCATTAGATTTACTATAACTAAGGCTGTAGAACATTGTGAACTATTTCACTTAGCCTAAGTGGTATACAGAATGTTTCTGTAGAATATTATGTCATTTTTCTGGCATGTAAGACTTATTTGTTCATGTTGCATCTGTAACATTCAAAACAATAAGGAGCAGTGCTCGGCTTCAAGAGGAACTGAGTGGTAAGCAAATAAAGGGAAAGGGATGTATTGCCTTGAGGTATATTGTGTTTGTGGCACAGTAAGCTGGTAGGAGTCACTGCAGTATAGTCAAGGGAAAAAATTAGGAGACTGCAGCTGAAGAATGGATGTTTAGGTTTACATGAGGCATTTAATTAGAGTGTATGAAAACTCAAGGATTTCCCACACTGTAGAAGAGTGTTTTGGGTGTGTCAGACTTTTTCATGGAGACTTTTGTGCTGAAAAGGGAATTGTAGGAAACTAGAAAGAAGTTACTTGGCAGTAGGCATGAATAATTCAAAAAAAGAATTATTGTGATTTTTTTGTGGCCTTCTAAGTGAAGGAAATGTACTGGGTAGCTGGAAGAGCCAAATTCGTTTTAAGACTATAATAACAAATATTGATGACAAATATGCTTTAATTACATACATGTTTTCATGAGTTCATATCTACATTAGATCCTAGTATGAATTCATATAGAAGAGATTTTTATTGTTGCAAGTATCTGTCTCTGTTAGACTTTAAATCACATGCCTGTCAGGGTTTAACCCCAGTAGGGAGCTGAGCCCCACAGAACCAGTTGTTCACTCATACACAATGGGATGGGGGAGAGAATTGGGAGGGTAAAAGTGACAAAACTCGTGTTGAGATAAAGGTAGTTTAGCAGGTAAAGTGAAAGCCATGCGTGCAAGCAAAGCAGAACAAGGAATCTCCACGAAAGCAGGGCTCCATCACATGTGATGGTTACTTGGGAAGATAAATGCCATCATTTCAAATGTTCCTGCCATCCTCCTTTCCTCAACTTTTCTTGTTGGGCACAGCATCATATGGTCTGGAATATCCCTTTGGTTAGTAGAGGTCAGCTGTCCCAGCTGTGTGCTCTCTCAGCTTCTTGTGCACCCTCAGCCAGCTTGCTGGCAGGGCAGGCTGAGAAACAGAAAAGGTCTTGACGCTCTTTAACCTGCATTTAGCAACAGCTAAAACATCCGTCATCAACTGTTTTCAGCACAAACCCAAAAACAGCCCCATAGGAGCTACTTATTTAACATATAATTTATATCATAAAGAAATTTATCTCAGCCAAAAGCAGCATAGCGTATTAAACCAATTTTGCTAATAGACAAAGAATAATTAACTTGTGTGAATGTGTTACTGTGTGGGATGTTTTCTATATAGAGTGTTTTAAATTTAATATTATCTTGTTATTATTTCTATATGTATCATTGGGGGTTGTAATTCTTAATAAAGCTTTTTGTGGGTAGAGGGAAAGCAAAGAAGAAGGTTAATGCTTCTAATTTTCTGGTCCTCAGGATTGGTTGTAAGAAAAACAAGCTTAAATCTTAAAACCTCTGTTAACACAAGAGTAAAAATCCTGATAGACCTGATTCTCAGACCGGCTTTCTTCTTTTTTTTTTTTTTTTTTTTTCCCCTCCTCTCTGTAGGATCTGTCAATATTTGTGTTCTAAGAATGATAAAATGGTATCCAACATCAAGCAGATGAGGCAGAAGCCTGTCTTGGCTGGGCTGGGGTCTTCTTTAGGAGCTAAGGCAAAAATGGAAAGTATATGCCCAGTGGAGGCAAGGTCATGTGACATGGGAGGACTCCAGAAATGCTGCTCACCCCTGTAGGGAGAAAATCTCTGTGGCCAGAGCTCAGCTGAAGTTGAAGCTGGACAGTACTGTGAGGGTAATAATAATAAGAGTTTTTTAAAATATGGTAATAGCAAAAGGCAGTGCAGAAACAACATTGACCTGTTACAGGATGAGGATGGTCACCTCACAAACGGGCATAGACAAGGCAGAGATCTTTAATGCTTTCTTTTCCTCTGCTTTCAACACTGGTGATGGGCTAAGGGGGGCCCAGTGCCCTGAGCTGAAGGACCATGTCCGTGAAAATGATAAACTCCCAGTTGACCCTGAACTTGTGGGATCTGCTGCTCAAAGTGGATCCCTGGAAGTCTATGGGACCTGATGAGGTTCCTCTGAGATTTCTTGGCTCAAGGGTGATTATCATTGCAAGGCCTCTCTTTAATGATTCTTTTGACTGGTCTTGAGAATATGGAGAGTTTACTCCAGTTAAGTGGAAGCTGGCAAATGTCCCAATTTTCAAGATGGTCAAGTCGGATGATCCTGTAAACCATAGGTCTGTCAGTCTCACTTCAGTTACTGGTAAAATTATATAGAAAATTATCCTGCGAGGTACTGAGAAACACCTGAAGTCATTAGTCACAGCCAGCATGGCTTCATGAAGGGGAAGTCCTGCTTGTCAAACTTAATTTCCTTTTATGACAAGGTAACCCACCTGGTTGATCAAGGGAAACCAGTTGGATTTCAGTAAAGCTTTCAATCCTGCCTCTCACAGGATCCTTCTGGACAAAATGTCCAGAGCAGTTGGATAAACACATCATGTGGTGGGTGAGCAATTGGCTCATAGGTCAAGCACAGAGGGTAACAGTGAATGGGGTGACATCAGACTGGTGACCTGTCACTAGTGGGGTTCCATAGGGCCTGTGCTCTTCAACATCTTTGTAGAAGACTTGGATGCAGGACTGGAAGGGATACTAAGTAAGTTTGCTGATGATACTAAATTGGGAGGAGCTGTTGACTCCCTCAAAGGCAGGGAGGGCCTGCAGAGGGACCTGGACAAATCAGAGAACTGGGCAATCACCAACCATATAAAGCTTAACGAAGACAAATGACAGATTCTGCATCTGGGATGGGGCAACCCTGGATGTTCATACAGACTGGGGAATGAGATACTGGAAAGAAGTGCTGCAGAAAGGGACCTGGGGGTCCTGCTCGACGGCAGATTGAATATGAGTCAGCAGTGCCCTGACAGCCAGGAGGGCCAACCGTGTCCTGGAGGGCATCAGGCAAAGCATCGCCAGCTGGTCGAGGGAGGGGATTGTCCTGCTCTGCTCTGCACTGGGGCAGCCTCACCTCAAGTGCTGTGTGCAGTTTTGGGTACCACGGCTTAAGAAAGATATTAAACTATTGGAGAGTGTCCCAAGGAGGAAAAGCCATATGAGGAGCAGCTGAGGTCACTGCTGAGGAAGAGACTGAGGGAAGACATTACAATCTACAGCTTCCTCACAGAGGGAGGCGGGACACTGATCTTTCTGGTGGCCAGTGACAGGACCCAAGGGCATGGCCTATAGTTGTGTCAGGAGAGGTTTAGATTAGATGTTAGGAAAAGGTTCTTTACCCAGAGGGTGGTTGGGCACTGGAACAGGCTCCCCAGAGAAGTGGTCACACCACCAAGCCTGACAAAGATCAAGAAGCATTTGGACAATGCTCTCAGGCATGTGGTGTGACTCTTGGGGGTGTCCTGTGCAGGGCCAGGAATTGGACTTTGACGATCCCTGTGGGTCCTTGCCGACTCAGAATATTCTATGATTCTATAACATAAGAGGACTGAATAAAATATTCGATTCATGGTTGAGATGTAAGAAAGAATCCAGCCGTATGAGAAATATGTTAACAGCAGATTAATGAAAGTATGCATAACTTGAAAAACAGTGCCAAATGCATTGGTTTTGTTGTAAAGCAACAAAGGTACTTTGGCCATTCACAGTACAGGTTGTCCAATAGTTCTTTTGGTTTCTACATGATTCCACACCTTTTCCCATAGTAACAAAGAGAAATGTTTTTCAAAACTGTATCTAACCTCTACATCTGGTGAGTTGTTGAGACTCACCCTTACCAAAGGTGCCTACAGAACATCTCTGGCTTAGCATAAGTGATTAGATGATAAGCTCCAACTGATCCAGTCTCATTTCTTCCTCAGTTGGGACCACACAAAGTTGGGTAACTTTGGGTCAAAACAGAGTTTCTGAAGTTCTGAGGCCAAACAGGGAAATGCCATAATAGAATCCTGGTGTGACCTTAGCTGTAGTAATTACTGCTAGACTACTTCTCTGTAGTTTATTATTAAGCATTGCTTTTCAGCAGTCAGATGAAAAAAAAGTCTCTTTGAATTATGCTTTTGAAAATTTAATGTGGGCAATTAATAATTACACTAGGGCTCTCTGGGGCCTGTGTCCTGCTGAGTTAATGCTGCCTCCTGAGTCACTGAAGGAGATGGTTGTCCTTTGTACTTCTTCACAATTCACTGGAGATATAGTATTCTTCCTTCCCCTGCAGTACCCTGTTGCTCTGGATTTATATTCCTTCTGTTGTGGCTATCATAATTAATTTTTCATTCTTCTATTTAAAGTGAGTAATCCAGTAAATCACTTGCACATCAAACTTTAAATTCTCCTCTGAAAATGACAGGCATATATTTTTAATGGGCTATTCTTTGCAAGTTTATTGGGTCAAATTGTTGCATGTTAGCTGGATATCCATCTGCTGCATCCAGTTACTTTCAGTGGGATTAGCAGAATTTAGCCCACTAAGGAGGAATGATGTGAAATCTATCATGAAAGAAGAATAAAAAAGAAAAGCTAGGAAAATGGGCCAGTGAAAGTGTCAGTATTACTTTCCTGCTATTTTACAAAATGTGATTCATTTTTAGTAAGCCAGAATTCACATGATATTATGAAGTTATTTTTAGTAAGTTAAACATAAACAGTTTGTTTTTCCTTTTCCTTCTTTCACTTTAATTGTGTTTGGGTGAAGGACACTAAATAGCATGTGTGTTTAAACAGTCTTAATCATAAAAATTATAGTGTATAAATTTTTTTTAGACTAAAATTGAACAGTGTTGTATCTTATTCTTACAGTTACTGATAACCTAGAGGGAATAATTTTGATATTATGTCTTACATAGAGTGGCTCCAAGAGTTATCAGCTTCTCACCAAAATGAATGTAGCTAGGGACAGTTGCAGTATTTGCAGCATACAAACTCAGTATTGCACATGCACATAGATCTGTTAACTCGAAATAATCATAAATTAGTGATGATTGTATTTTTTAGTTTTTTGCTCATGCTTAGGAATCTAAATTGATTTCCTCAACCTTGGCAGAAAACTGGTGAAATACCAGTGCTGATGTATTTGTTTTAGAGCTTTTTATTGAATCTCAGGGAGGCAGCATAGAGCTATGTTGACAGGCTTTTTGTAATTAATTTCTTACTTAGACTGAAGTTAAGTTACAAGGGTGATAACAATACAATACTGAGAGAAAAATAAGAAATTTAAAAATAATTCTGTATTCTTCTCCTTAGGCATCTCAAAACACCTTAAATTCCATGTGGTATATGGAGGTTGGTTGCATATAAGTTCCTCTTTCAGTGTTTAGAGCACTGTGTCTGAGTGCTGATGGAAAAACTAGAATCCAGCACTAAACTTTCTCATAGTTACTGCATATATTTTTGTGCTTATGGAATGAATAATTGACAATTTTGCTTTGGCTTCATGGTTCAAACGTGCTTACTGAATATATGCTTTTGTTATTTTTGCTTTTGCTTTTGTTACCTTTATTGCAGCATGCAATGTTTGTGCTGTGGCTGGCCCTTTATTATGATTAACTTGCCCTTCTCTTCTAGCTGCCAATAGCTAATGCAAATACTTTATAGTAGCCTAATAGTGAACTTTAAATAAACATGCAACTTATGTGTGTGCAACTTGTGCAAACCTTGATGTATAGGTGAGAGAACTTCGAGAAAGAGCAAAGACTTACAGGCAACGAGTAGAGGGAACACACTTCTCCCGATACCATTTCAATCAGATCCTCTCTGATAATAACAGTCTTTGGGATGTGTCCTCAACTTCCAGTTCAGAAGAAGGCATCAGCAACAACATCAGAGCACTAGATCTTGCTGGGTAAGGTCATCATTCCTCTCTAATTCTGCAGCTTTGAAACAGAGCAAAATGCTGAATATGGCTCAGCAGACGTGTGAGATCTTGGATGTTTGACTGCACTCAAGATGCAGTTGGACAGGGTGTGCAGTAATCATCTAGGCTGTCTTTCCCCATGGAGGATTGGACTAGTAGGTCGCTTAAAGATCCTTCCAACCTGGGCTGTTCTGCAATTTGTGATGTGCAAAGTCTCTGGAACAGATGAGGGCATTTATCAGTTGCTATGTGCTCAAATTGAAAATGAGGCACAGTCCAGTCTTCTGGAAGAAGAAAAAGTTACTCCCTTATAATTCTCAGCAAATGCGTATTTAGTGCGGCAACCTGAGTCTCACAAATCTGGAAGACTTTTGCACTTAGTCATACTGAGGTAATATTCTTCTTTCCACTGGAATGGTATGAAATATGTTTTGTCTACTTAGATGTTATTGGTGTTGTCATCAGGATTGATTAATTTTGTGGTTGAGTCTTAGACACTGTTTAGTTTGGAGCTGAAAACCTAGGAACTGGAATGGTGTACATCCGTTTTCTCCTTTCTTTGAAGGCTATCAGAATTGACAGATATTAAATCCCTTGCTAGGAGAATTCAGAATTAGAATGTTAATAAAATGTACAGAGTAAAATAGCTGAAACAGGGAGGGGAAAATAAAAGTAATTTGTGTCTTTTCTGAGGTCTGATATTTAAGAACAAAGCCTTGAATGCCTCTGTAGTCCACTGTAGACTTCTGTATGCACACTACTTTTCTTGTGTGTGAGAGATCTATCCTTTTGCACAACTGTAGCTCTAATAAGGGTAAAATAATATTTATTACAATGTAATTTGTTAAATGTGGTGTAAATTTTTTGGTCTACTGGTTTGTTTTTGTCCTCTTACTGATCTCATTTCTGTGCACTGGGCTAATTTGCACTGATTTCTGTCAGCAGTTGAGAATTTAATACTTCGAAAAGTTGTGCCTGAAGAGAAGTCTTCTAAAATCCTTGGCTTTTAAAATTATGCCATCAGAAAGTCCCTTTGTATGGAAATAATTATTTTTTAAGCACTTATGATAATCTAACTTGTTGTTTAAATTGGAAATAGAGCACTAATTTACATTGCAATTTGGGAATCCAGAAAGAATCTTCATAGACTCTAGTTTGAAAATGGGTTGTGCTTAAACATCAGTTGAAACTTCAGTGGCAATTTAACCATTGATCATGTCAACTGTACTACTTTTTAATATCTGAGCTGTACTTGAGGACTGAACTGGATGAATGTGTTCTACACAGAACATGTATTGTGCAAATCAGTGATATGAGGTGCTGTGTTCTTTATTCCCCAGAGTTTCTGAACAAGAGGCTGTACCAAGCCCTCGAGGGCTACATCAACCTGACACCAGAGAACAACCACACCAGGACAGCACTGGGAAGAAAGACATGTCAGATGCTTTAACTGTTCCTGTCAAAAGACGTTTAGTTTGGGATGAACAAGAAGGTACGGAAGAAAGGGAAAAACGTCAATCAACAGAAGAGGAAGAAAAACAAGATGAACAGGCTGCAGTCGTGGCCCAGCAGTTAGAAGAAAACAATAAGGATGCCAAACAAGATACAAAAATTGAAGGGTAAAATGGAACATTTTAGTGATGAATATATGTATGTGTGTGTTTATATATATGTATATATATTTTTCCTCTAACAGCTCGGAAATTTGTATGTTAACTAATTTATGTTTTAAAACTGGATTTACTTGAGAGTGTAAGTTGGTGTGACACTACTTTTATTTAACAGTGTCATAAGGAATGAGAAAGTTTAAGACATTGAACTGGTTGATGGAAATGGATCCATCATTGGGAATATTGGATTTCTAATTTGCAGGACAAGTGTTTGTAGATGCATGAACAATTCTAATGTTTTTCTCCAAAACTATAACATTTGCAGTACGAGCCTCTTAGAACAAACTGTTCATTACACAGCAGCCAAGTTCAAGTTCAGTGAAGATTAAAACTCACAGTTTGCTTCAAGTTGACAACAAAGGGTTGATAGGAGTGAAAGGATAGGAGACATGGTAATCTTCACAGAATCAGCTGAGGTGGAAGGGACCCACAAGGACCATCAAATCCAACTCTTGGCCCTTCACAGGACCATCCCCAAGAGTCACACCATGTGCCTGAGAGTATCGTCCAATCTTGTGCTTAAGTATCTATTTAAAAAAAAAAATCATGGACAAAGATAAAGGACTTTGGAGAAAAGAATTAATTATCATTCAGTAATCACTGATCATTATGTTACTGAGCACAGGTTGGAAAAAGGTGGAGGGGTATTTATAAATAATGAGAGATCAATTCAGTATGTGCATAGTACTGTATTTGACAGTTCAAAGATCCAAATTGTATTTAGTTACAGAAGTCTGTGGCTTTTTACTGTGCAGGTTTTGCGTATTTATTGCGTATTTATTTTTAGAACAGTATTTTAGTTTAATAGATATTTAAATCTGAATAACTTTGACTCTTGTTACCATGCAATCTAAGCATTTTATATTCCTTATTTGGTTTTATTTTTGGTGTTGCAGCACTAATCAAAGGTAAGGAACTGTGATGATCTCCTTTGGGGATAATACCCTGTATGCAAAACCCAGACAAAGAAAAGTTGAGATGCTAGACCCAAATAGAAATTAAGTGCAGGCTTTCAAAGCTATCTTGTGGAAAACCCCTGTAAGTTTCTACCCAATTGTAGAGATTATCTAGTTCATTGATGCCTCTGATTGACATTGAAGGTTTTCCCTCATCCTGAAATGTGGTTCTGTGTGTGCTGAGATGTGTGCTACACGTGGCTGTGCAGAGCAGCTTAACACTTGCATGTTATCTAAGCCTTCTTGAGAAGCAGAAATAAGGGATCCTTTGCCTAGGTGCCTCTAGTGTGCACTGATAGGATCAAGTTCCTTGCACAGTGTGGGTGTGCTGCCACCTCCTTTTGAATTGCACCTGGAGGAAGAAGACTAAAGTGTTTGTGCTGATTTATTTAATAACCTGGGGGCTATAGCGATTACATGCATGTGGGATATTTGGTTTCAGTTCGACCGCATTGACTGAAGAGTGTTAAACCCACACTCCCAGCTCAAAGGTAGCAACCAGGTTCAAGGGTTTTCTGGGTGAATACTCTTTCTAGCCCTCCTGCTGAGTCTCTGTGTTGTATAGCAATACATTCAGGGTTTATTGGGACAGAGGGAGCCTGAATTTGCAGCTTGAGACCATTTATGTATTTTACCCATTTACACAAAAAACCTAAAATACAGAAACTGAGGCTCAAGGTCTGGAATCCAGGGCTCCCCTTTTCAAGCAGATGTTTAGCTGTAGGCTGTTGGGATTTTATGGCCTTAACTGTCTAGCTTTAGGCTTCCTTGTAGGAGTTGATTAGAAACAAAAAGCTTGATTGCAAGACTCCTAGGTCCTTAGCTAGTCCTTTAATAATACCTCTTTTTTTTTCCAGTGAGAATTTAGAATTGAATACTTCTGCAACTGTGTCAGATTCTTCCTTATCCTCAAGGACTGGTGGCAGGCTTCCTACTCCAAAGCTGAGAGCTCTTGGTGGAACTCAGAGGACTCATCATGATCGCACTACCCCAACTGTTGGTAAAAAGACTTTTAAATGCAAAGCAGTGTTTCAAGAACTAAAGAAAAAAAAAAATGAATCAGTTTATTAGGTTATTTAATGTAATAAAGCATTTTTCATCTTCTCCAATAGGAGGTACAGTTTTAGTGTCTCCTCCTAAATTCAAGTCTTCATCTTCACCACAGAGAAAACGAGACTTAGGAACAGACCCTTCAAAAAGAAGGTCCTTCCAGGTAAGCCAGAAAAGACACTTACCATTATGAATTTTAGGAATATACTATTTAAGTAATAGTGAATAATTTGTTTAATACATCTTTCTCTTGAGTTGTCATTTGCTATCCTAAAATTCACAGTATCTGTGACTGAAAAAGGCCCGTGTCTGAATAAATAATTTTTGGGGGTATCAAGCAAAGGGATTGAGACTACTGGAGCTGTTGATTTTCCCATTGATGTTACTGTAGCCACTGACATAGGGCACAGCTCCAGATTGCTTGACTTGAAAGAAATTCAAGAGGGAGAGATTGGGTGCTTATAATACAAGATAGGTTTATGTGCCATAGTAGTTTCACTCTTTTTTTTCCTTTACTTTTGTGCTGCTTTTACTTTGCAGCTTGCATAGTTACTAAAAGAAAAATAGAAACATTTAGGAGCTGTCATTCTCAAAATTGTGATACTTTTTGTCAAGCTGTGCTTGGTCTGAGTTGTAGAAAGACAGCTACCATTTAATTGCATACATCCTCTGTAGTAACTTCTGTAATAGAAGCACACACAATTGCATGAGAGGTTGGTTATGTTGTTTTAAAATCTAAAAAAAAAGGTTTTTGCTGTGAGGAAAAGAAGTTCTTGGTTTGATCTGATTATATTACTTTCAGACCATGTTAAACACTTGTTATTAGCAACAGATTTTCTTTAGGCTCTCTCACAAGTTTGGAATACTTACTGTGTTAGTACCCTTACGAGAAATGTAACAGTATAAAACCAACATTTGCTGCATATGTGAAGACCTGTACTTTAAAGCTGTATGTAAGATGCTGAGGGTTTGTGCTTTTTATGATCTTTTTTTTCGTCTTTCTATTGTGTTGTAGCCTGATGTGAAAATGAAAGCTGTTCCACTGTTCAACTCTCCACCTGCTGGGCTGAGAACTGTGGATCCTCTGCCGCTTAGGCAGGATCAGTGGCCTTCTAACAGGGTTGCTGATGAGCAAGTTCCTCTTGCTTCAGCCCATCAACACCATTCCTCTGCAGCTTCTGTGCTGAAGTCAGCAAAAAGCTCCTCTGTGCCTTGGTGGAGTCCCTCTCATCGTATTCAAGGGACTCTCAAGGATCCAGAATTCCAGCATAATGGTGGGTTTTGTGCATTAACCATCTGTGTTAGAGTGATGCAGGATGGAAATGACCACTCTGCCGTGTTCAGGCCAAGAGAATGCTCAACTTGCTGCCTTACAGTTTCTACAAAGAATGTGTTGTTTGTAAATGAAAGCTTTTCTACTATATGGTTAGTCTTGCTGAGGAAATGTGCACAACACTCCACCTTAGTTTCAGATTCCACTAATACCATTACATTCTAGTAGTCTACTGTCTAGTTTTGCCTTACAAGTTTGAGTAAGTACTTACCATGAGAATAATTTGGTTTAGCATAAGCACCTCTAGTTTTAGTATCTAGGCTACAACTGGACGCTGTGACACTTTTCCAGCTGCAATTGTCAACATCAATGTGTAACTGAGACCTTTATGGTGCAGTATTACTTTGCAGGAGTTGTAGATTTCTGAGAGATAATCTCCTTAAATATTTCTGCAGGATATGGAAACAAAAAAGTCACCTATGGAAGATTTATTGGATATTGAGAAAAACCTTTTCTTGGCTGAGGAGGAATTTGTGCTGGAGTATTTCAAAGATTTTTAACAATGTTTAAGAGTACCGAGGACATAAAATTGATTAAGAAAAGAATCCTTTCCCCCTTAGTCTTCATTCTAGAAAGACTTTGTATAGCTGCTTAAGGTCCCACAATTCATGCTCTCTTGATTATAGAGATTAGCTCAAAAGTAGTATTTTCATTATAGAATGGAACAAGATAAGTGCGAACATGAAATCCAGAGAATTTAATCAGAAAGAAGTTCAAATCAGTGCTGGATTCTAGCTCTGCACACTGAGTGCAGTTCACGAAGTAACTTGTAGAATGTACTAAAGAGGTGTCTTGAGAAGAATACAGTGGACTAAGTTTATTTTACCTCAGCTTAGAGTCTGGTGGATTTTTGGGTATTTTTGCTATTAATAAGACTCTTGTTTCGGAAATAATGTTGCAACATTTTTAAACATTCTAAAATGGAATACTATCCTGTATCTATTTTGAAATTATTCAAAACTGTGCCTTTGACTTTTTGTCTTAGGGAATCTTGGCAATCCAAAAATGAGAACTTTCCAGTTGCCCCTTCGGGAAAGAAACTGTAACGATGAAGGTATTTCTTGTCCCAAAGTATTATTGTATATCATGTGTATATAATCTAGATGAATTTTAACTGAGAGGTTTCTGAAGCACTAAGTAATACTGGTTTATGTGTTTGCTTGAATAACTACTGAGTTTTTTCATCAAAATAATTTTAAAATGTTCATCCTACTAATCTGAAGTTTGAATATGATGGTGTAGTGTAGCATGAATAAACCATTAAATGTGGTTGAAAATTAAATAGACCATTGTGGCTCAATATGTGGCTTACCGTAGGCTGCTTAGTTCCATACCTAAAATTGTTTCCCCCTCACACATTTTAAGCCTTTGTGTTGATAGCAACAGAAGCAAACTGCAAAATAATCACAGCCCAGATTGCAGTTGCAGTAACTTTGCATGCAACTTAAAACGTACCACAAACCTTAAGATACAGGTTTTGCTTGTGAGACTTTAGCACCAGATGTGCAGCATAAAATGATCCCCCGACTTTTAATTTTCACACCTGTTCTCTGGTCAGTGTATTAAGGGTACTTATGGCATCCTGCTATTCCAATTGCTGTTTTGGCCTTTTTTTCCTATTTCTTGTAAAGTTAGTCTGGGAGAGCAGCCATTGCACAGCCCACCAGTGCATCTGCTTGGCCTTTTTGTAGGTAGACACAAGTAAACTCTTTCAGGAGCACGGGTCAACCAAAGGCACTGTAGTCTCATTAGCTTGAGCTGCCATATACTTTTTCTTAGTGTGGTGTCTGAGGTTGAGCTTGGTGCTTGTGCTAGTTATAGTCATGTTTGTTTGGTTCAGATGAGATTATGGACAGACCAAGCTTATATCTGATTATAGTTTATTTATAGTTATACCCCAGAACGACCAAAAGCTTTTTTCTGTACCCCTTGTGCTTCCTTTGGTTCTTTGTTTTAACCAAGTTTCAAGCTGATTCTCTATCTTACTCATTGCAGTTGCCTGAAAAATATGTGGGTTGTGCAGATGGCTCAGACAAGCATCTGTGTAACTACATAAAACATGCAAAATCCTGTAGCACTCTGCAGCTTCCCACAAGCTTTGCTGCACACAGATTAAATGCTGTGTTACTTTTTTTTCCCTATGAGCTGAGCGATAATGTACGAGCTTTCAGAAACAGGTGAAATGTGCCAGCTCACAAATATTTTGTATGTTCACATTTGTTCATGTACATACAAACCTGGGAGTTATTCCAGTGACAGGACTGTTTGCAGAAGTGCAGTTAGCAGTTTTCTCGTACATGGGAATATAGTTGTTATGCATAGTGTCTGAGCCTATTATGGGCTGTTTGGATTGCTGTATTTTAAGAATTTAGAAATGCCACTAAAAAGTTAATTCAAACACTGACAAAGTAGAAGTGCTGTTTGGATTTAGTTGAGGGATTTTTTCTTGGGTTTTTTTTGGTGAGGGGGCTGGAAGGTAGTGATACAGTTCTTTTTAATACATTGCAGGAGTGTAATTAAGGACATTTTTCATAGCATCTTGACAGAGCTGTAGCAACATTTTAATAATGCTGTTAAAGAATTATAGTGTGCTTTATCAGACAAGCAACTGATTATTTTAAGTGTTCTGCTGTATGTGAAGTGGACCCTGTATTCAAATGGAAGACCCTTCCAAAGTATATTTCTAAAGCATGCTTCTTGTTGTCTTTGTGATAAATTTTTTTTAGAATACACGTTTCTTTCAACAGCTTGTGACACAAGTTGCATTTGGCACAGAAGGACGCTTGGCAACATGGGTTCTGATATTTTAGTCATGTTATTATTCTAAGGTAGTCTGCCTTGCTTGAAACAGTGGGTTGCTTTCAAGAATATGTTATTATCTTAGTCTAGTCTATACAGATTTCAGTGGCAGAGGAACAATTCCTGAGCTCTTCTGACACAGGAGAATACATGTAAAAATGACTTGGAGAATTGGGTGGCACTAGGGATGTCATTCTGGAGTTTGTCAAGAGTTGGGTGTGTAACACTCTTAAACTTACCTAACATCCTAGAAGCTTTCTAGTGAGGTTCTTCTCCAGCACGTCAGATGCCAACTAATTGAATTAAAGTGTATTGTGGTACTATTTTAACATCCGTTGTGAAGGAGGGCATAAAAATATTTACACTCTCAGTCTGCCAAGAATGTCAGCTGTGTTTTGATATGTATATTTAATCTTCCTATTTTTCCTTTATTGCTTTCCCCACAGATGACAGGTTGTCTCAGATTTCTGCTCGCTCGGCAGCATCTAGCTCTCTTGCATCTCAGATACTGGAACGAGCTCAGAAGAGGAAGGATTTCTGGGGCAAGACGTAGTGTCTCCCTCCTGTTGTGTAGAAACTGTTCTGTAAAATGACTTATCTTTTATAGTTTGTAGTGTACATTTAAAAAAAAATTGTGATTGTAGATCACATGGTGATGCTGCATTCTTTCACTTAACCTCTGATATGGCCCAAGTTTTGGGACTTGCCATCCCGATTGAAAATTAAATATTTAAACTGGTGTTGAAAATGAATGTTCTTTGTATCTGAGAGTTCATCTTAATTCACTATGTCTCTACAGCCGTGTGAGGCTTTTTTTTTTCTCTTTTTTACTGTGGCACCTCTTGAAACGGAGATAATTATTCTTTTTATGGAACCCATGTGTTGCTTTTCAAGGTATTCTGCTGCAGTCAGGCAGTATGACCTGGAACAGTATTCAGGGGCAACACCATTATTCATCAAATACCTCATTTGCATTATTTTAACTAGTTATCTTAAAGGCAACAATGGGATATTTGTTTATGTCACTACATGAATTGTCAGCGCAACACAGTACTGTAACAAGAAGTTACATTTGCTACGTAACTGCCTTTAACCTGTTACAAAAAGATTCTTATTTCCTAATGATGCAAACGTGGAACATACAGAAGTTTGAGAAAAGGATATGAAACATTAGAATTTGTTCCTTGTCCACAGGATTTTGGCCAAGAAGACTATTAGAGTTCAGTGTGTACAGTACTGCAGTTTGTCAGATGTGCTGATTTAAATGCCTGTCTTGTGGACTGAGGCCATAAGATGTTTACTGGTAATTTCAGCTTCTCTAGAAAAAGCAAACTCAGCCACCTTAACCAGTGGTGTTCCCCAGCCTCACTTCAAACTCAGGTATTTAGGAAGAGTTGATTTCTTAAAAAAATTTCAAAAGAATGTTTTTTTTTCTTATCTTTGACATTTTAATTACCTCTCATCCTAGTTGCCTGTTGCAGAGAGATTGATACTGTTATGATTGTCACAGTGAAAAGTATTTGTGATTTGTGCTGACAGCTCATTTTATTTTTCCAAGTGATGCAGACAAGTTAATATGAAGTAGAAGAAATGGGTGGTTAGCAAGTAGTTTGATTCTTGTTGTGTAGCTTCAAGTTTTAGTATTACTTCATTTGGAAATTTTATACAAGAACAATATGAATTTTGTACACATTTGATTACATTTCGATTTTGTATGCAATTATGTATGCATATTACTGAAAATAAAAAAAGGTTGTTTGATTTGTTTTTATGGAAGTTATGCTGGATAATTTGTCAGGGCCTATTACATTGGCACTTCTCTGTTTAGTTCTCTGTTTCACCTGTTCAGCTGGAATATCTGTGGACTTATGAAAGCCAAGATGTTACCTCAGAACTGACCTTCAGAAAGAGTAATTTATTAAAGCTAGATATGCTGATACTTGAAATCATGACTCACTGCAGATGCTTTAAATGGTGACCTCGAGCAGATGGGTGCTACACAGGCTGGGTAGGCAGCAGTGCCCAAAGGGTCAGTCCCCAACAAATTATTTAAAAAACGTTGATTTAAGGAGTGAGTGAATGAGTGCTGTCCAGCGCTGATCATGTTAGAAAACAGTGTCCACTTCTTCCAGAAATGGTACATTACAGTAGCTTCCAACCAGTGGAGTTGTTTGAAACAAATCAAGGTATTTTATTTTACCTCAGGGACTTCCGGGGTTATTCTGTGGCATGTACTTTATGACCAATTATAACTTACACATTAAGTTTCTACTGAAAGGGAAACTGTGTAGCTACAGGCTTTATGAAAAATTGCCAGTTTTCCTCTATAAAGATACTTTTATAGTGGAAAACTTAATGGCTAAAAGTGGAAATACTTTTGTTTAGGAGGGAATGTTGCTGTGATGTTGTGGGTGGGTTAATTTTGGTGTTTTCTATCTACATTATTCTTATTCCACATATTCTCATTGTTCTGGTCAAGAGCCCTCATCATCCATTACTTCTCTGTGATACCTGTAACCTGACTTTTATGAACTGTGCCCTCTTTCTTAATGTTTTGATTTTGTTTTTCTGTGTTTGCCTGGGTTTCCTGGCTATCTGACAGCTCTGTCAGGGTGTTTGTGCAGGTCTGATTTTGAGGTCTGTAAAGTTACAGATATTATAACACTGTATGTTCCATTGCACGATAAGTCTGGTACATCTAGGTAGCTCTGAGTCTGTTAGATATGTGCACTGTGCTACTCATATATTGATTTCTGCAAAGGAGAAAGTACACATGGTAAAGGAGGGAGACATTTTTGTTGCACGGGGTTACACGCCCGATTTAGATATGAGAATGGAAATCCTGGTGTCTCACACATCATAGAACAATATTTCCCAGCTAAAAACCTTTTACCTTTTGCCTAAAATGTTCTAATTGAAAATACTTTCAGAAGAATTGTTTAAAGGTAAATGTAGACAAAAATACTGTTCCTGAGTTACAGTAGTGCAAAGCTGCTGAAGTGTGCTTTTCTGTAGTCATCAAGGCAGATGTAAAATTCTTTATGCCTGTTTTCTGCTATTGTTTATCTTTTTCAAGAGAGATTTTGTTTTGTTGCTTTTCTAAATATTTCAGATCAATCTTCAAACATACTTCCTGTTGTGTTTTCCAGCAAGCTGAACATAGAAAAAAAGGTTCAAAAGTGTACCCCTTATTAGTAATTAGAGGTGCATGCTGAACAGTAAATGTGTATTGTCTTCTGTCAAGAAAACCTTAGAAGCCTTAAAGTGGAGAGACCAAGTAAGATAAACAAGGATGAAGGCAGTTGCCAACAGGAGATGTATCTAAGGAATAAAGAGCTTTGGGAGCTTGTCAACTTAAGGTCAAGATTTACAAATCCGGCACATTAATAACTGACCCAGTCATAGTGTGACCCAGTAAATGTTGAATTGTCTTCAGCTGCTCCCAAGTTGTTCGCAGATACCCGCTGGGTAAATCTCACCGAGGGGGATTCACAGTTCTTGACCACCTGTACAAGTAAATAAGGCATCTCATCCTCACGGACTGCTGCCAGCTGGGAAAAGGCCTTTCCTGCCCGTAGAGCCTCAGCAAGCCCACAAAGAGCAGACTGAGTTCCAGTCTGCACTTCTCAAGAACTTCCTGTCATGCCAGACAATAAGCCTGTTGCCTGTCTGTGAGAATGAGAAGTGAGCTCTCAGTTTTTTCTACTGAATCAGGATAGGGGTGGTTGGTGGCCTAGGGGTTGAAACAAAGACCTCCCTCTTCCCAAACTCTACTCACTCTGGCATTCACCTTCTCCTCCCTCCGGCCAAATCACTGAGGTTGGAATGACTTCAGCAGGAGGGATGAAGCACCCTTGTCAATACTTTGGCAATTTCTCCAGGAAGGTTTTGATGCTGCTGGGTTGAGGAGAGTTTTGAGAATTTAGCTAGTTGCTTACAGTAGCAGCAAGGTATCTTGTATCCTTTATAGGATCTTGTATCCTGTATAGGCACTTGTATCCTGTATAGGCACTTGTATCCTTTTATAGCTCTGGGCTTTAATTTCTTTTACAGTGCCTTTCATGAAACGTCAGCCTTCTCTACTTAAAATCCTGAAAATGCTCCCAAACCCCAGGACTGAACAATTTAAGAAGAGCTGATTGGAGTTTTTCAGCTCTGCAGGAAGGTTTGGGAGAATGTTGGACTGTGGATAATCCCATCCAATTAAATAAATACTGCTAAAATGCATAAGTTTCGCAATAATATTTTTCTGTTACTTTCCAATTTTAATGCCTTACTGAGGTGAGTTCTGAAATAATGTGAAGTATATAAATGTTGTTAACCTGATAAATGTAGAAAGTCAAATTTCTTTAGTCATCAGAGCTAGATTGCTTTTAATGAAGGTGCAGGCTAAAAGACTGATTTTGGGACATACAGTCTGGATTAAATCACAAGACCACACAGTAAATTTTCCAGTGATACAGGTATGTTGTATAGGGATTTTTCAGCATTTTTTGATTAATAGAACCATATGCCTTCTGTATTGCTGATGGGTCTCTATGTAGTGAGTAACAACATCCTGAAAACACATTGACTTCACCAATATCTTACAGGTAACCTGAGTTCCCTCTGCACTCAAGGACCACAGCCCGAGATCGAATGTGTTGCAGTAAGGTGAAGGGAAGCTATTTACCAGCCACCAGCTTTCTCCTTCACTCACAAGTTCATGGAGTCCAGGTATTAACATGTTCTCCCTATCTGACTCTTGGTGTCAGTGCTTTCTGGCAGATAGCAGTGGAGGAAAAAGGGATTTCCAAATCCGTCATACTTGATGGGCAAATCTGTAGTACTTGAAGATGGGGCAGGAACACAGCTTCTTTGAACAATTTAGGATGTGCTTATTTGCATGATGGCATATTGCTTCATTCCATCTTCCTGCAAGGCTGGAAGTTCTGCAAGTCTGAGCTGGCACCTAACATTTTGGTATCAGAGCAGTTCTTAGCATCTGGTAAAATTTGTCAGCAAAGAGCCCCATCACCATCTTATGCAAGTGGAGGTTTTGCTATGACCTTGTTGACCAATTTTTACTGTAGCCTGAAGTAGAATTGTTTCATTATCTGGGTGCACGCAAATATGTGATAAAGAAAACAAACTGAACAGTAATTTTAATGGGAAGGGACCAAAAATTAATGTCCTAATTCTAGCAGTTATTCAAACCTTTTTAGACAGAAGCCTTGGGAAGAGAGGGTAGGGTGGTGGAGCTGTGGTTAACTCTTTGGGATGCAGTCATTTCTTTGGTTATCTCTGCACTGAAACCCAGGGGGAAAGTGTTAATTACATCGCAGTGATCACACTGAAAGCAAAACTTGTAGAGGGGCCAATGGATGGTAGCTAACAAGAAAACTCCCATTTCATAGAAATTCAAGTTTTGGGTTGCTTTTTGATTCGAGTTTTCTATTGTGTTGAAGAAGGACATCTGGAGTTCTATGTTAAAAATGTAAATGAGCTTCCTAAATATATTAGTACATATACAGTTCATCTGTGTCACATATAAGCTGACCTTGTGAGCTTTCTGTTTCAGGCTGTGTTCTAGAGAAGCTCACAGAGTGACTGAGCAAGCCTGAACTTTGCATGCTGAATGTGCTGCACCTGGGAAACTGAAGGATGGTGCTTGGTTGTCATGTTAGGGTGGAGGACAGAACTACAGAAGATTCACCTGGAGACTGATAGTCCTTTGGGAAGGCAAGCAAGGCCTGATAGTGCTTACAGCTTTCACACCCTCTGTTGGATCGCTTGTTCCATTCCCGGAGCTGGATTAAGAGTGTAAGAGCAAAAGCACTAATTAACAAAGAGCTTACTAGTTGCAGAGAGGGTTTGTTGGTAAAGTCAGGGCAGCAGATCCCTCCTTAGGGGGAAAAGGACAACTCCAGCTTCTTGCTCTCCATTTTCATCAGAGGTCTTGATCAAGTCTTCTGGTAAAATGTGTCAGCTTCCTTTGTGCAACTTATTTACATTTATGTCAATTTACCTTTCCTGAGGTAACTAAGGCAGTGACCTCTAAAGGTTTCAAGTGGGCCTCAAAGCTTTTCTTTTCAGCCGTGTTTAAATCTGATATGCACACATATACGTGCATATGCATGTATATAAATGTGTGTGTGCTGTTTTGCCTGGGATAGAGGGTTTCTTTTCATAGTAGCTAGTGTGGTGCTTGGTTCTGGATTTGTGCTGAAAATAATATTGATAATACAGAGATGTTTTCGTTATTGCTGAGCAGTGCTTATGCAGGGTCAAGACCTTTTCTGCTTCTCACCTCACTCCCTCAGCATGTAGGCTGGGGGTGCACAAGTTGGGAGGGGACACAGCAAAGACAGCTGACCCCAACTGACCCAAGGGATATCCCTTATCATTTGGTGCCATGCTTAGCATATAACTCTGGGGGAAGAGAAAGGAAGCGTGGGGACATTCTGAGTGATGGCATTTATCTTCCTGAGTAACCATTACACACGATGGAGCCATGCTTTCCTGGGGATGACTGAACACTTGCCTGCCCATGGGAAGTGGTGAATGAATTCCTTGTTTTGCTTTGCTTGTGTGCGGCTTTTCCTTCACCTGTTAAACTACCGTTATCTCAACCCACAAGTTTTCTCACTATTACTCTTCTAATTCTCTTCCCCATCCCTCCAGAGAGCAGTAAGTCAGAGGCTGTGTGGGGCTTAGTTGCTGTTGGGGGTTAAATCACAACAGTGTTTGTGTGGGTGAGCGTATGTATGTATTTATTTATATATAGGTATATATATTTTTTTAACTCCTGGTGTCTTTGTTTAATACTGTTGTGTGTTGGGATGTCTCCAAAGCACCTGCTTTAAGATCTGAAGTAGCACAGAAATGGCTGACAGGATTCAGAAAGCCTGTACTTCTGGATTTTTCTCTTCCTAGGTCCCTTCCCTGTCACTGGGTTCTTGCAGCACATACATGCAGCCATCTGCAGATGCAGCCTGTTCTGGAGAGCTGGGTGCCCAGGTCTCACTGCAAGTTTGCTCGTGTGGACTGGGGAAACCTGGCAAGCCTCGATGCCTCCCCAGCTAGAGTGGGCCTGTGAGTTTCCAGAACAGTGCTCTCATGAGGAACACACATTTGTGTTTCCAGTGGGAAGCTGACTCCAGCCTATTTATGTTTTTTAGCTTATATGACATGTGGCTAAAAACAGATAACCCCGGAAAAAAGCATCATAATTCCTATGCTGTAGCTATTTTGTTTAGTCTCATTTTGGCCCCATGAGTCTCACATTCTTGACAATAGTTCTACTCCAAGTGGAAACTCGCTGGCTCAGAGGACTCTTTTGGGAGATGGGCAGTAGCATAACCTGTCTGGGGAGGGGCTGGGGCATGGACTGTTGGCTTTCTAGGGATGGACACTATTTAGAAGACTATTGTTAGCAATGTGGGAACTCTCACCTTCTCTAATGGCTCTGTTACACAGAATAACTGTGAGCCATGGGCTCACCCTCAGGCGATGATGCTGTGCTGAGAGCCTCAGTGGAAGGGCTGGTGTATGGGTAGTGTTGGGCACAAGTATTTCACCTTAAATTACATTGCTGCCTTTCAAGATGAATTTATTTAATTACACAAGATGATGTTGATTTATTACGTGATAACTGATGGTACTTGGTAAACCAAGGTGCACAATGCTGGGGCTATTTCTTAATCTGAGTAACTGTGTGTCACTTAATTTGGATTATAAACCAGCTTGCAAAATTCCGTTCCCAATTAGAGTGGTTTTCTTTGAGATACGCTATGTCAGTAATTCCACTTTGCCATGTCACTGACTCACGGCTGTGCAACCACACCACGTTAACAGGAAGCACAGAAGTTTCAGTTCACCTGATCTGACTATTTGCAAGACATAGCTGGATATATGTAGGTCACTATATAAAGTGACAGAGTTTTATAGTATGTACGTGACTTTATGCACTGAATTCAAAGAACTAACCGTCTGGTGGAAGGGTTAATAGTGGTGCCTTTGGTGGCACGAGGCTGTGTGCACTGGCATGGTCTGCATTCTCTTTTCTCTCTTCTGTGTGAACTAAGTGATGGCTCCTATTGATAAATACTTCTTGTTGTGCTTTACTGATGTTGGCAGGAGTTGTCTGAAGAGGCAAGAGCACTGGACTAACACATATAACACTTCAGTTGACACTGTTCTTTGGGTTTGGTTTTTTTTTCATATTAATAATTGAATTCTTCTGGCACACACAATAGTAATTACTACATGAGTGGTTCTGATAATAATGTTGTATTAACACATTAATACCATTGGTAGCAGCTGCATAGTCTTGTCTCTGAATGACTTTCTCTTGGACCTCCAGTACATGAATGTTTCTAAGGTGAGAATAAAGTTATTTAAAAAAAGGAGGTTTTGTTTGATTGGGGGTTTTTTTTGTGTTGGTTTTGTTTTGGTTTTATTGGTGTATTTTTTTGTCCCAGAATGTAACTTAAAATTGAAGCAACAATGAACTATTAGTTCCCTCCCTCTTGGATGTTTTACAGTATGAAATACCCCTTTTATGACATTTTTATGTAGTATTTTAAACTTAGAATACCTAAAAATTATATAATAAAACCAAGTGAAGGTCAGAGATAAAGATCTTTGATGAAATATCAGATATGTAAGCTGAAGTGTTACTGTCAGATGAAATGTATTACTCTGTATTACTATCAGGGGAGGTAGGACATGGCACATCCTCTGCTAAAGTCCTGAGTCAGCAGTGCCTCTACTGAGGCTGACACCAGAGTCTTTTCCAGTCACCTAATATCCCAGGCTAAGCAATTCAGTACTGTTCCTCCTTCTTCCAAAAGGTTCACAATTTCTTAGATAACATTAAACCTATGATGAAAAAAAAAACTAAAAACCAAGCAAAAATATAATGGTGAAATGCTTCAGGTCCTCTCACAGTCTCTGTGTTGATTTAATTTTCTCTACAGAAATTGAATTCCTTCTGCCCTTCCCAGTGATCATACACAGAAGACACTTGTCTGTGTACTAGGATGTTTCCATTATGAATAGCTGGATTACAGAAAAGCTTATTTTCAAGTTTTATGAGGAAGAATCAAGTTCCATTGCTGATGTTTTCATTGCTGGGTGGAGAGCTGACTAAAATAAGACTTCAGTGGAGCTTGAGCTGAAACATATATATTATAATGGGCTTTAACCTTTGCAAGCTCGAAAGTCTGGGCAAAAGCTGAGGAGAACTAAAATAAAATGCGGCCAACTGGCTCACAAATGAAGTGGAGCAAAATAAGGGTATGAGTGTGACCTGAGATTTGAGATTGCACGTTCAGTTTTAGGTATTAAGTGACCTGTGGTCCATTCACACAAAGGTTTAAGGGGGAGAATTGCATCAGCAAATAAAAGATCCAACAGAATGATACACAGGCTCACTCTTTTACATGCCTACTCTTGACAGTGTTTCTAGCCCAGTGGCCAATTCTGACTTTTCTAATAATGCAGTATAATCCTGGCTGATTCAAAGTGTACTCAAGCTCAAGGAAATTCCTGCATGCTAGCATGCTGCTGCTGGTACTCAACAGCTGAACATCAAAGTACAGTGTTGGTTATTCACCTGTGGCCTCATTCAAAGTCAGAAGGAAGTGTCTGTGGCTTTTGAGGCAGATGTGATATAGAGTTCCAGTCATCCTCAAAAAATCCTCTGTTTTCAATGTGGGTCAGGGAGTCATTGTCGAGAATATTTTACCACTATGGTTTCCTAATGAATTAGGGAAACACCATGTAATTAGAATTTAAATGTTTATAGGTGAGTTTAGTGATGGGACATTTAATTCTTGGGACAATACCAGGGAGAAAAAATGACCTGTGAACATATTCAAAATTATTTGCTTTATTAATTATACTTAAAAAAACAATGAAAATTAGTGCTAGTAAGATTTTGACTGTTTTTGTGTTGAACCATACTCACAGTAAGCTAGAGGGATGAAAGAGAGTTATGATTCCCATCTGCTAACAGAAAGTTAAACAATGCAAAGGCTTTAGAAATGTCATAAGAAGGGAATTTGCAGAACACAAATTAATGAACTTACAATATGCACCTCAGGATCTCAGTGTGTGGAAAGTAAAGGTAAACTAAACAACTGAAGCAAAGCTTTTCTAAAGTCTCAGGAGGAAGCCATCATGGCACAACCAAAAAGTAGCATGACAGAGAGATGGCTAACAATACAGATGGGAGAAAGAGAGTTTTATCAAGGCTAACAAGGTTTTCTATGAAAATAGGTGTGTCACAGTGTATGGTTTCAAATAATAGAGAAGACAGAAAAAGACATCCTGTAAGGACTGCGTAAAAAAGGGCGGAAGAAAGATTCAGTGTCTAATTCCTCATTCATCTACCTGATGTTATTTGTATGTCTATCAGGATGCATGGGAAGCTTGGGACCAGCAGGGCTCCTCATAGTGGTTTGAACAGATGAGAGTGGCACAGCACCTAGTTACCTAGGGTTATGCACCCTTTCCATGGGATTGGAGCCTCAAAAAGGCATCAGGCAAGCTAGATCTGTATCTGACAAGAGTAAGCGGCCAAAGGGATGGAGAGGTGGCATCTGTCAGAAAGATGAGGACAGGGAATCTGAACCAGGGAGGATCTGAATGCCTGTTCACAGCTTTTGTTCTGGGTATGGGACTTCAGTTGTGATGGATGAGCTGATGGAGAAGTGTGAGAAACCTCAGCTAGAAACAGACTTTGGTTATCAGACTGTATTTAAAACCTGGAGAGGAGTTTGTGGAAATGCACTTCAGGGGACGCCAATCCTTCAAAACAGCCTATCTGTCAGGATTTCTCCCAATTAGTCTTTAATGTCTGTCTTTTGGATAAGTAAAGTATAACTCAGTGTTTCATCTTCTCGTTAATCTGCATCACCACTGGGACTATTAGCCTGGCAAATGAAAGGGGAAAAGAGTTTAGAAATATGTTCTAGAAATATGTTCATAGAAATATGAATAGCTTTGTGGTACATTTGGGTGTGGACGAGACTGTTGACGTCCTGGGTCCAGACTTGCTTTCTTCTGCCTGCTGTAGTCAGAATGCTGCTGGAGGTTGGTCATGGGAATGGAAACCTGAGAGGGGCACGGAAAGAGAGGGGATGATGGTGGCTCCAGGATGAGGGGGTGCAGTTTCAATGGCACAGATCTGTGCAGAGCTGATGTGGCAGGTGTCTGAGGGAAACTGGGGCAGGACGGAGGCCTGGAAAGATGAATTTCTGCTGCAGACGTATCAGGGGAGGCTAAAGAATAACTCTGGTGCCACCTAGCCTTTTACAGCTTCCTTCAGATATAAGAGCTGGGCATTTCAGACCATGGGGTAAGGTTGATTATGGCTTTTGTCCTTAGAACCTCAGCCACAAAGGGTGGAGTCCAGCCACAAGGATGCCCATTCTCAGAGTTGTCAGATGTTCACTCTCAAAGGCAGAGCTGAAGCATTGGTTTTCCAGGTCTGATTTCTCCTCTTTGTCACCTGTGTGCCTTGTGGATATTATACAACCCAGGAGTTTGCATTTTTACCAGTTCTGTGTTCTCATGCATTACTGTCTACAGCTGGGTTGCAACTTACTCTCTAAAAAGAGCACTGTTTGTCTTTAACACTGTGCATAATATTTCACACTGAAAGTGCAGAACTGCCTTAATGTTAGCGCAAGAGGCTTAGGAACAATGGAAATCACCTGGATAAGAAAGTACATGACCACAGTTCTGGTCATTACACCCGATTACAGCCTGGAATGTGGACAATTCTTGAAAAAACGGTAATTTGGAAATCAGGGTTGTGAAAAACGCAGCGTTGGTCCTACACAGTTTCTGATCTCTCAGAGAGGATTTCACAGTGATGGGCAGATGGCTGGTGACCCAGTGGGCCATTGTGTGGGAAAAAGTATTTGGAGGCTAGGAACCATAGGTGGTCAGTGCTTTGGGTATTTTGCAGTCTCTGACCACTTGTATACACCAGTCAGCAGCAGTGAAACTGCCTTTTACCACAGAAGATGAACAAAACTTTAGATAGGTTACATTATCTGCTATCAAATTGTCAATCAAATAAGTGTGTTACAATTGGGACAGGAGGCACAAACTCATAAAATTCTCAAATATTTTTACGCAAAAAGAATTCAGGATTCCTACCCTGGTAAAAGCCCCTGCTTTGCCCCACATTAATATTTGGTTTGTTTTATAGGAAACTAAAGATTATGATGCCCTTGAAGTTGTATTTGTGGGTTTTGAGGTGGTTAGATAGTTCTCAGAAGAGGATACTGGAAAGTAAGAGACTTGCTGATGTCATTTTTATTTCACCACCAGTACCCAAAAGAAAAAAAAGCTGAGAGAGATGTTGCTGGCCCTATATAAGGTGCAGCCACCTCCTGCGGAGCACATCAAGAGTCACAGCAAAGGTAAGGCTTGCAGCCTTTGTGCTGCTCTCACTTTGCCTTGCTCACTCTCCCTGGTGCTAACCCTGCTCTCTTTCATCAGCGCTAAGTAGCTGTTACGTGCTGGGACGGACGATCTCGGACTGTGAGCCATGGCCTACCTGCAGACCTTGTCCAAGAGCTTCCCAGGATGGGTTTTCTTCTGCTGCTGTTGCTGTCTTCCTCTTCTTCTCACCAGCTCTCTGCCTCTGAAAGGAGCTTCTACTGCCCATCATACCTGCAGGCTCAGGAAGATCAACTTCCAGCAGCCCTACATCAGGAATCGCACCTACGCCTTGGCTAAAATGGTACAGTAACCCGCATCTTCTTTGTAGGGGGATCTGAGGACTTACTCCTCTGTCCTGGCTTCTAACCTTTGGCATTGTTCTTTCTTTACCATGCCTTTCTCCAGAGGAATAATATGCATTTGCAGTTAAGGAAGAGCTTGGGTGTGTGGAGTGGATCTGTTGCCCACTGGTTGTGTAGGCAGGGGAAGATGTTGCCTTCTGCTCCCCAAGGGAAAGGAGGGCCCTGGAACAGCACAGCTCCTTCTGTTCAAGCAGCTTCTGCTAAAATGGGACAATTGTGAAACATGAGATTAAATTTCTCGGTTTGCCCAGTCCATTTGGAGCTGGGCCTGTCCATGACTCCAGTCACAGCCAGGCAGATGCTCAGACATCTTACAGTGCTCTGCGTGGGCAGGTTTCTTGGCTTCTCTTGCCATGGGTGGGTCTCCCACAGTGTACACCATCGAGGGCTGCAGCACCTCCCAGCAGCGCTGTGGGCCACCGTGAGGTCGGCCACCTGTAGCATCTGGTTTAGTCATTGTAACCACTATGACATCAGACTTTTAAGAGGGGGACATGAATTCAGACTTCTGCTTATTTATTTTCCAGTGATACTGAACTTAAATCTCATCCAACTGAAGGGAGAAACAGCCACAATATCCAGGTTTATCTACCTGTAACAGACTGCCTGTGGTGGCCACTCCCTCATTTCACCTGCACTTTCATTACTGATGAAAACCTCAGGGTTTATTATTAATTTTTAGGTAAGGTTCCCATGCCTGCCTGACATTTCCTTTTTTTACTCTCAGGCCAGTGCGTCAGACAAGGACACAGATAACAGATTGATTGGGCAACAGCTCTATGTTAACATCAAGGTAAGCCTTACTCGAGGAGTCTGCTCTTTGCATGTCTCTGCAGCACTCATTGATCTCTTGCTTTGATTTAACATGATCTCTTGCTTTCATACATAGGAAAACAACCGCTGCTACCTGATGAAGAGGGTTGTGGAGATTGTGGTAAAAGATGTTCTCTTCACTGAGGTCAAGAATCAGTACCCATATGTTGAGGAGGTGGCACAGTTTTTGGCATCCCTGACCTCGGAGCTGAGCAAATGTGTGAGTAACACTGGGTTTCTTTCCCTGCGAGTGTTGGCTCTTGTTGCTGCTCCTGAATCTCAGAATGCTACAAACAGCGGCAAAAGGCAGTGATATGAAAGGAAACCTCAGATCAAAGATATGAAACTCAGAGTTGATAGAAAGGTGTGAAAAAGAAAAAAAAAAAAACAACAGGCATACAGCATACAACTTACAATCTTATGTCTGGATGTTTCCTTTTTTTTAGAAATTCTCAGGAAACAGAGAGCACATTGAAAAGAACCTGGAACAAATGAAGAACAAAATGGAACAGGTACATTTTTTTCCCAAACATTTAAAAAGAGCAGTTTCAACCCCCAATCATTTAGTTGGATTAAGTCTGACCTAATTATGAAACAAACTTTGGAGATTATTTAGGAGGTGAAGCTTGCAGGGACATTAAAAGAAGATTAGTAACATTTCCCCTTCCAGCCCTCCTTCACTTGTCCTGTTAACTCTCTGCACAAATTATTGTAATTTAAACCTTAAAATGTTATGTTGCAGGAACTGCATATGCTAGTCTAGATTTGAACAAGCTAGTTTATATCTTATGCATAATGACTCTAATAGAATTATGTGAAAGAATTAGGAAAGTAAGCTCTTGATTCAGTTTCTGTGACAATCCTAATTTCAATTTTCTGAGAAATAATGAGTTGCTAAGACTTGCATTCTGCTCTTTTCTAGCTGGGAGAAAATGGAAAGACTAAAGCTGTTGGAGAACTGGATTTACTGTTTGACTATATGGAAAATGCCTGTACCGATATCCCAAAGAAGGGAGGGAAGAAGGAGAAAAACTGAAAAAAATTCAGATCAGGCTTGAAGAGATGTCTTGGACAATCTCATGATAACTCAAACTGTTAGCTGTTACAGCAACTACGCCCATTCCCCCAGATGCAATATATTTTTCACTCGTGTCAAAACTAGCAAACTAAGTGGGCAGAGTCAGGATGCATATTGCTGCCTTCTTTGAAAATGAAAACTCCGGGACACTGCAGCTCCAGTTCAACACAGGCTATTAGTTATTTTCAAAGGCACGTTCCTGTCCTCCCTATCTCCATAGGAATGAGGCAACTGTTTGTCTTTTATATGCTGAAATTTGACTCCTATGGATCAGCTTTGATCAAGGTAGGCAGTTAAAGGTAGCCAGGAAGTTTTGAGCCTCATACCTGGAAGTCTGCCTTGTATATGTTGCCCCCTTCTGACCTTTGCCTGAAAAGTTGGTATTTTCAGACTAATTCAGAAATATTTTTTGTCATTTGTATTTAATGGTAACTTATTTTAAGGTAATAATTATACAATACTTTTATTTATAAAGATTAATTGAAAAATATTCAAGAAAATGTATTTATGAAACTGTACCAGAAGGTTTTAAGTAAACTATGAAAGTAACACTGCTGTGTGATATTTATATGCAAATGGAATATTTTATAAATGCTTGCACTTTAATTTATTATAATAAATATTTTAGTCCCCAAACATTGGCATTTGCAGAGCTTTTATCTTTTCTTCAGACACAAGGGAGATGATACACATTATGCCTGTGGCGTTGCTGGACTAGTGGCTGTACTTCTGTATCTATAAAGCATGCAAGCTCAGTCTGGGGACATGCTTCCTTACCACAAGGCTGCAGTTTCAGCTTATCACAGGCTAGGGCTTAGCGAGGAGTATGTCAGTCAGCCTTTCTTGTAGGGGGCAGTGGGAAAAACAGCATCACTCCTGAGAGTCATGGGTTTGGTTCATCCTTCTGCCTCAGTATGCCCGGAGAAAAGATCCCATCCTGAACAGCTGCTGGTGAAAGGCCCCAGACTGTCCCTCTGGGTCAGATGAAATGGAGACAGTCAGGAAGCAGTTGCTAATGAAAACTCAGAGTGCTGCATTCTCACTGATCCATCCATAGGCATGCCGAGCACAAACAGTGTTCTACAGCATTAGGGATCTGAGAGTCCTTCAGAAGAGAATGTTTGGTACTTACTCTTGACACAAGCTCCAAGAGAGAAAAAAACCCAAGTCACTGAAGAGCAGTTTAATCTGTCATTATCATGTCCTTCAGCAATATCTCCTGGGCAAAGACAGAAGAGTTGCTCTAGTTCAGCCAGAAAAATTGGTGACTGGACCAAGGTTAAAGGGTTGAAAAGCATCTAAATAGTCAGAAAGCCACAGGAAATACATAATTGCAGATTTTCAGCAACTGCTGAAGTCTTCTTGAGCAAGGCCTTACCATTTATTCATCAGGGCAACAGGTATTCTGTCCACATTTAAAAATTGCTGCTTCTGAGCCAGAGCAATTTAAAGATGGATTTAAAAGCATCCATCCATACCTATTTTGGACAAGGTTTATGCAAACTGAAATCATAACACTTTCTTAAAGGAAATCATGTGTTAGACTGGCATATGATCTATTTGAGTGGAGGATGCCTGTTACTGTCACATTAGATGCATTCAGCATGGTTTACTTTTCTCCATACACTCTCATTTGCATCTCCCAATATATGATTTACGTGCCTGTTCAAAGTCAAGGCAGAGTGACCCAACAGGGACAGCCAGCTGAGATTTGGAACCACATGGCAGTGTCAGGGGTTTAACCTTTTACTATATTTAGTAGAATATATATTTCCTTTCTTGTGGAATATGCAGTGATGTTTTCAAGAGCTACTGGCCAACATCCTTTCTCTTATCACTTGAGCTTGTGTCAGCTGACAGCAAAGGGAGGGAATTTAAACATCAAATGAGCAGTTCACTCCACTGATCTTTGACATACACTGTCTTCCCCCAGACTATGCCTGTCTTCCTTTATAGTCAGTGCAAGGTAAGAGGAATTATTCAGGTGTCATTCCTCCGGTCTACATTAGAGGCTTATGAAGATTGTGACTTTGGAGAGCATAACATGATTTTGCCCTAAAAGTACCTGTTTTCTTCCTTAGTTATAAATAGAGACTAGATCATGAGCCACACATGTGCTGTTCCTCCATGATATAATTGCTTCACAGATGGATAAATAACTTATTTCCTTGTTCTACTTCCTCTAGGCCTCTTCTAAATTTTCCTTGTTGAGCTGCCCTACCCAGAAATTTCAAATCAATCTCTCAAGCTTTCCACAGTGGGGCTAAACCCAGATGAAAACTCATTTGTCCACAAAGGTGTACAAATGAAGTCAACTAATTATTAACTTCTCTAACCCTAAAAACCACCAGCTGGAAGACTTTAGCACAGAAACCTCATGAGCTTGTGCCCTGGAAATGCCACACAGCAAATTTTGCAGAATTTCCTTCATAGGTTTTCTTGCAGGGTACGTGTGACTTGTTGGTATGTGAAGGGTGGTGGCGATGGTCAGTTTTGAACAGACGAGGGAAGTAGAAGTTGGAGTAGGTTTCCCTTACAACAGGGGGAAATGTCTGGGACAAACAGTTACCGACTAAAAGAAAATAGAAATACAGTTTCAGTCAGGCAAGCTGGGTTTCAATTCAATAATTACAGCTCAAAAAAGGAAAATCATGCTGAAATGTTTCGTTTTGACATTTTTCTAAATAAATAGTGCTTTGGTTTAGAATTTTTTGTGCATTTCTTTCAAAGGTTGAAAAGAGATTTGGAAGCAAAATGAGCTGTTTCATTTTGAGTTGGACAAGTGCTTTGGGCTGACCCAAAATGAATTTTCTTGGTTTAATTTTTCAGTTGGGTCACCAAAGAGTAACTGCATTATTCATGCAATTCTAATTTCCATTGCCCTATTTTCGTTTCCATTCTCTGCCTCTCAGTCATGAACTATTTGTAATTCCCAGAGATCCTTGACCTAGTGCTGGTAGGGAAAGCACCTTATCCACATCCTTCACCAAGGATGCCTCCACTGTAGAGGCTGGAAAACCTTTTCCTGAACAAAAATTGACAGACCACCCTACTGTCAAATTTGCATTTTATTGGCTCTTTCTCCCCTTCTCTTACATTAGGTGACCAGAACAGGAACTTTTTTTGCTACGCAGATAATCGTAAAACATTTAAACTGCCTCTGAATCTTTATGTTGTGAAGAGAGAGGAACTCAAAGCATGAACAGAAGTTTCCACATCCTGCTGAGTAAGTATTGGTGACAGTTTAAGAAACGTCTCTTAAATACCTTGCATGGAGTGTTATTCAGTTATGAGATTTACATATTCAGTGTATGAATATATACTCCCCAAGTGACATAGAGTAATAAGGGGTTGATATTTCCAATTTGTCACTGAAAGTGTATTCTAGGCAACGTAAAATGTTGGAGCTATCCTGATCATAAACCAGTTGTGTGTGATTGTGTCAGCTTTTGCTTTAAAGCACAATTAGCTGAACAATTAGCTGCTCTGAAGAAGGCATGGACTGCCCTGAACAGCAGTAAATGCCTGACAACCTTTTCAGTCACACAACAGCCATCATCACTATGGATGTTTGTAAAGTCAGGGTAACTGGGAGAAGGACTGGCCTGATAAAATGGAGCAAGATTGGCAGAGACATTAGAGTCAGTTTCAGGCTCATATCTGATGCTGCCAGAAAGAATGTAATGACCATGGAAATAAGGAAAAACCTACAGTGCAGTTTTATGGAACCCAGGGTACTTTTGGCAGGCCACTATCCAACGATGTGTTTCACAAAATTGTATCTTTAGGACAGAAAATAAAGCAGCCTCTCAGGGGATCCAGACCAGGATTCTGAGCCATTCAAGAATATGTTAGGAAGCTGTATTTGGATGAGGAAAATTACAAAATACAAACTATGCTAAGGCTGGTGGCATTTCTGGAGCTACACGTGACTCATCACATAAGCATTTGTAACACCTTTTTCTTGGTTAACACACAACTGCAGATATTATCGGATTAAGAGTATGAACTTCACCACTAACAAAAGTGTTAAACAACCACGTAAGTGAAAAGATTTCTTTTGAAGACTGGGAAATCACTCTGTGAACCTTTAAATTCCAAATCCCTGGCCAAATTCATAGATGTCATTTTCTGTAATTTAAGCTGGAACTTGGTGATGAATGCTTTAGAAAATATTCCTACATATTTCCTTCTCTAAGGAAAGATAAAAATAAAAATTATTTTGAGAAGTACCATCCATTTATATTCAGCAAATTAACCCATGAGACTGAAACGTAAACATTTTTTCAGTATGAAAGATTAAGTCAGAGCATTAAATATTTCCAAGATCTGGCCATTTTTCTTCTCTAAATTTGAATTTAAAAAAAAGGTCAAATCTAACCAAAAACCATTTTCTGTTTAGTGAAGGGCAGCATGGGTCAAACTATTTTGAAAAAATCCAGACCAATAAATATGTCTTTAACTATCTATCTTGAAACTGCTGTACAATTATTTCTGCAAGAACTAGTGAGGTTTTTCAATGGAAATTGTAGCCCTGGTTTCAAATCACTGAAAGTGATATGCAAAGGGATATTGTTTTCCCAAAACTGCAAAATTGCACCAATTTATAGTTCATTTTATTTTACAGTTTTCCAAAAGAGAGTCACTGCTGTCTCTTACAGCACATTTAAAGAATGATGGTGATGTTCATTAAGAAGTGACTTTCATTAAGATTCACTTTCTGGTTTGTCTTTTGCGTAGGCCTTGGCATGTAAGAACTCCCCAGTGGATTAGCTTATCCTGCATCTGGTCCTGCTCCACAGAAGATAGAAAGGAAACTGCTATTGACTTCAAAGTGTCTAATATCAGGCTTGTAGTTTATGTTCTTATCAAGTTAATTATATTACAAAAAAAAACCCAGAAGATTTCAACACAGATGCTAAAATGGAAGTGATGAATTGCACTGCTCCAGTGAAAGGCTTGTTCCATAAAGTCTCTTGTACTGACACTTGTTTGGAAATAGAGGCTCCAAAATAAAGTTTAGATGCTGCTTGTCACTGCAGTGACCTTTTATTCTTGGTCTAAAACTACCCAGGCCTCGTCTTAGGTTCATATTTCTTATCAAACATGTCTATAAAATTTCTGATTTGGCCAACTTCTCCTTTAGTAGTTATGCTATATACTGTTACTCCTGGCAATCTTGAATAGGAGAAGAAATTTCAGATTCTCTCTTTTTCATATTTTATCAACAAAGAAAATTGGGTAACTGAGATTTTAGGTAGATATTCTCAGATTTAGGGATTATCAACTTGGATGCATTTTTTACTTTGGTAACTCAAAAATGGAGAATGCCTCTTTGTCATGCACAACATTTGGCAAAAAATGTGATTATTTTGTAGTTATGAACATGTTAGCAACAACACAGTGGTCATTTCTCCTGCATGTATCAGAGACCCCATTAAGTTCAGGAAAGTATCTTGCTTGGTTTGACGGGACCCATAAGTGGCTTAGAAAACACAAGACAGTTGTTTGCACATGAAATAGCTGGTTTAACTTGACATGTGGGGTTGAAGCTCCAAAACAGGGAGCTGCTCAACATTGTCATCATGCTCTCATTTTAGTATCTGCCAATGCTTCTGTTGTTATATGACAAGGATTTCTGGGCAGTGACTGGGAACAGAGAAGAAACCAATGACCAAAACTCTCATCCTGCAAATTGCCAAAAAACCACATATTTTCCTCATTTTGATAGTAGCCTGTGTGAGTCATCTGCCCCAGCTTTGGTGCCAGAAAACCAGAGAGCAAATGCTGAGGTGCTGCCCACGGGCACTCATAGAGCCCATTTCTTAGCCCTGCCACCAGCAAGGAGGTTGGGCAGGTGAGGGGAGATGTTCTCTGAGATTCTGGTCCCCTCCATCATCCCTGGGTAATGAGCACAGACTCAGATATCCAACCTCTAGTGGTCTGTTGCTGAGTATTACAAATTCCAGGCATGGACTTCAGGGTGTTTCATTGCTCATGGGTCAAGCTACCAGCAAGCAAAAGAAAAACCAAGCAGCTTTGTCTGTGTCATTTTACTTTGGAAACCTTTTGGCGATAGGAGTGTAACTGCATTAGATTTCGATTTTCATTTCGTAGCTGTTTTCCACTGGCACTTGCAATTATGGGCTTCACTTTCTGTTGGTAACCCACTGATGTTGGAAATGAATAAATAATAGAGAATGTTTTTTAGGTGAGGTGAACATGTGAGATTTCTCTGAAAATAGGAAGACAGGAACAACTCATTTTTTCTGCACTTCTGAAAAGTAAACTGGAGAATTTCTTAGACCTGCAGTATGAAGTTTTGACTGGCAGGGTTAGGTTTATGCTGTAATCTCATTATCAGAACTAAGATAAGAGAGAGGTGGCAGATTGGTAAATTATCTCCTGTTCATTGCTCTGTGGTTACAAGAGTATATTATAAGTAAAAAGTTTGCTTTTCCAAAGTGACAGGTTAGTAAAAATAAACCTTTGTATACTGAGATGTTTGGGCAAACATTTTCAGATTTGGAGTACTTTGCAAGCCTTAACTGAGAGTTTTGGTACATGTTGGCTGAAGATCAAGGCAAAAAATATGATTTTTATGGAGCTGCTAAGCTGAGTGAAGGGAAATCTGCTACAAAAGTACCTTTTCTCAAGAAAAAGAATTCTCATGTGTAGAAATTTGCTTTCAAATAATCTAATCTAAACCTAGAAATGTGAGGAAACTTTTTACAACCCCTGAAGCATCTATTTGGAGACTGATAAAAGCTTCTTTTGAAATGGGTACAAGTAACTGTCAGTTTTTCTTAGAGATGGGAAAAAAGTAATTCAAATCAAGGCTGCCATGTGATTTTTCCTGCACACAGTGCCCTATGGAATCATCCTCTGTGACCCAAGAATACAAATAATCAGAAAAATTATGGCAAACAATTTTTGTTTGGTAGGAAATGGTAGATCTGAAGCTTTAAATGAGACTGAGGGATTTTTTTTTTACTGGATTTTTGTTTTTTAATGTTTTTCCTACTTTTCTATATAAGTATGATTTTCTCCTGGAAATTCAAAAAATGAAAAGCCCAGTACTGATTTTAAATTGTAAAAAAAAAAAAAAAGGTTTCCATTGGTTGTTCACAGGAAACTATAGTTTAAAAAAAGTTAAAAGTAGCTATTTTCATATGGAGAACATGAAGACCTTACTTATTAGTTTTGCTTCACTCCTCAAGCATATTAGATGATTTAAACTTCTATCACAGTTGCAAAATTTATTAGATGTATGGGAGTTTGTAAACTCAATTCTCAGGTGTCTATTTGTAGTTTTGCACATATGGATTCCCTGAAAACTTTATTAAATCTACAAATATTAAGAGATGCAATATTTCTGTTTTGTTTAAGAAGCTCTAAAAGAAGATGTTTGTTAAAACATTTGCATAATTTCAAATGTGCATGTTTTTACGTATTGTGCCACAAATTAAGTGAAAACTAAACCCTAAAAATAGGCTAAAGATAATAAGCAATGATGTCTTTTAGATGGTAACCTAAAGTTTCCCCATTGTTCTAACTGTAAAATACCCTCAAAATTTTCCTGATCTGAAGTGAGAATCTCATTGCATATTTTGACATCCCTGGCATCTGTTCTTTCTCTCTAGTTGTATTTTGTGATATTTTATTTTTCTATTACTTTTATGAGTCTTTACAATATAATCTCTCTGTTATAAATACTGCAAACATGAAACCCAGATTTTACAGCACCATCAGGTACTTCTGTAGTGGCCTGTGCCATAGCATTTAACATGCTTTGGAATCTCTCCTAAGTAAATCATTATTTGGCTCCTATATAACTTCTAGAAAAAGTGTCAGATGTGACCATATCTGATAACCAAATAAATAAATTCCCCCCCCCCCAAAATTCCCCTACTGATGAGGTTCATCGAAAGCCCCACTCCACAAAGAAGTAAGATACACAGTGGGAAGTGAGAAGTCACATGAAGGCATTATTGAATGAAAGCTGGGGAGATGGCCCAGTGGTGGCAATCTCTGACTGAAGGTCACGGCTGACTGAAGGTCACGGACTATTCAGGGCTCAGGGACTGCTTATGAGGAAAAGATAGGAGAGGGAAGCACATTTATTGCCAATAGGTTTAAGTTTGCTGGAAGCAGAATGGTACTTTCAATGGAAAAATACTCTGGAAAATCATTTTGTTGCCTGCTACACTGTTTTCCTTGCTTTTGTTCTGGGTGCTACCATTGGAGAATCAAGACTGCAGCCATTCTGCAGCAGTCAGACCAACAGCATCCAGGATTTTGGTACAAATCTCACTTGTAAGAAGGCTGTCCTGAGAGATGATTTGGCAAGTATTTAACATTTTCCTGTGCTGGAGGTTTTTTTGGTGTTCAAAATTGGCAGGCTAAAGCTAAGACTCGGCTTTCACTAAACAGAAAATCTTTAGCTCCAAACCAAATGGATGACTTCAGTTCTTTACTGAAACTATGGAAATACACTGCAAGCAAACATTTTCTTCATAGTTTTTGGTTTGGAGCTTTTTGATGAAAGACATAATGATTTTCTTAAGATGGTTCAATTTGTTGCCTGTCATGTCAGCTGAAAGATTCAGTGCTAGTATTTTTCACCAGTGTTTGCTTTGGTTACGTATAACTCTGTATGTCCTAATGTAACACTGTAGTTTCTGAACATTGTCCAGAAATTTTATTAAATTACTCTTTTAAATTACATTTCAAAATTTGTTTCTCACAGGAGACAGCTGCCTCTGAACAATCTGCTCAGTTCATGTCTTAAATAATGTTCTTTTCCAACACCAAGAAATCTTTCCTGGATGGGGACAGTAGTTTCTGTATCTTCACAGTCTCCCAGTTGATGTTACCCATAAAGCTGTATGGGCAGCCTGTGTTGGCATTGCCAAGATGCTTGGGGGTGTCCTGGGTTAAAAGAACAGAGAGGGGAAAAAACCTTTAAACAAAATTGAAAAGAGAAGCAAGAAAGATTTAAAAAAGGTTGTGAGGAGAGAGAAAACCAAAAAATGGTGCACAAAGGTAGAAGGAGAGAGAAGCTTTTCAGTATAGGAGCGGTGCCATGCAGACTGACACACTTCTACCAGCCTAGCAGCTGTAGACATCCTCCTCCCACAGGACTGAGCCCAGATTTTCATGTGGTTGGCTTTTTCCTTTCCTAATTTTAGTACAACCCGTTTATAGAGCCATGACGACATTACAAGAGAAAGCAGGTCACAGACTCTTGAGCACTCATGTACATCACAAGAGACTGGAGTTTGGAATAGCCATCTGCCTACACTGGGTAAGCTGAGCTGTCTGTTACTGCTGAGCACATCTGTACACTCTGTAGTAATACTGCTGTACAGGGAGTGAGTTTGGTGGTGGCAGACGAACGTTTTCTGAAGAGTTTGGGGACTAAATGACTGTAGCTAAGTGAGATCACTTGACTGGTTAATGGGAACAATATGAACATGGTCAAACACTTTCATATCTCTTTCTTTCATAATCTCTCTTCTCAAATACAAGTCTACAAGAATATAAATAGTAAAGGCTATATACAGAAGGGTTTTATTTTACATAACTGGACATTTGAAAAGTATCTTGAATTATTCAGATATTCACATGCTCTCAAAGCAGTTAATTGTTGACCATAAAAAGTGCTTATGCTTAGAAAACTTGAACTGTTGTCTATTTCTGCGCACAGAGGCAAAATTTTAGTATCTTGGTGGTTTCAAACTGGACTATGAGTATATTCCGTAGTCTGTCTCTGAAAAGACTGAATGTACTGAACCTTCCTATCAGACGCCTGAAGTATCAGTAGCTTGACAGACAATTTTTGGCCACATGTCACCAAACTGAAACAACACAGCAGGCCAGTAGCACTGGGAGATCCACCACTGGAACCAGTCTGTGCCCTTTCTTGAGGATGAGAGCAGATAGACAGTATGTTTTATAGCAACTCGCATTTGAAGCTTGCTTGAAAGTTGTTGTTAATAACATATCTCTGGAGGTATTCAAACCCTGATTGGATGCACTCCCAGGCAAACAACTGTAGGTGGCCCTTCTTGAACAGGAGTGTTGGACAAGATGACCTCCAGAGGTCACTTCTGACCTAAACCTTTGTTGCTCCTCAACAAAGGCACTTGAGGAGCACCTAGACAGGCACAAGGTCATATAGGTGAGTCATGAGAACAAATGTAGGGATTTTGTGTTTGAGGATGGGAAAGGCACCAGACTGACATCCAGTCCTAGGTGTTCAATGTTTTTAGTTTTTTTTACAGTGTCCCAATTTCATATATATGGCGTTTTTTTCCCCAACCAGAGCAGTGTATGTATAATACATAAGCTGAAGCTGCTAATACCATCTGTTTGTGCTATTCTGTTGTTCCTCTGACTTTTAAGACCATTGAAGCTGCTGGCAGTGCCTATGTGCACTAGTTATACTAATAGGAAATGAAATAAACAGAAAATGTGAAAAGTGAGAAGATTCATAAGTAAGAAACTAAACTAGGCTTTATATGGATGGAGATTAGAATGTCATTTAAGTTGCAAAGCAACCAGTAGATATGATTGTCACCTTAAATGGAACTTTGCAGCAGTGGTAGAAGTGTCTGTTCATTCTCCGCAAATCAAGAGAATTTAATATTAATAATACCTACTGAAGTCATGTAGACCAAGACAATTCCATGGTTCACAATAAGACAGTGAAGAAAGGATCTTCTTCTGGCTGGTGATCTCATGCACTCATGTGGAGCATAGGTCATCATAGCCTGCTTTGAAACTTAATCACTACCCAGGGTAAATCAGGCAAGGTTTTCTTATTTAATAAGCAGGCTGCTTTGTTAGTTTTTCTTATTTCTTTTTTCTTAGTTATTTTCTTTCTCTTTCATTCTCATGATCATAACCTTTACACATTTTTTATAAAGGTAACGTGAACTTTTCTTGTGTTATCAGTATTGTATTGTTCCTTAAATACTTGTTGACACTGTACATCTAAAATTTTCTGTATGAGAGAGAGCCTGGAGCAGGCTCCTTGAACTCATGTGGTTTCCAGCTCAGGTCTGGAAGCCAACTTGCTTTGTGATGTGCTTTGCTGTTGTCTCAGACTCTCTCTGGATACATCAGTTCCACTGCACATGCAAAGCTTTGCAAGTATTTTCTGTCTTCATTGCTAAAAGGCCTGAATTTGTTTCTTCTTCTGCTTCTTATAACTTTAAAATACTGAGTAATATGAGTTCTTTGGTAATCTATATTATTTATACCATAATTATGTCTGAGTGCGAAAGTGGCACTAAAACACAGTGTACAAAGTGCTACACAAGACCCAGAAAGAAAAGACCATCTTTGTCCTGAACGAATAATGCATGAAAAATTGAAGAATATTGGCTATTTTTTGATTAGAAATTAAATCAGGATATCAAAAATTGTGGAAGTGTAAACAATTTTACAGGATTGTTTATTAAATACTAACCACCCTTCTTTTATGAAAGGAAAGATGAGAAAGCCCTATTTTCTTTTTATTTATTAATTTTTTTAAATATGGTCACCATGCAACTGCGTCCTTTTACACCACTTACATGAAAAGTTAGCTAATTCAGTAATATATGTACTGTTTCACGTGCAGGGGTGTCTAGAGCCCCATGCAAGTGTCAGTGCTCCAGCCACGTGAGCACGGTGGTACGAGTTCAAAGAAGAGACAAAATGAAACTTGTGGGCTTAAGGGTTTTCCAGCAACATCAGAAGTTTCAGAGATGTTGAAAATTATTGATTTTCTTATGAAAAGCTATTACAGGTTGTTTACATGACCCATTTATTCCATTTAGACAAAAACTGTCAACTGAGGAGTACCACACCTTGGGAAACCCGAGGCCATTTTGCATTCTAACTCTACTGCTTTCACCCAAGATCCTCTTCTATGAACAAAGTAGGAGTAAGTGGCTAATCTTCTGTCCACATACCATGTGTGCTGAGGTTTACTGCACCTCACTCTTGGAGTGATGTTCTTGCCTGTCTGGAGTGATACCCGTGAGTCCCTCAGCATTTGGCTATCTTGGAAACAGACCAGAGACGTAGACTGCCCAATCTCTGTCTAGCACCTCTGGAGAAGAGTGATCATCTGATTCTATGTTTTTACTTTTACCACCGCTGTGGTGGCTATGTTGGGATCTTGCACTGGGATTATTTCCCAGTGCCTGTGTCTCTCAGTGGGCTTTTAAAGTGACTTGATAGGCAGGGATGCTCTGGAGCCCACCTTTCACATTAAACAGCCTACTGCTCCTACTGGGCCAAATCCTGCCCTGGCAAAAGATTAATTACAGACATTAAAACAGGCAGCAAACACCCTTGCTATTACCTGCAGGGCCTCTGAAAAAAAATGCTTCTCAAAAACTGAACAATGAAGTTTTAAAGGCAGTGCAGTCCAGCTTCCTTACAGATAACAGATCTTCTAATGGTTTTTAGGGTAAAGTAGCAAAGGTTTTTTTCCTCTCTGGGCTATTACCATTCAGAAAAGTGCTGCCATAAGGTTTTGTGAAAAAACAAAAACAAAAACAAAAACAAAAACACGCATTTGGTTATGAAACTAAACTAACACTCAACTACCTTTTGCTCACTTGACCACTACTTAAACGAAAGACGGCTTATCATATGACAGGGAAGTTCTTCTTTCTTGGAAACCTTGACCCTGCTGCCAGTAAATATGGAGATATCGTTTAGAAAAACGTCATAGATGATTGTGGTCAAATTTATTGAAAGTGGAGCAAGATGTATAAAAAAGCACAGCAAGAGCACCGATCAGCCACCACATGAGCAACAGGTTATCTACGTGAGCATCTTGGCGCAGAAGCCGCTTTGAGGGTTAACAAAATTAGGTTAACCTCTGTCATCTAAGAGTTTGGCTGTGTCACACATGCTGCTGTGGCTGTAGAGGCACAGAGATTTGGGAGCAAAGATGAAAATATGTTCTATTTTCAGATCTGGGCATTTTTTATTTCTGCTTTGTCTTTTCACTGTGGAAGGCAAAAAGTCACCTACAGGAAAGCATCCCTGCCGAAAAGAATTCCTCTCCCAGGTGACAGAGAACCTGTATATCAAGGCAACTAGTTTAAAATCATCTGTTCCAGTAAGTTGATCCCACTAGTCAAAAAGTTTATTTTATTTATAGATGCTTCTTTACCAGTTTCATTACTGAACTCCTGGAAACTTTAAGAAGCTGAATGATCTCTACAGTCCTAAAAGACAGGGTAATGTAGCTACTTCTTTTGTAAAGGTCAGAAAAAATGATGCATAAAAGATGCATAGAGAGGCTGGATGAATTTTTCATGGAAGTTTGTAGGCAGGCTAGGATTGGAACACGGATTTACCGAGTCCTCATCCTACATATGAAAAGGATGATGAAGATTATTTTTATTACTATTAAGTTTTGTACAAACCAGACTTGAAACTCTATCTCCCTTCTTCTCAGGTTAATTAATACTAGCACATTGTATTTTACAGAAGGATCTCATCAAGACTACAAGACTGCTTAAAAAGTCTACAAAAATGCTGTTTATGGTAAGATTTATACTGGTTTTCCAGTTTCTTATTTTGATTTTCCTTTTATCAGTAGAGACAGGAATATGTCATCAAAAGGAATTACAGATTATGCAAAAATTGCTTGTATTTAATTGGGATGGACATTTATGAAAGCCGTATGCTTAATGAAGTCCTCTGCTTAGAGGAAGAGAGTTATTTCTATGCCACATATTCTCATGGGACATGAGGGGACAGTTGATCATGGTACAGGGAGAAAGAGGTGGATTTGGAAAGCCTATCTGGAGGCACTTCTTTCTAGGTAGTTGCAGTGGTGCTCTGCCAAGGAAGTTGGGCTGAGGGTGTTTGTTGTGTCAGGTAGCAGTGTGCTGATGGTAGCATTTGCTCCTCCTGTGAGCCCTTGGCTGCACACCAGCCTTCCCAGCAATGCTCTCAACCACCAGCCCATTCACATGAGGGTCAGAGCCACGGCCACTGTCCCGGCAGCTGAAGCACCTTCTGTTGAGGGCGTGCAGTACCATGGATAGCCCAGGGATGCTGCAGAGTGTCAGGACACCCAAGGAGCTGCTTCGAGCTTAGACCTCTGCAGGTGCAACGGAATAGAGAGATCAGAGTTCCCAGGAAGAGTCAGCAAGGGAGTGAAAACCAAAGTTTGGGGTGTCTAATTGTAAGTGACTACAAGTGTATGAGATATTTTAGTTTTCTTCATGCAGAGGTCTGGTCAGCAGGGCCAACTGATTCACTTTATCCTCAAGTACAGACCAATTGGTCTTCTGTGTCCCTTGGATTTCACTGACTACCATGGGAGTGAAGGCTCCTCGCTTGGCTGTGGAGCCTACATGCTGGCCATCTACATTTGGGTGGTGTAATATGCAGTTACATTACCTTTCTGATGGGAATTTCACACCTGCTACTTGGTTCTGTTGCCGAAAAATAGGCATTTGATCCATTTAATCCATTTGAATTAACTTCGCATGCCTAAGAGAACTGCCGGTCCAGGCAGATATGACACAAGGTTGACAGGATGACTGATCTCTCCAAGAGGAGCCACAGACCAGGCAGACATGACACAAGGTTGACAGGATGACTGGTCTCTTCTGTAGTAGCAGTTGGGGGTGGGCAGGATACCCTACAGTGTATCAAATGGCATTGGACACGATGTGGAGGAACGTAATGATGTTACCCACAATGACTCCTACAATTTGAACAAGATGGTCTGACTTAACTTCTCAATTCATCTTCCATTTATTCTTTGTGTGTTAAGTACCTTTGTTGCTGTCATTTCTGTTCATGGTTGGTCTTACCAATATTTCTGTGCCTGCCAACACAGCACCTTCCTGTCTTTCCTTCAGAAACTACAGCTAGATTAAGCTAGTTGTAGCTTAAAAAGGAAGCAGGCCAAGGGGATACTACAGTACATAAAAATGGTTTTATTTATTGCACGCTTTCCAAACGTGCATGTTTTTATGAGGCTGAAATTTTCAGCCAAAGTTGACTTGTGAGGTTTTCATTTGGGCACTCATCACTTGATTTGTTTTCAGACAAACTGCAGTGTTCGAGATCAGCTCCTATCCTTCTATGTGAAAAATGTTTTCAGTCATCTTGAAGCAGGAAGAGACAAGTTGTACATTATTAGTGCCTTCCAGGTCCTGCAAGTGAACATGGATGCCTGTGTGAGTATGTTCCAGAGAGCTAAACTAACTTTGTCCATCTGAAAACTTAGGGAAGGGCTCCCTCTCAGTTTTTCGGCAGAGAGAGAAGGTGATTCAAAGTCTTGGTGTGTCCCACACCACAGAGGGCCCAACTTCACGAGGGCTTCCCCACTGGGGCCAGGGAAACTTAGTGCTGCTCATTTCCTCCCAGAGTGAGCCTGTGGAGAGTGGGCAAGGTGGTGGAGACCCCATGGAGGAAAGCCACTTCCCTACGGATATATCACCTTGTGCTGCCCTCTCATTACCAAAGCTGCAAAGAGACAGGGTGATTACAGGGAGAGATGTTGCTCCTCAAGTTTCCATGGTGTAATACTTGTGATGTTTTCCTTCTTCAACAGCATACTCACTGGTAGTGTGCAGCTTTTACTCATATGTCCTCTCTGCTCCTCCATACTGAATTTTGAAAGAACTGGTGGTGTCTCTCATGAGTAAGCAGGAGCCACAATTAGGAAGCACATTGGAGTAGTTCCCATGTGCCCACAGGCAGAGCGGGTTTTCAGGGAGTGATGCTGCCCACTGGCAAAATGTCCCCAAATTGGACCAGGTGCCCCAGAGAAGAGGTACTTTTACAAACACAGCAGTTAAAGCAGACTTTTGCCTACACAAATACACATACTAGGTAGGATTCTAAGATGACGCCAATACTTGTCAATAATTTCTTGTCTTATTTTTAATGGTAGACCAATAAAAACAGGGTGTGTCTTCACACTATATATCCTGTGGATGTTTTTTTAATTCCCTAAACCGGTAGTCCTCACAAGTCAGTGTCCCAAAAAGTGGAGCATGACTTAAGGTGACATATAGCCATGGATACCCAGGCAAATGTCTATAGTGATCTTAATGAATCTCAATGAATTAATGAAATTTATGAATTAAAAGAATTTAAACTTTGTCTAATCTGAATTGTATGATAGCATGAAAGAAAAGGACATTGATTCTATGCTCACACAAATATTTGCAAGGCAAGAATAAACAGCTTCAGAGATCTTTTGCAGAGTTAAAGCTCAGAAGCCAATCGGGATATTTGTATAATGTAAAAAGATTTAAATCCCAGTGGGAGAAAATGTAACCAGTTTTCAGGTTCTGCATTTAAACCCATGCTAAGCAGTTACGATTTACAGCCATTATTCACAGCATTTATCATACTGCTGTGGTTATCTGTGTCTGTCAAAATTCCAGATAAGGCTGTACTATAACTCCAGAATGCTATAATTCCAGATTCTATAATATACTTGCAGAGATTTCATTCTTGTCTGGGAAAGCAATTACACTCTATGCAAGTGCCAGTATACACTGAGGAATTTAGACTGTCAACTGTGACTGAATTCAGAATATCAGTTATTCTAAAATACTACCAGTGACTGTAGCTTGCTAGACAGCTTAGTAATACATTTGTTTCTGTGCTGTATGGAGACAAAATACAGCAGATTTCTCAGAGTTCCTGCGTTCTTTTTCATAATTAGTGCCAGTGTTTTACCCAACACAAGTCTAAACATAACAACTTATGTTTCCGGATCTTAGAAAGTGCTGGTAGGAGAGATAAGTCTTCTACTGGTAGTAGAAAAACAGTAGCTCTTTGGGAAATGATGGCTTGCCATGATTTTCTAGGAGACATCTCATTTCTGGAAACTAACACTTGAATTCTTTGTATTAATTTATATTAATTTAAACCCAACAATAAAAAATCATGTGAAAGAATATTAGAAACTACATAAGATCTTTAATGGTTATTATGTAGCTGAGTTATAAGATGTTTATCTGAAGGGATTTCCACCATGACAGCATACTTAGGTAATGAATTTATCAAGGATAAATTTCTCTATATAATTAAGTGTAACAGCGATATCTTTGCATATATAAATCCACCCTATACTCTTTCACAAACTCAGGCTGTAATTTAGCTGTATGCTATTTAAATCTTAACAGTACTTGTCTCCAAACTACTTTCAAATACTTTATGCTACAATGCTATGATTCTCACCCTGCTAGATGTTTTGTCCAGACAAGGAAGCTTTAATATTTTCCAGTGATATAGGGGCCCAAGTTCTGTTTTTCAAAAATACATGGTCTCTAAAATCTCCAAACCCATTTTCTGCAGTGAAATCAGACTCTTTCATTTAGTGTAAGACTACAAGATAAAGGGAACATGCATTTTTCCTTGGATACTGGGAACATCCACCTGTAGCACCACTGACTCCTTGGCTCAGGTGCCCTACTCAGCATTGCTGAGAACAATATGAAGGTGCTCCGGAGGTTGGACTTATATTTCTACATCAGTAGTGGATTAGGGAAGTGTTTTCTCATATTTGGGTGGAGCATAGAAGGACAATATATTCCCTGCAGTATCTTAAGTAATTTCTCTTCCATTGTTGTAGACCTTGAGCAGATATTGAGTATTGTTTGCAGTAGTCGAGCTAACTTGTTAGCTCACTTGTTTACCTGTTTATGCAGGAACAACAGAGTTTGTAATGTGTATCATCACTAAAGCCAGCATAGTCATTTAAGGTCAGTTCTGCTACCAAATTTGTTTGTTTTTTTGTTTGGTGGAAATCTGCATCATACAAGCAGACCTTAAAAAAAAAAAAAAAACCAAGTAAAAAAAAGCCCCAAGTCAGAAAGAACTTCCCTGGTTAGAAGATTTTTAAAAATTTACTTCTATTTACACTTTTTTAAAATGTTTGCTTTTATTTCCACTTTCATCATGTGAGGTGCCTTTAGTAAGCACAAAAGATACCTTGAAAATGTTTGTGCTCCTTTTTAAAGTACTATGTGTGAGATAGAAAGGACTGACCATCCATTTCAGTGGAGTCATCTCCTTCCATCTGAGTTGAGGACCTTTGCCTTTTTCTTTTTCAAACATGTCCTTGTTTATAGATTGGAAAACACCAGATTTTTCCTTTTTTTTTCCCCTGAAAGAATGTTTCTTCCCCTTTGAAAACCCACAGAACTCATATTACCATTTTTTTATGTTGTGAGCTCAACTTGGCAGGAATCATGCAGGAAAAAGAATACATTTGAAGTAGAGGGAGAAGCGGAAATGATGCTGAGTTCACACATTTTATTGGTAGCCCTACAGTGCCACACTGTGGGTTCAACTCTTCCTCATTATTATTTCTTTACATCAGCATCTTTGGATTTCTTTTTATCCTTCAGCTTCCATGTGCTCCATCCACAAGGTTAACTCCTGCAGTCAAAAAATTAAGGAGAATGTTTTTTAAGGTAAGAACAGGAGGCACTGGCTCTCCACCATGCTGTTCCAGGGCTGTAGGTAGTTTCCTTTCTAATGCCTTTATCTTCTCAACAGCTTGGAGATAAGGGAATCTACAAGGCCATCCATGAGCTGGACATTCTCCTTCCCTGGATTCAGGCCTACATACAAACCATCATATGAAGAATGAGGAGGTGACAGACGACATGCTGCTGCTGTGCTAAAAACAGATCCTTACCCGAAAGGGCTGAAAATGAATCGAGAGCCAGATGTACAATGTGTCTGTCAGTAACTGCGTCTCATGGAAGGAGAGCCTCTGTAACATGGCAGCATAAAGAGGGATTTTCATAAATTTTCACAGTTAGCCTGGCCTAGCAGCTATGTCTGTTCTGCCTCTGGAGCAGCTACAGCGTGCTGCCAACCTTCTCATCCTGTCTGCCTGCCTGCCTGCCAGCTGCCACACAGGCAGCACCCGAATACCTCATGCCAGCATAACTTGGAATCAAATATCCTAAGGATCAGAAACAATGTCCCGTATGCCATGGGCATGATCTAGCCATGCCTTGTGTCACCCTGTGTGAATACAGTTCAAATAAATGAGGAATACTTCTGAAAATTCCTCCCCTAAGCTATATTTCTTTTGGGTTTTTTTGTTGTAGATATAAAACAGTATACACAAGCCGTTCTGCTTAAAAATATGAAAAATAATTACATACTGCTTATCTTTATTATTAATTTAAGATATAAGCATACACCAATGAATGTAAAACCTTTGGTCTAAGTTTCATGCATGGCCTTCAGATGTCACATGATCTACATGAGATCAGACATGCAGAAAACACAATAAATGAATTGGTTTGTCTAGGACTGTAAAATGGTTTGAGAGAGATTTATGGAAGTTGATGGTAGTGGTTTCCAAAATGTCTCCCGTATAGTACAGAATGAAGACTTATTTCTAATTTTCTTACATTTTTAAATATTTACCAGGATTATGAACCTATTCCCAAATCTGTATATTTGGCACTTCCATGGGGCTGAGATTCTGCAAAATTTCGAATCTCATAGTTCTATTGTGTAAGGAGCATTGAGTTTATCCGTGTGCTGGCACCAACAAACCTGAGCCAGTTCCTCTTCTGCATTGTGGCCTTCTGCAGCCAAGGGGTGTTGGCTGATTTCTGACAGGTGGTCTTTTGATTCCAAGGTCCAATTAAATGTGCTCCCAAACCAGGCTATGATCAGCACACCTTCATTTTCATTCCTTCAGGGACCATTCAGAAACTCTCTGGGGCTGATGCACCCGTGGTAGCTAGAGCAGTAGGAGACAGCCTAGCTATTCCCATTCCTGAACTCCTGAAAGGGCCACCACTGCTGCTAGTGGGCTGTTGATTGTCATCCACCTGAGTTGTTAGTGCCTGGTGAGGGTTTAGGAGGGAGAAGAGCATCATCTCTTATTTAAACTGGTAAATCACTGCCCAGCATCCTGGAGGGGAGAAAGGGGAAAGCTATGACTAAATCCAGATTGTGACCTGCTTCTGTTGCTAACCTGTATTCCAGCAGTTCTTTACAACCCCACATCACCTCTTCTCGTCTGCAAACTGTGTGTGACTTGTCCTTTCTGATGCCTCATAACCTGCTTCAGGTTAATTAGATAGACAGTGATAAAGGTGATACATTTAATGTCATGGTCTTTTTTGAGCATGTAACTTAATTTTCAGTCAACACAATGTCCTTTTTCATGCATTTATTCAAACAGCTCACCCATTTGTTTGTGAAGTTTAGGTCTGCTCTTGGTTTTAATATTTTTTGTCCAAACTGGTGTATGGAATAGAGAACTGACTATGGGTATGGTTTCACCAGCCTTCATCACACATCACTGTTCAGTCCTTGCCACTGTTAGTGAGCAGTAGCTGGGATCTGAGGGCCCCTATGGCTGAAGGCACTGCTCCTTCTCTGGTGCAGAAGAGAGCCAGTGACTGCTGCAAACAGGGAAAACTGCCACATTTAATTGAGAGGATCCATGGGAAATGGTTTCCTGTGATTCAGGTTGCCAAAGATTTTTCTTGTGAAAATTTTGCTGAGCTACCACATCCAGTCAGTGGGTGACACATGAAGAGACAGATGAACTTTGAAAAGGGCAAGTAACACCTTCCTCCCCACTATGCTGCATTCATGGGGGTCAGCCCTGCAGTGAGTATGGGCAATCAGCAAACCTCCTGCAGCAGGGTTTGAGGTCAGGCTGCAGCAAGGCTCAGGCCAGTTGTCTCCACTCATCTGACAAGGAAATCAAGTTATTTTGTGACATAAAAGCTCAGGACTTGTGTATTTTAGCCCTTGTTTTCCACATGGCTTAGGACACTTTCCACTCTTAGTCGCCTTGTCTATAAAATGAAAGTACTTCTGGGCATGATGCATCCCTTCATGCAGTAATGAAAATCACATTCCCAAGCCAACTAAACACTCCTGAATGAAAGGCAAAAACAGCATCTGCAAAATAAAGGTTTTTATTTAGTAGAAAATTCTTGTGATAAGTGACACATGCCATATGCAGGCTACCTAGCAACAAATACTGTGTTGCATCTTCGCAAGAACATAGCAAAATAATTCCTATTAAAGATATTTAACAGGCAATTCGAAGTCATAAGTACGGCAGAAAGCTTCTTGCTTTTTAAAACTGGACAAGTGAAGGAGAACATTTTAATTTTACGGATGAGACTCTAGGTGTCACTCTTAGAAAACAAGACTCATGTTGGTCTCAGTTTGCTTCTGACTTCAGCTGATGGAGAAAGTGTTAGAGCATATTTCATAGGTAGCTTCTTCAAACAGAAACTGAGATAGATGTGCAGTTGAAATAGAAAGATTGAATTATTTAAATTCAGTTTACACAAACATAGAATTGAAATTAAAAATGAAGGGGAAGAAAGATGGGCGTATAGCCAAAGACTAGGTTTATAAACCAGCAGTGAATTCAGTTTATAGTTTTACTACAGAATTCTGACCATAGACGAGTTCCTTCTTTAAGGTACTGTTTTCCTTTGGCAAATGGAAAAATTGTCTATCAATTATTAGCCCAAGGTAATTTATCTTTGCTTAGCATACAGAAATCCTTAGAAGGAAGTTAATGCCCATGTAGTGTTATTTGTTGTCACTACTGCTTAACATTGCCTGTCTTATCACAGTGTTTTGGTCTTTTTGAAGTAGTGACTCTTATTACATGGAAACAAAAGGTATTTCATGACTGTTACTGCAAAAGCAAGAATGAAAAATATGTCTGTGTATTAAAATTGTCACTAGATCACAATTTCTTGAAAAACACTGATCTAGCGGAAAGTGGTAGCTGCACATGCAGTTTTGGTGTTATGCAAATAATACAGAAACAGTCAGCAAAGACAACAATTTCCATCACAGACAAGATCGTATAGAGTTTTCTACTTTCCCTGAAGTGGTTTTTTTTTTTCCTCTGAAGTGCAAAATATTCAGACCAGAGATTATCACTTAATGAGTAATTTCTGCTGTAACCTTAACCATCTACAGCAAATTCCTCATCTCATCTGGAGTCCAGAGGTGGTATAAAAATGTAGTCATAGAATCATGGAATTACAACATCAGAGAATCATTTAGGTTGGAAAAGACCTTTCAGATCACTGAGTCCAACTGTTAACCCAGCACTGTCAAGTCCATTACTAAACCATGTCCCCAGCTGCCACATCCACAAGTCTTTTAAATACCTCCAGGGATGACAACTCAACAATTTCCCTGGGCAGCCTGTTCCAGTGCTTGATAACCCTATTTGGAGAAGAAATTTTTCCTAATATCCAACCTAAACCTCTCCTGACAAACACTGGGATAGCTTCCCTCAGAAAGCATTAGATGAATTAGAAGATTAGATTAGAAGACTTTTTCCTGAAACTTGGCTTTTGAAGAACGGGATTTGGACAATGACGTAACTTGTGTTGGATTTGGTCATTTCATCCCTGTTTCTTCGTGCTCACAACACGGGCCAATTTCTAGAGACTGCAATTGCAGACTCTTTACTGTAAAGACACATGGCCTAAGGTGAAACACATGGACTTCTGATTAGTGATTATTAAGATGCTTCCCAAATAGCCCCCTGTAGCCAGATACTGCTTGAGTCATCTTCCCTGGCAGCAATTGTGGGGCTTTGAAGAGAAGGGGTGTCTGGGCAGGCAGTGCTGTTACGGGAATGGAAGTGTTACAGCAGGACTCACCATTGCAGTGGTCACCTTACAGTGTACCCCATCTCTAGCCAAGCTTCTTCATACTGCAAATAATGACTACCACTGGGGTAACACCTCCTAAAAACTACTAGGAGCTGCTGAGCTGTAGAATACTCACTGTCAAAGAACAGGTGTGGAGAATGTTTTTACGTTAATTCAGTTTTCATTTAAAAATAAGTATTTAAATTTACATTCCTATTCTGTTGGCTCCAGTGGAAGAGAGATTTGGAAATATAAAGGCAGTTGGTAGGTCTGTGAGGAGCATTGCCAGAGGGAAAAAGAAGGTAATGGAATTACAATACCATTGAGTGAAAGTGGATACTATTGTGGAATAAAAATGATGGTGACATATCAGGAGTAAGTTTGAATTGCAAAACATTATGGATAACATTTTTTCAGCCCTTTGGTTGGAGGGAAATACACCTCTGAAAGGCAGCAATGATCAGAAAGCCAGAGGGTCCACAGGGTAAACGAGACTGTCTAGGGCCTCTGGAGGCTTCTGGTCTGACCTCCTGCTCAAAGCAGGGCACACCAGATCAGACCAGGCTGCCCAGGGCTTTATACACTTGGATCTTGAAAAATCTCTCATAGGAGCCACAGAAGGACGACTTTGAAGGACCATTGCATCATTCCTGGTCAGGCTAAATTGTTACCGAGCTGAGTGCAGCCACAGCTGAAAGGCTTTGTGTCCACAGTAGAAAGGAGAACTAGGAGCAACTGTCCATCCACAAAATGTTTGTATGAGGTGAATGACAAGCTGCAGGCAAATGTCAAATCCTGTGAGATGAAAGGGTTGAATGAATTTTAAAATAGAATTAAGACAGTTGAAAATCACAGATGCTTCACTTTTGGTAAATTATTTCTGAAGGTTGCAGACCCCTTGCAAGTCATACTGAGGCTTTTGGTCCAAGGCCCTGGGGGTGGAAACCAGCCCAATCCTGATCTCACTCCTGCTGCTCTTCTTGCAGCATGGGCATTGCCAGAGAGGTTTTTCATGTGTGGCCCATAAAAGGGTCACGCAGACCACCCTGATCCTTGGCCATTGACTCTGGATGGTCCCAGAGTGCCTTCAGTTCTCACCCTAGATTATGATCCCTTTTTAGAGATGTGTTGGCTTCTGGTGGGGGAAAACTGGTTTTCTGTCTCAGCAAAGTGGCATAGCAGCAGAAGAACACGTCATATTAAGATATTTAACTAATATCAACTATCTTATTGCAGTTCCCTGATTTTTGAATAGTCAGAGGTAGAAACCTGAGAAAATCTAAATTTACTATGGTTTAATGAAAGAGGATGTATAGAGGTAGAAGAGACCAGAGGAAGAAGAGTGTAGAAGAGGAGTGATGATGGGTGAGTAGGGGAGCCTGGGGTGTTTGGCTTTCACAGCATGTTGCTGTATTTTGCACATAAAAAGAAATCTACTTAAAGACAGCAAGAAGTAAAGTTTCTAGCAGCTGGAGTTGCAGAGAGAAGAATGAAACTCGAAGAGAGATTATGAATGAGGTTGTATATAGATATTAGAGATGTATGTAGGTGCTATAGATACTATGATGTTGAGGTGTGGACAGGTTTTGCCATTCAAACTGCCCTTTAATCAATTATCATATTTTTCTTCTATTTAAGACCTCAAAAAGACCTTCCCTCTTGACATAATAACAGAGTTTGGGGTCATTAGCGTGCATCACTTTTTGACGTTAACTGATAGACGCTTTTCCTTCCACTTTCTCCCAGTGCTGCTTATTCAACCGTGATTTCAGCTGAGCTGATGAGAAGGAAATAACTTCCTTGAAGTAGCCATGGTGCAGAGAGAGGTTTTGTTTGCTTGTTTCTCCTAAAGATTCAATGAGCAGTAGTTAACAGTGGAATACACCACGGTGATTTTATTGTCTTAGGTGAAGCTTGTAGCCCATGTCCATTGTTAATAAAGCATCTCAATTATTTCCTCTTTTCTCCCTCACAGCTCAAAAGACTAAGTGGTTTGTGCCAGCCCAGCATGCTGTCCCTAACCACATGTGAAGAACCCATTGACACCTCCTGGACAAATTTTGTCATGTCAGTGTAAATGTTTTTTCTGTTCCTGTATAGCGATTAAGGAATAACCAGCAGCACTTTCCAAGTGATGAAGAAAGCTCACAGAGATAAACCACAGGTGCCTTAAATTAGTCATTTGATAAAACTATTTACAAGCCAGCCTCCTAAATGTGAGGAAAAAAATTTTTTGTGAATGAGAAACCACAGGTTGTCAGTGGAAAAGACAACCTGTTTTTCTACCCGCAGTAGGGGAAAGAGTGCTTCATGTACAATGATACCCATGAGGGTTTGCAGATGTGAATGCCAAGCCAGAGGACAACTGCACTGGGGAAGGAGAAGGGCAGCCCATGCCAGCCATCAATTTGGAGTCTCTTGGGCAGGTACCGGGTGTTGTCCTTGCTCCACGGAGGCTCTCCTGTTCTCTCCTTCCTTTTTCTGTATGTAGGAGAGCCAAAACATGAACAAAAATAGGATGACCATGATGCTTCTTGGTTTCGGGCTGTTTCTGAGGTCTCGGGGCAAGCTTGAGGTCCATGTGGGAATGGGAGATGTTTTCTCATTCTATGAAATGTTGGGGTTTTTCTAAGAAAATTTTCCAATTCCACTTAAGCATAGCCAAGAGCATTCAAAGTTTGGAGAAATTGGAGGGTTGCAAAAGGACACAAAATCGGTGTAGCATCAGGTGCAGAGCTGCAATCTGAGTCAGTGAACTGACCTCTCTGAGATCAGCAGCATGAGCTTGTATGCTCTGTACTCCTGAAAAGGTCTGCTGATACCAGAAGGTAATTGAGGTGAATATCCTTCTGACATGAACCACACTCAACTGATAGATAAATTCAGCATAATTTGATTTCAGACCATGGAAGCAAGATTCTGGTGCTTATTCTTCTGCACAGAGAAAAAACAAGTGACTCTTTGTGGGAGGTTTTATAGAAGGAAGGGAGGAGGCCACACTAACATACCAGATAGCTGCAACCTATTAAAGACTTTCCCAGACCTAAACTCTAGAGTAAATGTTTCACTGAGTGTAGAAAAACTGAAGAATTGTTATAAACTGCATGCGTTATAGTATGGCAAAAAAACCCCCAAAAACTTATGGGCTCAACTCACCCATGAGTGATGACTACTGAGATGAAACAGCATGAAGTAATTTTTGCATGTGGTTTCACTATTGATTTTCTGCTCCAGCTTTTCATTGCTTTGAAACATTGGAATATTGCAAAGAATTTAAGGAAGAGTCATAAGAAAATGTGCCCCATGGTACAAGACATTAAAAATATCAGTTCAATCCCACCCATGAGAGGGAAGATAAAAAAATCAACCAGACTGTAGTTCCACTACAGAACTGACTTCACAAGAAACAACGTGTTTCTTTGGTAAGACAAAAGAAAGCACAGCAAGGTTATACTCTTCAGCATTAAACCCAGGAAATTCAATAAGCCTGAAATTAGCTAACTAGCTGAAAGAAGACAGCCATTCATCAGACCAACTAGTAAAAATGATGACTTTTAAGACTGTAAATGGAACGTCTATGTGTTTTTATAAGTTACATCCTCCAGATACCGAGCAAAGGGTTGGAACGAGATGATTTGAAGTTTTGTACCTATGAACCCTTCTTTGTTTTTTTGGAAAGGCTGTTGCAAAGCTTCACACTCTTGATTGTCAGAAGTCTTTAATTTCTGGTCTAAATTTTCTCACAGACAGTTTATAGACATTTTATTTGATACCAATTTATTCTGTTAGCTTACATCACTTACTGAATTTGCTGTTTACCCATTCTAATGTAGTTCAGATAACAACTGAGTTTTTTCTCTGCCTTTATTTATCTGAAGTTGAACAAGCCAAACTCTTCTAGACTCCTTTTATAAAACAGAAGCTCTCTACTTGTTTTCTGGACCATTTCTAGCTTGAACCAACCTATAGCACAGAGTTAACACACAAGTGTACATTGGCATTGCTCCCCTCCTCAGTCGTCTGGAAACACCTTGCCCAGTTAACATTCACAGCATACATTTCTATTGCAGCATTGCCTTGATGGTGTCTGGGATGAGTGATGGCACCATAGAGTCATTATCCTTCTCCAAAGGATGTCCTCCCAAATTCTTCTGGCTATAAGCCACACACCCTGACTGATACACAATCATGTATCTCCCTATTTTATTAATTCCATCCTTGAGGAAACAAAAATATTACACTTTGTGTTCTTCAATCTGAAAGTATTACCACTCTTTTGAGGGTTGGATTAAAATTTCTCTCTAATGCAACTGCAATTTTATGTGCCTATTCGTTCTGTTTGTTTCCTTGATGGGAGAACCTTTAACTCTACCTTCATGCTCATGCTTTTGCCTTAGAGGAGATTGTTTCCATTCCTCTTGCTCTCAGTTGTCTTGACTTTACTTCTGTGTTTTATTTCAAGAAATCCCAAATAATCCTTCTCACCTACTACATTCACCAATGCTTCTTAATGTCCCTGTTCATATTAAAAATTGACATGAATTGTCTATTTAATTTGGAGTTTGAATGTATACAAACATCCAGCCCACTCTTAAACTGCATCAACCTCACTTCTTTCCTTATGCTCCTTTTGTTTTCATTATGATGACTTCTGTTTTTAAGTGGACTGATTTGTTGTGAATTTGGGAAGTTAGTTCATGCCCCTTTTTGATACCCGAGAGGCAGTTGTCACTGCTGATCAGGCCTCTATTCTGTCCTTCTGGGCCCTTCTATCCTCTTGTGGTTCTTGAGGACGTGGTTGGGTTGGCTGCTCTCATTGGAATAGTATCACAGAAAAGCCTAAGGGCCCTAGAGGTGCCTGGTCCAACCTTCTGCTGTGAGTGGGTTAAATTATCTAAGACCCTGTCAAGTCCAGTGTTGAATATTTGAAGCCAAGTTCCACCACGTCTTTGGGCAACCCACTCTGACATTTACTTTTTCTTATGCTGAAGATCCCCCTGAGGTAACTTGAGCCTGTTGAACCCCGTCCATTCATCACACATCTGTCTGAAAAGAATACCTCCATCTTCTTTGTAACTACCCTCTGGGTAGTGGAAATTAATTAGATAATTAATTAGTAATTAGATACGCCTGAACCTTCTTGTCCTGTGGCTGGACAAACAGAGTTCCTTCAGTCTTTCTTAATAAGTAGAGATCTTCAACCCTCTAATCACACTGGAGATCATTGGTAGAACCTTCTCCTATTTTTCGGTGTCTCTCTTGATCTGGGGAGACTATACTGGGTGAGTCTCTGCTGGGGAGACTAAGCTGGGTGCACCACACTGGGTGTGGACTGAGAAGTGCCAAGGAAAATGGGAGAAAAAAACATCCTGTGACCCACTGGCTGCAGTTCTGCTGATGTGAGTTATAACTCCAGTCTTCTTAAGAGAATTAGCACCTGCTATATTGATATCTTCCCCAGTAATACTTGCCTTCTTGGTCATACTGCATTTTATTATAATTCATCTTTATCCGACCAGGGGACTGAATAGTGGGTATGACTCCAGAGGAATGTGTTTTATTATGATATTTTATCCAGACCCTTTGTTTTTTTTCACTGCAAGATATTCCTTCAGACATTCTGACTTTTGGTTCTTTCTGTGACATAAAAAAATTCTTCATCATCTCAGCTTTTACCTCTGCTTTTCCTAAACTTTTTTGTCTGTGCTCTAGGCATGCACTATTCCATTTTCATTATTTCAGCAGCAATCCTGGAGTTGCTACAAGACCTACAGGCTTCCTAATCCTGTGAATATCAGTAAAATACAGCCTTCTGATTTGAGTGACTAGAAAAACGATGTGAATGCATTCCTTTTTCACCTAATCAACACTTCATTATTGCTGACTCCTTAACAGTTCCTGGAAAGACTTCCTTGGAAGCAGAGGAGGAACTGATGCATCCCACCAGAGCCTCTTTTGAGTGCATTTCAAGCTGCAATGCTAAAAATTAGAGGGTTTTTAATAGTGGTCCATGTTTACCTATGTATGAGAAAATCCACAGCTTCTCTCAAATATTTAATTGCTTCTTCCACCAGGATTTATTTCTGTACACATATCTGTTTCTATTTGATTATTCTGATTCAGAATCTAGTGTAAACATTATTTTAATTTCATGCTTCCTGTTGCTTAGACCATTCATCCTGGATTCTTAAACATTTCAGGTAAGATTAGGAATTGTTGCAAGATAACTTATGTCTTCATTAGTAAAAGACACAATACCACAGGAGCAGATTAGTAAGTTAAAAAAATTGGCATTGAGGACCCAATTTACAAACTGTGTTTGAGATTATTTTGAACTAGCTCTACTCTGGTCCTGTGGCCTGAGTTCACGTTAACAACTGGAGAACATCAAGAGAGTTTCTGAAAACATTTAGCAGATTTATTTTATCTGAAAGGAACTAGATTTTGGAGACTCCAACAGTGCTCCCAAATGCAACTCAAAGTACAGTGAGTGGTGATCAGGAGACTGGTTTTATGTTCCCATGTGTAGGACAATTGGCATACTAATGTAGAGTATCTCACTGATATGCCATTTTAACTTACATGGGCAGGAAAAAATTATAAGCCAGTCTGAAATGTCTTTGGTAATTTTTTAAAGCACCTATTGAACCAGAATTTCTGGTTTTCCAAAAAGAAATTCTCTTATGGAAAGGGGAGAGCAGTTCAAGTGCACTGATGGAAACCAGAGTTGGTATGCCTGAATTCTGAGCCCTTTGAAGTTGAAATTCAATATGTATATTTACTTATGTAAAGCTGTGAAAGGGCTGTTGTACTTTGCCTGTGCACACAGAGACAGAGGTAGAAAATCACAGCTAAAGCCTGGTGTGGCACAGCTCCTCTGCTAGCAATATCCACACTAGCTACATTAAAATAAACCAACACTAGCTGTTGTGACACATGCTCCTTCAATTTTTCTGCACAGATATGCACAGAATAGGCTGATGTGGCAAACCAGAAGTATAAAAAAAGGATGAAGTAAGAGTCTAGAGCCCTCTACACATTAATATGAAACAGTTTAGGTGAGAGGGGAAAGTTTTTTCACAACTCCTTTTCATAAGTTTTGAAAGTTTTTCATAATTGCCATATAGTTTCCTAGATATTAATAACTCTCAAATAATAGATAAAATTAATACTCTTTCACAACAACCAAATAATGGTACTACTCTTTATGCTAAGTAACTCATAGAGAGTTTAAAATATCAACACATGGCCCATTGTGGCTAGTGAATCCAAGCTGGACAAACTTTGTCCAGGCAGAACTAACTTGTAACTTTATTACCCCATATATATACAGAATAGGAGCCCGAGCTATCAAGCCAGGTTAGGTGTTTATAATCCCCACACATACGGCACATTCAGTCACAAAGAACAATCATGCCTCAATAGGCTTTCCAGCTTGACCTTGTCATTCTTTTCACACGCACTATTCTTAGCTCTGGCTCGCTCAGGACCACAATATTTTTGCTTTAGTATTTTATTCTTCTTCTTTTATCATCCAGGTGTCCAGTGCTGTCTGTCCAGCTGCTCCTACAGCCCATCATTAGTAGAGCAATCTTGCTGTTGCTTAGCTGTCAAATTTAATGAAGATGGCAGGGGTTAAATTAGCTCTGAGACTTTTGAGTCTCTTAAATTTAGAAGAAATTGCTGACTTCGCTCAGAAGTTTCTGACAAGGAAGGAACTAACAGCTAGAAAAACTGCCTAAGTCTCATTTCCTTAGGAAAAAAGATTAGCAACCCAATCTGCCACAGTACCTACATTTTGTCTACTTTAAAGTATGCTACTTGAGATTGTATTTTTTTCTTTTTGAAAGAATACTTTTGTAGTTTTGGAAACAAAATATTTGTTTGCTTTACTATCTTTTTTAAAACTTGTTTTGTTTTAGTTTGGGGTCAGATACTCATTAGTCTCTGAGAAAAAGCAATGGAAATGTAGTTCTCTCTTATTTTTTGTGTTTTTGGTTTGGTTTGGTTCAGTTTTTTGTTTGCTTGTTTGTTTTTCATTTAAAAATATTTGTTATTAGCTAATTCAATCTTTACATTGCTTTAAGAGGACTAGAGGGTGTTCATTCAGAGCACTTCACAGTTATTAGTCCAGACCTTTAAAGAAGGAAGATAAACAACTTTAAAATAAAGTGCATCTACACTTGCCTCACAGGAGCTCTTCTATAAGCAGACTTATTTCCTGTGGAGTTGAAGAGGAAATGTACTTAGGGTGTGAAGTACCTTCTTCATTTTTTAACTACTAAAAAGCAAAGGTCGTGCATATTTTCCCTTTCACTTTAAATTCTGATTCTAACTGGAAAGCCTTTGCAAGCAGACTCCTCTCAAGAAGTTCTGTTCTAAGTAAAATGTTATCCATGGATGAATTTCTTGTATGCCTGACTTTCTGGTGTTCTCATATGTGTTCTGGAGGCTGGACAGAAACAGGTAGGACCAAACCTGCGATCTGATTTGCTTTTTTTTCTGTGAGTAAAAATGACTGGCTTGCTTAGTCACACAATCATGAATGACACTAAAGAGAGTGGTGGGTAAGGGGAATCCCCAGGAAACTGTCTCCTGGATTGTTTTAGAAGAGAAGATTGCACCATGCAGTAGATTTCTTCTAGGAAATGTCCTGTGCGTGTTTCCAAGTGGTTATGACAGAAAAAACCCACTCTGTCGGCTGGTTTCAAACATTTAATGGATATTTTCTTACTGATACTTGAAACACATGATTGACTTACCCTCCAACATGTGCCCACACCCACACGCTTGTGTTTGCACATACAGATGTGATAATTATCTATTATAAATTGTGCAGGGAATAACATGAAAATTATCAGATTCCCCCTCCATGATAACATTTCAACTTGAAATATTCAATAAGAAATTAAAACATTACAGCATTGCTTTCATGTCTGTTTTCGTCCAAATTTAAATAAGAGTATTAATTTCTAACAACAAATGTCTGTATGATAAATATTTAAACTGTGAAAACAAATGCAACTGTAAAATGGAAACTCGAATGGCACTTCAATTCCTTGCTGAAAACTAGATCAAAAAGCTCCAAAGCAAATAAAGCCAATAGCACAGAAAATCAGTGTAAGGAGAAGGAATGAATCACAAAACCTGGCATGCGGAAAAAAATTCTACAAACATAATGAGAGTACTATGAGCGGGGCTGGCTCATTGGCAGTTTGATGGTCTAAAAAGTACCATTTTGATTTAGTATTGACAATGTATGCAAAGTATTAGGTTGATCGAGGGCTATGATTTCCAATGTTACCAATCTGCAATGAATTTTCAGCAATTTGTGCTATTTCATGAGGTTGCACGCTGGCCTCTGATGAGGTCAGTGGACTGACCTAACACATGCAGAAATCAACAGTTGATCCAAGATTAGTGTCCTTTGGTCTTCTCTCTAGAAATCTTTTGAAAAAAAGCCATGGGGTATTATCGCATGTACTTGAATGAAGAAGTTCAGATGGCCTCTTGCTTCTTTCAAAGGTGGATCTGATCCTATGAAAACGAAACTGAATAGTAGACTGTGAAAATACCAGAGGTTTCAGTATGGAGAGTTACTAAAGTATAGAGGAAAATATACACTAATTTACCAGGAATCGGGGAAAGACACTGTGAGCAATACATGTGATAGTTTTTCTGTCTATTAATATACAACAAAGGTAGATATATACATATAAATTCACAAGAAACATCAGAAAGTCAGAATCAGAGACAACCTGCCAAATTACAGTGGAATTATTTTCTTAATGAATCAAGTCTCTCAAACTGCATTAAAATGTTACTTTAAAACTCATGGACAGATTTGTGGAAAAGGTTATGGAAATACTAGCATGCTTGTCTTATGAAAAGCAGGGCTATCAGGGAATCATAGAATCATAAAATAGCCTGAGGTAAAAAAATTAGAGAACCTTGGAAGATCCCTTTGGGAAAACTAATTTTAATAAAATATATCTTTATTTTGTAGCATACTATACATGCACAAAGGCACACAGTGCTTATCTGAAGTCAGTAGGTTGTACTGATAGCATGGGATTGATACCATTGCCTGCTTAAAGGTCAATAGTGTGAATGTTGTAGGTGCTAGTACCTAAAAAGCCTAGGCAAAAGTATTTCAAAAGTCTTACGAAAGAACACTGGAATAATTATGTTTAAATCGTATCTTTTTCTATTTGCCTTATTCTGCTTTTAGAAGTTTTTGTTTTACGTATTTTCCCTGCAACTATGATGATTAAAAAGTGATTAGAAAAAAATCCCAACCCCAAAACCCTAAAATAAACCCTGCAATTCATGGAATCACTTAAGACAAGAAGCTGAGACTTTAAAGTGGAAACAAATACTATAAGATCTATGATATAATGCCCAGAACTGGCAGTACCTTCAAAGGATATTATGGTGGTGAAAGCAGAAAACTATCAAGAGTATTTTATTCCTCACAGAAGAATGAAGAAGAGCTTGTGAAAATGGAAGTTTTTATGTAGAAAAACCTGTAGACACTCTGTGTGTATAGCACAGGTGGTATGTTTTATAATACCAGCCATACTTTGAGTGGTTTTGTGTCAACAGTTGTGCTGCCTTTCCACTGATATGAACTCAACCTAAAACTGAACAAGATATGTAATTTTATTCTATTTTACGGGCAACAGATTTTATTCAGGAGTTGGATAGGTGGAAAGATGCTAAACAGTACAATCCTAGAGTAAAAACACATGCCATATTTGTCCATCACTGTCTTCTACAATGCCATCATTATTTTCCATACTTTACTACAAGCAAAATAGTATTTTAGAATTGCACCTGCCTCTCTCATGGTTAGCTCCCACTATTAGCTTATAGTTCCTATAACATTCATACATGCAGACTGTGGTTTTTTGAGAGCTGAAAAACCAGTTTGTACCAACCTGAAATATGGCACAAGAAACAAGAAGGAATATTTGGTCTCCATTACCTATTGCAGTCCATGCACAATCAGCAATGAGAAAACGTATGTTACAGATCCCTCTTTCCAGGCTCAGACTATATCAGTTGAACAGTCTTTCAAGAAAAGGAAAGGAAAGGAAGACAGCATTATGCTGGTTTTATAAACAGGGACATTAACAGCTATTGATGAGGACAGATGTTCTGAGAAAAATATTTGTTATCATCTCCGTACTCTCCAGAAAATTATTTTAACATGGGTCTTGAATATGGATAATATACTATTACTGGAGTCTCTAGACAATAGAGAGCTGACAGTCATACAGTTAGGAATTACCAAAAAGTCCACAACAGTGTTTGAGAAAGGCTGGCCGAGAACAGCTATTCATGGCTATCTTCTTCTTGAGCAAAGAAAAAGCTTGAATACTACTTACAAGATGGATGAGTACCCAGTCCATGAGAGAGTAGTTAATTCCTCTTGATAATTCAGAAAGGAATAATTAGGGTTTGATGGGGAAAGGTTTTCCCAATCTATATGCTTCTTTCCATCCTGCATGAGTTTACCAAATTAAAAAACCGAAGGGAAGTACGAAACAGATGGCTTGTGTCAGTCAAGGTACCATGATTTTAATAATTTTGAACTTTCACTCTAATCACTTCAGGTTGTACCCATCAGATCATTATCTATCTGGACATCTGTCTAACACACCGAGTGTTAGTTTCCTCTTCCCTTCCTTTGGACGACTCAACAGCTAATGTACGTGAGCAATTTTGTTATTGGAAAGAGGAATCAACAATACACATTTCCATAGTGCCAATTGCATGCAGACAGGAGTATGTAATAGAGACCAAAGGGTCTTCCTTGTGTCACATTTCAGGTGGTACAAACTGGTTTTTCAATTCTCTCAAACAATATAATCTCCAAAAAGTCCTTGGAATGGGAAAAATACAGTGTTTTGTTTAGAAAATTGTCAAGAACAGTTAATTCTGAGCATTTCAGAACTTCCCTTTGCCCTGAAAGCTTATTCTTATAAAACACAGCAGATGTTTTGTGCCAGCGTTATCCCTACTGATCATTGGAAACATCCTCCAAATCACAGAGATCCAGTGGTCACAAGGAATAGATAACTACACCCTTCATGATGTGTAGCACTGATGAAGCATATAATTACCTGTAGGAGAGTGGTGGGTTGCTTTTTTTTTTATTACTAGTTTTAGTTTGGTTGGTGATGGTGGTGGTGCAGGGGTTTGTTGTTGTTATTTGGGGGGGGGTTGCCTTCTTTTTGGTGTGGGTTTTTTTGCTGTAGTGGGGAAAATGACAGTATTACAATGTGTTTGCAAGGGTCAATTGCGAAGTCATAGAATAATAAAATGATTTGCATTGGAAGGGAACCTAAAGGTCATGTAGTTCCAATCCTTCTGCCATAGGCAGGGAACCTTCCACTAGAGCAGGTTGTTCAGAGATCCATCCAACCTGGTCTTGAACATTTCCAGGGATGGGGAATCCACAGCTTCTCTGGGCAGCATGTTACAGCATCTCACCACCATCACAGTAAAGAATTTCATCCCTCTGTCACTTTGAAGGCATTCCCCCTTGTCCTATGACTACATGCCCTTGCAAAAAGTCCCATGCTGGCTTTCTTGTAAGTCCCCTTAGTCCCCCTTAGTCATGAAATCTGACTATCAAGACATCTACTTTGCAGAAAGTAGTAACATGGTAAAAATAACAACACTTAGTAATTACATGGCACTGGTACAACGTGTAGGCAAAGTTTTCATCACTTAACACCCTCAAGTGTGCCAACACCCAGCACTGTGAAGGAGGAACCAAAGGGCTTGTATCTGTTGCTTTATAAGAAAGGGACACTAAGAGGTGAAGTGTGATATAAAGTCAGAACAACTTGGAGAGGATTTTCCAACCATGAGCTACTTTCTTTGGGCAGTGGTAATAGAGAAAGTCACTAAATTTTAGAGAAATGGAAATCTGGTAGAGTTCTTTTGAACTGGCATGGGCAGCTGCTTACTAACCACTCTGTCAGCACTCTGAGGAGTATGCATAAAATGAAAAATGAAAGGGAAAAAGCTGTAATCGTGGTCATAGTGAAATGTGATATGACTTTGCAAGGCCATCATTGGGTATTTGGTGTAAGGTGCTGTATGAACAGAAGGGTGTGAAACCTCTGCTTTGCATGAAGAGTCAGATGACTTCCAGGTAGAAAAATGAAAAAATGCCTTGGTTTCATTTCCTACTGTGTTTGGAAGAGATGATGGTCCAGCTGTGACTATGGAATCATACACGAGGACCACTCCAACCCTATGCAACACAAGATTTTTCAATACTCTTCAGGCATCTCTTTCAGCTAGATTAGGACTAGTGCTCAGACAAAGAGCTTGTGTTAGTGCTGAGTGTTCAATCCTCTCCAGCATGCACTCAGTAGATATCTGCTAAGGAGCACAAATAGAATATGGATGCTCTTAGGCCCTTGGCTCTGTGTCATAAAGGGCAGATATTTTCAGGATCCCCCCGTGTTGTTTTCAGGATCTCCCCTGCTGATTTTCAGGAAAGGCAGAGCAGAAAAGCCATCTAAACCTGGGCCTTCCTCACAACCTGACTCTTCACAGTTCTTGGGCAACAAAACATACACTGGACAGTGGTGACCTGGTTTATCACTTTTGGGTGGAATGGGAAGCAAAACAGGGCTGGAAGATACATAGGACCCATGGGACTCAAGGACCCTCGTGTTCTGACCGTCTGCTCTAGGCTGTTGCCTAATTTCAAAATGATTTGCAGAGATATGCCATTGTGTGTCAGCAGAAGAGGCAAGTATGTCAACATTAACGTGACACCATTTATTCGAATGTAAAGGATTTGGAAAAGGGATCCTAAATTTCTCTATCAAAATATGTTTCTGTCCATCTGTCCGATGATTTATCACAGAACATTCAATGCTTTATGTGAGAGTTTCAATGTGGAGATAAGTAAAAGGCCTTAATGTAGCCTCTACAGGCAGGAGAGTGTACCTAGTAGTCAGGCCTGTACTCAGAAGATAACGTGACAGAGCCTGATGTCACCGCTTTCCTTGTTCTTTGCAGAATTTCTTGCCTCCGTTTATGATATAATACTTGTAGCATTGCATAGTGGGCAAATGACAACAATGGGACTGGGAGACCCTATTTTGTTCCCAGATTTGCCTTTCCTAGGTGCTGAATGATCATGAATGATACCACTGCTCTGTGCTTCCACTGTCTTATCTGCAAAATTGGATGCATGGCCATGGCCTCCTGAAATGTGAGGAGATTTAGTGATCAAATGAGCCATATAACCCCCCAAAACTCAGTATCTACAAAAGCTGAGTTGGAAAAATATTTTTTTTCTGATACCTCACCCTCCTGTTATTCTTAGAAGTTTAGTAGCAGTGTCAGACCAAAGAGGGGTCACCTCGGAGATACAGCCTGCTGTGGATGAGATGCGCGTCTGGCAGATTTAATAGGGCAGTCTAATCCAGCACAGTCACTCTGGGCAAATAGTTCTCTGTAGAGGGCAGTATTACTGACTTATTATATCAGTTCCTGGAATCTGCTGCCTGGCTACATAATTACAGCAATTAGTTTTGTTCAGTTGTGTTGTGTTTTTTGTCCTCAACATGTTAAGAAGACTGAGCTGTTTGAGTAATGAATCTCTTCCCAAATTCCCTACATGCAGCTCTTCTTTACACATTCTCTAGTAATTGAACAAAAAAGCACTGCTCAAATTAAGACCTTTTTGCCAAATTAGGCAAAAATTCGTCTTGATGACCCAGTCTTCCTTCTAGCTGCATGTTTCTGACAGCAAAAAGAGTGCTGCATGTAACTAGAATCAGTTTCCCCCTGCCTCTTAACATGTCTCTCTTCCAGCACTTTGCCAAAGAATTGCTCTATAGACTCGTGGCCAGTCACTGAACCTCAGCACATGTCCCCACCTTGTCAAATATGCTTTATTTTCCTGTATGTATGAAACTACCTGTAGTTTTGCCATAATATGCCATTTGACTCTGCTTGCCCTGCTTAGCAATCCAGATGTTTCAGCATTACCTGTAGGTTTGTTCAGTGTGCTGACATTTGTGAGTTCACTTTGAATTCTAAGTCCACTTGGAATCTTGGTGGGACCACCATTTTAGAGCCATCCTTGGAGGTATTTAAAAGACATGTAGATGTGGTAATTGAGAACTTGGTTTAGTGGTGGACTTAGTAGTGCTAGGTTAGCAATGGCACTCGATGATTTAAGGGTTTTTTCCAAATTAAATGATTCTATGATTCTGATTTCTAGCATAGAATGATATAATCAAAATGGTTTGAGTTGGAAGGGACCTTTGAAGGTCATCTAGTTCAACTCCTCTGCCATGGGTAAATAAATTGCATTTATTTACAAATCTTTGAAGCATCCTTGAATTATCACCTTACCTTCATGTCAACACTTCCACCAATCAAGTTATTGCTTACCCAGTTTTAACTTCTTAAACTAAAACCAAGATGTGTGCTGTACAGTGCTACTATCCCAAGCAGATTACAGCCCTAATTGTTGTGAAGTACCACTGTACCTGTTGTGAGATATGTCCCATCTGTGTATGCTGCTGTTCCCAGGGAGATGTAGCATTCAGCTTTTGGGCTTGCATTTGTTGGTGAAATTTGCTTCTTGTCCCTGTAAAATGGAAATCACCTGTTTGCAAGGGTAGTAGTAGCCTAAATCTCTTCCACAGATGGAAGTCCTCTTTCAAGCTGCAGATGGAAAATGTTTAATGGCATTAGTGGTCATTTGCTGAAATAGGAGGAGCTGCTGGGGAAGGAGAGAGCTTCTTGTGAGGAATACCCAAGAGCCACATGGAGCTGTACTGAAGAGTTCAAATATACGTGTTGGGGGCCAGTTCAATTCTCATCCATTTCTTATGAGCTACAGATATCTTTCACTTCACCTGTGTGAACTGAGCCCACAAGTGCTCTCTTCCTGATCTACTTTTTCTCCTTTTCCCTGTTAGCTCCTTCTTTCTTTCCCTTTTAGGCTCCTGCCTACCCTGCATTCATATACTACAACCTAAAATTATCTGATTTGTTCATAAGACTCTTCAGAGTGAGCTCTTATCCAATTACATCAAAGCAGCATTTAGTTCCCATATAAAAACATTTTCCTCAGCTATCATTAATGGAGTTGTTTCAGGGTTCTGTATGCACTTGCAGATTATCCTGTCTGTCTTCTTCACCTGGGCTTATTTCTTCCATGTCTTTCATATTCTGCACACATTAGTGCAAATCAATGGGAATGTGGGGAACTTTATTATTGTCAAGCAGAAATGAATGTCTTAAGTACTAAATATTCTCCCAGAGTAGACAACGATAAAGGAATTAAATATGATGCATAATTTCATCCATGCTGGAACCACATTTCCCCTGAGTTTATTTTGAATCTGGAGGTGAAGAATGAGAAAGCAGCAGAAATACACTTTAGACCATGGAAAGAATGCAAATGGTGTTTCACAAAAGGACAGCAGTAGGAAGAATGTTTAAATCTCTAAGTGACTCTGAAGAATGCCATGGCAATCTCAGTGGTTACTTTAAAAGAATACCAGAAATGAGTTGACTGTTATACTGACCCTTTAACCACAACATACAATTTTTTTTTTTTTCAGATAGCGTGTACGAATATTCTTGAGGCATAATGCATACTGCTCGATCAGTATCATAATTTCCCCCCTTTCCTCAACCACGTGTAAAAGTAACTTCAGAATCTGCCACGTAAATGTTACCCATTGACGAACCACTGAAATTTTTTCCAGGACCATGCTTTAACAAAGATGCTTTCGAGGGATTCCCTTGTTCAGCCAAAAATGAAGGGTTCTTATCTAACACTATCTTTTCTAAATATACACAGCCTGTGATGACGAAATAAAAAAATTTTGAGACCAGGTATAAATACCACTGACAGGCAGATGAAGTTCATTCGTCTACTTTCTTCTAATAGCAGGTTTAACTATTAGAAGTTGAAGTACACTGCTCTTAGAACTGACATCTCCCAGAACTTATTTGAGCAGTTTAACTGAACCATCAACAAGAAAATGACTTTCCAAACCTACAGCTTGTTTGTTCTGTCTATCATCATGATTCATTTTGGACACGTTGAAAATAGATTAAATCTGCTTCAACTTCAAGATGATATAGACAAACTGAAAGCTGATTTTGTAAGTATAGTCTTCTACTACATTTCTCTTCTCCTTCTGCTTGTGCTTTACATATCATCTAAACTTGAGCACTGTTGACATACTCAGTATGTACCAATAGAGGGTAATCATGAAACAAATTTTTTGGTTATACCTTTTTAAAATGAGAATATGGACAATTTCTTTGGCCTTGCTAAGGTCTCTCATTAACCTAATGTAGTTTTTCAATAGTCATAGTTACTGCAGTAGATTGCATTTATTTCAGGGATGCTCTTTCTTTCACAAGAGCTTCTCCTAGATCAATTCAGCCTTTGATTACATGGAATATCTTACAATAGAAGATCTTAATGCAATGTATGGAGAATGTATGAATATTTATTCAATTCAGACTAGATGTAATTTACTGACTTTTTAAATTTTATGTTAGCAATGTTATGGGGGAGTTTAGTATTAGTTGGCTGAGAAAAAAAAACCTGAGACGAACTTTTGCTTTAACAAATGCACTTTTGTTACTTATTATTAGTTGTAGTAGTGTGTTTCCCAAAGGTGATTCCTACTTCTTATTCTGTTGCATCTTCCAGTCATTCCAATTCCACATCTGTGACTATGATCTGGCATAGCAATGTAATCTGGCATGATATTCTTTCTTTTCAGGTAGAGTTTTGGTAACTTGATGACTGTAATGTTAATTCACCAGCCTTCATCTAGGAGGCATTAAAGTAGTTCACAGTTGAATTCAGCTGGTATTAGTCATAGACATGACAGATCTACAACAGAGTCACTTCTAATTAACAGCTTTTATTCTCAATATATTTTTGCTGGATTTTTTTCCTTAAATGCATGAAAGCAACTGCAACAGTCTGCTGCTATTTTCAGCTATGATTTTGTCATAATTTTGTGCAAATGACAGTTGAAATTCCATAGTCAAAAAACCACTCTGAAATGGTGAAGACTAGCGTGATACTTCAGTTTTTGCCATTTGGTCTGAAAGTTGCTGTAAAATTTATATTATATCTTAAATTTGTTATTAACACAGAACAGAGAGAGTCTCACTCTGTTGAAGACATCCTGAGCCATGATGATGTCTTTGCACTGACATTAAAACTCTGGTTCACAGCAGGTGCTCTGCACCTTTCAGAAGAAGAACAAAACAAAATTTGGCAGTGTGGTCTGCATGGGGAGCCAATCAGGCTAGAAGGTTTCTGTCAGCCTGCAAGTTTTCCCTTTGCACTCACTGTATTTAAATTACTGAGCAGACAAAAGAAGGAAATAGTCACTGTTATATAAAAAAAGAAAAAAAAAAAACGCAGAAGAGGAAGTGATTCAATTTGCCTTTCCTTGGTAGGAGAATTGTATTGCTCTTTTTTTCCTAGCATCTGACACCGTGTATCGCTAACATCTGATGGTTAAATGCTGTCCCTGTGAGCTTCTCTGTAGCCCACTAATCTTGCAAATACTCGTGCCTGACTGGGGGCTACCAGGCTGTGCTCCAATTCTGAAGTTTGTTCTTGTTTCATATGAGATTTTACTATGACTGGACGAATTTAAAGCCACTGATGCTTACATACTGCTGGACTTTGACTTACCAGAAGACATGCCAAGTTCAGGCCTAATGATTTTCTAGCCAGTTGCTGTGTTTATGAGCTTTTGTTTTCATCTGTCAATAGCAAAAGCATCTGGGAAAACAGATGTGTTCAACATCTCTGTTTAGGTAAGCTACAGCAGGAGAAGCATTGAAAAGCAGATTAATGCCATTTCTGACAGTAGGCAGCCATGCAATGGGATTTGGTGCTTAAAGAAGTCAAAGCATTGTGATAGCTATGGGCCAGTGGTACAAAAATCTGGATTTTACTGCTTATTTGATTAGAGAACACAAATCTGCCTTGTGGTAAATATTGTTTGTATAACAGATAAGTTTGTTCTTTGTTGTAGAACTCAAGTCAATCAGATGTAGGTGATGGCAGACCGATCTTTACGGATACACTGTCAAACTGGACAGAGGTGAGTCAGAAACAGATATGAAAAAGCATCTCAGGCACTTTGCAGGGCTCTTTTGGTACAAAGCAGCTCGCAGAACCAGTGTAATTAGCTGGGGTAGAATGAACATGAGCAGAGTTCCCTTTGGTACCTTGGAAAGGAGAAAAAAATCCCCATAAAAATGCTTCCCATAAGAGTCAAGGTGTTTTGTACTGCACCATGAAATAATCTGAGATACAGACAAGCCCAGGGGGTGATTTGCAACATCTTTTTTATCATCTTGTTTTAAGTGGCAGTGAGAACCCCTGAATGCTTGTTTTATCTTCATTTATTTCCCTGCTGATGCGCACTCACAGACCTTTCTTTCTGATTGTATTTTTCAACAGAGAAATGAAAAAAGGATCATCCTGAGTCAGATTGTTTCCATGTACTTGAAAATCCTTGAAAACACTGACAAGTCAAAGGCACATGTCAGGAACATATCTGAGGAGCTCTACACTCTGAAAGAAAGCCTTTCTGATGGCTCAAAGAAGATGCAATATCTCAAGGACCTGACAAAGCTTCAAGTAAGGCTCTTCCTTTGCCTCCAAGGCTCATCACGTTATATTTTCCAGTTGTGATTTGAGTGTGATTGAAGCCAACAGGGCTTCAGCAATCCATATGGTAACCCTTGTCTAGCTCACTTCACACTGGCAAACCTAATGTTTCCAGCTGCAGGGGCTGCTGCAGGTCTACAGTGGGGGGTGGACTCCTGAGTCTTCTGGAGTTTGGCACAAAGGGGCTGACAGCACCTCCACTCAGTCTGCACACCAGAGCTGACACTGACAGAGCCTTCGTGGTTTAGAAATTGGGGGGGAAAATGGTGCCCAGCCAGGGTGTGCTATATGGTGAAAAACAAAAGTGATTATAGCTCTTGACATAACTTTCGTTCCATTTGTTTTTTACTTTTAACAGGTGAATGACTTGAAAATTCAACGTAAAGCTGTGAATGAGCTGTTCAGTGTCTTACAAAAACTGGGAGATACCACAAGTTCTTACAAAAGAAAAAGAAGCCAGTTTCAGAGGCAGTGCAGATGCTAATGCCATCTTATGTTCTTTTGTACTGAGCTACTGTGCAAATCTTATTGTGACACACCTTTTTTTATTTTAAACATTCTACTGAATTTTTATACATTTATTTATTAATATTTAAGTATTTTAAATAATTATTTATAAAGAAATACCGATCAAAGTATTTATATACCCTAGTACTACATAAGAAATAACTTTGTCTTAAAATCCTGTCTATTTGTTATATGTTTGTTGACCTGAAAATACAGAATGAGACATTTACCCAGTTTCCATATGGAAATCTTGAAATGACATGATACAGTACCCAGTTTTCCATCTGGTGCTGTCTTGAGAGAGGGTTGTTACAAGATTAGTCTCATCATTCATCTATTTGACATGGAGATACAAGCATTGATAAGGGGAAGTTACTGTACTCAGAAAAACATATTCATTTCTGCTTACGACTAAACATATCTAAATCTAAATCAAGCAAATAAACATATTTAAAGATAAGAAAATGCTGACTCATGTTTCTGAAGGAGAGTATTGATGATTAATTGCTGGTATTACACTGAAGTAACTGGAAGGCCAGTCTACTTAACATCTCAAGGGAATGTGACTAATTGTACTGCACTGACTTAACTTCAACTCTCAGGTTAAAAAAATTGCTGTTTTTTTTTTTTTTTAATACTGAATAATTTAAATGTGTCTGATGTAATTTTATTTATTTGGAGGTAGTAGTATGGAAGTTTTTATCCCAAGGACTACATTTTTGTACTGGAGTATTATTAAAAAACTTTGGATTTCTCAATAGAAACTTCTTGAAATTTGAATTTTAAACAATGAGAGAATAAATAAATAAATAAATAAATAAATAAATAAATAAATAAAATGTGCTTGTATGTTTGTTCACCATAATTTCTGTGAAAAGTAAAATACAAGTCTTGCTTTACATTGTCACAAAAGATGGTCCTGCCCAGACATATAAAGCACATTTTGTCTCCTCATACCTCTCCAAGATTTGGGAGTGGATAACGTTTCTAAAGAAATCTGGAAGAAGGGTCTCAAATTCCCAAGTTTTACTTGTATTTGGATAAGGAAACATCATTTTGCTTGTAAGAAGGCACTGATCATCTGAAATTTGTTGCTACTCTGATGTAGTACAATAAAAAACACTTCTAAATTTCTCTGCAAGTCAAGGGTATGGAGCCTCGGATGAGACCAGCCTGCCCTGCTGGGCTCTTTGCGAGTGGTACAACCTGGAGGCCTGGGGCTGCTTGGGCTTTGGCCACTCTCACAGGCTTGGGTTTGAGCTTCCAAATTCTCATGTCCTCAGAGCTTTACCGAGCAAATTATCTGGGGCAGACTGGCTGGACTGACTGGGAATGGGGCAGATTTTCCTTGGCATTCCTGTCACCATGAAACTTCCAACTCCCCCCTGAACTTGAATCAACGAATTCCAGAAATACCACCCTATCGAGCCCAAAGTTTAGCTGGAGTAAGTCCAACAAGTTTAGTCGTAATTGTTGCAGCCCTTCCTACTCCCATGGGCCCAGCTGTTTCCCTTGCTGTAAGACACCTTCATTCATAATCTCATTTGACTGTCATAACAAAGCGACTGAGTAATGCTGGAGACCTGAACTGGTTTTGAAGGAAACAGCTGTTCTTGTTTGTATTCATCACAGACGTGCATATGCGATGTAAATAAAATAACTCTGTGGGATTTCTCCTGTTTCAGGACTAACCATGAGAAGACTCAGCATTTAACATAAGCAAGGTGTCCTTCTGTGCTCATGCTCTTTCATGAGGTATTAAAAGAGACTAACAGTCCTCTGGGGACACACAGACAGCTGTAGCAAATTCTATTGAAAAAAAAAGATAAAAAATATAAAAAGAAAAGAAAGAGAATGAAGAAGAAGTGAAAGAAAAGCAAGAAAAAGGAGAAGAAGAAGGGAAGGGAAGGGAAGGGAAGGGAAGGGAAGGGAAGGGAAGGGAAGGGAAGGGAAGGGAAGGGAAGGGAAGGGAAGAAAATGAAAAAGCTAACAGATTTACTCCTGAGTAAACTAATACTCTGTTTTTTTTGTTTTGGGTTTTTTTTTTGTTGTTTTTTTGGTTGGTTGGTTGGTTGGTTTTTTGTTTTGTTTTTTTTGTCTGTTTGTTTGTGGGGTTTTTTTGTTTGTTTTTTTTTGTTTGTTTGTTTGTTTGTTTTTGTTTTTTTTTTTAAATTTAAAGCCAGAACTGGCTAGGAACTATTTTATTAGGCTATAAAATGAAAATTCTACAGTCCATCTACACCTTGCCAAAGGGGTCCATGGAAAAACAAGTAAGGTAATTGCTGTACATCCAGAAGAAATAAAAATAGCATTTCCCAATCCATCCTGCCTTAGCTGTTTGTACCCAAGCCTGTGCCATTTTCTGTGCTCTGCTGTCCCATGTATTCCTGATGTTACCACATTAAATCTGGCTCAAAACAAGTGTTTGGGGGGGGAGTTTATTGCTCAGTCACACAATTTCCCAGGTTCCTCTCATGCTAGTGTTTCGTAGAAGAGAAGTAGGGAAGGAATGAGCAGTGCAGAGATGGACTGGCAGCTGGCACTGCTGACAAAATGTGTTTTAAGCATCTTTAAACTTTTCATGTTAATCCTGACACCAGACAGTGAAGAGGTTCACCAGTGCTGCCCAAGTCACCTGATCCTTCAAAGAAATCTAAATAATTAATTTCTTATATTGACTTGACTTTTCCCTACCCAGTGTAAGTCTGTGTAACCCATTTCTACAGGATGCTTAAGATAACTGCTGAAGGTTTCTCACTTTGCTCCATTATTCTGATAACAGTGCCAGAGAAGAATATCATAAAAATCAGTCTCCACAAGACCATATTTTTTCCATCCCTTTCCCTCCCCATCCCATTCTATCCCAATTCCATCCCCATCCCCATTCCCGTCCCCTCCCCTCCCCCCATCCTACCCCATCCTATCCCTTCCCCGTCCCTTGCCCTCCCATCCCATGCCTTTTCTGTACGATATACAGTTGTACACCATACAAATTAGGCAAATCACTTGTAACATGAAAACTTGTCATCTCTTCTCTCATGTTCGTTGGAGTCCTGGATCTCATTTTCTGTGTCATTCCTCACTATATCCAAGTGAGGAAGGCACTTCCAGCTAAGCTAAATGTAAGTGTCAAATGAATTTTAATGGCTACCATAAATATTTACAAAGCAAAATATAGCAGAGGGTTTGGACATTTTTTACTGAAGGTCAGCACAATTTTTTCCAGCTACACAATCTGAGAGGGTTAATAGATGCACATGCTTGGGAGTGAAAAGATATTATCTCCTATTTAGTAGTTAAAACCAGAAAGGCAAAATTCAAATGGAAAGACAGAGTGGGCATGTCACTGTGTTTTACGCATCACTTGTGCAACAAATTGATTCTGTCCTTACTCTCTATTCCTCCATATAATCAGTACTGATTTTAATCTGCCATTTTATCACCTTGTCACTCTGTATTTCAAAGTCCTTAAATAGTTCTTTGCATCTGGATCTCTTCTTTCTATCCTGCATAACTTAGTACATCAGTAAACTCAGTTATGAATATTAATAGCTCACTATATCTGCAAACTTTATTGCGAATATGAATAACTAAGTTAATATTATTAACTTAATTAACTAAGTTAATAGTATTAATTTAGTACTTCAGCAACCTTAATTATTTCACAGCTTCCCCTTTTTCTCAAATTGCTGATGTCTACATTTTAAATCATGGAAAAGACCTGTTAACCCAGCACCACTGTGTTCACCCTTAAACCATATCCCCAAGTGCCACATCCACAAGCCTTTACAACAGTTCCAAGGATGATGATCCCACCACTTACCTGTGCAGCCTATTCCAATGCCTGACCAATGGCACAGGCCACAGGCCAGCCCTCTCATGACTGAACCCACTTAACTGCAAAAACCATTCACTGAGTTCTGCTCTTTTTTTCTTATATTTTAACCAGTTGCATATTTATGTGAGGAATTCCTGGAGATAATGTAATAGCTTAACTTCTTTTGTAGCTTTACAGTGAGACTTATCAGAGACTCTTTTGAAGCTTCTAAGACAAGGTAGTGTTTTGGCTCCCCCTTGTCTGTATTCATTGACTCTTCAGTAATCTCTTGTTTACACAAAGAATTGTGGTATATCCTGTCACAAATGCCATATTTATTATTTTCTTTCACACAGTGTTTATCCATGGGCCCACTCTGTCTGGGTATGTGTGGTAGGGATGTCAGCTTTACTGGTTTGCAGTTTTCTGGGATTTCCCTGAGGCCTTTTAAAAAATTAAGAGCCAATAAGCCCACTTTGTGTATCCCTGGTGTAGGGGCAGACTCAAGAGTAGGTTTTATCCTGCACCCCCCAACATTTCTATTTTGTCTGTTTTGCTCTCAAGTCCTTCACCTCCTGGGTGAAGGCTTTTGGCTCAAATCTGTCCTTTGCATTATCTTCCTCCACTAGTCTAGGAGTGACCATGGGATTATTTTTTGTCAGTGGGAATCAGGAATAATAAAAAAGTCTAAAAACATCTGGAGGTGGAAAAATCTCAAGGCAGACAAGTGTAGGATTTTCAGCCCAAACCAGCAAATAATACAAAAACTCTCACCTCTTTGCTGTCTTGTGTGGGACATAGAAGTGACAACAGCAACTTCTGCAATACATGGGATTCAGCACGCTGCTGAAGTAGGTGAGGAGCAGCATGATGGCCTAGCAACAGCAACAAATATGACTTCTGGGTTTGTTATGCAGCAGTTGGCCCTGATGCAAGACAGTAAAAGAAGGCCAAATGTCTTCTGGCAAGACAGCAAAAGAAGGCCAAATATTTTCTGGCTTCCTCTTTCACTATTTTCTTACCAAGGTGCCCACCTACAGTAGGCAAAGTCTTCCTGACAAGCAATAAGGAAGATCTATACTGAAAAGTTACCTGCACAAATAGAGTAATCCCTTGATCCATGGCAAAAACAGTTGTGTCTGTATGGTGGTCACATCATCCAGAGGGAAACTAAAACCAAAGAGGGCTCCATCTCCTCTCACAAAAAGGGAAAGGAACCTCCTGCACCACTCCATGCTCACTGCCACCTCTCAGGCAGATGTATAATTTGTGAGATTTCCCCTAAATCACTGGTCAGAGAGTTGACCTTGACCTTACAAAACTGAAAGGTACCAGTCAGGTAAACCTGGTCTCTAAATCAGCTCAGGGTTGTGAGTTTAACAGGAGTAAGTGACACTCAGTACTTCTTCACAGATTGGATTTATGTTATGAAACCAGATTTAAAAAAATATATCTATGTGCGTAACCAGTTCCACAGAAAAGTATTCTTGAAAGTGTATCATCGTACATAGTGAACCCAAAGCCAGTGACACCGAAGGAAAGTCATTCCACAATTCATGATTTTATTTTATCCTCCGACTGTTAATGTCACTAGAGGTAAGGAAATTCCACGCTCCCCTCCTCCCTCCCACCTTTCTCATAGGCTCCTGAAGGTCAAACAACAGATGTTGCTCACTGGCAGCTCTCCCTTTGGGGCATGCACAACTGTCCTCAGTCCACTTCATATCTCCCTACATTATCATCCTGTGTCCTCCTCCACAGACTTCTGGTTGCATCCTTAAAAACTGTAGATGTCAATGATTTATGTTCTTATAAGAACAAATTTAGACTTTCCAGTTTAGCTTCACCTTTAGAAGTACCATTAAACAGCAACATTATGCAAATAATGCTGTTCAATCAATTAAAATTTATTTCCTCGCCAACTGAACTGTATTTACATGACTACACTTTTTCAATGAACAATGATGCTAAATTGAGTTTGAAATACTTACACTAAAAATTTGGCTACCAGGCTAAATAAATGCTAAAGAACTCAGTCTTATCCAATTTGTTGCAATAACCATGTGCAGTCCTTTACTGGAAAGTATGCTGTTCACTTGCAATATATAATTCCTTTTGCAGCTGGTGCTGCTTGAGGTTTTTTTTAAAGCTTGATTGATTAAAAAATTTACAAAAGTCAATGGAAAGATTACTTTTGATTTAAAAGTGAATTGAATTGGGAAACTTGATTCTGGATATCAATATAAGGTGCTTTTATAAAAAAAAAAAATCATATCTTGAGTGGTGTGCCCAAACAAATTACTCTAATAAAGGAAAAAGCATAGAAGATGTTGACAGTACAGAATAGATCCTGCACATTCATGAATTTGTATCAAAGAGAACTACCAGTGTTCACATTATTTGCTGAGAACATGCTTATCTTCCTTAAATGGTCTCAAAATTCCTTCACATTTGAACCTGATATGCAATCTTGGGAAGTATGAAGAATGTGAGTTACTTCACATCATCAGAAACCCTCTACATACCATAGGCTCTATTTAATTTGGATAGTCCAGCCTCACAGGCTTTTGGTTCCTGAACCATGCTTCTCTTTTGGTTACTTCAGACACTCAGGGAACAGCTTTCACTCAATGATAAAAAGATTTTATTACTCACTGTAAAACTAAACTGTTTTAGTTTTGATTACAAATAAAGTGCTAAAGTCCTTTCCCTCATTTAGCCAAGTAGAAGAACATTTGGAATAAAATGACTGTGAATTTACGGAAAGGACATAATTTATTAATAAATTTGACAGAATTCTCAAATTACATCAAAATCAGTAAACTATTAATTTAAAATACATACAGTACTATACAGAGATTTGTAGAAAATACACAAAATGCTGTCGACTACCCTATGTGCTTGTTCTCTTATTTGTGGATTAACAGAGCAGTTTAATAAAAATCATGAATGAATGAAAAAATTGTTGAGATTTTTTATCTGAAGCAAACAAGCAGTGGGGTAAGTCCATATGAGAGTCCAGCTGGTAAGCTTCATGTTGCCTGTCTAGCAACTGGTTTGGTTTTTTTTTTTTCCATAGACTTTGTAAAAATTTTTTGCTTCTTCTATTTATGCTGCAAAAAATGATGTGGTTTTCAGATGGTGTTTATCACAGGTGGCTAGTTGCAAGGATACAAATGGAAAAAATTATTCATTTTAAAACTTTGAACTGATCTTAGTAAGCTAGCTCTTCGTTTTCAGAGAGTTCTTATGAATTGTAAAATTACGTGCAGACTAACTGCACAAATGCTACACGAACACACTGTAAGGAAAGAATAGCAATTAAAAGAAGAAATTCTTATGCATGTGTGCATCTATCTCCAAAATAAGCTACACACAGATGGACAAAATAGATATCTTTTAACCTTCACAGAGAAAAGCAAAGTCTTACATGAAAAGTAAAAGTCACTTCAGCTGAGTAGTTTCTGTCCAGTGATGCAAGTTGCTTCCCAATAAGCATTTCACATGTCACTAAAACAAACAAAGAAGCAACCCCCCAAAACCTTAAAAAAAAAAAAGAAGTTACAAACCCAATATAATTTCATTTGCACTTTTTACAAAAATGGTGTTTCACTTCTTATGGAAGCCACTTACTAAAAGCTCTATTTCAAACCAGAAGCACTTTTGGAGGACATGAGAAGAGACATCCGGTCTCTAGACTCTGATCAAACTTAAGGAATAGCTCTAGTCTGAAGGTCTGTCCTCCTTCCACAATTTTTAATAGCCCTAGGCACTCTTTTAGATCCATATAGCACTCATTTCACATTTTTAAAATTTTCTTAGACCATGTACAGCACCAATTCATAGATTTTCAATTTTGCTTGGCTATTTTCTATTTCAAAGGGTGTTTACTGATAAGCTTTCTGAACCTGGGAGAAGATGACTGACAATAGAGAAGCAGAATTTTCAAGGGGATGCTTTAATATTGGATAGACTTCTTTTTTACTTATTTGTGAGTGTGATCTATCATTTCCAGGACAGAGTACTTGTGTGCATTTCTCTGAGGGGCACTTCTGAAAGCGCAACACAATGATGTGGCAGAGATCTTGGGAAATACCGAGTCAGAATCCCAATCTGAGTCAGCACTTTCCTCTGGGTGGGACAAAATATGAAACACATCTGCACTGACCCTCTTCCCATATGGATAGTTCTCCTCCTGGTACCTGGGTTTCCTTGTATCCTCTCTGGTTTTATATTCAGAGTGAATGAGCTACAGATGAACATTTGCTTAGTGGTTCAGCTAAGCAAATGAGCAAGGCTTTGGAATGGCTTTAAGGTTTCTCCTCAGTCCTTGTTTCAGTTGCGAATATCCTTTGCTTTCCTATGTTTTCTTTGTAACCAGACACTTTGCTTTCTGATCACCTGTCTCTCTTTTTCTCCCACTCCCAGGAAAGTTCTCCCATTTTTTTACCCTGCTTGGCCCTTCCCAGGGCCCAGCCTTCCTCAGTCAATGAATAAGGTCAAAACTCATCCTTTCTAATGGATCTCTTTCAGGGCCTACTGCTTCCCATGAGATGTGATCCAAATAATGATGGCTGAGTACAAAGAAAATCTCTATCAGATGAATGTGTGTCTTTTTGTATTAATACATACATGTTTATTGTCAGAATAGACATGTTCTTTTTTTTCTTTTATCACACTCACTTGCATCCTGGGTTTATGAAACTTATTAGCACCCTGTGAGCTCCTATCAAATATTGGTAGCTTATTCATCTGAGTTGACACTGTAATGCTCTGTCCTTTCATCTTTTGTGGCATCCATTAATTAGAGAGATTATTACTCACTCACATAAGAAATAAAGAGTCTAACCCATCAGTGTGGGAGTTCTAGTTCTTGTCTGGCTATTTCTTACCTGTAGCTAATCTGTTTAATCTTCAGAGGAAAATGTGTGGGTTTTGTTCCTTTTTACTGTTATTGTTTTCTTCCTTGTAGTTATTCTCAGTTTGTCTCTGTTTGAGCTAGATGAGACCTTCCATACCTCTTCAGCCACAGGAATATGCAAACACATGTATAACAGATTCAGTATCAAAGTAGCTTTTGCTGTTCTGACATACCAGCATGAGCACTGCTACTTTTTTCACCTCCAAGAAGGAGTGAGAGGGGATAGATGGTCTGGAGTTTAAAAATGTCTGACTGAGAGTTAGTCTGAGAAAAAAGGTGATATGCTGCAGCAGTATTTATTAATTTATACTTAGCATCTGGAGTACACACTCAAGTTAAATCATTAAATAAAAGTGTGGAATAGGAAATACCAGCTTTCTTGTAATTGAGAAGGCTGTGGTGAGAGGAAAGTCTGCAACAAAATTCAGGAGAAAAGGTCCCAGGCAGTATGACCATGTGATAGCCTGGGTTTGTATCACCACATCTGTCTCACAATGCCAGAGGCAAGCCAAATTTTCTTTCCTCCAGACACACAATTTTAAGAATTACTGAGCTGTATGGACATAAATTCACCTCTGGGTTGAGTGGCAAAGTACCTACCAGGAGCCACTGCATGCAGTTCACCGCCAACCCCCTCCCACCTTCAGCTTGCAGAGGTGGCTAAACCAACAGAAAACCAAATCATAGACCTCATGAAATGGAGGGTAACTGCTACATAGCTCACAGCTAGTATTGCTCAAAGGAACCATGGATTCCCTGCATGTGTCTAATATATAGTACTACATACCTGTCGCTGGACCCCTTGCAAGCAGAGATGGTCTAGCCAACTGCAACAATTTTGAGGTGAATGAACTTCTATTAAGAAGAGGAATGAATCCCACTGTGATCTTAGTTGTGGTCAAAGCTAAACAGTGAGAACAGTTTGCAGCAAAGGAGCAAAGACTTCAAATGCAACACATTGAAGTATCTCTTAAACGATCTTATTTAGGGGCTCTTTGGTGCAGCTGTTTGTAGAAACAAAGGCACTAAATTAGTCACAGGACTACTGAATAAGTTGTCTGGCTGACTCATAAAAGCAAAGTGACAATAAGGTAATTAAAACTACAGGCAATAAAAAACAGTTCATGGTTACTTTTCCAAGATAGTAAAGAAAACACTGAAGAGAAGTGGCTAATATCAAGTCAAGGGTGATTATTATTACAAGGACATAGAGGTTGTGTTGTCTAATAATTAATAATGTTTTACAGGAAAAAAATAATATTCTTTAAAAATCCAATTATAAAATAATGTATTAAACTGGATACCATCCGTGGCAATTAAAAATTTCTTTGACATATCTGTATTGCAAATGCAGAAAGGCAGGGCAATCAAACATCATGGAAACAGGTGCTCTCAGCTGAAGAATGAGAAGGCAAATGTGGCTGGAGTTAAATGGGTTTTGATTTAAAGTGCTTATGAGTGTTCACCTCACAGCTGTGATCTCCTTTAATGCTCAGGTGAATAATCATCTCCACAGCCAAGGGGTAAATCAACACAGATTCAGAGGCTGCCACTAAGGATGGGGGGTTGTGTGTGTGTAGCAATACAGCATCCACATTGCTACCTCAGGACAGGCTGAATTCATTCAACATTTCCATCTAGCTCCTCAGGCCTTCGTCACCTGCACCCACATGTTTTCCAAGGAAGATAACATTTTTTCCATAAATGAAAACCTGTACATATTGATTTATCCATGTTTGATATCTTACACAAACAAAGGGATTTAGTATGTAATTTCATTAATTCTGTATTTTCTAGGCTGTTTTGCTTTACTTATTTGCCACTAAGATGGAGCAGTAATTACATGTATGACTTCAGGTGGAAATGACTCATGTTCATATTCTTCAGCAATTGTCCCTGCAGTGTTGGGGATGCCGTCCTATATTAAACCTATTTGCTGAGCAAACAGGATTCCCAAGAGATGGCAAACTGGACTGCAGAGGCTATGGGAATAATTTCACTACTTCTGCAGAATTTTTGAATTTATTAGTTTACATTGTATAAAGGTTAAATTTTGTGCCAGACCTTACCTAGGAAGGTAACACATTTACTTTTGTTTAAGATGGAATTTGGAGATTCCCAGCTGGAGCCCTGTGTTACAGTGTTTTATTGGGATCATTTTTGGGAAGTACAAAAACAAAAAGGGAGCTCTTTTCTTACTGTCTTTTGTTTCAAGTTGCTTATGCAGTTGGGTGAAATATTTGATATTTCACTCATATTCCTCTCTAGATAAGAAAGATAAGGTAGTTATCTTAAAGTGAAGAGAGCAAGGCTGCAAGATAGTTTACAAGAGAAATTCACAGGTACAACAACAACCTTGGAAGGTTTGCATTTCATTTCTCCACTTCCCTCCTAACACAAAAGTTGAAGGAAATACCCCAGATTTACTGATTCGGTTATTTCTGTTGGCTAGAAAATGTCCACTTGGTTTTGGATTCCTGAGGCAAATGGGCTGACCTTGTGTTCTCCACTTTTAGACACAGGACATTTCAGCTAGAAGCTGTTAAATCTTTTGGTATTTTGCCTCTGCCCTGTGCTGTTGGGAAACATGATCAGGGTGTGCCATATGAGGCTAACCAATTTCCCCACAGCAGAGGCTACAGTTCTGTGAGGGGGTTTTCTTCTACAAAAAATGTCTAGTGAAACCACAGGCTGCTCCTGAGTCTTGTGTATACAGTACAGGCTGTGGCCTGAAAGCAGGCTGACTTTGTATTATGAGCACAACTGCCTCAAGTAAGTGAGCTCCTTATCCAGGGAGTTGTTATCAAAAAGGTCAAGACAATATGTAAAAGTGTCTATAAGGTCTCACCAGTTTGTGTATACATGTTTGCTTCATTAGCTTTTGACTGAAACATGGTAGCACCGAGTTTAGGATACCAATTTGAAGCAGATATGTGGTCCTATAAGACTTTTATCGCAAAAGTAAAAACACTATTTGCTGATAATTTATACCAAGCCAGCAGATGTGTAGGTGAGTGAGGAAACTCCTGTCTATCATACTGCTGGAAACTGGACACCACTGGGTTCTAAAACAATCTGGATATTTTCTTAAAAATATATATTTTTAAAAAAATTATGTATAACCATGATACAGTTCAATGTGTGAAGCAGCAGTAAAATAGCCTCAGGATAGAAGACATGTCTACAGCACACAGATGATGAGAAGATGAGAGGGAGGGTAGAAGGCCATGCCAATGCATAGAGGTATATTTTGACACAAAGAATAAAAGGATATATGCTGAGGGATGCAATGAGAATGGCAACCTGGTTAATGTGGCACACGGAGAATGCTTAGACTGAAACATCTTGAACCAATATAAACAATAAGACTGCATTGCTGAAGGCCAGAAAAAGGGTGCTGGAGCAGAACAAGAGTGAAAATGAAGAGACAACTAAAATCTGTCTGTTAATTTATAGCTGATGGATGTTTTGGATTTGCATGGCAAGGTTTTGGTAGCCGGGGGCGACAGGGGTGGCTTCTGTGAGAAGCTGCTGGAAGTTTCCAGGACGGACCTGCCGCTGGCCAAGGCTGAGCCAACCAGGAATGATAGTGATGCCTCTGTGATAACATATTTAAGAAGGGAGGGAAAAAAGTTATTGGGTGGTTGAAACTGCAGCCAGAGAAGAGTGAAGTGAGAATGTGTGAATAACTCTGCAGACACCAAGGTCAGCGGAGAAGGAGGAGGAGGTGCTCCAGGTGCTGGAGCTGAGGTTCCCCTGAAGCCTGTGGTCCCCCTGCAGATCATGGAGGACACCCACACCAGAGCAGGTGGAAGCCTAAAGGAGGCTGTGATCCTGTGGGATGCCCATGCTGGAGCAGAGTCCAGGCAGGGACCTGTTGATCTGTGGAGAGAGAGCACATTCCACACTGGAACAGGTTTTCTGGTAGGACTTGTGTTCCTGTGAGGGATTCATCCTGGAGCAGCCTGTGCCTAAAGGACTGCACGCTGTGGAAGAGTGACACATGTTGTAGCAGTTTGTGAAGAACTTTTTGTTGCGTGTGGGATGGACTCACGTCCGGGAAGTTCATGGAGGACTGTCTCCTGTGGGAGGCACCTCATGCTGGAGCAGAGGGGAAGGACTCCTCCCCCCGAGAAGTGGCAGGAACAACCTCCAATGAACTGACTGTAACCCCCATTCCCATCTCCCTGTGCCACTGGGGTAGGAGGTAGAACTAGGGAAGGGTGTTGGGAAGGTGTTTTTAAGGTTTATTTTACTTCTCATTTTCCTGTTCTGATTCTGTTAAATTTAATTAATATCCCCACTTCTAGTCTGTTTTGCCCATGATGGTGATTGGTGAGTGATCTCTCCTGGTCCTTATGTGGCTCCCATGAACTGTTTGTTATATTTTCTCTCCTCTGTCCAGCTGCAGAGGGGAGTGATAGAGTGGCTTTAGCAGGTACCTGGCATCCAGCCAGGCTCAACTCACTGCAATGGAAATAGTGTTGTGTTTAGTGGCAGTGTATTTGTGCATTCTGTAGAACTGGCAAGACTCAGAGACAACTGGGATATGAGGACTCATAGACAGTTGACTCAAAAGAGATACCTGACTTGGAGATCTGAGGAAAGGTTGCTAGCCTGGATCTAGAAGGAAGTATGACTCCATGTAACTGTACTGAACTGAAGTCGGTGTTAGTCATTCAGAGAGACCACAGGGACAAGTCATGAGGTGCAGTGGAAGATCCTCAGCCTAAACAAAAAGAAGATGCTACAGTTAGGGCAAGGGAATGTATCACAAAATTCAAGATACTGAGACAAAAAACGGCAGTTAACTGTTGTATGTATCAGTATACTGATTATGAGTCTGGCCAGGGAGAAGTCAGGAAAGATTGAGAACACTAATGCAGTGGAACACAAGAAGGAAAGGTGGGCATTTTAAAAACAAACCAGTGGTTGTATATGTGGATAGAATTATCTCTTGCCATGTCTTTTCATGATCAACTGAGGCCAGGTTTATTAACCCCTGAGTGTAACTGATATGGCATGAAACAACATGAAAAGTATGACTAAAGAAATATCAGATAAAGGGAATCTAAGAATTGATTATAAGCATCGGCTGAGGTGAGTGAAAATGAAAGCTAAATCAGGAAGGATAAAGTAATTGAAATTCAGAACAGGTAAAATCAGATTTCATATTTGTTAATTCCCCATAAATATCAGTCTGAAATCTCACACTTAACCTGGGGCACAAGGACTTGACTTTGGAGCAAGTTCTTCTAAATTGTGGTTCTACATGCAAACTACAGAGCTGTACTTTCCAATTTAATGCCAAGTACCAAATTGTATTTAGTGGAAGGTTTTGGTGTGGTATGAAATCATTTCTGCATTTCTTTGAGACTTGAGAAAGTGGAATGCAAATCACATATGCACTCCAGACTTCACTAAGTCCTTTTCACATTTGTGTACAAAATGCTGGGAAAGGAACCACTGAACGCTTCCCTATATGCTGTTCTGTGGTGTCCACTGACTTTGGGGGCCAGTGGACAGCTATCAGCTCTCACCTCTGCTTACAGACCACCCTGCCACTCTGCTTTTAGAGTGATGCATGTTCTTCTTCACCTGTTGAGGCCAGGTCCCCCTGATGTCCTGTCATGTACAGTATGACCTTCTGAAAGTACTCTAACCTAACTCTAGCAAACTGAGTTTGTCTCCCTCCTCCCAAATCAAAATAAAAGTCTTCAAGTTAATTCTACACTGAAAAGCCACACATTGTGATAAGGAAAGCAAAGAGTTTGCAGCTGAGGCAGGCCTTGGAGGCAGATCTATCCTCACCCAAGCCAGGTTACAGCTTTGAATGGCTCCAGTCCATTACTATTACTGGAACAAAGCACAGTCAGGAATTTTGAAATCGCACCCAAAAATCTCCCACTTGCAGAGTCTGAGGTGAGTCTGGGCTGCCCATATATGTCCATATGTGCATGGATATTTACATGATGACTTCATCTTTGGGATTTTAGCCCTACAGCTGTGCTATATAAGGCTCCTACCATAAAAATGCCTTTGTTGCATATGGTTTCTGTGACACTGCAGTGAAGAAACCCACTTTCTTGGGAAGCTTTTTCCCCTGTGTATGAGGAGGGCAGTTGCTGTGGGAACTGCACTGCTATATCCATGTGACTAAACTAAAAGCACTATGACACCAATTAACATCAAGCCTTTGGGTACTCCCCTTTATGAATCTGCTCCCCACAACATGCAAATATAACCTATCAGGAATCAAGATAGTGAGTTCTTCTATGGTTTCCCATACAGTCAGGAGGCAGAAAATGGCTATGAAAAGGTGTGGTCATCTGGAAGTGAAAGGCTTGCAGCGCTATGCACCAGGGAGAAGAGCTGCTGGGATGTCTCACAGCCACCTCCTCCTGGCACAGCTGCACATCACATGCTGCCCCTTATGGCAAAGAGCCCTTTGCTGACTGATCTAACCCAGGCCATGGGACACTGAGATGTCATACCTAGCAGCTGGGGACTTCTGGGAGATGATGAAGTAATTTGTGACTGAACAAATTCAAAACATAGGCCCATACTAGTCATTGTGAAGAAAATTAACTCTAACTCAGCCAAAGGCAGCACAGGTGGTCACAGTTTCTACACTAGCTCCAACAAGGGTGCATAAAGCCCCACCACATCCCAGGACTGGGTCAGCCCCTGGCACACATCTGGGAAGAGCCTGAGCATGTCTGATGTGGTGCAAGTGTGATGGTTACATGCCACTCAGCTCTGCACATCTACTCCCCCTCCCCTCACTGTCTCACACTGCTGATCTGGCTGTGTGTGGGATGTGTAAACAGATTGTTTTCAAAAGGTCAAGTTGGAAAGAGATCTAAAATATGAACAAATACATGAAAGTAGTTTTTCTTGCTTCTTGAAAGCCTGTTTGAAAGGTCACCAGTGCCTTCACTGCACAACTTTCTGCTATCCTAGCTCAGAACAGACCACCCTTTTAAGAAAACGTGCAGTGTTCCCTAGTACCTTTTCACTGCAGAAGCAACTTCCTCCAAGCAAAAGCAAACTGTTCAGCAGAGATGTGGAACTGTAATAGCACTACACAGTTTGTTTCTACACCCACTTATGCAATTCCACAGCAAAGCTCCCACACGTGATTATTGAATGAGCACACACTACACAGTTTGTCTAAGCATGGTATAAATTGCGGATCCTCAAATCCCTTTACATGGCCAGCCTGAGCACAAACTGAGTCAAGGCAGTGATGCCTGGATTCAGCCTTCCAGGCAGGCAAAGTGCTCAGCTAGTTCAGTGGCTGCAAGGTTCAGTAGTCTCTGCCTCCATCCTGGATCAGCACAGTGCCTTATCATGAAAAATCAGACTGAGGAAAGAGTGTCATCTGAGAAAAAAAATTTGCACGTTTCCTGGTGTCTGTAGTCAATGGGGAGCAAAGAGTTGAAGAAACCGAATCCTCCTCTCTTCTGAACAGTGAACACGGGGACACAGGAAAGAACTTTACATATAAACAACCAACTAATATGGATGCTGCTAGTTCCGATCACCTCCCTTTTTCCCCTGGAAAGGAGAAAACCCATAATTTTCATTACCAGCATTATTCACTGTATGGGTCTCACTAGGAAAACTCTAGTCACAGTTGAAGCCTTATGGAATAAAGTTTCAGCTATATATACTACTTGATACTTATACATACTGTACATTCCATATACTTAATGGCACCCATCCCTTCATTTAAGTCATGTTGGCCCTGGGGACCATGCCTATAGGAGCTGCACACGTTAATGTGAGATAACAAGTAAGAAAATGTGATGTTCTTGTTCTTATGAACAGCTCAGAATGTTATATAGAGTAAAACAGACCTTTTGCAAGCTCCTTCAGAATTGACTGTTCACTAGAAACATCCCCACCCATAAGTCCTTGCAGAGTATCAAGGTTTATTGTGATAGAGGACAATGTCTTAAAATTATTATTTGCCATAGGCTTTTTTTGTGCCTGTCACAAGTTGTGGTACAACAGCAGTCAGTCCAGATACTGTTATGAAAGAACAAACAAAAATAAATCAAATAAAATAATATTTCTCATTTGTTAGAACATGTTTGCTTAGTTTCATTTTATATTTCTAGCCCACAGAAGGCTTACAGGAAATTTCAGCTGGTAAAATGTAAATTTACCGTAATTGTCTAGTAGTACCAGATGCAGCTGACCACAAGTTATGTGCTTCAGAAAAAAAAAGGTGTTCGTACTAGCAGGGTAATAAATGACAGGAAACAAAATTGCCTGATGCTAGCGCAGGCTTTTGAGCCTGTGACTCTCAGAAAAAAATGTATACCATACCTCCAAAGAACACCATTCATTCTAATGAAATTCCCACAAGGAAAAAGACGTAGAAAAAGTTAAAGTGCAGAGAAAAATCAAGCTTTTGTTTTGGTACCTCACACCATGCTGCTCTGAGGGCTGGTGGTACTACTGGCACAGAAAGCAAAAAGCTGAACCAGGGGCATTCCTTCCCCTCTGGCAGGACAAAGAGGTGCTCTTCCATGTGAGCCTCATCTGAAAGCCATAAGCAGAGCTCTTAGAGCTAGAAAAGCTCTATTTTCTGACTTTAGGGTCTGACACCAACGCTGGGTGCAGATACACAGAGCTCCTCTTGGTTCTTCAGGACAAGCATAACCTTTGAGCATTTCAGGTGGTCATTGAAGCTGAAGATCACATTGCTCTCCTGTAGAAACACTCCTCTGCCGGTTCTGTGGCTGGCTGCTGTCCTCCTCAGCTGTAAGTGGAAGAGGACAAGGAGCACTGTTGAGTCATCATAACTCTCTTCTTCCAGAGTTCCCTCTTTCAGCCTTAATTACACTACCCTTGACCACTCTGATGCTCTTTGCTCTACTTCTTCGCCCTCATACCATCTTCTATGTCTAACGTAATTTGTCTTCATATGTACCAAGTGCTTGGTGTCCTCTCATATGCTCCTCAGACTAATTTCTTCCATTATCGTTTTTTGGTCTCTGGCCTCTCTCCAGTCACACATGGTTGCAAACCCCTGAGGTAAAGTGTGTATTTTATTAGGGGTTGGTATTTAGTTGCTTCATGACTACTGTCCACCTCCTTCTGCCTGACTATTTCTCCCCTTTCTGGCTCACCCATTCCCTATTCCCTTCTCACCCCTCCCTCACTTGTGTCACACCAGGCTCAGGCTGTGTCCTCACAGGCGTAGGAAGCCCACGGGGAACAAAGCCCATTAGTGCACTGTCCAGGTGACTCCTGGGGCCTTCTTCTTGCTACAATGAAACAACCCCGTGAGACTACTTTACCAGGAAATGAGCTCACCTAGCTCCGAGTGGCCCTTTGGGAGACACAAACACTACAGCATCCCACTTACATATACAAAGATTCACAGTTCTCAGTGTTCCAGGTCATGTTGTCCATATGTGCCTACTTTCCTATTTGGTGGTGTCCATTGTCATGTATTTTCTCCTGTGTAACACTAAAGGAAAGTCTTTGGGGTAGAGAGCTTCTCTTACAGTTTTGGCATGATGGCCTTGGTGATTTGAATAATAAAAAATGCTGTTATAAACAGAGCCAGGAAGGGGAGGTAGGCAGACCGTGTGTGTACAGTTTCTCAAATCTCACAAACTATACAGGGTCTTGAAGACCTGATCCTGAATTATAAAAGTCACATGTGCTTGTGAAGCTGAGCTGCAGAGTTGTAACTTTCAGAGGAGTGAAAAGTACAGGCTGAACACACTGAGCTCGTAAGTCTCCTAACAGAAAACTCTGGGAGGAAGTGAGGTGCAAAACCAAATTGCCGTTTACTTTTCCTTAAAAATTGCTAGTTTGCTTACTTCTGCAGTGTTGGCCTTCAGGAGCTCAGTAAACAATATTTTGGGGTTTTGTGATGAGAATATTTATGAAGGCAAACATCATTAATTCAGTTTGCAGTGTAAAAACAAACGAACAACCCAAACCACACAAAAACCCAATTAAGGATGTTATAGAAGAAAACTTAGCTGAAGTTACTCCCAAATGAAATTGATACTAGATGTTGCAAAACCGAGCCAAGCAGCTGTATTTGAGGACCAGCCTGTCCCTGCCCCTTTCCACACCCATTTCTGAAGAGGCAGGAATTAATGTGCCTAAGCACAGCAGGAGAAGACCAGGGAATTCAGGCACTGTCATGCAGGATTTAAGTCCCTTCAAATGACTTCCCAACTAATGGTAGAGGGAAGGAGTGTGAAAGGTTTCATCTCAGATTTTTGGTCAACCAAAACACCTGGTACAACTGGATGACACCAGCAAGTATGGAGATGAGGGATTTTGGGATGAACAACCATCAAGTCTTCAGCCAAAGGCAACCACAAGGTGCCAGCAGCTACCTCATGCAGCCCCATTGCAGACTACAAGAATCTATACTCTCAAATAAAAATTAGTCTGCTTTGTTTACCCAGAAGTTGCCAATAATCTATCCCACCTTCTGGAAAACAGGATTTCCTGACAATCGTATGTCCACGTGTCTGGGTGGCATCCAGTTCACCTGCTTACTAAATTTTTGAAGTATTTTTCCACTGGCTTTGTGGAAAACAAGGTCTTAATGAGCTGAGGAGCAGCAGCAGGCTTGACCTTGGCAAAACATGAAGATGAATGACATGATGGTTTTAAGGACCTGACATTTGATTAGCTGAGCCTGCACATGGTGCATACAACAGACTGAGATGTGTAGGGCCTGCAGGAGGTCAGAACACAGTAGACAAAGTGCAAAGGCAGGTGCCAATTTTTCTAGTTGAGTAAGACTGCTCAATTCCAAGCTACTCCTCAGGAGCACATACCAAAAATGGTATAAATGTGAGACTAACTACACCTACCACCTGATCACAAGAGCAGGCTTTGCCAGCCAAAGGGGATGAGAAATGCTAAGGGTGACATTTGCTAAAATGACCATGTCTTTGGGCATCTTCCTTGATCAATTATGATTTTCTCCTCCTTTGCAAGTGAGTTTAGCATTGCCATCTACTAAATACCTGAAGATATCTAAATGTAAAAATATAAAAGCCCATAAATATAAAAAAATAAAGCCATTTGAGACAGCTCATATGCTCACAAAAAATTGGAATGCAATTACTTTGCCTTTTCAAATGGTCAGATAGCAGTACCAGCAACTGAGCTTTTTTTTCACTGTTTACTAGTATGAGGCAGTGCATTGTACTATACATGTAATATTTATGCTTCATTGGAGCAAAGCAATTCAGTTGCAAATGAGGGATAATTTCTCAACCACAAAAGGAAACTTCCTGTGTTCTTTGGCTGCTATGGGCAAGTTAACTGTAGCAGGAAAACCTCATCCAGTATCTTCAGGTAGAGTTTCAAGCTACAGTACAGGAACTCATTTGTCAAAGAGAGTAAAAACCCCAAGACTTTGTCTCCAGCAACCTTTGTGGCAGCAAGAGTATGTGTTAATTAACCACAAAAAGGCGTATATGGCAGCTACTTAGGTTTGCTGAACATTATAAAAAAGTTTTATATCTCTGTTAAATGTACTAGGGATCAATCTCCTGATTTCAGTGGATAGCAAACCCTTTATTTTAGTGGAGTTTGAATCATGGCCAGAATGGAGAATGCAACAGGGACTTTATTATAGTAAAACGGAAAAGAAATTACCTTCTTATTTTTAAATTTAAAACGTGTGTTACTTGTGTCATAGACCTAGGGTATAATAAACTTCATACCTAGACTTACAAATTGCTTCTCTCCAGTCAAGTAAAGCAATATGGTTTTGGGCAATGTGTTGTTTTCATGTTAGGATTTCACTTTCATGAGAGAAATATCCTCTATAGTGAATCAAATGTAAATAAACTCTTAACAGCACAAACCATAGGTTTACAGAGAGCAAACCCTGCCAGGCAAATCAAGACTTCAAGTATATTTCTCAGATTATTGCTGGTGTTTCATAATACTTTTTCAGTAATTCTCCATAACATCTTAAAACCATACATATATGTAAAGTATACAAATTCCACTTGTGACAGGGCACTCAACTCCCATAACCTCTTTTCAAACCTTTTTTAAAACTCCCCAGCTGATTTTGCAGCATGCAAAACCACAACAGATTAATAGGAAATTGTCTAAAAGTCATCATGAATGACTATAGGCTTGATCAACACTTGCATAAATCAGGCGATTTCAACAGGAAAGGTAAGCATTTGAAGCCTATCTTTTTTTTTAGAAGAAGGTGTGAAGATTCTCATAGAGAGTCTAGTAGGTTCATAGTTCATCCCTGAAAGAGGAAGTGCATGACTGCCTTATTCAAGAAACCTAAAAGTGTGGTTGATTTTACTGCCAATTAATTTCTTTCAAGGTGAACCACAATAAAATTCCAGAGCCTTTTGACCATTCTTTACCAGATGCTAAATCTTCAGCACCTTACACATGGGATTTTCTTTAACAGACATGCTCTAGGATATAGAAACTTCTCATCCAAACACTGCAGTTTGATTTGCCAGGTTTCACAGCATTTTACAGAAGATAGTAGGGACTACTACTTCTGTCTTTAGAAGAAGAAATGGAAAGAAAAAGCATAAAATAATTGGCAAAAGTCATAGAGGAAAACACAGACCAGGTGAGCAGGTTTGCTGATGTTACCACCATCAAAATGAATATTGATAATATTTTTATTAGCCTTCTTCAGCTTTTTCCCTCAGATGTCTGTATTAATGAAAACCAAGGTCTCCACCAGAATAGGAGAAGAAAATTAATTGCTCAGGATACAGATGTGTAATACTAGTAAACAAAGTGGCTCCATATTATTTTTTAAGAAGCTGAATTTCAAATGAAGGGAAGAAGTTTCCATGCTGAAAGTCTATTAAATTCATCCTAGAAGGCCAAGGTGGGTTCAACCCTGGCATGTACTGCTACCACCAGTCTTCTGCATACAGTTAAGAAGATATCTTTACACATCAGAGTCAAATCTCTTGGAAATGACCCTTTTGTTTGTCCCAATGCTGTCACTTTCTCTTGAGAAACAGGAATTAGAAGAGATTTCTGATGTAATTTTATCTATAGCCTTTTTTTGTGGTAGAAACCACACCTATCTTCTTCATAAGTGTTTATACAAAATGCTATTTGATTTTTGAAGTAATGATGTTCTTGTCTCTCCTCTTCAGCTTGAATCTGCTCTAATTTTTAGGAGTAATTTTTAATGTAGGTACATTTAAAGACAATTCCTATTCATCTGTTCTTCATCCAGGACCTTCCTTACCTTAAATAATATTTTTCACATACAATAAGCAATGTATGTAGATTGTTGTTCTCTAATCATATTGCAATTTCATAGAATGATAGAATGGCCTGGGTTGAGAGGGACCTTAGAGATCATCTAGTTCCAATCCCCCTGCTGTGGACAGAGACACATTTCACTAGATCAGGTTGCTCAGAGCTCTATCCAACCAGGCCTTATATACTTCCAGGGATGGGGCATCCATAACTGGTCTGGGCAACCCATTCCTGTGTCTCACCACCCTCACAGTAAAGAATTTTTTCCTAATCTAATCAAAACCTACTCTTTTTCAGTTTGAAGCCCTCTTGTCCTGTCACTGTATGTCCTTTTACAACTTTTTCTACATCTTTCTTGTAGGCTCCTTTCAGATCCTGGAAGGCCACAATTATTTCACTCCGAAACCTTTTCTTTTCCAGGCTGAACAAAGCCAATTTTCTCAGCCTTTCCACGTAGGAGAGGTGCCCCATTCCTCTAATCAGCTTGGTAGCCATCATCTGGATGGTCATGTCAATGCTGGGGACCCCAGACCTGGATGTAGTGCTCCAAGTGGGGTCACAAGAGCAGAGGGACAGAATTCCCTCACTTGACCTGCTGGCCATGCTGCTTTTGATGCAGCCCGGGACATGACTGGTTTTCTGGGCTGCAAATGCATATTGCTGACTTATGTCCAACCTCTCATCCACCAGCACCCCCAAGTCCCTCTCAGCAGGGCTGCTCTTACTCTATTTATCCCCAGCCTGTAGGCAAACAGAAGTTGCTCTGACTGAGGTGCAACACCTTGCACTTGGCCTTGTTAAGCCTCTTGAAATTCCCATGGACCCGCTTCTCAAGCTTATCCAGGTTCCTCTGGATGGCATCCCATCCTTCAGGTGTGTCAATAGCACTACTCAGTTTGGTGTCACCTCCAAACTTGCTGAGGGTGCGCTTGATCCCTTCCTCTATGTCATTAATGAAGATATTAAATAGCACTGGTCCCCTGAGGGACACCATTTGTCACTGATGTCTCTTAGGACTCTGAGCTATTGACCACTGGATATTACTGTCTAACCTCTTTCTTATCCATCTAACAGTCCACACATTGAATCCACTTTTCTCTGATTTAGAGGGAAGGATGTTGTGGGGGTCTCTGTCAAAGGTTTTGCAGAAGTCCAGATAAATGATGTTTGTAGCCCTTCCCTTGTCCACAGATGTAGTCACTCCATCATAGAAAGCCACTGGATCGGTCAGTTTCAATATACCTTTCTCAGAATTGCATGATCCAAACTATATATAGTGTTAATAATATTATAATTATAATGCATATCACGTTTATATGTATATATAACAATATGTAAGCTGACAGCTCAGAGACTCAGAGTTCCTGAGGTGTGGGTGAGCAGTGATGTTACTGCAGAAACACAGCATCTGACCTTCAATGTCATTGTGGGAATAGTGGCATGGCATGTAGGAAAACTTCCCTTGTTTCTATTTACTATTTTTAAGATGTAAAATACATAAAAAATAGCTACAGTAAACCACATATGCCACATTTAAGCCAAAGCCAGGGATAAAGCAAACATCTATTAATTGGGTTTTTTTCTGTCAGCACTTTGCCACTCACATTTCTTTTCTGACAACCTAAAACTTGATTAAAGGAACTACTGGGTGTAAGTGGTTCCTGTTAAAAAAATAAAAAAAGCATTAATTGAATTAATGGTTTCCAGCTAATTATGAGAATAGTTGAAAAAACATAAACTTCAATATAAAAAAACAACCAACCAAACAAAAAACCCCTAACGATCAAATAATAATAAAAAAAAAAACTAAAAAAACCCATCCAGCTTTCTAGCTCCCTCTTTAGGAGAGGAAGAGAAAGCTGGAAAAGTATCCTACCTGCTGCATTACTTTAATTTTAAGCTCTCTGGCACCTCCAGAAGGAAAAATGAGTGAAGGGATCTCTTGCTGCTGCCAGGTGTAATTTATTTGCTTCTGCAAAATTTCATAAGGCTTTGGCGGAGATTTTTCTCATATGATTTTATAGAGGGTATCTTAGAGAAGAAGACCAGATTAAAAGCTGCTTTTAAACTGAACTACTAAAGAAAAGAGCAGAGGGAAATTCATCTAGAAATGTGTGAAAAAGCTTTGAAGGAACTCCTTCAATGCCACTGATCGGTGTTCTGCAGATGCAGAGCTTTGGTGTCCAGAAGGCCAAGCACAGGCAGGACAACGACCGTGTTTTCCTTAAAAAAAACCCCAATAACAGTGCAAAAATGTGGGGGTTAAAAATCATTTCCTTCTGCAACTTTCCCATGTTGCTATTCAGTGTATTGTGAAATGCTTTCACTTCTGTTAAAACAATAGTGGAAAAATAAGCAAAAATCTGAACCAAGCTGAGGACATAAAGGCAGGGGCTGTGTTTTCCATGACAATTCTGCTGGGTTGGGATTTCTTGTTTCTTCTTTACTGGAAAAGAAAACCTACTGAAAAGTCTGAAAACCCCCTGGTTTTCCTTGTTTGTCCCTTCTTTGTAGAGCTGCTCGGGAGCAGAAGGAACAAACTCTTAACATGAAATGGGGTGCTCGCTTCCTGTGGTTATGTATTTCTCTTTGTTGAGAAGCCCAGCAAAGTCATTTATACCTCTGTGGCTGCACCGGGTCATGTTTGACTGAGGTGTTTCCTTGAAAACTGCCTTGTTTCAGCTTACTCATCATCTGTTTCACTGAAAACTAGTTCCTGCCTCATCATCATAATAGAATTACTCACCATAAATTCAAAGGCTTTGGACCAAAGCTGCCCACAGGTTGGCAGATGCAGAAGTCATCTTTGCAGAAAGATAGTAGTTTACTGCAAAATGAAAATATCCTGATAGTTCCTGTTGTTGTCACCATCACCACCCTTACTGCTGTTATTTTTAAATGACTCTACCTCAGTTCTCCTGTTTTGCTTTTAATAGGGGCAGGATGTGCCCTGTGGACAGCACTGCTTTCTAACTTTTTGTACAACAATTTATCTGTAGGAACATGGAGGCATCTTGTGTGCAGGAGGCCCATTCATTGTCTGAATATTCTCTTCTGACTCTGATGGCATTAATACACCAAGAATCAAAAACTGTGCAAAAATTAATTAGCTGAAATTCATGGCTATTTTTCCTACTGATTTCAGTGGGCCTTCCAAGCGGATATGTGAGATGTGTGAGAACTGGATCTTCTCAGGCAAGGCTGCAACACCAAAAAGGCTCTCAGTACATTCATGATTACACAGGGAAACACTTTTGGACTGATTCAGTTACATAGACCCCTGTTTTAGTGTGGTCCCACAGCCTTGTATATACAACATTGCCACTCCTAGAAATAGGCCACAGACTTTGCACTGAGTTTACAAAACCTCAGGCCTTGCTTTACCTGAACTTGTCTTAACGTGCCTGAAGCTTCATATTCACTCGCTTTACCTGAAACAGCAATTTTTTCTGATCATGGGGGTCACATATGCTACAATATTTTTTTGCCTCAGTTTTCAATGGCAATTGCTCTTCAATGTGTCTCAAGACCCTGAATCTCAAGGCATGAATGGGGACAATAAAGACCCAACCAATGTAAAAGAAGATCAGGTTTGAGACATCTGAGGAACTGGAAAAGATGCAACCCAGCGCCCTGAGTGAACTGGCAGATGTCATAGCTAAGCTGCTTTTCACTGTATTTGTCAGTCAGGTGAAGTCCCTGGTCACTGAAAAAAGGGAAAAAATGCACCCATTTTGCTTGAAAGGGTAAAAATGATAACCCTGGGAAATATCAGTCAGCCTCACCTCTGTGCTAAATAAGAGCATGGAACAGATACTCCTGGATGAGATATCAAGGCATATAGGTGACAGGGAGGCAACTGAACACAGCCAACATGGCTTCACCAGAGGCAAATTATGCCTGACTAATCTCAAGGTCTTCTGTGGTGGAGTGACTGCGTCAGTAAACAAGGAAAGAGCTACTAATGTCACATACCTGGACTTCTATAAAGCCTTTTACATGATCCTGCGCAATACTCTTGCTCTTAAACTGGAGACATTTGGTTAGATCGATGAACTGTTTGGTGGATAAGGAGTTGTCTGGATGGCTGCATCCAAAGAGTTGCAGTCAGTGGCTCAATGTCCAAATGGAGACCAATGACAAGTAGTATTCCTCAGGAGTGTACACTGGGACTGTTACTGTTCAGTATCTTTATCAATGACATGGACAGTGGCACTGAGCACCCTCAGCAAGTCTGCAGATGACACCAAGTGGAGTGGCAGAGTTGATAGGCTAGAGGGAAGGGATGCCATCCAAAGGCACACTGAGAGGCTTGAGGAGGGGACCCATGTGAACCTGAAGAAGTTCAACATACCCCAAGTGCAAGGTCTCGCAACTGATGAGGTATCAGTACAGAATAGAAGAAGAATTAAATGAGAATAGCAAAGAAGGGCTTGGAGATATTCATGGATAAAAAATTGGGCATGAGCTGAGAATTCGGTCTCAAGGCTGAGAAAGCCAATCATATCCTAGGCTGAGTAACAAGTGTGGCTAGTGAGTCAAGGGAGGTGATTCTTCCCTCCTACTCTGCTGTCATGAAACCACACCTGAGGCACTGTGTCCAGCTCTGGATCCCCCGGCATAAAAAAACATAGACCTATTAGACCAAGTCCGGAGAAGGGCCATGAAAATGGTTTGAGGAGTTGGAAAACCTCTCCTATAAGGAAAGGCCAAGGGAGCTGGCATTGTTCAGCCTGGAGAAGACAGGGCTCTGGGGTGGCCTTGTTGTGAAGCCTTTCAATTTATGAAGCTTATAAGAAAGACAGAGAAAGACTTTTTATTAGGGTCTGTAGTGATAGGACAAGACGTACATAAAAGAGAGTAAACTTAGGTTGGACATAGGGAAGACATTTTTTTACATTGAGGCTGATGAAGCACTGGAACAGGTTGCCCAGTGGTGTTGTGATACGTCATCCCTGGTAGTGTGCAAACTGGGGGGAAGTGAGAACACAGGATGAGGTGCTAAGGAGTACAAGACTGGGCAATAACACCTGGCACTGGAGATCCCACAGCCATAAGCATCTCACCAATGGTCAGATAAAGAAATACAGACCTGGAATTGAGCAAAATTGAATTTACGGATAACTAAGACAACAAAAAAGAACAAGAAAAATGGACTAACACACGTAAAACATACCATGTGAACCAAAATCAGATTTAGTGTGGACTTGCAGAACCATGTCTGAAACTTCAACTGATTATGTTAAAACCAACAGAGCCAGGGTTTTCTTCCCTCTAACATTTTCTTGGAATTGATTCAATAGTTTTTGGTGAAATAAAGAATAAATAATCACCCTGGATTGGACTCCTAGCATGGAAAAACTGAACAGTTTGTGTCTAACAGGGATACAAACCATTAAAAAAAAGTCTTCCATTGGGAAGAGTCCAGAAATGTAAACATTAGGTAGTTTGACCTTCTCTGCCTTAAGTGTAGCACCTTTGTTACACATGTTATTATTTCATTTTTAAATGGAAAAATGTGAAGAGAGTTTAATATATTACTTTACCGGGAGCTGGAACTTTATGACAACCAATCTGTTTGGCATCTGACTTTTTTATTTACATAAAAAGTAGCAATTCAGAAACTGCCAGCACTACACTTGTATATATGATAAGGAAAGAGGTACAAGCCACCTAGCAATAGCTGGTATCTGTTCTTTGAAGAAATGAAAATTTCTAACCTTTACTACATATCTGCTTGGTATGCAGTTTCTTAAAGCTGGGGATTTTTGAGCAGGTTGCTATGAGTATGTGTGTTCATGTGAGACAAAGGCCTCAACTTTGTTATAAAAGGTGTGAAATACATTTAAAATTTAAAATAATATACCCTGGGGTTAAAAATATTGGGTTAAAATTAAGCTTTGTCACTTGGTAGATGTTTTGCTTTATGCCTTCTAAAATATACATTCCACAGGTTTGGTACTACTTGTAAAGCAAAGGATTACTTAAATAGGAAATGTTAAATCCTGAGATGATTAGTATTGCAAACTATAGCATTCTATTTCCCAACACCCATTTTCGTTTTCCATTTTGCTTGTATGGTTTGTCCCTCTGCTGTCATTTTCAGTATGTTCCTATTTTTATGACTTTTTTTTTCCTGGCAATTTGTTGGCCAATTATAAAACTTATGTAAGTGCTAGATATTATTTGCATCTACACACAGCACAAATCTTCAAAAACACCATTGCACATTTTAGACAGAATAGTGAAAAAAATATTCCTCTTTCAAAAGTAAGAAATAAACCATTAAATCAATAAGATAAAACTGCTTAGGCAACTTGCATGACATCCAATATCTCAAACAAGGCTTTTCTTTATTGTCTCTTCAAGCAGTTTACAAGCAATATGTGATCCATAGGAACATTCCTTCCTGTACTGGGAAGCTTGTACCACTATCTAATCCAGTTTTGTACAAAACCCAGGAAATTTTGCAACCCCATAGAGACATACAGAGCTCTTTTTTCCGGGGCAAACTGGAAACTGATGAGCCAAAACTACTCTTTGCATCACTGATCTGAAAAACAGGCTGCAACCCACTAAAAGGGTCTTGACTCCCTCAAAGGCAGGGAGGCCCTGCGGAGAGACCTTGAAAAATCAGAGAACTGGGAAATCACCAACCATAGGAATTTCACCAAGGGGAACTTCTGGATTTGCATCTGGGATGGGGCAACTCTGGATTTACATACAGGATGGGGAATGAGATGCTGGAAAGCAGTGCCATGGAAAGGGACCAGGGGGTCCTGGTCGGTGGCCAGTTGAATGTGACTCAGCAGTGCCCTGGCAGCCAGGAGGGCCAACTGTGTCCAAGGGGCATCAGGCAAAGCATCAAAGCTGGTCAAGGGAGGGGATTGTCCTGCTCTGCTCTGCACTGGTGAGGCCTCACCTTGAATATTGTGTGCAGTTTTGGGCACCACAATATAAGAAAGATTTTAAGCCTCCAGATTAGTCAGGCATGATTTGCCCCTGGGGAGGCCATGTTGGCTGTGACTAATCACCTCCTTGCCACCTCTTTGCCACCCATATGCCTTGATCAGATACTCCAGGAGTATCTGTTCCATTGTCTCACTGGGCACACAGTTTAGGGCAGCCTGTATTCCCCAGGACACTTTTTTTCTTAAAAAGTGTGTGGGTGTGATGTTTCCCTTTTCCCAGTCAGGAAATGATCTTACGGAAAAAGAGCTTGAAATGAACTCTGTACATGTTCCATGCTCTCAGTGTTAAGAGAGGGCAAAAGCACTTTTTAACTTGCAAACTGCCTGGCATCTGATCTCAGTTTTCAAGCTTCTTGTTTCAAATCACTGTCCAAATTTCTGCAGAATAATTTTTTTCGTCATATTCATGTTAAACCCAATTGAATGTCAGAAGAAAATGAGTTCAGAAAGATCAGTGCATGTTTCTGCTGTGATCTAGTGATGATGGTCTGTTGCTATCATTAAATGAAAAAGAGATGCACAGTGTACCGCATTTTAAGAAGAAAGACATATCTCTTGAGATATTTTCATCATCAGCTTCCTTGCTATTTGACAGACTAACTTGGATTTTGGAATGTTTATTTGTGACACCAGTTCTATCTCCGCCATTTATTTTTTGCGTATATAAATAATAACAACCAAAACAAGAAACAACAAAAAAAGTAATTCTGTATGACAAATAGGAGGACTGATACTGTCTTGTATGACAAAAAGGAAGTCAGTTACTTCAGTGGAAATAGGAATGGATTCAAAATGAAAAACGGATGCACACCATAACAAGTGGTGCATAGACGCTGTACTAGACAGAGAACATCCTGTCCTTCTAGACAGATTTTGGGAAGCAAGTTTTCCTGTCCCAAAAGCAGCAGGTCTCTGACCCAGCAGGTTGAGGGAGGTGGTTTTCATCCTCTACTTCACTCTTGTGAGACCCCAGTTGGAATACTGCATCCAGTTCTGGGGTCATTGGCTCAAGAAAAACACAGACCTGTTAGAACAGGTTCCACAGAGGGACCACAGAATGGTCAGAGGAGTAGAGCATATCTCCTTTGAAGACAAGATGTGAGAATTGGGCTTTTTCAGCCTGGAGAAGAGGAGGCCTCAGGGGGATCTTACAGCACCTTTCAGTACACAAGGGGGTTTACAATAGAGCTGGAGAGTAACTTTTTTCAAGGGCCTATAGTGATAGGACAAGGGAGAATGGATTCAAACTGTCAAAGGGTAGATTTAGATTAGATATTAGGAAGAAATTCATGACTATGAGGCTGGTGAGGCACTGAAACAGGTATTTCAGACAAGTTGCCCCTTCCCTGAAAGTGTTCAAGGCCAGGTTGCGTGGGGCAAGCTGAGCAAGCTGGTCTAGCAGGAGGTGTCCCTGCCCATGGCAGGAGGCTGAAACTGTATAATTTTCAAGGTTCCTTCCAACCCAAATCATTCTGTAGTTCTATAAATAGCACAATAGTTTGACCAAAATTAGAACATTATAGGAGGAAGGAGGACCGATTTTCCTTTAGTTTGAAAAATGTTCTTATTTGGTTTAAATTAATAAAAGTATTGGTTAATCTATATAGTTTACATATGATTACATAGATTATGTAGATTATATTAATGTTTCCTTTGAGAAAAAAATAGATTTTTTTAAATAGTCCTAATTGGTACTAAGTATGATGATGAGTTAAAAATATCACAGAGAAGGTTGTAGCTGCTATAAAATTTGCAATACAAAAAATAATTTTAGAATGTAGAACTTCACTGATTCATGCTTTTCTTATTCATATTGCATTTCACTTAACACAGGAAATGAAATCAATCTCACTTGGTACATCTGACACAAATTTAAATGTAATCATCTAATATCTGTGGTTACAGCTATAATTTGTAATTCACCTCATACTAGCCTTTTATTAGTAACTTGTGGCTTTCTTGATATTTTTGTGTTGCTTGGAACCTACAAATCTTTATCATCTATGAAATCATTGTGCTCCACTACATTGTTGCTTGTGAATGCTCCTTATGGACAGTAAAAGAGAAAGCTCTGCTGATAGAACAGCTGAGAGTTCACAGCTATCTGTAGAAGTCTCCACTGCTTTCCTGCCATCCAAATGGACCTGTCAAGTAGGGGCAGTTCTTGAGGGTAGTGTGCTATGGCTTAAATCAGGCTCCTTCTCTTTCAGAAATCCTTCTTACTCCATGTACTGCACACATTTTCCAACTTCTATCACAAGGGATGGAGAGGTCTAATGAACAGGAGAGTCCACTACGTAACTCAGGGTCTTCCTCTGCACACTGCACTTCTTCTGCCTCACTGGACCTGGAGTCCTGTGGTCAGGAAGATTAAAATGGGATATAATTTAATGAGATATTATCATGATTACCTCAAATCCACTGTTCAGTTTTGAGGTGGTGGTGTGTTTCCAGAGAAGGACAGCAAAGCTGCTGAAGGGGCTGGAGCACAAATCTTGTGAGGAGCAGTTGAGGGAGCTGAGGTTGTTCAGGATGGAGAAAATACAGCTCAGGGAAGACTTTATTGCTCTCTTCAACTACCTAAAAAGATGTTGTAGCCAGGTGGGTTTGGTCTCTTCTCCCACGTAAGAAGTGATAGGATAAGAGGAAATGGTCTCAAGTTGTTTCAGGGGAAGTTTAGATTGGATATTAGGAAAAATGTATTTACCAAAAGGGTTGTCAGGCACTGGAACAGGCTGCACAGGGAAGTGGTTGAGTTACCATCTGTGCAGGTATTTAAAAAAAGGGACGATGTGATCCTTAGGGACAAGTTTTAATGGTGAACATGGCAGTTCTGGGTTAGTGATTGGATTCAGTGGTCTTAGGGGACTTTTCCAACCTAAATGATTCTATGTTTCTATTCTGTGACATATAGTCAGAAGGCAGACAAAGGAAAGCTGTGTGGGTATCCTGAGTTATAGCACTTCCTATGCTTGGCAACATGGCTTTAATAAAAAAATTAACATTCTTTTAGTTTGGTAATTACAATTTCCTAGGCTTTTAAGAAAATGAACTTATTTAAAGAAATCACAAACTCAAGAATGGCTCTTCTACAGGCCAAAAACATTTTAGAGTGGGGCTGAGCAGAATTACAGCCTTTGGATCCTGGCACACACCTCTGTCACATGAATCAATCCATATGAAGGCTGGCCGTAAAGCAAGGATTCCACTTCACGAAAACCTGATTATGAGACTGATCAAGGGAAATACAATTTTCCTTGGCTTCAGAATTGAAACCAGACCTTTTGTTATCCTTCCACAAAACTTCTAGCTATGATCTAACTGCCTTGTCTTTCCCATGAGACCAACAAGAGCATATTGAAATACTATCAGGGGAAAGAAAATAAGCATGGAAGAGGCAGAGGAGGAATTCAGTTTTAAACTACTCCATTGAGTAATTTATATTTTAAACACGCTTCAAAGCTGTTGCAACATGGATGAGAAATTACTTTGATGAATAAATAACAACTGATAAATAAAAATATTACAGTGTAAAATATAATACCATAACACAGGCCATAAATATAATGTTGACTGGGCAATCACCAACCATATAAAGTTCAACAAGCGGAAGAGCTGGATTCTGCACCTGGGATGGGGTAACCCAGGATGTACGTACAGGATGGGGAATGAGATGCTGGAAAGCAATGCCATGGAAAGGGACCTGGGGGTCCTGGTTGACAGCAAGTTGAATATGAGTCAGCAGTGCCCTAGCAGCCAGGAGGGCCAACCATGTCCTGGGGGCATCAGGCAAAGCATCGCCAGCCGGTTGGGGGAGGGGATTGTACTGCTCTGCTCTGCACTGGGGCAGCCTCACCTTGAATATTGTGTGCAGTTTTGGTCACCACAATATAAGAAAGATTTTAAGCCACTGGAGAGTGTCCAAAAGAGGGCAATGAAGACGGTGAAGGGCCTTGAGGGGAAGCCGTGTGAGGAGTGGCTGAGGGCACTTGGTCTGTTCAGCCTGGAGAAGGGGAGACTGAGGGGAGACCTCATTGCAGTTACAACTTCCTTGTGAGGGGAAGAGGAGGGGCAGACACTGATCTCTTCTCTAAGGTGACCAATGACAGGACTTAAGGAAGTGGCCTGAAGTTGTGTCAGGGGAGATTTAGGTTGGATATTAGGAAAAGGTTCTTCATCCAGAGGGTGGTTGGCTACTGAAACAGGCTTCCCAGGGAAGTGGTGACAGCACCAAGCCTGACAGAGTTCAAGAAGCATTTGGAAGATACTCTTGGGCACATGGTGTGATTCTTGGGAATGATCCTATGCAGGTCCAGGAGTTGGATTTGATGATCCTTGTTGGTCTCTTCCAACTCAGCATATTCTGTGATTCTGTGATAGCCTTTATCTGGAAAGGCAATTGGGAAAAGACTACTGTAGTTCCCCACATAGGAGAACAACAATCTGGAATTTGTTTATTGATATCAGAAAGACCTATAGACCAGTGTAGAGCAAATGATGGTCCCTTTGTAGCAAGAACTATGGCTGCTTATAACTGCAAATGGTGGTTGAACTGAAAGGTTTCTTCAGGTCAAACCCCTCAACCTTAATAAAACTGGAGATGAGTTGCTTTCCTAGAAATCTGTGATATCTTACTTTAATGTAAAACCGTTCAGAAACGTTGAGGACTGCTTTCTATATCCCAACAAGGTGTAAATACAGCTTTGTTTCTAATGTGGGCTTCAATCATCTCCCTGAACACTATGAAGTAGCTAGAGGGTATATGCAGAAGCTGGCTAAAAAAATGTAGTCCTGACTCCTTCCTCTGCCCAGAATTTCAACTTGCTTTAGTCAGAATATAAATACCTGAAATTATTTGGTAAAAAATTAAAGTTTGATGTTTTGTGAATTGCTTCAAAACTGTTTTTGCATATTCTTCAGTATTTTATTCTGTTACAGGGTTCATTTGGCATCAAGAACAGTACTGCTAAAATGTTTGATGAGGCAACATATGCAGCCAGTTATCTAAAGCAATGTGGTTTTCATACATAATACTTTCAAAATAGAAATGCTTTACATAAACCAACATATTGCCAATCCTGGAGCACTTTTGTCTGATTAAAAGCTACCCCTGGCTGAAACACTGTTTAGAGCTGATACTCCTGCTGAATGAAATGCAGAAATTACAGTAAAGTATGGAAGCAAAATCTTAGCTTTGATGTTGAGCAAATTTTTTGCAGCATTTTTATCTTTAAGATCTTAGTAACATTCTTCTTTCTGTGATACAAAACATCTTTCAGAGGTGACCTCTTACTTCAGCAAATGCTCCTCAGCTGAAATCAAGTTTCAGCTAACTAAAACCTTAATATTGATTTTCCACTAGTCATCAAGAAAAATATATGAGGGAGTTTTCAGACATCAGTTCACACAGATTCTTGGTATTGATTATAATGCGTTATAATTATAAGAGATTAAAAGATTTGCTTTGCTAAAGGCAATGGAAAATACTAAGTTATTTAATGTTCAAAACCTTCTTGTCATTTCTATCTTGAAAAGCCATACTGGGGACTAGGGAACTTCAACCACATCCTCTGGTGGGAGAGAAATTTCTTGACCAGACCTTCTGTGGCATGATAGTCTCCAAACCAGCAGCCTATAACTCCTCTACTCTGCAGTGAGCTGCCTGAGAGGCAGTGTGCCACTGCAGTGTGCCACTGAAGGTCCACTGCATTTATCCTGCCTCTCTGAAGGACCTCCCCATCCCACCTGGCACGTGCCAGCACTCCATGACACAGGAATTAACAGTCCTGTGTAGTCATCCCTGAAGTACTCAGGCAGTTGAACTAGATAACTGTTGGAGGTCCCTTACAATTGAAATTCTATTCTATTCTATTCTATTCTATTCTATTCTATTCTATTCTATTCTATTCTATTCTATTCTATTCTATTCTA